>OU342745.1:455342145-456029504 GCA_910589775.1 Avena eriantha
AAAAGAGCAAGGTTTCAACAAATAAACCGAACCCTTAACACTTTTCACAATGGCACAAGGTTCCGAGAAGAAAAGGTTTGTCTTCCACTAAAAGCACATTTGATAATAATCAAAAACACCATCAAAGAGATGTTCAAAAGCCAAGTAAGACAATGGGAGCCACAACAATTTTTGTAAATAAAAAAAGGCCATAGTAGGTGAAATCCAAGGTGAAGTGATCCACAAATGCTACCACACCCAAGTATATCAATTGTCGAAGACAATGAGTGTATTGTAATTTATTTTCGATGGTATATTGCACGAATATTAAAGATAAATCTTCACAATAAAAAGCATAGGATATGAATAAAAATATTAAGCACTATGCAAAGATAGAGATTCTTGATAGCTTCAACTAGTCACACAATCATGCAAAGCAATGATTATAATAACTTGAAGCAAATGGTCTCCCAAATAAGATATAGAGATATGCATTTGAGGAAGGGCCACACCAAGAATTTCTTACTCAAGAAAAGACCAAAAAGATGAGCAATAAAAGCTTCTAACAAAAATTAAGACCTTGTTTGAGCTAACATGCCACCTAGATACAAGATAATCAACAATATCAACTCTAAGTGGCACCACCTCATATGTTCACATTTCCTAGGATTGTGATATGCAAAAGAAGCATATTACTCCCCCATAATGTGGTATTCTATTTTTTCTTAATAAGAGGAAAAACAACCTCAACTGGAGATAATTAATGGACATTTAGAATTTGAATTTCTCATGAGTATGACACACCACATAGTGGCTAGATAATCTTGCAATATCAATACTACGTGGTAGCACTCATGTACACACATTTTAAGGTATGAGAGATGCACGAGGCATATCACTCCACCAAAATGGGATGTTCCATTAACCACTCGAAAAGAGCCAAATAAGATATCATCAAGATGCATTTGAGGCTCAAAACAAAACACACGAGTAAATGATGTGCCAAACACCTAGACATACTTGAATACACAAAATAAGAAAGTATGAGGCACAACAAATACAAACACATACTTGGTACAAGACCAAAACATGTAAAGGGGCAAGCAACTTACAATATAAAGAGTTGAGTTCGAGTTACCACAAATTGGCGCATTGGTTATATGGTAGGGAGATGATGATCCTTATAACTTGGCTTTATAAAATATAATATATGAAGATCCCTTAATTCTTCATGAGTTAGCCAAGTCTCCAATGCCCTCCACAAACACCTATTGATCAAGTTTGAGCTTGTTGGTCCCCAACCAAGTTGGGTCCTAAGAAGTTAGTCACAATAGGCTTGGCAACCCAAATGGTTCTTTTCTTAACACCACTTTGAGTTCCAACAAACTTGGCAAACACATTCCCATCCTTATCCTTCCCAAGAGAATAATCATCATCAACAATGATAGGGTTAGATAAGGTACCGTTTGAACATGAAGAGGCCAAGTGTCCCTTCTCACGACATATGTAGCAACAAGTGCTCCCCTTTCTCTTCTTTATTGATTTCTTGTCTTGGGGAGCCTTATCTTGATTCTTCTTGGGAAGTGGCATAGCTTCAACTTGAGGTTGAGATTGGGCTTGACCTTGAACTTGTGGCCTCTTCCCTTGTTGCTTCTCATTCAAGTGCTTTTTCTTCAATGGACAAGATCTTACATGATGTCCTACAACCTTGCACTTGAAGCAAATAATCTTGGCTGAATACTTGACTTGGTCTTGGCCCTTCTTCTTGTTGCTCTTGGACTTGTTCTTGTTATTGGAGTTGAATCCAAGTCCACTTTTATCATTGGGGTATTTTTGCACACTCAAAATATTATCGAGTGTGGATTTTCCTTCATGACTCTTTTTCAAGTCTTTCTTCAAAGAAGTGACTTGGGCCTTGAGATATTTGATTTCCTCTACATGGTTAGTATAAATAGAGGTACTAGAGGAATTAGAAGCTTCATTGTTAGAGCAATAAGGCAAAGCAAGTAATCCAACACAAGGTTTATCACTAGTATGACTAGAAGGATCACTAGGACTAGCACATGGCAAAATAGAATTTTGATTAGAAGTTGTGCTAATGTCCAAAAGAGGCTCACAAGATGTTACCTTAGTGATACTTGCCTCACGAGCTAATTTTAGCCCATCATAGGAGATTAGAAGATCATTATGAGAGCCCGAGAGCATTTCATGACTCTCTTCCAATTTCCTATACTTGCTAGTTAGCAACTCAAGTTGAGCCCTTAGCTCAACATTCTCCTTTAACATAGATGCTTCACAAGAATTAGAGTTAGTAGCACTAGCATCATTAATAAATTTTTCATTTTCAAGCTCATAAGATTCAATTTTTTGTGTGAGGAGACAATTAGTGTGCTTCTCATCAGCAAGCTCTTGCTTAAGGAGATGGAATCTACGACTCCCATCATCAAGTTGGAAATCCAACTCCTCTATGGTTTCCGTTTGTTTAGTTATGGTGTCCATAACATGGTTGATACAAGCAACGGCCTTATTATTACCACGAAGAGAGGTACACAAAAAGGTCATCTCAAGCACAAGAGCTCTAGTATCCTCATCAAGGTCATCATCACTATCATAATTATCATTGCTATTATCTAGAGAAGATATGTTGGGATCCAAAGTAGGAGATACCTTTGATCCTCTTGCCATAAGGCACATGTGAGCACGGGAGGATGAAGATGAGGATATTCTTGAATCTTCATTCATGATCGTGTCTTGCTCCATAGGGTGTTTGATTTCCTCTACATTGTTAGATACACAACTAGAGGAAATAGAAGCATTTTGTTTATTGGAACAAGACAAATCAAGCATATCATCTACACTAGTACTCAAATTATTTCTAGACAATATGCAAGGACTAGCAACACAAGGGGATATATAATTATCGTTGCAAGAAGTGATTAAGTCCAAACTCTCTACACCATTAGCATTTATAGAACATGAATCATTGGTGTAGAGAACCACTACCATCATTACATATGATTTCTCCACTCACCATGCCATTACCTTGTGACTTGTCACATGTAGGTGAAGTGAAGGGAATTGAAATCTCATCGCGGCCGGAGGTGGAAGCCACTTGGAGCTCTTCATGATGTGAAGGAGAAGAGAGCTCCTCGGAGATACCACCGACCCTATGAGAAATGGACCCACCAAATATTTCTTTAAGCTTGGTCCACATCTCATGAGATGACTTGCGCTTTACATTTGTCAAGAACAAATTAACTATGGGGCTCAAAGAGAAAATAAGCTCATTAGATACTTGAGCTTCGAGATGTAAATTTTTCTCATCCTCTAAAGATAGATTTTGAGGATCCATCGGAGGAGAAAAACCTACATCTAGAAATCGCTCAATATTTGGACACAAGGTCCGAAGATTACAAAGCAAGCAATTTCTCCACAAAATATAATTTGTGCCATCAAATATAATTGTGTCATTGTGCACTATACTACTAGCCGACATCTTTACACTCTAGGCGGTGAAGCCTAAACAAGAAGGACCTTGCTCTGATACCAATTGAAAGGATAGAGATGTCGCCTAGAGGGGGGTGAATAGGCAATTTCAAAACTATTATGGTTTTGGCTTGATAGAATGCGGAATTAAACTAACGTTTATTTTACAAGCACAAAACCTAAATACACTAGGCTCAACTAAGTGTACCAACAACAAGATAAGCTAAGCAAGATAGCACAAGATAAATATACCACAAGTGATAAGCAAGATATAAGTACTTCAAGCTCGATGGCTATCACAAGGAAAGTAAGCTCGGGTATAGAGATAACCGAGGCACGCGGAGACGAAGATGTATTCCCGTGTTCCCTTACAAGTAAGGTACGTCACGTTGGAGAGGTGTGGGATTCCACGAAGGATTTCCCAACGCCACGAAGGCTCACCTTCTTCTCCGAGTCTATCCCATGAAGGAATAGGCCTTTCCTTATGGCTAGCTTTTCCTCCACTCCGGAGATGGCAAGCTCCACAACCACTTCACAAGCTCCACGAAGGAGAAGCCCGAGTCTCTTCACAATCTTCCACGAAGAGGACACCACGGCACCAACTGCCAACCCAACTAGGAGGTCACCCTCCAAGAGCAACAAGCTCACGGTCTCTCACTCGAACAAATCGTAGTGGAGAGCTCAACACTTATGCAAGAATGCAAAGAAAGAACACCAAGGGCATTCAAATCCCTCACTCTCATATCCCACCAAAGAAACAAGTGCTAGGGAGGAATTAGAGAGGAAGAACAATGGTGGAAGTCAACCAATGACTTCAAGATCTAGATCCAAAGGGTTCCCCTCACTTAGAGAAGGAATTGATTGGTGGGGATTGTAGATCTAGATCTCCTCTTCCAAAGCCCTCAAAAAGATGCAAGAATCATAGGAGGGAAGGGAGAGGAAGAAAGCTCAAGAGGGTCAACAATGGAGGTCAATTTCAGGCTCAAGAACAACCAAAAACGTTGGGGGAAGAACCCCCTTTTATAGGGAAAAGCAAATATGGCCGTTGGAGAGAAAACAGCGAAAACTCGGTTCCAAAGTCGGTTGGACCGGCCCCAGAACCGGGAAACTCGGTCCCCAGGCCGGAGGACCGACCTACAAACCGAAATACTTTTGTTTGCCAACCCGGAATAGACTCGGTCGCGAAAACCGGAAAACCCATCTGAGATCCGGTCTACTGGAGCTGGAACCGGACCGTCCGGTGTGGGGCTCGGTTGAACCGGATCCACAACCAGGATGAAACTAACTTCACAAAAAACGCAATAACTTTTGCATCCGGACTCTGATTTCGATGATCTTAGGCTTGTTTTGATGAGGAAAATAAGCTCTACAATATGGTGCATGAAAACATCATAGTCCAACAAAGGAAGATATAACTAAATGAGGAAAGGTATGGAGCCTCCCTATAAGAAGAACCGGTAAAACCTTCAAACTCGAAAACGCCATATAAGATGCATACAAATTCTGTTTTCGATGAACTTGGGCTTGTTGAAGAGCTAGCAACAAGCTCAAGAACCTCACATAGAGAAAATAACAAGAAGCAACAAAATAGGAAGATGCAAAGTATGCAAAGGATTGAGCTCCCTATGACGATGTGATCAAGTTACCCAACCGAAAGCCCCTCTTGATAGTGTAGCTATCTATCCTATAACCCGGTCTCCCAACAACCACCTTGAGACCGGTAAAAGGAAAACTTAGCAAGGACATACCTTTGGCTTGCGCATCCCGCTTGATCTTGATGACAACGCTTCAAGCTCCATCCAAGCCGGAATGCATCACTTGATCTTTGTTGCTTCGTGAAGATTCATAATTTGCTCCCCCATACACCACTATGGGATAGCTTCATTAGGACACATCTTCACATGTCCATTTTCACCAATATGGACGTCAAGCTTCAGGCAAATGATCTTCTCGAGATGCTTATCTTGAACTTGCCCTTCTCAACCTTGATGGCGATCACCACTTGATGACATCCTCTCATGGGCTATTGAGATCTTCACTTTTGAAGCATGCCCATGGAAAGATACATATCCCATATATAAAACACAAAGGAACATATATAATGGGTTAGTTCATGATGCATAAATGACAAGGCTTACCACACCACAAGATCCATGTGGTACATTATTTATGCTTCATGCGTTGACCAACTTGAAATCACTCTTCACTCTTTGCATTGGTCAACCAAGAGTCTTCTCATGCTCCATCTCAATATCTTGAGGTACATAAGGAATTCTTCATTTGATTACATGCTGTAAATCTTAGTCATACATAGCTCAACTAATGAGGCTATCATGACACCGGCTTAGAGCCATATCTTGAATTCTTCTATTGAGATCACACTCTCAAGATCTTGAACATATCATATTCTTCTCTTCAATTTGATGATCTTGATGCCAAAACTCAAGGTATATCTTTATCTTCATGGCATCCATACTTGAATCCAACACATGAACTACAAGCATGACCTATGGAATATTCCTTCATATAAAACTCAATGAAAACATTAGTCCATAGGGATTGTCATTAATCACCAAACCCACACATAGGGGCAATTACCCTTTCAGGTGGTATGTCAAAAGAACACACATGCAAAATGACTGGTTGTTGTTACTAAAAAGAAAACACATGCAATGACACTGGTGGATCCATGTGTGGTCTCTGTAGAGAACACACATTTCAATGACACTGGTGGATCCATATGTGGTATGTGAAAAAAACACACATGCAATGACTCTGGTTGTTGTTAGTGAAAAGAACACACATGCAATGACACTGGTGGATCCATAGGTTGTATGTGAGAAGAACACACATTCAATGACTCTGGTTGTTGTTAGTGAAAAGAACACACATGCAATGACACCGGTGGATCTATGGGTGGATTGTGAAAAGAACACACTGATACGTCTATAACGTATCTTTAATTTTTGATGGTTTTAACAAAGAATACAAGTGGAAACCTTGTTGGAGTCAAATTGGGATTTTCTAGAAATCTGTCTCAGAACTCTTTTTGAAGATAGTCACGTTTCGGGTCGAAGACGGCATCAAACGGAAAACTCTTCATCTACAAAGTTGTTTGAAATTTTTCCACAAACGTTCTGGACATAAAATTTAGCTGATTCCGAGTCCGGATGGGCCCAATAGACCCGATTTACTGCAGCCCAAGATGGGGGTGACGGGAATCCGAAAAGCTATATAAAGGAAGGAAAACCTAATTCGTGGGAGACTCCTCCACCCACGAATTTGCAGCCACCAAAGCCACGTTTTTGCCTCTCCCATAGATCCCATCTCCATGGGGAAGAGCTCGCAAAAATCCATGAAGAAAGGGTGCTAAGGGGCAGTGCTCCCCTGTGATACCGGCAGCGGGGAAGGAGTCCTCCGCGCTGCCACCGCCGGAGCCATCTCCATCGATCTCCACCACCATCTACATCACCGTTGCTGATTCCCATGATAATGAGGGAGTAGTTCTCTCTCGAGGCTAAGGGTTCTACCGGTAGCTATGTGTTCATCTCTCTCTCTATGCATGATCTTATTGAGATCATGAGCTTGTAATCTATAGATCTATTCTCCTACTCACGTGCTTTAATGAATCTCTGCTCTCCTCATGTGTGTGAAAGTGACAGCGTGCTCACCATGGTGGCACTTAGGCTAGAGATTACAAATACTTGTTATGAGTTATATTTGGAGTTGGATATCTTTATGAAATTGTGGTGTTTGTTGGACTCATCTAGTACTCAAGGTGACAGTGTGGGGTTTTCTAGATGGGAAAGGCTTACTTTGAGGTGTGCTGTTATAGCCCTAACATGGATTAGAGTGTCCAACCGGAGAGTAGTTCAGCGTAGTATCATAAATAAGAATATATTTATATGAGCGTGTTCACTAGTGAAAGTATGATCCCTAGGCCTTGTTTCTAAGCATTGAAACACCGTTTGCTACTAGATCTGTTACATGTTTGCTTGCTTCCATCTTTATTTCAGTTTGCATTTAGTCTTTTCCACGCCATCAAACTATTTTCTATCACCGTTACCACTTATAATTATCCATACCACTTGTATTTCACTATCTCTTGGCCGAACTAGTGCACCTATACACCTGACAAGTGTATTGGGTGTGTTGGGGACACAAGAGACTTCTTATATCTTGATTGCAGGGTTGCTTGAGAGGGGATAACTTTGACCACTTCCTCCCCGAGTTCGATAAACCTAGGGTGATCCACTTAAGGGAAACCTTGCTGCTGTTCTACAAACCTCTCCACTTGGAGGCCCAACAACTGTCTACAAGAATAGAAGTGCGTACACATCACACACATGCAATGACACTGGTGGATCCATAGGTGCTATGTGAGAAGAACACACATTTCAATGACTCTGGTTGTTGTTCGTGAAAAGAACACAGATGCAATGACTCTGGTTTTTGTTAGTGAAAAGAACACAGATGCAATGACACTGGTGGATCCATTGCTGGTATGTGAAAATAACACACATGCAAAATGACTCTGGTTGTTGTTACTAAAAAGAACACACATGCAATGACACTGGTCGATCCATAGGTGGTATGTGAGAAGAACACACATGCAAAATGACTCTGGTTGTTACTAACAAGAACACACATGCAATGACACTGGTGGATCCATGTGTGGTCTCTGTAGAGAACACACATTTCAATGACACTAGTGGATCCATATGTGGTATGTGAAAAGAACACACATGCAATGACTCTGGTTGTTGTTAGTGGAAAGAACACACATGCAATGACACTGGTGGATCCATTGGTGGTATGTGAAAAGAACACACATGCAATGACTCTGGTTTTTGTTAGTGAAAAGAACACGGATGCAATGACACTGGTGGATCCATTGGTGGTATGTGAAAAGAACACACATGCAAAATGACTCTGGTTGTTGTTACTAAAAAGAACACACATGCAATGACACTGGTCGATCCATAGGTGGTATGTGAGAAGAACACACCTGCAAAATGACTCTGGTTGTTACTAACAAGAACACACATGCAATGACACTGGTGGATCCATGTGTGGTCTCTGTAGAGAACACACATTTCAATGACACTGGTGGATCCATATGTGGTATGTGAAAAGAACACACATGCAATGACTCTGGTTGTTGTTAGTGGAAAGAACACACATGCAATGACACTGGTGGATCCATAGGTGGTATGTGAGAAGAACACACATGCAAAATGACTCTGGTTGTTGTTACTAAAAAGAACACACATGCAATGAAACTGGTGGACCCATGGGTGGATTGTGAAAAGAGCACACATGCAATGACACTGGTGGATCCATATGTGGTATGTGAAAAGAACACACATGCAATGACTCTGGTTGTTGTTACTAAAAAGAACACACATGCAATGACACTGGTGGATACATAGGTGGTATGTGAAGAGAACACACATGCAAAATGACTCTGGTTGTTGTTACTAAAAAGAACACACATGCAATGGCACTGTTGGATCCATGGGTGGATTATGAAAAGAACACACATGCAATGACACCGGTGGATCCATAGGTGGTATGTGAAAAGAACACACATGCAAAATGACTCTGGTTGTTGTTACTAAAAAGAACACAAGTGCAATGACACTGGTGGATCCATAGGTGGTATGTGAAGAGAACACACATGCAAAATGACTTTGGTTGTTGTTACGAAAAAGAACACACATGCAATGACACTGGTGGATCCATGGGTGGATTGTGAAAAGAACACACATGCAATGACACTGGTGGATCCATAGGTGGTATGTGAAAAGAACACACATGCAAAATGACTCTGGTTGTTGTTACTAAAAAGAACACACATGCAATGACACTGGTGGATCCATGTGTGGTCTCTGTAGAGAACACACATTTCAATCACACTAGTGGATCCATATGTGGTATGTGAAAAGAACACACATGCAATGACTCTGGTTGTTGTTAGTGAAAAGAACACACATGCAATGACACTGGTGGATCCATGTGTGGTCTCTGAAGAGAGCACACATTTCAATGATTGTTGTTGTTGTTAGTGAAAAGAACACACATGCAATGACACCGATGGATCCATGGGTGGATTGTGAAAAGAACATACATGCAATGACACTGGTGGATCCATATGTGGTATGCGAAAAGAACAGACATGGAATGACTCTCGTTGTTGTTAGTGAAAAGAACACACCTGCAATGACACTGGTGGATCCATAGGTGGATTGTGAAAAGAGCACACATGCAATGACTCCAGTTGTTGTTAGTGAAAAGAACACACCTGCAATGACACTGGTGGATCCATAGGTGGATTGTGAAAAGATCCCACATGCAATGACACTGGTGGATCCATATGAGGTATGTGAAAAGAACACACATGGAATGACTCTGGTTGTTGTTAGTAAAAAGAACACACATGCAATGACACTGGTGGATCCATAGGTGGATTGTGAAAAGAGCACAAATGCAATGACATTTGAATGGTACGGGTGGATCCATCGGCGGATTGTGAAAAGCGATTTTCCCTCTCTCTCTGTGTCACAAATCTCACAAAAGCCCAAACGTGTGGATATCCCGAACATGTGCTCACTCTGGGTGCTATGCCATGATTGGCTGACACAGATGTCACGCGGATCGTCTCCACCAACCGTTGATCCCATGTGATCCAACGGGCAGGATAACCCCTCCCTTCTCCACTTTTTTTATGCATGGTCAATCCGTGCCACCGATACTAAACCCCCATAAACAAGTGAAAATCCATCTATCTAACTAAAATAAATAAAATAAATGATCATATTTCGAAGAAGCCATCGTCTTCGTCTTCCGGTTCGTCCTCGTCTTCGTCAACGCCATGGTCCTCGCCATCGCCGTCGTCGGTGCCCTCCTCTGACGACTCGACGCCGCCCCCTTCCTCGAATAAGTGCGCTATCTCCTCGTCGGAGTCGGAGTCCTCCTCCTCCTCTTCGTAGTCCCATGGGTCCATGTCACTCTCCTCCGCTTCTGCCTCCAACTGATCGATGAACGCCTCCTCGTTGGCTGAGTCGGACTCGTCCAAACAGCTATCTCCTCTCTTCTTCCTGGTGTTCTTCTCGTTCCTCTTCTTGTCCGTACTCGCCGGTGCAAGACGCGCCCCCGTCCTGGCTGCTACTTTGCGCTCGTCCGACGCTGCAGATACCCCATGCTCCTCCTGCGCGGCCGGTACGAGCTTCGACGTCGTGGTTTCCTCGAGTGCCGATGTCGATGGATCCTAGCGCGGTCAGACACGACGTGCTGCCTCAGCAGGCGACTCGCGAGTGCGGACGATGCAGCGAAGAGCCAGTGACCCAGGACGGTCAGTGGACGGCTTGGACCTGCCATTGCCACGGCGAGGGGGGCATCTTGCTCGAGGTAGTTGCTCCGAATGGTCGATGGTAGGTACACAGAGTGGGGTGCCGATCTGATCAAGGACGAGCAGCGGTTTCGTGCGTCGTGTCCACGCGTGCATTTGTCGATTATCAAAAAAAAGAAGAAGAAAGAAGTAATATCTCGTGTACTGAGCATAATTTGATCACAACTAAAGTGGCACAGCGTATTCTAGACTCATAAATATCCTGTGTGTGCCTGTCACGTGGAGTTCGACGGAGTTGGACGTGCCGACGTGATCGTTCAGCAGTTGCACGCGTCATTGCCCCATCAACATGTGACACACGCACGCGGGATGTGCGCGCCGATTCCCATGACGACCACCCGGCTCGCACTCCCCTTATTATATACTGGATTTTGGGCGGCGCCGAAGACCATTGAAGTGTCCATCGCTATAAAGATAAGTCCCATCGATTCCCTACCCCTGCCTCCCTGGCTTCTTTGAGAAGGTAGACCGTACACGGTGGTCTTGTATATTAGTACTAGTACTACTGTACCACGACCTGTACTCTTTACTCTTCCCCCACACTAATAATCACTATCTCCTTCCTCCTGCCTCCACCACACTCACCCTGCAACCCATGGCTCCACTGAGGAGGGGGAGAGGCCGGTCGACGATCCTCGTGGAGAAAAGGGAGAGAAATCGCCGCGAGGCACTTCTTGCTCTACCAGCCACTCAAGCCCACCCACTCATCGAGGCCCAATCTCCCCCGACAATGGCGCCGAATGTTGTAGCAGGCGACGGCTCCTCCCGATACGGTCTCCTTATTCTACTTCTTCTCCATCTCCCTCTCCATCATGCTCTTAATCAGCTTCTTCTTGTTTTTCTTATTCTTCCGGCTCTTCCTCTTCTACGTATTACAGGTCGGCCGTGGAGCCCGAGTCCACCACGACGGAGGCGTTGTAGGACCCGTTCGGCCCCGTTCCATGTCTCAGCGAGGTAGCAAATCTCCACGCTGTTATTTCTCTGAGTTATGATGTGGATTTCTTAGATGCTGTCTGCCCCGCATTGGTTTTTCTTCTTCTTTTGCGAGTTGTATTTGTTTTCATGAATATGACTGGATCTCTTGGTCTTTCCTTAATACCGCTGTTCATAGATTCACTATGGATTTTTTGTGATTAGGATTAGTTTATCATGGTCATGAATAGATCTCCAGGTCCACTTTTTAACACTGCGGCCAATAGATTCAACGAGGATTTTTTTGATCTGTATTAGTATTCACCTGGGACCTGGAGTGTAATTGTAGAATTCATATTTCAGTTAACATGAACGATGTAGCGATCAAAGGCCGAGTACCGTGAGAAGGTGGTCGCGATCAGTTCCAAGATTGCCAACCAACATGAGCTTGCATGCTCCCTCACCCAAGCTAATGAGAGCCTACGCAAGCAATTATCTGTGTAGAAGGAGATCGCGCTAGATTTTGCACGTGACATCGTTAGGCTATAGAAAGTGCTCGACCATAACTTGATCAGGCAAGAACAGGCCATCAAGATAATCAACGAGCTCACGGAGGAGAAGAAGAATCTCGTGGAAAGATGCATTCTCCTGTAGGACGAAGTCAGTGAGGCACTCAGAGGTCGCGTCGAGGAAACCAAGGCTTCCATCCGAGCCTACCATGATAGGAACCGTTGCCTGGATGTAGTCAAGGAGATGAAGGCGGACATGAGTAGAGGGATCACCGTACTCGAGGGTGTTTGGAAAGAGAACGAGGAGCTAAGGGCATGTCTGGAGGCGTACCGGAGCAATGCCTAAGTCTGATTCCCGTTAGCAGGGACACGAATACCAGTTCGTCCTCCTCTCCTTTTGTAATGTTTAGGGTTCAGGGAGTAATGCCCATGTCTGCTTCCCATTATAGGGTGCAATAAGAATCCTAGGGAAACTCCTTATCTATCTGGACATGTGTTGGTGTTCACGTTCATGAATGGACACCATGTTCTCTTTCCATATGTATCTGGACATGGGTTTCTGCATTATGAGTTTTCCACTCTCCCACTACTATTTGGTGATATTGGGAAAAACCCACAACACACTAAACTGCTGATAAATCTTATTTGTCTTCGAAATTGAAATTATGAGAGTGCCACTAGTAGATTCATAAAATGTTGATTAGTCCTAGATTGCTTCTTCCTTGAAATTATGACAGTGCCACTAGTCGATTCAGTTAATTATGGAAACTAACCAGCTTGTCCTGGTGAACTGAACAAACCATACTATGTATTTTTGTTGCAGGGAAAGAGGCGAAAGATCGACCAGGACCTGGCGACCTGGCTAAATGACAAGATAGCAATCCAAAGGGAGAAGCGGAATTCCCAGAAACTGGCCTTTGACCAACTGCGCACTGAATTCACAGTCCTTTCTGACAAGTGCCAGAAACTGAAGGAGTTAAACGCCGACTGGGCGAAGCTACACTAAAGGCCGCGCCTCGGCTAGGAAGTAGACGGAGATCATGAAAGGGATCTTGAAGGAAAATCGTATGGCTACAGACAAAATTCTCCAATCCGTGACAGAGCGCTGGAACCTACAGCTGAAGCACAACATAGTACTGAAGGAGCTGGCCAATCTTAGGGAGGAAAACAGGCAGCTCCGGGCCAGGCTCGCTTGAACACAACATATGTCTCTTTAGTACTGAACTGCCTGGTTTATCCTCTGCAGTGGTGATTTTGTAAGCGTGAACTTAACTCTATGCACGATACGTGTGTTCGTCTGAAATTAGTTTGCTCGAGGATTGAGTTTGGCTTAGTTTGGAAAGCGCAATTGCAAGTCTTATAATTAACTAGTTTCAGGCATTGGTACAACATAAATTATTCATCTCGAATTTCCTTTATGCTCTATAGTCTGTCCTTGTTCAATCTCACGCGCCTTCTTCAGTTCCTTCAACAGATCCGCAATGCAGCACTCTAGCTTCTTCTTGTCTTCCCTAAGCTGATCCCTCTCCTTTTCTGCATTATGAATCAGCAACCTGTGACTATCCTAGAGCTTCTTTGTAGTTCCAACAACCAAGCTCCCATCGATTCCGTCAGTTAGCTTTGACTGCAAATTCTCGATTTCTTGTTCCAGCTCCTTATTTCGTACCGACAGCTTATAAGTTTTTTCAGCTGCATCACTTACATTAGTAAATCTCCCTGACCTTTCCAACTCATACATCTCCCATAACTGTACCAAACATTTCTTAAGTGCATCTGGCTACTCAAGATCTACCCACTCTACTGCTTTACACACCGGGCCAACCTAAAAACACACACACTATAGTGTTAGGAACATGCACGATACATTTTACTTCATGTCACAGTTGCACATAATGTAAACAAACCTGATTTGTATAGCCCAAAAACCTTCTCCCAGTGTTACTGCCTTCGAATGCAACATATCTGCTCAGTTTTAGCCCATGGTCACATGGCACTTCTCCATCGAGATCTAGGTCCTCCCATTCGGAGTCGTAGATCGTCCTTGGTACCTATAGGTAAACGCAAAGCTGAAATCGAACATGATTGCATGCACATATGGAGCTCAGATCGAGGGATTTACCATTGCCTAACCCTAGCCCGAGAAAACAGAGGAACTCACCTCATGGAAGGAATACTCGATGTCGGAGAGAAGGCTGTCGCTGCTCGACTGGTCGTCCTCGCCGTTCAAGGATAGCATGGTGAATGCGACGGCGACGGCAACGACGACGGCGTCAGCGAGAGAGAGAGAGAGAGAGAGAGAGAGCAGCCGTTCTACCGCTGCAATGATGACTAAATTGGCATGTTACAATAGTTTAATGGATACCATGCCCTTTCCCTGGATTACTGTCTCCTGCCTGATATGGATTCTGTTGAAACATTCTCATTTCAAATATTAAACATGCACTCCCTCCATCCCAATTTCATTGCCGAACGAAAACATACCAGTATATTACATCATCCAAAGAAACAAAATCATGTCAACTACAAGGTACTTATGCATCACTTCTTCAGTCATGGTTTCACAAAACATTACATTATAATGTACCAACAAACATAACCACAACATGGTTTCACAAAACATCACATTACAATCTCTCAACAAACGTAATCACAGAAACAAGTATGCTACATCAACTCAAGAAACAAAATCATGTCGACTACAAGGTACTTACACATCACTTGTCCTGTCATGTATTCGCACATTACATTACAGTCTCTCAACAAACAAAATAACAGAAACAAGTACAGTACATCATCTCAAGAAACATAATCATGTCAACTACAATGTATTTATGCATCACTAGTCCAGTCATGGTTTCACAAAACATTACATTACAATGTCCCAACAAACATAATAACTGAAACAAGTACGGTATGTCATCTTAAGAAACATAATCATGTCAACTGCAATGTACTTATGTCTTATTACAACAACGATGGTTTCAGTGAGTGACATGTCCGAAAATCTCAACAGCTCGCACATCATTATATCGTAGTCTCTCAATAAACATAATCAGAGAAGCACGCTCTAAATGCAACAACAGTCAATATTACAAATACAGGCAGGGGAACCCCGCGGTCTATATGACAAACCCAGGGTAGCAGCTCTCATCAGATCTCATCAACGTCGACCACCTCATTCTGTTCAGCCACTACAAGGGCATCTACATCCACTATAACCTGTTCAACAACATCAGAAATGGTACCAAGGAAGAACACCTTCTTGTTCGCTTCTTTCACCGCTTAATCTGCATAAGATCTTCAGTATCCAAAACATCTATAAATTGCTGCTTCTTATGATGCCACCACCGGATTTTTGCCATCTGCTTAGGGCCAATACTGATTTCCTTACCGATCATCTCTCTCATTTCATCAAGAGTTATGTTTTTGGAATCGACAGTGATCTCCACAGTACATGATGAAACTGGCTTATTAACTCCCTCATCAAGTTTTGCCATGAGGTTGCTCAGAAGAGATAGATGTATCCCAACCGCTATTGCTCTCGCGTAAAGACTTTTTTTTACGCGACAGGAAAAAGTGACTACGAATTCCTTTTTTTGTTTGCGAATCCCTGTTTGTATCCTTTGAGCGCACGCCCATAAGTAGCGATCAAATCAAGGAAATCGATCAAACGATCTCAATACCGTGAAAGAGAAACTTCCCAGATCCAGGGAAGCTTATAATAAAGGGCTTCGACAAGGGGTTTTATTATCCACCTCTATGCGTATCCTGAACTTATCTAGATCAGCATCTATTGGTCCGTATTCTCTAGGAGCAGAAGCTCTGGCAACAAGATCTCCAGCATCTGCATACATATAATTAATCATCGCTTCAACTTTCACCTTACGATCAGCTGCACAACACTCCCAAACCATCTGAAGCTCATGGGAGTGCTCAATTTGCTGATAGTGAAGGAAATATGCCCTGAGAGGCAATAATAAAGTTGTTATTATATATTCCTTATATATGATAGATGTTTATTTTACATGCTAGAATTGTATTGATTGGAAACATCAATACATGTGTGTTTAATAAACAAAAAGAGTTCCTAGTTATGCCTCTCTTATAGACTAGCTTGTTGATTAACAAGATGATCAAGGTTTCCTGATCATGGACATTGGATGTTGTTCATAACAAGGTCACACCATTGGTGGAATGATGTGATGAACATTCATCCGAAGTATAATATTACGATCAAGTCATTATGTTTATATTGCTATAACATCATACGAAGTAATCTTTATCCTTAGACCATGAGATCATGTTAATTGCTAACACCGGAAGAGTATCTTGATAACATCAAACGTCACACCGTAACAGGGTGACTATAAGGATGGGTTCAGTACTACGAAGGTGTTATGTTGAGGCTCATGGATCAAGAGTGGAATTTGTCAATCCAGATGACGGATAGATATACTCTGGGCCCTCTCGGTGATATCACATTAAGATAGCTTGCAAGCAAGTGATGTGATCACTAGAATGTTATATCACAGGAACGAGAAAAGAGTGCATGTCGGTAACGAGATCAAACTAGGTATGGAGATACCGATGATCGAATCTCGGACATGTAATATATCGAGAGACAAAGGGATTTAGTTATAAGCGTTAAAGGTTCTCACGATCATAGAAGTCATCGTTGAATGTGTAGGAGTCAGTACGGATCTCCAGGTCTCGCTGCTGATTATTGATCGGAGAAGGGTCTCGATCATGTCTGCATTATTCGCGAACCGTAGGGTGGCACACTTAAGAGTTACCGGACACCATTTTGGAGCACATATGTTTTAGACGAAAGAATTGCAAAGCGCAGGAATTGTTTCAATAGAAACCGGAAATTGTTTCGGGTGAAATTGCAGAAAGTGGTTCTGCATGTGATATTGAAATATTGCAAGGGGCTATATGTGAATGTCTATTAATTAAAGTAATTAACAAAATTCTGAATAAATTTAAGAAAAAAAAATTTATTAAATGAGAGAGCATTAAATTTGGAGAAAATTAATGCATTTAAAGTGGAGACTTTAAAAAGGAATGTGAAGAGGCATTTTAATGTGGAGGGGTTACCACCACATGAATGGGGGAGGTGAGGGGTCACCCCCCATGCACCATCCATGGAGAGAGGGGGCACCCCCCCTCCTCCTATAAAAGGCCACCCATTCCCTCCTTCATCCACACACCTCCTTGTGAAGGATCTCTCTCCCCCTCTAGAATTATTCCCCCATGGTCTCGGATTAGCGAGATACATGTTCCCGGTGGCATTTCGTCTGGAAGGAGTTGCTGCTTCCGCTGGATCGCTGGAGCGAGGAGGTGGAGGTTGTCCGGTGGCTTGAACGTGTATGCGAGTGCGGATGCGCTGCTGAGTTGCGGCGCTCGGACTTCCTCACGATCTTGAGATCGGCAAGTGTACGACTACATCAACCACAAGTTCCTACTCGTTAACAAAAGTCATTGTCTTCGAGGGTAAGTTCTCGTTGGATGTATGTCCACCCGTTGCTTTGTACCTAGTAGATAGATCTTGGCGTGTAGTTCACACCGTAGGAAATTTTTTGTTTTCTATGCTGCGGACCCAACAGTGGTATCAGAGCCTGATCTATGCGTAGGTGCTTTGCACGGGTAGTACACATATGTTTATATGTGGGCGATGATGATCATGTTATTGCATCTTCTATGTACTTTGGATATTGGTGGCATAGTGGGATGAAGCGGCCCGGACCAACCTTACATGTCATCGTACATGAGACCGGTTCCACGACTGACATGCAACTTGTTTTGCATAAGTGGCTGGCGGGTGTCTGTCTCTCCTACTATAGTCAATATCTGATTTACAACGAGTTGCTAATAACTTAGTTATCCTCGTTGTGGTTCATGTTCGTAGGTGAGAACGGTTCTATCTCCGAAAGCCCTAAGCCACGTAAAACTTGCAATTGATAAATTAGAGGCGTCTAGTTTAGATCGTTGCTGGGCTAGTGTATTGATATGGTATTGTTGTAAGTAAATGTATGATAGATACTCTTACAACACACTCAACGTGTAAGTTCCATAGACCTTGGCCTTACACACAAAGGAATGATAGAGATCATACCACGATGCAAGTGATAGAGATCAAATGCATGGACCATATCATCTCACTTTACACATTAGATGTTAGCATCTTATACTGCTAGTTTGGCGCTTTTGGTAGCATTATAAGATGATCCCTCATTTAGATATCAAGATAAAAATGTGTTCTTCCTTAAGTATGCACCGTTCTGTTGATCTTGTTTCGAGACATCACGTGATGATCGGGTGTACTCGAATCTACGCTTTCATAGGAACGGGTGTAAGACAGTTTTACACACGCGAATACTAAGGTTCTTACTTGGCGAGCCTAGCATGTACATACATGGCCTCGGAACACGGACCGAAAGGTTAAGCATGAGTCATATAGTTGATATGGACGCCCATATAGATGCTCGCCTTTGAAGCTACATCAACTCGCGTGATGATCGGACTTGGTGTAGTGGATTTGGTTCATGTAATCACCAAAAAGACACGAGGGATGTCGTTTTTGAGTGGGAGTTCATTAGTAATTTGGATTAGTTGAACTCAATCTATCATAAACTTAGTCTAAATAAACTTTACAAATTCTGTTGTAGATGGCACCACCTGCTTTTAATTTCAATGTGTTCATGGAGAAAGAGAAACTTGCTGCGAATGGTAGCAACTTCACCAACTGGGCTTTGAATTTGACGATTCTCCTCACTGCTGCACAAAAGCAATATGTGCTAGATGCGCCGCTACGCCCCCCACCAGCTCCTAATGCCCCTGACGAGGAAAATAATGTCTATGTGACTCGTCAGGAGGACCACAACTTAGTTCATTGCGTCATACTGTATGGGCTAGAGCCAGAACTTCGAAAGCGTTTTGAAAATGGCAATGCCTTTGATACCATGGGAGAATTGAAAATGATTTTCGATACCCATGCTGCCGTAGAGAGTTATAATGCTACAGAAAAGTTCTTTAGCTTCATGATGGAGGAAAACAGCTCCGTTAGTGAGCACGTACTAAAAATGTCTAGGTACGCCGATAAGCTTGTGTCCTTGGGAATAACGATTCCCATTGACTTAGGCATACATCGTGTTCTCCAATCTCTGCCACCTAGCTACAAGAGCTTCATGATGAACTATAATATGCAGGGCATGAAGAAGTCTCTTCCCGAGCTTCTGTCAATGCTTAAGACTGCAGAAGTGGAGATTAGGAAAGAACATCAAGTGTTGATGATCAATAGGACCACCAGTTTCAAGAAAGACAAGAAAGGCAAGCACAAGGGAAAGAAGGGTGGCAAGTATGTTGCCATGCCTGAAAAGAAACCCCGAGCTGGCCCTAAGTCTGACACCGAGTGCTACTATTGTAAGGGGACTGGCCATTGGAAGCGCAACTGCCCCAAGTATTTGGCGGACAAGAAGTCCGGCAAGGCAAACAAAGGTATATGTGATATACATGTTATTGATGTGTACTTGACTAGTACTCGCAGTAGCACCTGGGTATTTGATATGGGATCGGTTGCTAATATATGTAACTCGGTTCAGGGGCTATGGAACAAGCGACAACTAGCAAGGGATGAGGTCAGAATGTGGGTCGGCAATGGATCAAAAGTTTATGTGATCGCCGTCGGGACGCTACCTCTCCATTTGCCATCGGGATTAGTTATAAACCTAAATAATTTTTATTTAGTGCCTGCACTGAGCATGAACATTGTATCTGGATCGTGTTTGATGCAAAGTGGTCATTCCTTTAAATCTGAAAACAATGGTTGTTCAATTTATAAGAATGATATCTTTTATGGTCATGCACCTATGTTGAATGGTTTATTTCTGTTGGATCTCGATAGTAATATTACACACATTCATAATGTTAATGCTAAAAGGATTAAACTTGATGATGATATGTCTACATATATGTGGCACTGCCGTCTAGGTCATATTGGCGTTAAACGCATGAAGAAACTCCATTCTGATGGACTTTTGGAATCACTTGATTTTGAATCATTTGATACATGTGAGCCATGCCTTATGGGCAAGATGACTAGAACGTCGTTTTGCGGTTCAATGGAACAGGCGACAGATCTATTGGAAATCATACATACTGATGTGTGTGGACCAATGAGTGTGTCGGCGCGAGGTGGATATCGTTATTTTGTTACTTTCACAGATGATTTGAGTAGATATGGGTATATCTATTTGATGAAACACAAGTCTGAAACTTTTGAAAAGTTCAAGGAATTTCATAATGAAGTGGAAAATCATCGTAATAGAAAGATCAAATTTCTACGGTCTGACCGTGGAGGAGAGTATCTAAGTTACGAGTTTAGCACACACATGAAAGAGTGTGGAATAGTTTCACAACTCATGCCTGTCGGAACACCACAATGTAATGGTGTGTCCGAACGTCGTAATCGTACCTTATTGGATATGGTTCGATCTATGATGTCTCTGACTGACTTGCCACTGTCATTTTGGGGTTATGCACTGGAAACAGCTGCATTCACTTTAAATTGGGCACCATCTAAATCCGTTGAAACGACACCGTATGAATTATGGTTTGGAAACAAACCTAAGTTGTCATTTCTTAAAGTTTGGGGATGCGATGTTTATGTGAAGAAACTTCAACCGGATAAACTCGAACCCAGAGCGGAAAAATGCGTCTTCATAGGATACCCTAAGGAAACAATTGGGTATACCTTCTATCACAGATCCGAGGGCAAGGTTTTTGTTGCCAAGAATGGATCCTTTCTTGAGAAGGAGTTTCTCGCGAAAGGTGTGAGTAGTCGGAAGGTAGAACTCGAAAAGGTTATTGAACCTTCTCTTCATGGAATGGCAAGTGGCGCAGCACCGGAAGTTGTTTCGGAGTTGACTTCACCAGATGAAGAGAGAGCTAATGATAATGATCATGAAACTCCGAAAGAGGACACTACCGAACCTCGCAGGTCAAGCAGGACACGTGCAGCTCCTGAACTGTACGGCAATCCTGTTGTGAATTTCATGGTTGATGAAATGGATGACCCTACGACGTATGAAGAAGCGATGATGAGCCCGGATTCCAACAAATGGCTAGAAGCCATGAAATCCGAGATGGAATCCATGTACGAGAACCAAGTTTGGAACTTGGTGGACTTACCTCACGACCGAAAGGCCGTTGAGAATAAATGGATTTTCAAAAGAAAAACTGATGCTGATGGTAATGTGACTATCTATAAGGCTCGACTTGTCGCCAAGGGGTTTCGACAAATTCAAGGAGTTGACTACGATGAGACATTCTCTCCCGTAGCGATGCTTAAGTCAGTTAGGATTATGTTAGCAATTGTTGCATATTTCGATTATGAAATATGGCAGATGGATGTCAAAACTGAGTTCCTCAATGGTAATATTGAAGAAGAGTTGTATATGATACAACCTAAGGGTTTTTTCGATCCTAAGGATGCTAATAAGGTATGCAAACTTCAGCGATCCATCTATGGACTGAAGCAAGCATCCCTGAGTTGGAATCTCCGCTTTGATGAGGTGATCAAAGAGTTTGGATTTGTCCAAACTTATGGAGAGGCTTGTATTTACAAGAAAGTGAGTGGGAGAAATGTGGCATTTCTGATATTATATGTGGATGACATATTATTTATTGGAAATGATATAGATCTTTTAAAGAGTGTTAAAAGTAATCTAAACAGCAAATTTTCGATGAAAGACCTTGGTTAAGCATCATATATATTAGGCATTAAAATCTATAGAGATAGATCAAGGCGCCTAATTGGGCTATCGCAGAGTACATACCTTGATAAGATATTAAAGAAGTTTACTATGGACGAAAGTAAGAAGGGGTTCTTACCTATGTTGCAAGGCAAGACATTGAGTAAGACTCAAAGTCCGGCTACGACGGAAGAAAGAGAGATGATGGATAAGATCCCCTATGCCTCGGCCATAGGCTTTATTATGTATGCCATGCTATGTACAAGATCGGATGTGGCACATGCTATTAGTTTGACTAGTAGGTACCAATCTGATCCAGGTTCGGAACACTAGATAGCGGTAAAGAACATCCTCAAGTACTTGAGAAGAACTAAGGATATGTTTCTTATATACGGAGGTGAAGAAGAGCTAGTCGCTAAGTGTTATGTCGATGCCAGCTTTGACACCAATCCAGATGACTCTAAGTCTCAATCCGGATACGTATTTCTCTTGAACGGAGCAGCAGTTAGTTGGAGGAGTTCCAAACAACCTATGGTGGCTGGATCAACGACAGAGGCAGAATATGTTGCTGCTTTAGAAGCAGGGCAGGAGGCGGTTTGGATGAAAGAGTTCATTACGGAACTAGGTGTGGTTCCCAGTGCGTTGGACCCAATGGTGATCTATTGTGACAATAATGGAGCCATAGCCAATGCAAAGGAACCGAGGTCTCACAAGAATTCCAAGCATATTAAGCGCCGGTTTCACTCCATCCGCGAGCATGTCAAGGATGGAGATATAAAGATTTGTAAAGTACACACGGACCTAAATGTAGCAAATCCGTTGACTAAAGTTCTCCCTAGGGCAAAACATGATCAACACCAGAACTCCATGGGTGTTAGATTTATCACTATGTGAACTACATTATTGTCTCTAGTGCAAGTGGGATACTGAAGGAAATATGCCCTGAGAGGCAATAATAAAGTTGTTATTATATATTCCTTATATATGATAGATGTTTATTTTACATGCTAGAATTGTATTGATCGGAAACATCAATACATGTGTGTTTAATAAACAAAAAGGGTTCCTAGTTATGCCTCTCTTAGAGACTAGCTTGTTGATTAACAAGATGATCAAGGTTTCCTGATCATGGACATTGGATGTTGTTAATAACAAGGTCACACCATTGGTGGAATGATGTGATGAACATTCATCCGAAGTATAGCATTACGATCAATTCATTATGTTTATATTGCTATAACATCATACGAAGTAATCTTTATCCTTAGACCATGAGATCATGTTAATTGATAACACCGGAAGAGTATCTTGATAACATCAAGCGTCACACCGTAACAGGGTGACTATAAAGATGGGTTCAGTACTACGAAGGTGTTATGTTGAGGCTCATGGATCAAGAGTGGAATTTGTCAATCCAGATGACGGATAGATATACTCTGGGCCCTCTCGGTGATATCACATTAAGATAGCTTGCAAGCAAGTGATGTGATCACTAGAATGTTATATCACAGGAACGAGAAAAGAGTGCATGTCGGTAACGAGATCAAACTAGGTATGGAGATACCGATGATCGAATCTCGAACATGTAATATATCGAGAGACAAAGGGATTTAGTTACAAGCGTTAAAGGTTCTCACGATCATAGAAGTCATCGTTGAATGTGTAGGAGTCAGTATGGATCTCTAGGTCCCGCTGCTGATTATTGATCGGAGAAGGGTCTCGATCATGTCTGTATTATTCACAAACCATAGGGTGGCACACTTAAGAGTTACGGGACACCATTTTGGAGCACATATGTTTCAGACGAAAGAATTGCAAAGCGCGGGAATTGTTTCAATAGAATCCGAAAATTGTTTCGGGTGAAATTGCATAAAGTGGTTCCGCGTGTGATATTGAAATATTGAAAGGGGCTATATGTGAATGTTTGTTAATTAAAGTAATTAACAAAATTCTCAATAAATTTAATAAAAAGAGTTTTATTAAATGAGAGAGCATTAAATTTGGAGAAATTTAATGCATTTAAAGTGGAGACTTTAAAAGGGAATGTGAAGAGGCATTTTAATGTGGAGGGGTTACCACCACATGAATGGGGGAGGTGAGGGGTCACCCCCCATGCGCCGGCCATGGAGAGAGGGGGCACACCCCCTCCTCCTATAAAAGGCCACCCATTCCCTCCTTCATCCACACACCTTGTGAAGGATCTCTCTCCCTCTCTAGAATTATTCGCCCATGGTCTCGGATTAGCGAGATACATGTTCCCGGTGGCATTTCGTCTGGAAGGAGTTGCTGCTTCCGCTGGATCGCTGGAGCAAGGAGGTGGAGGTTGTCCGGTGGCTTGAACGTGTGTGCGAGTGCGGATCCGCTGCTGAGTTCCGGCACTCGGACTTCCTCACGATCTTGAGATCGGCAAGTGTACGACTACATCAACCATGAGTTCCTACTCGTTAACAAAACTCATTGTCTTCGAGGGTAAGTTCTCGTTGGATGTATGTCCACCCGTTGCTTTGTACCTAGTAGATAGATCTTGGCGTGTAGTTCACACCGTAGGAAAATTTTTGTTTTCTATGCTGCGGACCCAACAGATAGGTATCATTCATGTTGCGCCACACCAATTTTGTCCTCTGTCTAGAACCCCAGGGAATTCTAGCGGCAAGCATATCTACCAGCTGCAAAACAGACACAACCTCTTTGCAATTCACAAGCAGATGCACATCTTGCCCGAACACAACCCTCTCGCAACCAAAATCAAGGTTTGCAGTGTACTGCCGAACATGAACTGTGAACTCATATAGGTCACTTGTATCAAAGTTGTGCCTAATTTGATTAAAAAGGGGAACATTTCAGTTCATTCGATTATATTATGTTGTAACTAATCTACTCGCAAGATAAGACATAGATAAGAAAAATTCACCTCTCGCTCTTCTCCCGGGTTTTTTTCTTCGAGATCTGAGTGCTGCATCCGCCCACCGGAGCCGAACAATCCGCCGCCGGCCTTGCTTTTCTCTTCAACCCGCTGCTCGTAGGTACCTTGGGAGCAGAATCCTTGCTGGCCTCCTCGCTAACATGGGCTAAAGACCTCGCCGCTGCTACGCGTTGAGCCCTAGACTTGGGCCCCGATGGACCCTTTCAGTCGGCGACGTAGCTACAACCTTCGCCTTGCAAGACATGCTGGGCCACCGCCGCCGGATTCAGTGTCAGGGGAGGGAGAAAAAAGGTCCTCCGCCGCCGGCAGATTTAGGGTCGGGGAAGGGAAGAAAAGGGACCGCCACCGCTGCCGCTGCAAGATTTAGTGTCGAGAGTAAGGAAAGTACAGTAATGGATTTGCCCCTACAGCACGTACAGGGTGGCTAAGAAGAGTGATCGTCAAAGGAGGGGCACAGCAAGAACTAGTGTAACGGAATATCCTGACTTAACAGGCGCGATTTGAAAATATTGGGTTTGGCCATCATTCACTCGGAAGACCCCTCTCAGCAATTGGCGCCCCAACTTTTCGAATCGTGGTGATAAAAATCAACTTGGGTACTGTGTTGCCTGTCCACCCCAACTTTCAGGCCGCAAAATGATATTCTCGTGAGCATGCGCCAAGTCAACCCAAATAAAGCCACCAACCGGGACAAAAGGGTATTCCATCCCGATCCGGGGCTCCAACCGGGACTAAAGGCCCTTGCCCTTATAACTCCGCCTACTCCTCACCCTAGATCCCCATCTCCATTCGTGAAGTCCCAAGCATGTAGGAGGCACCGCCGACCTTGAGCGCGATGCCGGCAGGCTGCCTGAGACCACGTCGCCGTCCACGCGCCTTCCGTCATTCCTCCTCCACCCTATCTCCCTCTCCCATCACGTCTCTAGGCCGGCCACCCACGGGAGCCAGATCGATGGGTCGACAAGTTCGCAGGAGACGTCTGTGACCGTGGCCGGAGGGAGGAGCACGCCATGGCGCAGGGTTGGTGGCTCGGAGGCATGGAGGAAGACGCGCCGCTCGTCTACCCGGAGTTGCTGCTAACAGTGACCCCCCCCCCCCCCTGAGCTGCCTCAACCTCGCTTCCCAACAAGCTACTGCTGCCGGTGAGCTCCCTCTTCCCATCTTGCATCTATGTTCTTGCAAAAAACATTTCTTTTTTCCTGTTTTATTTTAATGTGTAGGCAGTGGTAGATTGACATGTAGTATGTATGCAATAGATGGAAAATTCACCTTTAGGTTTTTAATGTGGTAGATTGAGCATGTGGTACATTGGTTTCAATCTTGTTGATGAATGAACAAACTATCTTGTTAATGTGGTAGATTGAGCATGTAGTGTTTCCTAATTAAGCCCATTTTCCATTATTATTTTGTATGACCATGAAAGGATTATATATTGTGTATGACCATGAAAGGATTATATACTGTGTATGACCATGAAAGGATTATTATGTATGACCACTAAAGTATTATTATGTAAGACCATGAAAGTATTATTATGTAAGCTCATTTTTCATCATTATTATGTATGACCATGAAAGGATTATATAGGTGTCATGAAAGGATTTTTCATTATTATTATGTATGACCATGAAAGGATTATATATTGTGTATGACCATGAAAGGATTATTATGTATGACCATGAAAGTATTATTATGTAAGACCATGAAAGTATTATTATGTAAGCTCATTTTTCATTATTATTATGTATGACCATGAAAGGATTATATATGTGTCATGAAAGGATTTTTCATTATATGTAAGAAAGATCCACCAAATTCTATATTTGTATTATATCTTAGAACTTTAGAAGTACCTATACTAATAAGTTAATGGGGGAGTTTCAAAGAAAAAACATTCAAGCTTCTTGATTGCAGTTGGATGGGACATATTGGTAGGTGTTCAGGCTATGTAATATGCTTTCAGAATGCATGGGTCTTTCGATCATGTGGTTAATTAATGCAAAAAGAGAAGGGATTAATACCATACATATTGGAGTTTTGCTAATGAAATTGGGCATTACCCCCCTTTTGGCAACAAAAAAGATTATAAGCAATCATGATTCTTGTGCATAAAACAGAGACATCAGGAGGAGAGATGCAGCTCGTCGGCGAGTGGTGACCACAGCTGCACTCTTGCTAGCACCTTTTCCACGCCATATGTATACTCAACACCTGGACCAAGAGCACAGAGGTATGCGAGAACCCCTGCCCCGACCTAGCCGACGACACAAGGCTGCTGCTACTAATGATGATTGATGTCTTCGTCAAGGTGGTTTTTCCATTTCTAGTGATGTAGATTCTTCATCTCTATGTTTGTTTCTGGTGGTGCTTTTTTGTATTATGCTAGTTAGTCAAGTTCCAGTCAAATGTTTGTAACTTATGTTGGTGAGATGCATTTGTTCTTTTTCAAACACCCAATGGACCAAAGCTTGGTTTCGGGTATAGTTGATCACTGCGAAGATCTATTTTAGATCTACTTTGCTAAACATGTGAAGATTGGTTGATGTAAAGTTCGATTACATTGTTCTGTTGTTAATTTATTGTCTTGTATAAAGCATCATTATGTGGGAGGCTGCTTAATTTGCTAGATGATGTCAATGTTCTGTAGTTTGTAGTTGTCTCCTGGCATGTGGTAGATATCATGTGTTATGCTAGTGGTGTTGATGACGGCATCGAAGTTACTGCAGTCCCGATGCCTCAAGTAGTTGACTGTTGTCGTGTGGTGGTGGTAGAAAAATAATTACGACATAGGAGTTATTAAGCTCCTCCAATTCGCTCTGGCTCATGTCTTTTGGGCCTTGGCCATGCATGTGCGCATCTTGTGCTAGCCATTCTTGATGATTATGACGAGATTTGCATGCCCCTCTGACACATGTGTTTGTAGTTGTAAATATTATGTTCAAATTGTAGCTCTGTTCCTGATATTGGCTGCATGCTAATTATTTTCTTATGCTAGAATTTTCCAGGAACTTAGACCTAGTGACAAAATCATGTCTTGTTCATTTGTCAATAGTTGCAGTTGGTGAAAATACTTATTCACCATGATGGATTTAGAAGTTTTTCTTGATTCTATTTTTGTAATGGCATGACCTTGCATATGTATAATTTGATCATCTTCATGCCCGTGCAGAAAAGGAGCAGGAGATCAAGTCCAACCTCCCCGGCCTCATGTTGGTTCTCGCCTGGTCTGGATATTGATGATGACATCTCCCTTGGCCGCATCTCGGAGCTGCTGCTGGCACGGATTCCACCCCGGGTGAGCCCCTAGAGCCCTCCACTCTTCGCACTTGCCGGCGGGCCGACACCTCTTGGTGCACTGAGATTGGCACCGGCTAAATCCCGCCTCAAGTGAGCTCCAACTCTTCCCCTCTGCCCTGACCTATGGCCATCATTGCATGGCGTTCTAGGGTAAGAATTTGGTCATGTTTTGTATTGTGTGTACAACCTGAAGATTACTTGGATTAGGCCGCAGATATGCATTAAAACTATAACTTTTGTTAATTTACTTGCTCCTGTTAGCTTTTGGATTAGGCGATATGTTTGTTCTATGTTTGTCTTTTGCGTGTTGCTCGGGTGCACTTCATCTTGCATCGGCTGTAGATGCACTTGACATGATAAATTGGAGCACACCGACACAATGACATCTCTGTATGCAACCTTATTTTCGTATAAACTATTTGGATTGCTAATCCTATTATCTTGTTCTGTGTTTTATTTTTTAACATATATGCACAATAGGATATTCCTACATTTTCCCTGTCAAGAAAAAAATGGGGAAGCAATATCCCTTAGTGAGCTATGTTCCTATTAGTGGAACCCAAGATTGTTATGACTTGAATTACTTGCTTCCCACCAAACCCCTTTGGGAAAATAGATGCCATAAATTTTATAATTGCACAGAGATAATCAATAGAGTCGACTGGGTAAATGATAGTTTGATACTAGAAAAATTATACGATGGAAAGTAACACAACATGATTGTCGTGGAAATGGCCACTGTAGTCGCTGCTATAGGCAGCGATTGATTGAATCGAGGGCGAGAGTTGCCGGCCATCTGCGGTGCGAGATGGGGGTGGATGCACATGGTTTACCCAGGTTCAGCCCCCTAGAGGGTAAAGACCTACTCCTAATAGATTAGATTGATGGAGAGCGAGTTACAGGGGTGGCGAGCTCGGCGTCTAAGCAGCGAGTCGCTTGAAGGGGTGTATGATGGAAAGTAAGTCCTCAGAGTACCCTAGGGAGGTTTATATAGGAGGCACCTCGCTAGGGTTTACAGTTTACAACTAAACAAGATATGGATTCTGAGGTTTTGACCTAATCCGACTGGGCTTCGAGTATGCTTCTGGGCCTCCAGTCTCCAATCGTCGGGCCTTCTCTTCAGTCGCATTCCAATCGCCGTCCTGCAGGCCCACTCGCCAAGCCTTTGAACCAATCGGAACGTCCCGCTGGGCATACCCTGTTCGGCATATCCCCATCAGTAGTCCCCAAGGCCATCGTTGATTCAAACGCAGGTGTTCATTTGGCAGTTGGAGTAGGCGAGTCCAATTTGGACGCCCAGTCGAATCGGCGATGGACTCTGCCGAAACCAAGGAAAATTTCCACCAGGTTTCCAATCGCTGCTTTGGCGAATGCAACTGCTATCAAGTCGCTACTTCGGCGAATGCAACCGCTATCAAGTCACTGATTTTGCGAATGCAACCACTATCAACTCGCTACTTCGGCGAATGGACAGGGCACAGTTGCAAGTGAGTCGAGTGAAAGAATTGGACCGTCAACTTGGTCTAACTATCCGTTGGGTACTCCAACGGTAACTTCGGCGCAATTACTGCGGGTAACGGCTACCCCGAGATTGGCGGGTAGCACCCCTTTATTAGGGGAGTGACAGATCAGTCATGCAGATCCTTCCTCACGTTCTTCATTCTCGCGCATCCTTTCCTTCTGTCTTCCCTCGATCCAAACTCTCCAGACCAAGTGATCCGGCCTTCTTCCCGATGGTGCCTCCGAAAGGCTCGTGGGGGAAATCTAAGTGCACCGCGGCACAGCTCAGGTCCTTCGAGGACGTCGGGGTCCTCCGCAAAGGGAATTGGCGGATCCCTGCGTCTTCCGAGATCGAGACGAAGCCGCGCACCGGCGAGTTCATCTGCTTCCCAAGCCATTTGGAGAGGGGCTTGGGGTTCCCTACCTCATTATTCTTTCGGCGGTTTTGTGCATATTATGCGATCAAGCCATTGGATCTCGACCCGCATAGCATCGAGCAACTGGTGATCTTCGTCGCCTTCTGCGAGTGCTACCTTGGCTGCAGGCCGTACTTCCCGCTGTGCCTGGAGCTTTTCCACGACCGCATCAGACGCGAAGCGTCCGGCGGCCCAATCTTGGCGGCCGGAGGCGTCACCTTTCAGCTGAAACCGAAGGTTAACTTCGTCAAGCTCATGATGCTGAAGAAGGCCGCGAGCGAGTGGAAGAAGAGCTAGTTCTACATGATGGAGTCCACCCCCTCCGGTGAAGTGGCGTTGCCGGAATTCATCGCGGAAAGATGCGAGCCCCGTTGGCTGGCAACGTACAGGCTCCCCGACGATCAAAGGATGGCTGTCATGGAAATGATGGACCAGATCCAGAAGCTGAAGGACCAAGGGTTGTCCTCAATCAACCTATATAATTGCTGGCTCGGGCGGCTCCTAGTTCCATTGGTGGCCCGGCCGCACTGGATGTACGAGTACAGCGGGAAGAATGATCTTTCCCGAACCAACAAGGAGTCGTGGGACGCTGAAGACTACTAGGCCTCCCTGAAGAAGATCACAACCACGTCGGCCGGGCTCGCTCCGTACGTGCATGTGAAGAACGAAGCCCCCACAGTACGTCCTTTTCTCCGAATTTATCTTCAGTCATGATTCCGGTGGTGCAATTTGCAGCCGCATCGTTTGAAACTCGTTTGTTTCCACTCTCAGTTGTTCCAGGTTCTGGAAGGCTGGATCCCCCCACTCGACGAAGAGGTTCCTCACGAGTTCGAGGAGGGTGCCATAGGAGAATCTTCTGAGGACGAAGAGGAGGAAATGGAGGTTCCTCCCCCAGCGCCCGTGGCCTGCAAGACTTGCATGCAGAAGCAGCGTGAGTTCGAGGTGAGCCGTAGTCTTGAAGAGCGCGAAGAAGACGACGAGATCTTGCAAGAGCACACTTCTCGGTGAACAGCCATGTCGGTGAAGCCCGCATGAAAACCGAAGTCGCTAGCGAACAAGCCAGTGTCACAGCCTAGGTCGGCGGTGGTGTTCGAGTGAGATGGCGAGTCCGACGATGACGCAGTCGAGACCTCACACAAGATCCCGGAGGGCGCGATTCCAATGATGGGATTGGAGGTTAAGGGCACCAAAGCGGCGGTGGAAGTTCCTCTTGCGGTGATCGCGCCAACAACTTCGATGGCGCCAGAGCAGGAGGTAGCTGGGGCTGCGGCATCAAAGTCGCCGCGACCTTTGGGGATGGCGGCGTTTTCTGAGCCGGAGATTCATGCGACCGCGGCTTCATCGTTGAAGAGGCCCGCGGTGTCGTGGGCTTCGGATGTCTTCGAGAAAGGTCTCACCCGCAAGCTAGGCCCGGAGTTAGATATGCCCGCCCACATCAGCATGGGGTTGCGTGTTCTTCCAGTCGCCAAGTAAGTCTTGGGTTCCCTTTCCAATTTTTGGACAACTTTTCGTATGAAATCTTTGCTGCGTTTGGAGGTTTTCTAGGTCCGGCGCCAAGAAGATAGGTCGCCCTTCGGTAGCTAAAATCCCGTTGGCCGTCACCACGGGGGAAGGCAATCTCCCTAGGAAGAGGAAGCATGTTGCAGAGGCTGTGCCTGCTGAAGACGCGAAGAAGCAGAAGGGTGAGCCCAATGAGGCCGCAGCAAAAGATAGCGCCAGAGGGAGTGACGCCGCCACCGGCGGCGAGGGGGTGGCAGCCATGCAATCAGAGCCAGCTGATGGGGCTCTGACGGCATTACCGCCAGCTCCGGCAACCAGTGCCCCGGCGAGGGCGTCCGTGTCGTTCCCACGCTTCATGGCGAGGGGTTTTCCGATCATGGCAGAAACCCAATCTCCGTAGATGCCGGAGATCATTGATGAGGACGTCGGACCTCGTCGCGGGCGTACCTCCTTCGTTGTCCCTTCGACGGACGCTAGAGAACTTCACAATATGCTTGGCGCCGCCATTCAGGTACGTCCAGTCCCCGAGTGTCTAGTCGCTGAATTTCAGCGGCTAGGCACTGAGTTTCTTCTAGTCGCCAGTCCTCGAGTGTCTAGTCACTAAATTTCAGCGGCTATGCGCTGAGTTTCTTCTAGTCGCCAGTCCCCAAGTGTCTAGTCGCCAAATTTCAGCGGTTGGACACTGAATTTGTGTGTTTGCAATTTCTAATATTTCGTTCTGCTTGTAGGGCTTGCAGAGGGAGTCGGCTGATCGGCAGGCCGCAAAAGAGCGTCTGGAGCATGATCTGTGCATGGCGCAGGAGGCAAATCAGCGACTCCAGGAGACCGCCGGTGAGTACTTGTTTTACTTTGCGATTGTGAGCTGCTAATGTTGACGGAATTCTGACTGTTGTTTCTGTTCCATGCAGATGGTCTTCCGGCCGCCATTGCTAAAGCCTGAGAAGGGTACGTTCTAGCTATCGAGCTAGACATGGCGACTGGGCGTATCGACTCGCTTGTGAAGGAGTTGGAGGAAGCAAAAGCGGCCGTGATCTCCTCTGAGGATAGGGCGAAGGCTGCAGTCGCCACGGCTGAGGAGGAACGAAAGGCTGCGGACTCCATCGTCCTTGGGCTGTAGGGCGATCTTGCTGCCTTGGAGAAGCATGTCACCGAACACTGTCGGAAGCTCCTTGGTGAGTCATTGCTCTCCTTTTGACATGTGCGAAGAGTCCCCGAGTGGGTGAATTCGTGGTGGCACTGACGTCTGACGTTGCAGCTGTAATAGGTCAAAGCGATCCGGTGGTGCAAACCTTCAATGCTTTGCAGTGTGTGACCACGATGGTGAACGTGGCCACTGCCTCGGCGTTCTGCGTTCAGGCGGTACTCCAGGGAATGTCTCCCACCGAGGTTATACCTAGGGGATTGACTGAAGTGTGGCGCTACCTGGAGGAGGTACCCGGCGTCGTAGAGTGGATGGCGCAGTCAGCTTTCAGACGTGGAGCCACCACGGCGTTGAGCCTAGGACTCGCGCACTTCCCTGACAACTTTGACCTCGACGACGTCACCAGCGGCTACCCTTCGGCGACTAGCGGGGTGGAGATGTCGGAGGTGTTGAAGCTGACCGCCAAGGCTGCCCCTTTGCCGATCGTGTGTTGGTGATGGGAGACCTACTGCCATACCAGGAGACAGTGGTGGTGCTGGGCGACCACGAGCCGGAACATCGCGACCTGAAGTCAGAGCAACCCTTCCGGTCGGCGCTATCGAAGTCACTGACGACCTACCCGATGAACCCATGGCAACCATTCGTCCGTGTCAAGGGCGGTGGAGATGCTTCTTCATCAGGGCCTGCAAAATAGATAGCTTCTCTGGGCAGTTTGTAAGATATGCCGAGTGGCAACTTTTGTAATATGAATAATATTTTGTATGGGAGTAAGAGGAGTCAATCGACTCACAATGCAACTTTAATTGTGTGGTATGTTTAACTTTTGTTGGGGCGAGTCCCCAAGCGCGTCCGCCCTTTAGTGGGGTATAATTTGTTTGTGTACATATGTGTTTTCTTTGGATTTTTGTGTTGGTTATCCCTTGCGTCTTTGAAGGGGCGGGTCCCCGAGCGCGGGTAAGATTGTTTTTAGGCGAGTCCTCAAGCGTAGTACTTAGTCGTTTTGGGCGCGTGCCTATTGTGAGTTATTGGTGTGTTGTTTGTAACGCATCTCTTCCCCTGGTTCGGAGAACCAGTCGCTAGGCGAGTCCAATGCAGCTCTCTTACTTGGTGTGTTCCCGAGCCGCGTGAGGGTTTCCGTTTGCAAAGTCCCCGTGCATGGTACTTAACCGTTCGAGTCGCTTTGCACGAGGATGGGAAGGACAGGTCGTTGTGGGAAGCGTATGTCGATCGTCTTGGCCCGGTGGGCCAGTCGAGATGGGCGACTCCGATGGTGGCTCTAGGTTGGCGTATTCTTGAACGACCCAAAGCCCGAATATTTTCGGTGCCCTTGGGCCGCACTACTTAGCCATGCCGGTCGCTCGACCAAGGGTTGACTTCCGTAGGTAGAATATTGCTAAATGTACGAGTGCGAGTGGCACAAGAGTATGGCGAGTAGACACAATTTGTGTGATCCGAATGAATTTCATTATATATCATCTGGGTACAAGTTTGAGTTCTATGTATAGAACTTTCGGAGAAGGTTTATATTCCATGGCCTCCTGACCTCAACTTGGCCATCGCCTCATATGTCGATGAGGTAGTAGGCGTCGTTGCCAAGGACTCGCCCTATGGTGAATGGCCCCTCCCATGGGGGGGAGTTTGTGCATGCCCTTCTTGTCCTGAACCAGTCGTAGGACCAAATCGCCCTCCTGGAAGGTGTAGGTCCGGACTCGGCAACTGTGGTAGCGGCGGAGTCCCTGGTGGTAGATGGCGGTGCGGGAGCAAGCCAGGTCGCGTGCCTCCTCAATCTGGTCGATGTTGTCTTGGCGAGCGATCTCGTTTGTCGCCTCGACGTAGTTGGCGACTCGAGGTGAGTCGTGCTCCAGGTCGGTTGGCATTACGGCTTTGGTGCCGTACACCATGAAGAAAGGTGTGAACCCCATGGAGCGATTGACGGAGGTGCGGATCCCCCGTATTATGGAGGGGAGCTCTTCGACCCAACATCCTGGGGTTCACTCGAGGGGCACTTGGAGTCGTGGCTTGAGCCCATGGAGGATGCTCTGATTGGCGCATTCTGCTTGGCCGTTTGACTCTGGGTGGGCGACTGAGGCGAGGTTGAGTCGTATGCTGTGTTCTTCCCAGAATTCTTCCATGGCACCTTTGGCGAAGTTCGTTGTCCGTTATGATGTTGTGCGGGTAGCCGTACCGGTAGATGAGCTCACGTAGGAACTTGGTAGCCGTCTTGCCGTCACACTTTTTGATCGGCTTGGCTTCGACCCATTTGGTGAACTTCTCGACCATGACCAGGAGGTGGGTGAAGCCGGATGGGGCCTTCTTGAATGGGCCGACCATGTCCATGCCCCATACGGCGGATGGCCATGTGATGGGGATGGTCTTGAGTGCCGAACCAGGGAGATGCGTCTGGTTGGCAACTTCTGGCACCCGACGCATCGCTGGACGATGTCTGTGGCGCCGGTGTGCGTGGTGGGCCAGTAGAAGCTGTGCCGCATGGCCTTGGCAACCAGCGACTTGGCGCCGGCGTCGTGGCCGTAGTCGCCGGCGTGTATGTCCTGGAGGATCTTGCCGCCTTCTTCTTGCTGTATGCAGCGCTGGAACACGCCGGTCACGCTGCATTTGTGGAGCTCGCCGTTGATGATGACGAAGGATTTGCAGCGGCACACAATAATTCGTGCTTCCGTCTCGTTGCTTGGGAGGGTCTTGTGCTCGAGGAAGGCGACATATGGTGCCGTCCAATCGCTGGGCTCCATGATCATGGCGACTAGGGACGGCTCGGGTTGTAGTGGTATCCCGATGTCGATCTCCTTCGGTGGGGATACCGAAGGCTTATGGATGATGTCGAGGAAGACGCTTGCGGGTGGCGTTTGCCTAGCTGACCCGATGCGAGAAAGGGCATCCGCCTCCTCATTCTTTTGCATGTCAATCCACTTGACTGAGTAGCCGTCGAAGTGTCCTCCCAGCTAGTCTACCGCTTGGCGACTCACCCAGTTTCATTGTCGGGGAGACGGCGTCGCATGTTCCGGCGACTTGGCCGGCGACTAGGTCGGAGTCGCCATAGCACTGTAGGCGGTTGACGATCATCTCCTTGGCAGCCCACATGCCGTGAAGGAGGGCCTCATATTCTGCCATGTTGTTGGTGCAGGGCTTGAAGTTGAGGTGGAGCACATAGCGGAGCTTGTCTCCTTTAGGGGAGGTCAGTATGACCCTGGCCCCGGTTCCGTCGACGTTATTGGACCCGTCGAAATGGAGCGACCAGAAGTGGAGGTATGCTAGCTTCTCCGGCTGCTGTGCTTCTTCCCAGTCTGCAAGGAAATCAGCCAGGGCTTGCGACTTGATCGCTTTGCGGGGCTAGTATTTGATGTTGTGGATGCCGATTTCGACGGCCCACTTGGCGACTCACCCAGTTTCCTTGCGATTGCGTATTATGTCCTGCAGTGGTGCGGAGGAGACGATTGTGATCGGGTGCTCCTAGAAGTAATGAGGGAGTCGCCGTTGAGCTCGGAATACCACATATACTAGTTTCTGGTATTGCGGGTAGCGCTGTCTTGAGTCCGTCGGGACTTCGCTGATGTAGTAGATGGGGCGTTGTACGTGGCGCTCCTTGCCCTCCTCTGGCCGTTTGACGACCATCATGGCGCTGACGACTCAAGTGGAGGCCACCACATAGATGAGCATTGGCTCTTTGTCGATTGGGGCAGCAAGGAGTGGAGCCGCGAGTATCACTTCTTTGAGTGCGTTATCTGCCTCCGCGTCCCATTGGAACGTGGGGTTGTTGCGCATCAGGCGGTAGAGGGGCATTACCTTCTCGCCGAGCCGGGGAATGAAGCGGCTAAGAGCCGCGACTCGCCCGGCCAACTTTTGGACGTCACACAGGCACTCGGGTTTCCTGAGTCGCGCGATGGTGTCGATCTTGGTGGGGTTGGCCTCGATGCCTCGTTTGGAGACCATGTATCCCAGAAGCTATCCGGTGGGGACGCCGAAGATGCACTTTCCTGGGTTTAGCTTGATGTTGTACCTCCGCATGTTTGCGAAGGTTTTGGCCAGGTCGGCGAGCAGGTCATCCTGGCAGGAGGATTTTACCACCACGTCGTCGATGTATACATGAATGTTGCGGCCAATTTGGCTCGCAAGGCACTCCTGCATGCACCTTTGGTATGTGGTGCCAGCGTTCTTGAAGCCGAACGTCATGGCCATGTAGCAGAAGGCGCCAAATGGCGTGATGAACGCCGTCTTCTCCTCATCATCGACCGCCATTTTGATCTGGTTGTAGCCAGAATACGCATCGAGGAAGCACAGTGACTCTGATCCCGCGGTCGAGTCGATGATCTGGTCAATGTGTGGTAGGACAAACTCCTCCTTCGGGCAGGCGCTGTTGAGGTTGGTGTAGTCGATACACATTCTCCACGTGTTGTTCTTTTTCAGGACCAGGACTGGGTTTGCCAGCCACTTGGAGTATTTTATTTGCCAAATGAATCCTGCGGCTAGCAGGCGCTCTACTTCTTCGATGATTGCTCGACGACGCTCTTCATTGAAGGGCCATAGCGACTGCTTTACTGGTCCCACTTTGGGGTCGGTGTTGAGTTTGTGCTCAGTGAGTTCCCTCGGGACACCTAGCATGTCAGATGGTTTCCATGCAAAGATGTCGCGATTCTCACGGAGGAACCCGATGAGCGCGCTTTCCTATGCGGGGCTCATGTGTGCCCTAATGGTGACCGTCTGGCTAGAGTCGCCCAGGACGGGCTCGACGGTGCGGCTGTGCGTGGTCACCTCGAACGTGGAACTCGCGGCGGTTGGCTTTTTCAGTATGGTGGAATCATCCTTGTTGATGTTGCCCGCGTATTTCACGAGCTCTTCCGCGTGGTCAATCTCTACGGCGATGACGGCATCAGCGAGCTCAGCGCCTTTGTCTTCGCATTCAACGGCCATATCGGGGTCGCTGTGGACGGTGATGATGCCGCTTGGCCCTTGAAGTTTCATCATGTTGTAGGCGTAGTGGGGGTCGCCATGAATTTGGCGAACGTTTGGCGTCCCAGGATGCAGTGGTAGGGGATACGGAAGTTCACTAGCTCGAACACAATCCTCTCGGTGCGGTAGTTTGCCGGTGTGCCGAAGGTGACTGGCAGCGTCACTTTTCCAATCGAGTACGCCTTCCGACCGGGGACGATGCCGGGGAAGGTTGTCAGGGTCGGCTCGATTGCTGCTTCTGGGAGCTGGAGCCTCTTGAATGTGTCTAAGTACATGATGTTGATGGAGCTCCCGCTGTCCATCAGTGTCTTGGGCAGCTAGTAGTCGGCCACCTTGGGCCTGACCACCAGGGCGACTCGCCCTGGATATTCGATCCTAGGCGCGTGATCCTAGCGACTCTAGATGATGCTTTGCTCAGACCAGTTGAGGAAGCAGGGGATGTCAACTTGGGTCACCGCATTGACGGTGACCGCACGGGCGAGGACCTTCTTCTCGCGTTTGGTGTCGAGCCCGGTGAAGGTGTGTAGCGAGCCGGTGGCATGTCCGAACCTGCTGGCATTGCCGTTGTCCCTTGGTGGCTTGTTGTTGGGGTCCTCCCTTGGTCGCCTTGCCTTTTCGATCTCTTTAAGAGAATGGCAGTCCGTGGTGGTGTGGGTGGCGGGTTTTCCCTCCATGCTATGGTAGATGCAGGGCTGGTTGAGTAGGGCGTCGGGGTCGAATTTTGGCCTCGCCGCGTTGTTGGCACGGTAATTTCCGCTATCGCGGTAGTTTCCTCCATCGCTGCGGAAGTTCTTCGGGTCGCGTTGGCCATAGCCGGCGTTGGCGACAAAGTCGACTCGCCCATCACTACGGCGCTTGCCGGTTATGCGGGTGTTGTTGTAGTGCATGTCGCGCTGTCGCCCGCTGTCATGGTCGCTGGTGCAGCGTCTTCCTCCCGACTCGCCGTCGGAGTCCTGGTTGGGGTCCTCTTCCACATAGCGCTTGGCGATTTCGAGGAGGTCAGGGATGTTGTCGAGCGTCCGGTAGACCCTCTTGATCTTAGCGACTAGGGGCTCGTACCGGCACGCTTTCTTGAAGCAATGTATCGTTGTGTCCGGGTGGATGCCGGAGGCGTTGATCCATAGTTCCTGCCACCTCTGGATCCAGTGGCGGCTCGACTTGCATTGTCCCTAGATGCATCGCTCCAGGTCCTCAATGGTGGTGGCACAGGTGTAAGAACCCTCAAAGTGCCTAACGAAGGCATCCCGCATCTCCTCCTAGGAGTCGATGATATCGGCGGGGAGGGTGTTGATCCATTGTTGGGTCGCACCCTCCATCATCAGGGGGAGGTAGCGAGAAGCTAGCAGGTCGGTGTGGCCGGCGATTCCCATCGCCATGAGGTATGTGTCCAGCCAGACCGCTGGATCGTACGTTGGATCGTGCTTTTCGATCTCCTTGGGCACCTTGAAGTTGGTGGGGTACTTCTCTCCTCGGATCATAGGTCCGAAGCACTGGGGGCCGACTCGGCTGAGCGAGCCCCTAGGTACGGTGTCGCCGCGGTTAGTGAGGGAGTGCCTCAAGTCGTTGGGATGGCACGCCCGCCAAGCCTGGTTGTTGACAATGTGCGTTCGAGCATCGATGGGTTGCCCGTTGGCGGTGACCGTGTTGTTCACCGGTCGCGGCTCGTTGGTGGAGAGCACAGGGTTGGCGGCCTATGGCTAGTACGTCAAGGGCTGCGGTGGTGGACAGGTCACTACGTTGGCGACGGTTGGGTCACCCTATGGTGCTTGCCGGTGATGCGAGTGTTGTTGTAGCGCATGTCGCGCTGTCGCCTGCTGTCATGGCCGCTGGTGCAGCGTCTTCCTCCCGACTCGTCGTCGGAGTCCTGGTTGGGGTCCTCTTCCACGTAGCGCTTGGCGATCTCGAGGAGGTCAGGGATGTTGTCGAGCGTCCGGTAGACCCTTTTGATCTTAGCGACCAGGGCCTCGTACCGGCACGCGTTCTTGAAGCAATGTATCGTCGTGTCCGGGTGGATGCCGGAGGCGTTGATCCATAGTTCCTGCCACCTCTGGATCCAGTGGCGGCTCGACTTGCATTGTCCCTAGATGCATCGCTCCAGGTCCTCAATGGTGGTGGCGCAGGTGTAAGAACCCTCAAAGTGCCTAACGAAGGCATCCCGCATCTCCTCCCAGGAGTCGATGATATCGGCGGGGAGGGTGTTGATCCATTGTCGGGTCGCACCCTCCATCATTAGGGGGAGGTAGCGAGCGGCTAGCAGGTCGGTGTGGCCGGCGATTACCATCGCCATGAGGTATGTGTCTTGCTAGACCGCTGGATCGTACGTCGGATCGTGCTTTTCGATCTCCTTGGGCACCTTGAAGTTGGTGGGGTACTTCTCTCCTCGGATCATAGGTCCGAAGCACTGGGGGCCGACTCGGCTGAGCGAGCCCCTAGGTACGGTGTCGCCACGGTTAGTGAGGGTGTGCCTCAAGTCGTTGGGGTGGCATGCCCGCCAAGCCTGGTTGTTGACAATGTGCGTTCGAGCATCGATGGGTTGCCCGTTGGCGGTGACCGTGTTGTTCACCGGTCGCGGCTCGTTGGTGGAGAGCACGGGGTTGGCGGCCCGTGGCTAGTTCGTCAGGGGCTGCGGTGGTGGGCAGGTCACTATGTTGGCGATGGTTGGGTCACCGCTTGAGGCCGCCCTGCTTGCCGAGGAGCGGGAATGCATCCGCCCCCGCGGGTCTACTCCCGCGGCTTGGTGCTCGACGGCCCTGGCGAGTAGGGCCTTGGCGTACTGGATCTGCAGCGCGCCTTCTCCTTGGACGTCGAGGTTTGCGACTATGGCGTCGGCCGCGATGATGTTGTCCATCGAGGTGGAGTACAGTGGGAGTCTGTTGGCGTCGCGGGCCTGTGGCGAGATTATGATCCGCGGCTAGTCCGGTGGAGGCGCGTGACCAATGGGTGGTAGTGGGGCCCCAGTCGCCGGTGCACCGGGTGGTGGTCGGTTGCTGCCACCTGGTGGCGCATTCTCGCACTACTCACGCTCGGTCGCGCGTGCGGGGTCGCCTTTGTCGTTGAAGTTCAGGACACGGCCCTGAACATTGGAGTTCATGCGGGTCCTGATGTGGCGCTGGGGTAGAGCGACAGCTCCTGTACCGTTGCACGCTCGAGGCGGAATTTCTCATGCTCGGCTAGCTCCCTGCGTTGCGCCTCCTCCATTCGCAGGTGGGCTTCCTCTACCTCCGTGGCCGTGGCAGTTGCTGGGATCGGCGTGGATAATGGATCTGGCGGGGCGACCGTGCTGCCCGCCATGTAGATCGCGTTGAAGCGATTGAATCTGGCACGGAAGTCCTCGGGAGACTCCGAGCCGGAGTCGGAATCGAAGATCATGAGGATGGAGGAGTCATCGAAGTCCTCAGGGATGGAGACCCGCGTGATGGAGTCCTCCCGTGATGCTGCGGTTATAGATCCATCGACCGATGCAGGGGTCACGGAGTCGGCGTCGTCATGGAGGGTCGCGTCGTCTACGGCGGCATCGGTCTCAGCTGCATTGTTGGCGGCCGAGTTATACTCAGTGATGAGGCTCCTGATGGAGCGGACCTGCTCCTCCGAGAGCATATCGCGGCGCGGCGGTGATCTGCCGACGATCACCGCTGGGTAGAGTGCGCCGGTGAAGCCGATGAAAAGGTTGATGGTGCCAACCGGCATTATCGTGATGTGGGTGATCGGGCGCGACGCCGGGATGCTGCTGGGCAGGATCTGTAAGATCCCGCCGATGGTGATCATGCGGCCAGTGGCGATCGGCCGATCGATCGGCGAGTAGGGTCTCGCCGTAGAACTCAGGCCAGTCCGGCTAGGCCCCATCGTGGGCGCTACTGTCGTGGAAATGGCCATGGCAGTCGCTGCTACAGGCAGCGATTGATTGAATCAGGGGCGAGAGTTGGCGGCCATCTGCGGTGCGAGATGGGGGCGGATGCACATGGTTTACCCAGGTTCGACCCCCGGAGGGTATAGACCTACTCCTGCTAGATTAGATTGATGGAGAGCGAGTTACAGGGGTGGCGAGCTCGGCATCTAAGCAGCGAGTCGCTTGGAGGGGTGTATGATGGAACGTAAGTCCTCAGAGTACCCTAGGGAGGTTTATATAGGAGGCACCTCGCTAGGGTTTATAGTTTACAACTGAACAAGATATGTATTCAGAGGTTTTGCCCTATTCGACTGGGCTTCGAGTACGCTTCTGGGCCTCCAGTCTCCAATCTCCAGGTCTTCTCTTCAGTCACATTCCAGTCGCCGTCCTATAGGCCCACTCGCCAAGCCTTTGACCCAATCGGAACATCCCACTAGGCATACCTAGTTTGGCATATCCACATCAATGATTGTCTTGGACCGGAGGTACCTATGCTAGATTTAAGTTGGTCTGTGGTAGCCTTGAACTTGTATCTAGATGATCATTAGCCTTATGGATAATTGATAATTAGGTTTGCATATACGAAAAATTGTACCTAGAGATGTCCACTTCACATGCTATTGCTAGAGTGGATCTAGCATGGTCAGAGAAACCCCATTTTGTGCCAAAAATTACGAAATGCTTCAAATTTGTGTGATTGATTCAACATGTCTATGCTTTCCGCAAACATATCTATAATTTTTGATGTTCCATGCTTGTTTTATATCTACTTTCTTATGTTTTGTTCACACTTTGGGGTATTTTTATACATTCTCTGGAAATAACGTATTAACAAGATGCCACAGTGCCAGTTGTCTGATTTCTGCTGTTTTCGGTTTCAGAAAAGCTAGTAAGGAAATATTCTCGGAATTGGACGGGACAAAAGCCAAAGTCAATATTTACTCGAAGCAACACGGAGTCCGGAGGGGAGACAAAGTGGTGCACCAGGGGCGGCCACACCTGGTGGTGGCACGGCCAGCCCTAGGCATGCCACTAGGGGGTGTGGGCACCCTGGCGCTCCACCGACCTTGCCCCTTTGCCTATAAAAGCCTCCCAGGACGAAAACCCAAAGTACCTGATCAGAAATCCACGAAAGAGTCTGTAGCCGCCGCCATCTCCATCCCTAGATCGGGGAGGATCCGAAGCTCTTCCCGGCACCCTGCCGGAGGAGAGAGATCACCCTGGAGGCCTTCTTCATCACCATGCCTGCCTCCGGTGTGATGCGTGAGTAGTTCATCCTTGGACTATGGGTCCATGTAGTAGATAGATGGTTGGTTCTCCTCCTTTGTGCTATCATGTTTAGATCTTGTGAGCTCCGTTCATGATCAAGATCATCTATTTGTAATCCTATATGTTGTGTTTGCAGGGATCCGATGGATATTGAGATGCTATTTCAGATTGATTATCGATTCTATCATGTCTATGTTATTTGTGATCTTGTATGCTCTCCATTGTTAGTAACTATCTTGGCTAAGTAGATGCTTGCAACTCCAAGAGGGAGTATTTATGCTCGATAGTGGGTTCATGCCACTAGTAATCTGGGGAAGTGACAGGAATCTCTAAGGTTGTAGATGTGTTGTTGCTACTAGGGAGAAAACAGCAATCCTTTGTCCATGGGGCAATCGTATTGTTTACTTTACACACTTTGCTTAATGCAATTATCTATTGCTTGCAACTTAATACTGGATGGGGTTCAGATGATAACCTGAAGGTGGATTATTAGTCATAGATGCAGTTGGATTACGGTCTATGTATTATGTTGTAATTCCCAATCAAATCTCATAGGAGTCAAGATGTCTAGTATATGCATTGTATGCTTTCTCAGCAAAACCGGTGAGATTGACCCAAAATCTCATAGGAGTCAAGATTGCCCCATTGTAATTTGTTCACCCAACGTGCTATTAATCTTAAGGAGAATCGCCTCTAGTGAACTATGGACCCCAGTCCATTCTTTTACCATTGATATACCATCTACTGTTTACTGTTTACTTTTTACAAGCAATTACTATCTTCCACACTATACGTTTAATCCTTTGTTTTTAGCAAAACCGGTGAGATTGACAACCTCACTGTAAGTTGGGGCAAAGTTCTGTGGTTGTGTTGTGCAGGATTCCAAGTTGGTAGCAACACCTCGGAGTTTCTTCCTTGCTCCTACTGGTTCGATAACCTTGGTTTCATAACTGAGGGAAACTTGCTGATGTGCTCATCATACCTTCCTCTTGGGGTTCCCAACAAGCTCGAGATATCTTGAGCCATCAAGCCTTTTTCTGGCGCCATTGCCGGGGAGTTAAGGACAGCTTCACAAGGGAGTCCCTCACAACCAATCTCTTTACTTTGTTTTTTGTTTTGCTTAGTTTATTTTTGCTTTGTTTGCTTGTTTCTTTTTATCAAAAACACACAAAAAATAGTTGTACTAGTTTGTTTCTTTTATTAAAAGCACACAAAAAAAATTCCTATTTCAAGTTGCTATTATGTCTAGCATTGCTCCCATCACTATGTCACCTGAGGAAATGATTTTTACTTTCAAACAAGGAATTGAAGAGAGTTTCAAAGAAGCTTGGTCTAGAATCTCTGATTTACATGAAAAAATTGAACCTAAAATTACTCTAAGCTTGTTTCTTATCAGTTTCTACTTTGGACTTACTCTTTGCTATAGATATGCTTTGGATGCTATAGTAGGAGCATATTTCCTCCAATGCAATGAGGGTGAAGCTTTTAATGCCATAAAAAAGTTGGTTTCAACATATAACTTGCCTAGCAAATCTGATTCCTCCTTTATAAACATATTTGCTAGATTAAACACTCTTGAGACCAACATAGCTAGTTTAAAAGAATGCTATAACATGCTTAGAGAACATCATGAATATGTTCCAATAAATTCCAAATCTTCAAAATGGCTTCCTACAGTAAAAGTTGTTATAAATAGTGAAACATTTTATGCTCGTTGTGATATCATGTCTGAATTTTGTCTTATGCCTAAAGATATCTATGAAGGAGGAGAAGAAATATCTCTTACCAATAATGCCACAATACTACCCATTGGAATAGCTGAAGGAGTGTTTACAAAGATCTTAGGGAAAGTGGTGTCTACTAATTATCTTGTTATTGAATGTGTAGGAAAAGGACAAATTACACTTCGAAGATCCCTAGTAAAACTCCTTGGAGCAATAATAGATGTGGAAAAAGGCATCATGCACTTTGCTTCTCTACCAAACAATCATACGTTCCCTAAAGATAATAATAAAGGTAATAAAGGGAGGGCAAGAAATTTGGTCTTAATGCTTCTTCATTTGAGAATACTTGAATCTTGCTCCCTATGCGTAGCTGAAAGACGTTAAAGAAAAGCACTATTGGGAGATAACACAAATATTTATTCAGTAAGTTTTTATTTTGTTGAGTCTTGGAAGTTATTGCCTTAGTAATAACCTCTCCTTATCCTTTTTGTGTGGTTTTTGTGCCAAGAATAACCTCTAATGAGAGAGAAGTAAGACTTGGGAAAGTTGCTGTCCCGAAACAGATTTTTGTGCTTCACTGCAAAAAATCGTGAAAAATCCCTGTATGTCGGATTGAGCTGTCATTTTTTGTGACTATTCCCCAGGTTATTATCTAACTTCAATTAGTTTATAACTTTTCGATTTGAGCAACATAAGGTCTTCGAAAAAATCATTTTTTACCTGCTGGTCTGTTTTGACAGATTTCTGCCATTATTTGCATTTGCCTCTTAATCTCTTTCTCTTTGAGTTCTCTTTGATCACTTGAGCTTTTAGGAGGAATTGCTATAGTAGCTTGTGTTTTAATGGAAGTTTTGCTTGTGTTGAAACTAAACCCAAGGACTTATTATCTTGAATACACTAATGTTGCTAATGAAGATTGTGTGAAGTGTTGTACGGAGGAGATTTTAAAGTGTAGCGAAGAATAATGTGACGAGATGAAGTATGGACAAAAGCTCAAGCTTGGGGATGCCACACGTGTCACCCCAAAAAACATTCAATAAGTACAAGCGTCGAAGCTTGGGTATGCCCAAGGCATCCCCTTCTTCATCAATAAAAATCTCAGGTTTTCTTCCAAACACTTCATTTTTATTGTTTCATGCACAATTATGTTGTTCTTGGAGCGTATTTATTTTTGTTTTTAGTTTCCTTTTGTTTGTTTTGCTTAAATAAATTGGTTGGACCCCCGCACTCATACATTGTTTCAAATAAGTTGATTTGTGTTGGAAAAGAGTAGGAAGTTTCATGCTTATAAGTGGTACAAAAGGAGCTTGTTTTGACGGTGGCTTAGACTTTATCATGTCATGTTTGATATTGCTTTGAGATTATGCTTAGTGATTATTGTTGTAGCATGACTTGTTCCAAATAATTGAGATTGCTTAATGTTCCTTGAAAGAATCATGCATATTTTAGCATACAAAAACATAATATTGTGGTATTCTCCTTTGATGCTTTATTTAGATTGACTTGGTGCATGCTTACACCATGTTAAGACTATGAACCAGTCACCACAGCCTCTATGATCATTTAGTTTTTGACTTGTAATATCACTTTTTATGCTTTAATTAATAATGTTTTGTCGCTTTGTATGATTGTGGCCATTATTGCTCTCTTAGTTGATCGCTCCCAGTCTTTTGCTAGCCTCCACATGTACCAAGTATGAGTTCCACTCATGCATACAACTCCAAATGAAACCAAGTTATTCCAAAGAGTCCGCTATAAATTCCTATGCATGGTGTGTTACACCATTCCAAGTATATTCATGTTTTTGTCTACCTACGAAATTAAACTTGTTATGTGATTATTAGTGATTAAAGCTCTCACAAACTTGATGGCACACTACACTTTCTTGCAATTAATAAACTTGAACCATTGTGTCCATCTATGTTGCGTATATGTTTGCGCTTTATAAGTTGAGAATTAGCAGAACCATGTACCATGGGGAATGCTGTCAACATTGCACTTATTATTCAGTTGATATCATGTTCTTTTGTTTATGGATCCCAGTGGTGTGAAATAAAAGGGGAGCTTGTAAGCTCATGGGGTTTGTATATGTGTTAGAGAAACGCCTAGGCGGCTAGCCTAAGCCATGCCTAATCATGGTGGAAACTTGCAGCATAACCATAGTGAGCATTCTGTGAAGCATCCTCAATAAAAGCCTATGCAAATAGCAAATAAAAATATCGCTGAGATGCTCATTGTATGTTGCCTTGTCATTTTGATATGGGATAGCTCCTGTATCATGGGGCAAGGCGTACCCCGTTGGCAGTTCTCTATGATACAAATGTACTTACAATGACAAGAACTTACTCGTGACTAAAGTTGAGAAGCATGAGGTTCGGTACTCGTAAGCAAGGGGCATGAGATTTTCAACTTATAACTTGTCAAGCATATCCTCATATTTGTGTCACTTTAACCTTAATCACCTCAAGATGCTTATGATAGGGGCAATGAGAGCTGAAAGCTAATAAGTACCATAATTTTTGGAAGCTCTTTATGAGACTTGAATCCCTGCTTCCCTCTATGAAGGGCCTTTCTTTTTACTTTTATGTTGAGTCTCCATCTTCTATCTTTATGCACCTATTGAGAGAGCATAGTGATCATTCTTAGTTTAATGTGCATTTTCCCAAAACTTGTTGATTGAATCATAACTTTGATATTGCTTGTTCTTAAATTATTTGTATCTAGTCACCCTTATGAACTTTGAAGGTGTCATATGCATTTATGTTTTTCTATACCATGAGGGACAAGCTGAATACCACTCTTATTATGTTTTCTATATGTGAAACAAACAAACGTCTTTCAATGCATTGTTATTCATGATCTTTTGTTTGTACCTTTTCATGTTACAACATAGTTGCTATGTCTTATTGTTAGAACTATATCTTTCATGTCTATGTTAGAGTACTATGATCCCAGCTTTTGATGTTTTACAAATACCTTGATCAAGATTGTAATGGTGCATGTCACCTCAAAAACTATTCTTTTTATCACTTACCTACTCGAGGACGGGCAAGAGTTAAGCTTGGGGATGCTTGATACGTCGTAAACGTATCTATAATTTTTGATGTTCCATGCTTGTTTTATATCTACTTTCTTATGTTTTGTTCACACTTTGGGGTATTTTTATACATTTTCTGGAACTAACCTATTAACAAGATTCCGAAGTGCCAATTGCCTGTTTTCTACTATTTTTGGTTTCACAAAAGCTAGTAAGGAAATATTCTCGGAATTGGATGGGACAAAAGCCAAAGTCAATATTTTACCCGAAGCAACATGGATTATGGAGGGGATACGAAGTGGCGCATGATGTCTACGCACTTCTATTCTTATAGACAGTTTTGGGCCTCCAAGTGCAGAGGTTTGTAGAACAGCAACAAGTTTTCCCTTAAGTGGATTACCCAAGGTTTATCGAACTCAGGGAGGAAGTGGTCAAAGGTATCCCCTCTCAAGCAACCCTGCAATCAAGATACAAGAAGTCTCTTGTGTCCCCAACACACCAGTGTTTCAATGCTTAGAAACAAGGCCTAGGGATCATACTTTCACTAGTGAACACTCTCGTATAAATATCTTCTTTTTATGATACTACTCTAAACTACTCTCCGGTTGGACACTCTAATCCATGGTAGGGCTTTAACAGCACACCTCAAAGTAAGCCTTTCCCATCTAGATAACCCCACACTGTCACCTTGAGCACTAGATGGTTCCAACAAACACCACAATTTCATAAAGACATCCAACTCCAAATATAACTCATAACAAGTATTTGTAATCTCTAGCCTAAGTGCCACCATGGTGTGCACGCTGTCACTTTCACACACATGGGGAGAGCAGAGATCTATTAAAGCACTTGAGTAGCAAGGTACATCTACTTGATTACAAAGCTCATGATCACAATATGATCATGCATAGAGAGAGAGATGAACACATAGCTATCGGTAGAACCCTTAGCCTCGAGAGAGAACTACTCCTTCCTCATCATGGGAATCAACAACGGCGATGGATATGGTGGTGGAGATCGATGGAGATGGCTCCGAGGGCACTTCCCCATCCCGGAAGGGTGCCGGAACAGAGACTTTCTGTCCCCCGAATCTCCCCTTTAGTGGCGGCAGCGCTGCGGAACTTTTCATGGCTGGAGGCTCGTCGATCTAGGGTTTTCTCATCGGAGGCTTATTATAGGCCAGAGGGGAGACCGAGGGGGTACCGGAGGGGCCCACACCACCCCCTGGCGCGGCCTGGCATGGCCCGCGCCACCAGGTGGTGTGTCCAGCCCCTCTCCGTCTCGTCTTCTGGCTCGGTGAGTCTTCCGGTAAAATATCGACTTTGGCTTTTGTCCCGACCAATTCCGAGAATATTCATTTTCTGACTTTTCTGGAACCAAAAACAACAGAAAACAGGCAACTGGCACTTTGGCATCTTATTAATAGGTTAGTCCAAGAAAGTGTATAAAAATACTCCAAAGTATGGACAAAACATAAGGAAGTAGATATAAAACAAGCATGGAACATCAAAAAATATAGATACGTTTGCAACGTATCAGCGCACAAGGGTGGCCACACCTGGTGGCGGCACGACCAGCCCTAGGCGCACCACCAGGGGGTGTGGGCCCCCTGGCGCTCCACCGACCTTGCCCCTTCACCTATAAAAGCCTCCCGGGACGAAAACCCTAAGTACCCGATCAGAAATCCACGAAAGAGTATGTAGCCACCGCCATCTCCATCCCTAGATCGGGGGGATCCGAAGCTCTTCCCGGCACCCTGCCAGAGGAGAGATATCACCCTGGAGGCTTTCTTCATCACCATGCCTACCTCCGGTGTGATGCGTGAGTAGTTCATCCTTGGACTATGGGTCCATGTAGTAGCTAGATGGTTGGTTCTCCTCCTTTGTGCTATCATGTTTAGATCTTGTGAGGTCCATTCATGATCAAGATCGTCTATTTGTAATCCGATATGTTGTGTTTGCGGGGATCCGATGGATATTGAGATGCTATTTTAGATTGATTATTGATTCCATCATGTCTATGTTATTTGTGATCTTGCATGCTCTCTGTTGTTAGTAACTATCTTGGCCAAGTAGATGATTGCAACTCCAAGAGGGAGTATTTATGCTCGATAGTGGGTTCATGCCTCTAGTAATCTGGGGAAGTGATAGGAATCTCTAAGGTTGTAGATGTGCTATTGCTACTAGGGAGAAAACAACAATCCTTTGTCCATGGGGCAATCGTATTGTTTACTTTACACACTTTGCTTAATGCAATTATCTATTGCTTGCAACTTAATACTGGAAGGGGTTTGGATGATAACCTGAAGGTGGATCATTAGTCATAGATGTAGTTGGATTACGGTCTATGTATTATGTTGTAATGCCCAATCAAATCTCATAGGAGTCAAGATGTCTAGTATATGCATTGTGTGCTTTCTCAAATCTGTCAATTGCCCCGCTATAATTTGTTCACCCAACATGCTATTTATCTTAAGGAGAATCACCTCTAGTGAACTATGGACCCCAGTCCATTCTTTTACCATTGATATACAATATACTGTTTATTGTTTACTGTTTACTTTCTGCAAGCAATTACTATCTTCCACACTATACATTTAATCCTTTGTTTTCAGAAAAACCGGTGAGATTGACAACCTCACTGTAAGTTGGGGAAAAGTTTTGTTGTTATGTTGTGCAGGATTCCAAGTTGGCAGCAACACCTTGGAGTTATTTCCTTGCTCCTACTGGTTCGATAACCTTGGTTTCATAACTGAGGGAAACTTGTTGATGTGCTCATCATACCATCCTCTTGGGGTTCCCAACAAGCTCGAGATATCTTGAGCCATCATGGGCTTCTTATATGTATCTTAACCTTGTTCTGTTATTCATCATTTGTGCATTTTTCTGGTGTATGCGTGTATTTGGGGTAAACCCAATCACATCGGAAAAACCTCGAGCCCAGAGCTTGAACTCAATGGAGATTTATTTCGAACTTAGTGGAGGTTGTTCGGGTTCGGTCGATGCCTGTTCGTTTCCTCTCCCAACACCGACTGTTCGCCTGCCTACCCATGCCTATAAGAGTGAGAGGTCACTCCTCTCCTCAGATACACCAACGCACATCCCTTTACGCCTCCAGTTCTAGAGCACTATGCTACCTAGATCTTCCACATCTTGTCTTGCAGCATGCACCGTGAGCCAGGACAGTAGGTGATAGCTCCAAATTTCATCACCTTGTACCATTGGTTTCATCTTGTTTATTGCTGGATTTCACTAAAGATTACCCCTTTTCACTAATGTTAATGTTGCAATTAGAGAATCCTTTGTTTCTTGTGTTAGTTTTCAGGCAATGAACATTTATTGAAGATCTAATAGCATTTATGGGCTAATTACACCAGAATAAGCAAATCCCCAATTGGAGCAAGGTGTCCTGAATACTTAACAACCGCTGGTATGGTCAGGGCGCACCCGTACCGCCCGCCCGTACTACCCACCAGCGCCTTCCTTATATCAATACAAGCAACTTTCGTGAAGAGAGAGAGAGAGAGACGAGAAGAACCACAGAACAAAAGATACAGCCGCCGCAAGCCATCTAGAGGGGAAGATCAGATCTGGAAGAGGAGAAGAACTTCGCCTCGTTCCTCGACGATCTCCAACCTCTAAACCACACACTCCACCATCATTCCATCATTACTTAGAGAGAGGGAGATTGGCACTTGTAAGATTAGGGTTTGATACTTTGATCTACCTCCGGTTTGTATTTGATTTGATCTTTAATCGCTATTGTGGTTTGCTACAATAACTTTGAGATGATCTTTATTTGCAATACAATTATGCATTTGATTTGTCTTCCTCTCATGTCTGAGTAAATCCCCATAGGCGTGGGAGATGTAGGGGATTGGTGAGATGTGTTGTTCCTCCTTTAAATCCATCCATTTGTGATCATTGTAATGTTTTATTTAAATAATGAGAATGAATATCTATGTTTGCCTAATGCTTATTATCTAATTTAAGGGCCCAGGTAACATGATCCAAAGATCTCATAGGTATGAACTTGTATGCTAGTAATTCGGCGACCCCTGAATGACACGGCTGATCAAAGAAGAGCTAGCACTACTCGAGTACAACAAGGAACCATCAAGATTGAAGCCTTGATCCAGTCGCAAGACCTTAATTAATGTGTTGACCTTGGTCGTGGTAACAGGCAGACGGATCACTGGGATTGGGAAGAATTGGACATGAGGATTCCTAGTCGGTATATGGGTTGCTTGCCTACTCACTTATAAATAAGAAATATCACTATCAATTATTCCACTTATTCCATTTGGCACTTTCACTATCACCATGAATTGTTTCTCTCCGCGCCTAACTTCTCCTCTGCATGACCTTTACACACCTTTCGAATTTTACTTTTATGCAATTTACTTATTTCCTACGCAAGTTCCTCTATCTTTTACTCACCACTTCCACCATTAACTTTTGCAGTCAATTCACTCAAGACCTATGACACCTTGGGTGTGACGACAGAAACACCGCATAAAACACTTTCCTAGGCTCCTTGTTGGGATTGATATAAAAACTATAATTAATACTTCCGCGAAAACATTCTCTAACAAACCTGTGCACTTGCAGGCCATCAGTAGGCCTCCGAGACCCCGCTGCTTCGAGTCCTATATGGGAGAAGGGCGATAAGGTTTTTGGGAAGCGCTATTGGCGCGACTACTGGCTTCATCACATACTCCTTCACGGATAGCGACTACACCGACGTCTTTCCCAATGAGGACTTCTTCCCTGACATTAGCCACCTCTTCCTCGATGACATGGCTAACGACGGCGCCAACACCAACACCGGCTATTCCTCTGCTTTAATGTACATCATCTTCCTCAATCTTGTTTATCTTATTCAGATAGCCTATCGTATCTTCTAGTTTGCAGTAGGTTATATGCTAAATCATATGATTAGTATAATTTCTATTATACTGCCTGTGTTTTATCTACTTTCTATTATGGTTAAATCTCTTGGAAAATTCCTCTTTTTATCAACAATCCAAAAACCTTATGATAGGCAATTTACTCTAAGTGGTTTCATTGCACATGTGAAGCCACCTATCTTTGAGGGTACACATTATAAGAGATGGTGCGTGAGAGCAGTTCTCTAGTTTCAAAACATGAACTTCTATGACGCCACTCTTGGCAAGCCTGAGGGAGAGCTTACTCCTGCTTAGGAGCAAGTTTGTAATAAAACTGATACCTTGTTCAAGGCTGCACTATTGTATGTTCTTGGGGAAAACATTGTTGAACCCTATATGTGATTTGATAATGGCAAGGACATGTGGGATGCGCTCGAGGCCAAGTTTGGGGTCTTGGGCACTAGCATTGAACTGTATGTCATGGAGCAATTCTATGACTACAAGATGATGGATGACCGCTCCGTGGTTGAGCAGGCTCATGAGATACAGTCACTGGCCAAGGAGCTTGAGCACTTTCCTTGTGTGTTACCGGATAAGTTTATTGACAGGGGCATTATTGCCAAGCTTCCCCCTTCGTGGAGGAACATTGCTACTTCCCTGAAACACAAGAGACAAGCGTTTTCCATATCTAATCTCATTAGAACTATTGATGTGGAAGAGAAAGCGAGAGAAAAAGAAACACGTGCCCGAGGTGTTGAGGGAGGTTCAAGTGCCAACTGGTCCAAAAAAGAACTTCCAGCCTCACAAGTTCAAGAACAAGGGCAAGTTTGATGGTAGAGGAAAGTTCGATGGGAAGAACAAAGCCTCACAGTCTACCAGTTTCAAGAAGAAAACTGATAAGAAGAAAGGCGCTTGTCATGTGTGCGGCGATCCCGATCATTGGGCTCCTGCTTGTTGATACCTTCGATTCGGATTATGGATGTAGTATAGCTTCTTTTTCCCTAATAGCCCTAGGTTATCGAATCCTCTGGAAGCAAATGTGTAGTGAAGTTACTTTAACGGACCTTCGGGAGTTTTAGAATTCCTTTTGTGTTTTTACCGGACCAATAGTTTGCGTATTTTTGTTGTTGTCGATGATGGAGAGAGAGGGCCTAGGGCGTTCGGTTTCACCTGTAGCTGTGCAAAACATCTGATGGGAATAAAAGATAGAAATAAAGTATGCATGTACTTGTTAGAGCAAGATAAATGATATGTGGGCGGTGCATCCATAATTTCTATTGCCTCCGCAACCATTTATAGCAATAACATACTAGTCTCATCCATAGAAGAAAGAGAACTAATGATATGCATAGTGATGTCACCGTTAATCCCAAGTAAATCCCTCACATACAATCGTACTACCCCTTCTGTCACTGGGGTTCCCAACCTGCAGATCAGTCATTACTCATACTCCCTATACTTGGCTCAACCCTCGGGGTCTTGGGTACCTGACAAGTCCTTGGATTGAGGCAAGAGAGGATACAATAATCATCATGTCATACAAACTAATACATGATCTCATCTATGATAAATAACATGCAGAAATGCTACATGGCTAGGTCGAAGCCCTTAGCCCAAGGAGAATTACTCACACATAGAGATGAGATCAACAATCACAAACATTGTAATGAAAATCATAAGATTGATAGAAATAGTCTTACAATGTCGCCAATCGAAGAAGAGATCTACTATTACAAGTGGTGGAATATGGCTATGGAGATGGAGAAGGGTTTTGAGATCTGGAGGCTGCTGGTGATCTGTGGCAGAGACTTTTGGGCGAGGCAATACTTGTTTTCTCGTTGCCCGACACTTCTTTATATAGGGGTCCCTTCATGAAAGTTTTTCTATTTGACCTAACGGTGGCGGCGCCAATTATACGACCGGAACTATACGGCCAGAATTTTGCTCCGGTCGTATAGTTGGTCGTTAAAGCATATGCCTCCGCTTCACGGCTCGTGGTTTCTTCTGGTTGTCGGAAATATCATATATTTGACTTGAATGTAGTGATTCCCATCTTCAAACGACATTATCTGCGCAGAAAAAATATAAAAATAAAGGATTTCATCTACCTTTGAATATTAGGCATTAGTGGTAGGGTTTAGAGAGATATTTCATCAAAAATATGAATAATATCCAGTTTAAATGTGGGCGTAGATGGCCCTATTTCAGAGCCATCAACCTCCCCAAGCTTAAACTTTATCATCCTCGAGCAAGAAAACCAGAATCAAAAAGGAACTCAGCATTTAAACTGAAATAATGAGATGGTGATCTTACTCATGATTGGTAGTCTTATGTTTCCTCCACTTCATAAATCTGAAAAACTTCAGCATAGATAAAGTAATGGAAAGCATATCATACGGGTTTTATGCATCCTTATAGTGCAGCACAATTATTGTTAACATGGATGATTCAAATGAGTAAACTTTATTCCATGTCATGTAATCAACTCGTAGGCTTGCCTTTGAACAATAAAGTATAATCATGTAAATTGAGAGTGTGAGAGTTGTCATGAAAATCATATACACTAGAGTATCTCATTTCTCCCACATCAATAAATCAAGACTTTTCAAGCACTACTTTTGTATTCATTGTCCTTCAAGAATTTCAGTTTTTTGAGTAATTGAGGGCATGTCAAAGATTTTTATTAGTTTATCGGGCTGTGATGGACACTCGTGGCATCACCAAGGTTTTTGTTCCTTTTGCATAATGATTACTCATAACATCCAGAGGAGTGATTCCATCATGATTACAGCTACCCGGGAGTGTCAAGAATCTTACCCACTATAGCATTGTTGCTACATGTGTTTAATCAACTCATAGCTGAAATCTAGGAGTTTCCTCCATGAAGATCGTTCGTAGGCCAGCGGAGTTATTGGCATCCCATGAAGTTTGACATGCATAAAGCTATATCATTCTTATGATTAACAAGTCAAACTTTGGCATACTCACAAAAGCCGCTAAACATTAATTCAATCGAACCAATCCTTTTAAAGAGATTTATCAAGTCAATCAAGATTTTCAGTGGTGTTGAGTGTCTCTAGAAATAAACCTTGAAGATAAAGCACTACAACACCCAAGTCTTCATTGTGAGACTTTTTCTTATTACAATTGTTTATCAATTTTTAGGCAAGACTTGGTTAATTACGAGAGCTGGAACAAAATGTACCCAACTAAATACCCATGCAAATGAAAATCTTACTACAATACAAAGACTCACTCCACCAATACAATATCTCAACATTTAGTACTAACTAGCATAGGTTTTGCAAACTTCAAAAGTGGGGAGTCATAAGGCATACCTCTCATGTTTGGTTCCACTTCTCTCTTCCTTTTTTATTTGCTTCTTGGAAAATCGAAGTCGATCACTCTCCTGCAAACATATGAACCTCGAGGTGGAAAGAAAAGAAAGAGGGAAAATAAGGAAAAATGGAGAATTTTTTTGTTGTTTTTAAGAGACGGAATTTAAAGAATAGAAAATTAGCGCCAAAGCTTGGCTAGAAAATCTCGAAAGCATATAGAAAACTAAAAAATAAAGTGTTGGGGAAACCAACACGAGTGCTTATAAACTCAAATAAAAACACAACCTCGAAATAAATAAAAGCAAATGAACGCCAAATAAAGATACATGAGGAAACTTCCCCAAGCTTAGGCTTTTGCAAGCCCTTCAAATCATTGTGGTGGCGGGAAAAGTCATTACTCCAGTTCGCAAATTTAGTTGAGAGGGTACTAGTTGTTTCTCAGAGGTTCAAAGAGAGGCTATGCATCCTCTCCATAGTCCCTCCAAGTTCTTGGAAGTCTTGGTATGTAGCAAACCGGGTTTGTGGTTGCTCCTCTTGGTAAGGAACTTCTTGCTCCTCCTCTTGGTCCTCATTCTCCTCCGGAACCTCCTCCTCGGGTTGGTGTTGCTCAACCTGCAAGTCATATAGCAAACGTCCTTCCTTGATAGATAAAAGACCATTAGGCATAGGAGCGGGGTAGAGACGCCCAGGTCCAGCAATATGCAGGTAATAAACACCACCTCTCCTAGTGAGCATTCCATAAGATTTCAAAGTGGAGAAACCAACACGTCGCTCACCTAGCATGGGTTGCAACTCACCTAGGTCGATGCCTAGGGCAATGCCAAGCACGGTGATGACGCCTCTACCTGTGATTGGTCCTTGGCTTTGGGAAGCTTGGTGCTCCAAGTAGTGCACAAGGATGGCGCCTAAGTTGAGTGACAAGCCGCGGTTGATATAAGCAGCCTTTGCAAGGACTAAGATGTCATCCTCGTTGAGTCTCGTGAACTCATTACATGCCTGCAAGGTGTTAGCAATAACATAGAACAAATAGCGAATTACAGGATGTTGAATATTCTTCCCCTTGTTCACTCTAGTAGTGAAACTCATTCCATTATAGTATTGTTCAGGGGTAAATTCTAAGCTAGTAAAGGATGTGCGTAAGGCATTAACATCATTGTTTGGCAAATTAAAACACGCGTACCATTCGTATAAAGTTAAAGTGTAGTTGTTGTTCATGACTTGAAAAGAAATAGTATCCTCTCCTTGCCATTGTTTAACGGTGCTTTGCAACAAACTTAGAAATTCAATGGTTAAGCGGCGATAAGAAGGCACATCATTGTACACAAAGTTTTGCAGGCCAGCTCTATTGCAAATTAAATTGAAGTTATCAGAAATACCGAGTTGCTCAATATAATGGGGCAATCCCACTTGGTGGCCTTCACTTCGTGGTTCTTGATCTTGTCGAAGCGCTCACGCTGGAGCTCATTCCTGAACCATATCCCCATGCATTCTTGAGCGACAACCCGAGAAGCGCTAGCGGTGGCACGAGCACAAGTTTGGCTCCTTGTGTTCATCATCTAAAACATTGAAGAAATACAAAAAAATAAAACTTTTTGATCCAACAACAGTAAGTACAACATATTCCTCATCATAGCACACTAAATAATCTCCTCAAAATAATAATCTAGGCAAGAAAATCATGGCAATTGATTCATAGTAGGTTTCACCCTAGACTGATAATGACAATAGATCGAAGATGAATTTGCAAAAAGTAATTGGAGGAACGGAGGAGAAACATACTGTATATCACTTGTGTGCGAGGGAATCGAACAAAATTGAGTAGAGATGAAGATCTCTTGAGGTTTTGAGAGAGTTTTGAGGTAGAAGAGAGAAAAAGGATTGAAGTTTGAGTTGGAGGTACCTTCCCGTGCGATTTTGAGGTCGGACGCAACTATACATGCACAGTATGTTCCTGCCGTATAGTTGGTCGTCAAACTGTTTGTCCCTGGATAAAGAAATATACAAAGGCATCGATATCTATATGACCGGAACTATACGGCCGGAATTTTTATTCCCGTTGTATAGTTGGTCATTAAACTCTCAGTACATTGGAAAATAATTTGTACGGAGGCACCGATATCTATATGACCGGAGCTATACAGACGGAATTTTTATTCCCTCCATATAGTTGGTCGTTAAACTCTCAGTACATATGAAAGAAAAATTGTCGATGGCAAAGACATCTATACGACCGGAACTATATGGCCGGAATTTTTATTTCCGCCGTATAGTTGGTCGTTAAACTCTCTGTGTTTATCAAAAAAAGAATTCTTCAAAAATTACTTCTGTTCCTGTAACTTACTGATATACCTTGTTTTTGATAGAAAATTGACAGTAAATATTGTCGACCAACAACAACATGAATAAAGCAGGATTTTTAGTACTACCGAACTTCTCCCCTAATTGGAGTTTTGTAGCACTCTTTATTAAACATAAATTTAAACTAAACTTAAAAACTTTACTCAAACCTTTATTTCACATGGGTTACCTCCCATGAAACGCTCTTTTATGGTCAATAGCTTGACCTTAATGTTACTCACTTAGGCCAGATGAGTGGAACACCCACTCCAAAGTAATTAGCCTTCAAAGTTATGGCCTCCTTTTCATCATGCTTGGCTTTCTTCTTCCTGGGAAAATGAATAACAAAAGGATCCCGTGAAGGCAATTGAAGCTTCACGTTCCCTTCATGTAGATTAATCAAAGCCTTAATAGTTCTTAAAAAAGGACGGCCTAATATAATAGGAGTAGTAGCATCTTCAGGTATGTCAACAATAACAAAATCAATGAGAGTGGGACAGCCTGTACACTAAAGTATTCTCCTTAATTACTACAGCTTGTTTGTAGGTAGAAACTGCTAGATGCAATTTTAACTCAATGATTTCAAAGGAGCAAAGATTTAACTTGTTAAAAATACTCTTTGGAATTGTTGAGACGCTTGCACCTAGATCACAAAGTGCAGTTATCTCATTGGTTCCAATTTTAATCTTAATAGTAGGCTCAAATATGTCATCAAGCTTCACAGGTAATTTTTCAGAAATTTGCTTATATTCTTCCTCAAACTCACGTACCTTTATTTCTACCTGATTAATAAAGTGTTGGTACATAGCTTCCTCACTACCTTCACTTACCGGAATCTTAACGGTGATCCTTTTTATGAGATCTCAAGCTTGGTGAAGGAGCATTCCTATAATCAAGTTCTCCAGGCTCCTCCCTTTGGATTCTCATCCTTTTGAGGTCTTCAACGGGACTAGGCTCAGCTTTACCTGCAAATTTGGCTAGGATGAGAGTTTGGCTCTCGGTTATCTTACCTAGTTGTGTGATGACCCACAAGTATAGGGGGTGTATCGCAGTATTTTCGAGGGAAGTTAAACCCAATTTATTGATTCGACACAAGGGGAGCCAAAGAATATTTATAAGCCTTAACAACTGAGTTATCAATTCAGCTGCACCTGGAAACAATCTTACTCACGGCAGTTTATTAGCAGCAACAGTTTTGTAGTAGGAATAGTAAAGTGACAGCAGTAGTAAAGCAAAGACAGTAGTAACAAAAGCAGTAAACAGTGGGATTCGAGTGCGTTAGGCATAGGGATGGATGGACGGGGGTTGCATGGACAAGACAATTCACATAGCAATCAGAACATAGGGCAATTGCAGATAAATAAGATAAAGCATCCAAGTACTAGACAATCCTAGGCATGTGTTCCATATATAGTCATATGTGCTCGCAATGAGAACTTGCACAACATCTTTTGTCCTGCCAGCCCGTTTGCAGCGGGGCCTCTAGGGAACTACTGGCAATTAAGGTGCTCCTTTTAATAGAGCACCGGAGCAAAGCATTAACACTCCATGAACACATGTGATCCTCACATCAAAGCCTTTCCCTTACGGTTATCCCGATTTCTATCAGTTCGGGGCCATAGGTTCCGGACAACAACGTGTGTGTACAACTTGCAGATAAGACCAAGAACAATATTATCATAATGAATCAATAACATGTTCAGATCTGAAATCATGGCACTCGGGCCCTAGTGACAAGCATTAAGCACAACAAGTTGCAACAAAGTCATAAAGACTAATAAAAGATACTAGGCACCATGCCCTAACAATCTGATGCCATTACATGAACGATCTCATCCAATCCCTACCATCCCCATAGCCTACAGCGGGGGATTACTCACTCATAGATGGGGGAAACATGGATGGTCGATGGAGATGATGGTGAAGATCGATGGAGATGGCTCCGGGGGCACTTCCCCGTCCCGGCAGGGTGCCGGAACAGACACTTTATGTCCCCCGAATCTCCCCTTCGGTGGCGGCGGCGCTGCGGAACTTCTTCTGGAAAAATGTTGAACCCCCCAAATTTTTAGGTCAGAAGGCTTCTTATAGGCGAAGAGGGAGACCGAGGGGGTGCCTGGGGCCACCACACCATGCCCTGGCGCGGCCAGGCCCACCCCGCGCCTGGGGGGTGTGGCCAGCCCTTGGCCCTCCTCTGTCTCGTATTCTGGCTCTTGGAGTCTTCTGGAAAAATAGGCACTTTGGCTTTTGTCCCGTCCAATTCCGAGAATATTCATTTTCTGACTTTCCTGGAACCAAAAATAGCAGAAAACAGGCAGCTGGCACTGTGGCTCTTGTTAATAGGTTAGTCTAAGAAATCATATGAAAAGCACTCCAAAGTGTGGACAAAACACAAGAAAGTGGATAAAACCAAGCATGGAGCATCAAAAATTATAGATACATTTGCAATGTATCAACATCCCCAAGCTTAACTCCTGCTCGTCCTCGAGTAGGTAAGTGATAAAAAGAAAGAATATTTTTTAGGTGACATGCACCATCATAAACTTGATCAAAGCATTTGTAAAACATTCAAAGCTGGGATCATAGTACTTCAATCATAACATGAAAGACAAAGTTCTAGCAATAAGACAAAGAAACTATGATGCAACATGAGAAGGCACAAACAAAAGTTTCATGAATAACAATGCTTTGCAAGATGTTTGTTTGTTTCACATAAAGAAAACATAGCATAGTGGCGTTCAGCTTGTCCCTCAAAGAGTAGCAAACATAAATGCATAGGACACCTTCAAAGTTTACAAGAGTGACTAGATACAAATAGTTTAAATCAAGCAATATCAAGGTATGCATCAATCAACAAGTCTTGGGACAATGCACAGAGAACTAAGAATGGCCACTATGCTCTCAAGAAAGTGCTCAAAGAATGTGTGGAGACTCAACAAGGAAATGAAAAGGTTTTGAATAGTTTGAAAGGCTTCCAAATGCTGAAAGTATGGTACTCATTAGCTTTGAGCTCTCATTGCCCCTATCATAAGCATCTTTAATGTGGTTAAGGTGAAAGTGAGGTCCAATCTGAGTTATATGCTTGACAGACTATAAACTGAAAATCCCAAGTCCCTTGAGTACGAGGGTCGCTCCTCATGCTACTCAACTTTAGTTACCGGTAAGTTCTTGTTATCGTAAGTATGTGCGTATCATTGAGAACCGCCAACGGGGTACCCCTTGCCCGATGATACGGAAGAATCCCCATATCAAAATGACAAGGCAAGCAGACAATGAGTATCTCAGCAATCTTCTTATTTACCATGGGAAAATGGTGCTTTTTTCTCTCTTTCCTCTTTTCATAAAACTCTTTTTTTTCTTTTTCTCAATAGCTATCTCTCTCTTTTTTTTATAAGAAGAATGCTTCATAGATATCATTATGGTTACGCTACAGGTTTTCACCATGTCAGCATGGATTAGACCAGCGGCCCAGGCGTTTCTCTAACACACATACATAACTCCATGGACTTACAAGCTCCCCTTTTATTTCACACCGACGACATCCGCAAACAAAAGAGCAAGGTATCAACTGGGTATATATTTACAAGTGTTGAAAGCGTTCCCCGTGGCAGCACGGTTCTGCTAATCCCCAGCCTATAATTAGCAAGCATATAACTTTCATGGAGAGTTCACAATGGTTCAGGTTTATTAAGTGCAGGAAATAAAGTGTGCCATCAAGTTCGTGAGAGCTTTACTAACTAACTTTCTCAAAACAAGCAAACATTTTATTCGGAAGAAAACAAGGCATATTGAATATGCACGAAAGTAGCAAATGATGCTAATAGGTAGGTATGGTGGACACTTTGGCAATATTTGGTTTAAGGGAGTTGGAAACATGAGTAAAACACTCGGTGTAAGTGAAGGCTAGCAATAGCAAGGGAGCGACAAACGAGAGAGCAATAATGGCCATAATCATGCAGAGCGACAAAACATCATTGATCAAAGCATAAAGTGATACTACAAGTTGAAAACTAAAGGATCATAAAGGCTTATGGTGACTTGATATAGTCATAAAATGGTGTGAGCATGTGCCAAGTCAACCCAAATAAAGCATCAAAGGAGAATACCACTATACTATGCATTAATATGCTAAAACAACGCATGATTCATCCAAGGCACATTAAGCAATCTCAATTGTTTATAACAAGTCATGCTACAGAAAACAATACTAAGCATAAAACCAAAACAATATCAAGCATGACATGACAAAGCATAGGCCACAGTCAAAAACAAGCTCTCTTTACCACTTAAGCATGAGCTTTCCTACTCTTTTCCAAACCAAACCAAACTATTTGCAAACAAATGTATGAAAGAGGGGGTCCAACCAATTTATTCAGAAAACTAAGCAAACTAAGCAAACGAAAAACCAAAACGAAAATGAAAAAGAAGACGCTCCAAGAACAACACAAATGTGCATGAAATAATAAAAATGAAGTTGTTGGAAGAAACCTGAGATTTTTATTAATGAAGAAGGGGATGCCTTGGGAATCCCCAAGCTTTGACGCTTGTACTTCTTGGATATTTCTTGGGGTGACATGCGTGGCATCCCCAAGCTTGACCTTTAGTCCATCCTTCATCTCATTACTCATTCCTTCCATACACCTGAAATTTTTCCTTCATACAAAACTTCACACAATCTCTATTAGCAACATTAGTGCACTCAAGATAACTAGTCTTTAGGTTCAGTTCTAACACCAAATAAACTTCCATTAGAACACTAGATACTGTAGCACTTCGCTAAAAAAAGCTCAATTCCCCAAAAGAACTCAAAAAGGAACCAACAAGAAGCAAATGCAGAAAATGGCAGAAATATGTCAAAACAGACCAGCAAGTAAAGACGAATTTTTTTGAAGACCTTCTGTTGCTCAAATCAAAAAGTGTTGAACTAACTAAAGTTAGATAACAACCTGGGGCAGAAACACAAAAAGTCACGCCTCAAAAAGACGTACAGAGATTTTACACGAATTTTTACGGTGAAGCACAGAAATCTGTTTCGGGACAGCAACTTTCCCAATCATTACTTCTCTCTCATTAGAGGTTACTCTTGGCACAAAAAGCAAATAAAAAGGATAAGGAGTGGTTATTACAGAGGTAATAACTTCCAAGACTCATCTAAAACTTTTGGGTTATCTCCCAATAAGTACTTTTCTTTAACGCCTTTAAGTTAGGCATAAGCAAAAACTAGAATGGATAGAATAGAAGTAAATAGAAATAATCATAGTGAAAACATTGTTTTGTTCAATGAAATCCTTTTGTTAACAAGGTTGATCTGGTCTTACTACCAAAACAATTTCATATGAGCCAAACTTTGTATTCCACTAATGATTATGTTACCTCGACCTTGATAGCAATGGTCCCAATCATAATAGTTTCAAAATTTTCTCTTGGTATGGGACAATATATTTCTCCAACTTGACTGCCCTCAACATGTTCAATTGAATTCAAACCATAAGTCCTTTCAATATTCTTTGAGGAAATAGACAATGTGTTTCTTGTCATTAACATTGAAGGTCACCTTCCCTTGATTATAATTAATAACAGCTCCTGCAGTATTTAAGAAAAGGTCTCCCAAGAATAATAGACATATTATCATCTTCAGGCATAAAAGTTTGAGAGGATGCTCTCATAAGGAATATGAGTTGAAGTAAAAGAGAGCATCAAGGAGGAAATTCTAAACACATTTTAGTCTAACCCACTTCCTATGAATAGGAATCGTGTAAGCAAATAACAAAGTGACAGGCATAGGAAGATAAAACAAGAGTAACTTCAAAACTTCCAGCACATAGAGAGGTGTTTCAATACCATGAAAACTTCTACAACCATATTTTCCTCTATCATAATAATTTTCAGTAGCCTCATGAATAAACTCAACAATATAACTATCACATAAAGCATGCTTTTCATGATCTACAAGCACTAGAGCTTTATTATAAACATCTTCAAAAGAATCCTTAGGAACATAACAATCATCCTTCTTTAGTAAGCATGGGGGACAATCAAATAATGTAAGGTATAAAGAGTTACTCTCATTAGAAGGTAGGCATGGGTAGATAATCCATTCTTCCTCCTTTTGTTCATCACTCTCCTTCTCTTTTTCATCTAATGAGATTTCAGGTTCATCAATTTCTTCTTCCATAGGATCCTGCAAGGCATTAGTCTCTTCCATTTGTGGAAAGCATCTATGAAAATATTCAAGAATATAGCCATTTTCATCCTTGTAATTATCAAAGAAAAATTTAAGTATACCATACACCTCATATTTGTAAGGTGAATCATCAATATTTTCAAGCAAACTAGCAAGTTCAAAAGCACCCTTCCAAGAAATAAATTCTTCAATTTGTTCCGCATCATAAAAGTCATAAATTCCTTTAGCATAGGAAGATATGGTATCATTATCACTATACTCACATTGAAAAGGGAGGTGTTTATACCTCTTTCTGCAACAAGACTCATCACAGCAATAAGTAACATTATAAGTAGAGCACATGTTCCTAGCAATGGTATACAATCTATCAATTTTTTCCCATAACTGTTTCCCTTTTTGTGACAAGCGGTGTTCCTTATAATAATATTTTTTATCTTCCATGAACCCACCTTGCCAATAAGCTTTAGTTTCAAAGAATCCAACCATTGCCAACAAGCATGATAAAGCAAGACAATAACAGACCAACGAAAATAACAACTAGAGTAGGAACTAATTTTTTGTATTTTTGATAAAGAAACAAGCAAACAAGGAGAAAATAAACTTAGCTTGAACAATAGTGAATCCAAGTGGACTTGATATATAAAGCTATGCTCCTAGGCAACGGCGCCAGAAAATAGTCTTGATGACCCACAAGTATAGGGGGTGTATCGCAGTATTTTCGAGGGAAGTTAAACCCAATTTATTGATTCGACACAAGGGGAGCCAAAGAATATTTATAAGCCTTAACAACTGAGTTGTCAATTCAGCTGCACCTGGAAACAATCTTGCTCACAGCAGTTTATTAGTAGCAACAGTTTTGTAGTAGGAATAGTAAAGTGACAGCAGTAGTAAAGCAAAGACAATAGTAACAAAAGCAGTAAACAGTGGGATTCGAGTTCGGTAGGCATAGGGATGGATGGTCGGGGGTTGCATGGACAAGACAATTCACATAGCAATCAGAACATAGGGCAATTGCAGATAAATAAGATAAAGCATCCAAGTACTAGACAATCCTAGGCATGTGTTCCATATATAGTCATACATGCTCGCAATGAGAACTTGCACAACATCTTTTGTCCTGCCAGCCCGTTTGCATCGGGGCCTCTAGGGAACTACTGGCAATTAAGGTGCTCCTTTTAATAGAGCACCGGAGCAAAGCATTAACACTCTGTGAACACATGTGATCCTCACATCAAAGCCTTTCCCTTCCGGTTATCCCGATTTCTGTCACTTCGGGGACATAGGTTCCGGACAACAACGTGTGTGTACAACTTGCAGATAAGACCAAGAACAATACTATCATAATGAATCAATAACATGTTCAGATCTTAAATCATGGCACTCGGGCCCTAGTGACAAGAATTAAGCACAACAAGTTGCAACAAAGTCATAAAGCACTAATAAAAGATACTAGGCACTATGCCGTAACAATCTGATGCCATTACATGAACGATCTCATCCAATCCCTACCATCCCCATAGCCTACAGCAGGGGATTACTCACTCATAGATGGGGGAAACATGGATGGTCGATGGAGATGATGGTGAAGATCGATGGAGATAGCTCCGGGGGCACTTCCTCGTCCCGGCAGGGTGCCGGAACAGAGACTTTCTGTCCCCCGAATCTCCCCTTCGGTGGCGGCGGCGCTGCGGAACTTCTTCTGGAAAAATGTCGAACCCCCCAAATTTTTAGGTCAAAAGGCTTCTTATAGGCGAAGAGGGAGACCGAGGGGGTGCCTGGGGCCACCACACCATGCCCTGGTGCGGCCAGGCCCACCCCGCGCCTGGGGGGTGTGGCCAGCCCTTGGCCCTCCTCTGTCTCGTATTCTGGCTCTTGGAGTCTTCTGGAAAAATAGGCACTTTGGCTTTTGTCCCGTCCAATTCCGAGAATATTCATTTTCTGACTTTCCTGGAACCAAAAACAGCAGAAAACAGGCAGTTGGCACTGTGGCTCTTGTTAATAGGTTAGTCCAAGAAATCGTATGAAAAGTACTCCAAAGTGTGGACAAAACACAAGAAAGTGGATAAAACCAAGCATGGAGCATCAAAAATTATAGATACATTTGCAATGTATCATTGTGCCTCAACGATCCTCTTTCTTTCTTGGAGGGCCTACAAATCATTTCTCAAACTAACAACTTGGTTAAATAATTTACCAAGCATAGCATCATGGTTCTCCGTTATTTTAACAAGAATATTGTTTTGTTCATTTCGTGAGTCTATAAAAGACTTAAGTGTTTCTTGGAGACTACCATTACTAGTTCCCATATTATTATTAGAGTTACCTACAGGACTAGAATAATGTTTCTAAAAATTAGGATTATAATTCTTCCAAGCAGGGTTATAATCATTATGAGCTACGAAGTCTATTTCTTCAATATTTATTTCAGGGATAGCTCTTACCTAGGTTTCCTTACCTTTTACGGCTAGTATGAGCTCATCCAACTTAGCATTGAGTTCTTCATTTTCTTGTGGTCAGATAGAGTTCTCCTTATTCGTGTTCGATCTATCCAGATGCCATTAGGCATGGTTGTCTTGCATATTGTCTAGTAGCTACTTTGCTTTGGTAATATGTTTGCCCATAAACATTCCTCCAGCTGCAGTATCAAGCATAGACTTGGCCACATGGTTAAGAGCATTATAAAATAGATGGAGAATAAAATAGTCTTCCATTCCATAACTAGGACAATTTCTCATGCATTCTTTCATCCTCACCCATAAGAATTTCGATGATGCTCACATAAGAAATATGAATTGAACTAAAAGAGAGCATCAAGAAGCTAATTCAAAACACATTTAAGTCTAACCCACTTCCTATGCATAGGGATCTTATACGCAAATAAATTCACAGAGAACAAAGTGACGGGCATAGGAAGATAAAACGAGAGTAACTTCAAAACTTTCAGCAAATAGAGAGGTGTTTCAGTACCATGAAAACTTTTACAACCATATTTTCCTCTCTCATAATAATTTTCAGTAGCCTCATGAATAAAATCAACAATATAACTATCACATAAATCATGCTTTTCATGATCTACAAACACATAATTTTTATCAAGCTCAAAAATAGTGGGATTAAAACCTTCAAACCCACTTTTAACAATTTTATAACAAGATGACTGATCAATCTCATTTTCAATAGTAGTACAATTAATATTATCAACCAATATAGGACCATCATCTAGAGCTTTATTATAAACATTTTCAAAAGAATCCTCAAGAACATAACATTCATCCTCCTTTAGTAAGCATGGGGGACAATCAAATATTGTAAGGGGTAAAGAGATACTCTCATTAGAAGGTAGGAATGGGTATATCCATTCTTCCTCCTCTTGATCATCACTCTCCTCCTCTTTTTCATCCAATGAGCTTCCAGTTTCAGCAATTTCTTCTTCCATAGGCTCCTGCAAGGCATTAGACTCTTCCACTGGTGGAGAGCATCTATTAAGATATTCAAGAATATAGCCATTTTCTTCCTTGTAATTATCAAAACAAAATTGAAGTATATCATAAACCTCATATTTATAAGGTGCATCATCAGTATTTTCAAGCAAATAAGCTAGTTCGAATGCACCCTTCCAAGCAATAAATTCCTCAATTTGTTCCACATCATAAAAGTCATAATTTCCCTTAACATAAGAAGATATGGTAACATCATCATTATACTCACATTGAAAAGGGAGGTGTTTATACCTCTTACAGCAACAAGATTTATCAAAGAAATAAGTAACATTATAAGTAGAGCACACGTTTCTAGCAATGGTATACAATTTATCAATTTGTTCCCATAAGTGTTTCCCTTTTTGTGACAAGCGGTGTTCCTTATAATAATATTTGTGTTCTTCCGTGAACCCACCTTGCCAATTAGATTCACTTTTAAAGAAACCAACCATTGATAGAAAGCATGATAAAGCAAGAAAATAACAGACCAACGAAAATAACGACTACAGTAAGAACTAATTTTTTTATATTTTTGATAAAAAGAACAAGCAAACAAAGCAGAAATAAACTAAGCAAAACTAAAAACAAAGTAAAGAGATTGGTTATGAAGGACTCCCCTTGTGAATATGTCCTTGACTCCCCGGCAACGGTGCCAGAAAAAGTCTTGCTTAGTCAATATGTTGAGCTCGTTGGGGAACCCCAAGAGGAAGGTATGATGAGTATAGCAACAAGTTTTCCCTTAGTTATGAAACCAAGGTTATCGAACCAGTAGGAGCAAGGAAACACCTCCAAGGTGTTGTTTCCAACTTGGAATCCTACACAACACAATCACAGAACTTTGCCCCCAACTTACAGTGAGATTGTTAATCTCACCGGTCTTGCTGAAACAAAGTACTAAACGTATTGTGTGGAAGATAGTAATTGTTTGTAGAAAGTAAATAGAAAACAGTAAATAGCTTTGTAGATTGATGGTAAAGGAAAGGACCGGGGTCCATAGTTCACTAGTGGTGATTCTCCTTAAGATAGATGACATGTTGGGTGAACAAATTACAGCGGGGCAATTGACAAACATCGAGAAAGCATACATGCATATACTAATCATCTTGACTCCTATGAGATTTGATTGGGCATTACGATATTATACATAGAACGTAATCCAACTGCATCTATGACTAATAATCCACATTCAGGTTATCATCCGAACCCCCTCCAGTATTAAGTTGCAAGCAACAGATAATTGTATTAAGCATTGTGTGTAAAGTAAACAATACGATTGTTCTATGAACAAAGGATTGTTGTTTTCTCCCTAGTAGCAACAACACATCTAGTACCTTAGAGATTTCTGTCACTTCCCCAGATTCCTAGAGGCATGAACCCACTATCGAGCATAAATACTCCCTCTTGGAGTTGCTAGCATCTACTCAGCCAAGATAGCTACTAACAACAGAGAGCATGCAATATCACAAATAACAAAGACATGATAGAATCAATAATTAATCTAAAATAGCATCTCAATATCCATCGGATCCCTGCAAACACAACATGTAAGATTACAAATAGATGATCTTGATCATGAATGGAGCTCACAAGATCTAGACATGGTAGCACAAAGGAGAAGAACCAGCTACTACATGGATCCGTAGTCCAGGGATGAACTACTCACGCATCACACCGGAGGCAGGCATGGTGATGAAGAAGGCCTCCAGGGTGAATTCTCCCCTCCGGCAGGGTGCCGGGAAGAGCTTCAGATCCCTCCTGATCTAGGGATGGAGATGACGATGGCTACAGACTCTTTCGTGGAATTTTGATCGGGTACTTAGGGTTTCTGTATTGGAGGCTTGTTATAGGCAAAGGGGAGGCCGAGGGGGTGCCCTAGGCGGCCACACCACCCCCTGGCGCGGGCCTGGCCTGGCCACGTGGCCAGGTGGTGTGGCCGGCCTTTGGCCCCTCTTCGTCTCGTCTTCTGGCTCCGTGTCCCCCTTGGTGAAATATTGACTTTGGCTTTTGTCCTGTCAAATTCTTAGAATACTCATTTTCTGACTTTCTGGAACCAAAAACAGCAAAAAACAGGCAACTGGCATTGTGGCATCTTGTTAATGGGTTAGTCCCAAAAAGTGTATGAAAATACTCCAAAGTGTGGACAAAACATAAGAAAGTAGATATAAAACAAGCATGGAACATCAAAAATTATAGATACGTTTGCAACGTATCAACATCCCCAAGCTTAACTCCTTCTCGTCCTCGAGTAGGTAAGTGATAAAAAGAAAGAATATTTTTTAGGTGACATGCACCATCATAATCTTGATCAAAGTATTTGTAAAACATTGATAGCTGGCATCATAGTACTTTAACATAGCATGAAAGATATAGTTCCAACAATAAGACATAGCAACTATGTTGTAACATGAAAAGGTACAAACAAAAGATTCATGAATAACAATGATTTGTAAGACGTTTGTTTGTTTCATAGAAAGAAAACATAATAAGAATGGTATTCAGCTTGTCCCTCATAGTGTAGCAAAACATAAATGCATAGGACACCTTCAAAGTTCATAAGGGTGACTAGACACAAATAGTTTAAGAACAAGCAATATCAACATTATGAATAAATCAATAAGACTTGGGACAATGGACATTAAACTAAGAATGGCCACTATTCCCTCTAAATAGGTGCATAAAGATAGAATATGGAGACTCAACATATAAGTAAAAGAAAGGCCTTTATAGAAGGAAGCAGGGATTCAAGTCTCATAAAGAGCTTCCAAAAATTATGGTACTTATTAGCTTTCAGCTCTCATTGCCCCTATCATAAGCATCTTGAAGTGATTAAGTTTAAAGTGAACAAAGTATGGAGTATATGCTTGACAAAGTATAAGTTGGCAATCTCATGTCCCTTGAATACGAGGGCCGCTCCTCATTCTACTCAAGTTTAGTTATCAGTAAGTTCTTGTCATAGTAAGTACATGTGTATCATAGACAACCGCAAATGGGATACCCCTTGCCCGATGATACGGAAGAATCCCCATATCAAAATGACAAGGCAAGCAGACAATAAGCATCGCAGCAATCTTCTTATTTACCATGGGAAAATGGTGCTTTTTTCTCTCTTTCCTCTTTTCTCATCTATTTTTTTTCTTTTTCTCAACTCTTTTTTATAAGAAGAATGATTCATAGATTGCTCATTATGGTTATGCTGCAGGTTTCCACCATGATTAGGCATGGATTAGACCAGTGGCCTAGGCATTTCTCTAACACACATATATAACTCCATGGACTTACAAGCTCCCCTTTCATTTCACACCGATGACATCCATAGACAAAAGAGCATGATATCAACTGGGTACAATGTACAAGTGCAATGTTGAAAGTGTTCCCCATGACAACATGGTTCTGTTAATCCCCAACGTATAAGTGCAAGCATATACAACATAGATGACACAACGGTTCAAGTTAATTAAGGGCAAGAAAAGTAAAGTGTGCCATCAAGTTTGTGAGAGCTTTAATCACTAATTTTCACATAACAAGTTTAATTCGGAAGGTAGATAAAAACATGAATATACTTGGAATAGCAAATGCTAATAGGTAGGTATGGTGGACTCTTTGGAATAACTTGGTTTTATTTGGAGTTGGATGCATGAGTGGAACTCATACTTGGTATGGAGGCTAGCAAAAGACTGGGAGCGACCAACTAAGAGACCAATAATGGCCATAATCATGCAAAGCGACAAAACATTATTAATTAAAGCATAAAGTGATATTACAAGTCGAAACTAAATGATCATAGAGGCTATGGTGACTTGCTATAGTCTTAAGATGGTGTGAGCATGCGCCAAGTCAACCCAAATAAAGCATTAAAGGAGAATACCACAATATTATGCGTTTATATGCTAAAACAACGCATGATTATTTCAAGGCACATTAAGCAATCTAAATTGTTTATAACATGTCATGCTACGAAAAAATCACTAAGCATAAATCCAAAACAATATCAAGCATGACATGATAAAGTCTAAGTCACAGTTAAAAACAAGCTCCTTTTTACCACTTAAGCATGAACTTTTCCTACTCTTTTCCAATCCAAATCAACTTTATTTGAAAACTAATGCATGAATGAGGGGGTCCAACCAATTTATTCAAGCAAACTAAGCAAATGAAAAATAAAAACGAAAACAAATACGCTCCAAGAACAACACAACTGTGCATGAAACAATAAAAATGAAGTGTTTGGAAGAAAGCTGAAATTTTTCTTGATGAAGAAGGGGGTGCCTTGGGCATCCCCAAGCTTTGACGCTTGTACTTCTTGAATATTTCTTGGGGTGACATGGGTGGCATCCCCAATCTTGAGATTTTGTCCATTCTTCATCATATCACATTACTCTTCCCTACACTTTAAAATTACCTTCATAAAAAACTTCACACAATCTTCATTAGCAGCATTAGTGCATTCAAAAGATAATAAACCTTTGGGTTTTAGTTTTAAAACAGCAAAACTTTCATAAAAAATACAAGCTACTGTAGCAATTCCCTCAAAAAGCTCAATTAACCAAAAAGAACCCAAAAAGAAATCGATAAAGAGGCAAATGCAAATAATGGCGGAAATCTGTCAAAACAGACCAAGAGGTGAAAACGGATTTTTTTAGAAGACATTCTGTTGCTCAAATCGAAAAGTGTTGAACTAACGAAAGTTGGATAACAACCTGGGGCGAAAGCACAAAACATTACAGCTCAAGCCGACATACAGAGATTTTTCACAAATTTTTACAGCGAAGCACAAAAATCTGTTTCGGGACAGCAACTTTCCCAAGCATTACTTCTCTCTCATTAGAGGTTACTCTTGGCACAAAAACCACACAAAAATGATAAGGAGAGGTTATTACTGAAGCAATAACTTCCAAGACTCAACTAAAACTTTTGGGTTATCTCCTTATAAATGCTTTTCTTTAACGCCTTTGAGCCTGGCATAAGAATTTCGATGATGCTCATATAAGAAATATGAATTGAAGTAAAAGAGAGCATCAAGAAGCAAATTCAAAACACATTTAAGTCTAACCCACTTCCTATGCATAGGGATCTTATACGCAAATAAATTCACAGATAACAAAGTGACATGCATAAGAAGATAAAACGAGAGTAACTTCAAAACTTTCAGCAAATAGAGAGGTGTTTCAGTACCATGAAAACTTTGACAACCATATTTTCCTCTATCTCATAATAATTTCCAGTAGCCTCATGAATAAAATCAACAATATAACTATCACATAAAGCATGCTTTTCATGATCTACATACACATAATTTTTATCAAGCTCAAAAATAGTGGGATTAAAACCTTCAAACCCACTTTTAACAATTTTATAACAAGATGAATGATCAATCTCATTTTCAATAGTAGTACAATTAATATTATCAACCAATATAGGACCATCATCTAGAGCTTTATTATAAACATATTCAAAAGAATCCTCAGGAACATACCATTCATCCTCCTTTAGTAAGCATGGGGGACAATGAAATATTGTAAGGGGTAAAGAGTTATTCTCATTAGAAGGTAGTAATGGGTATATCCATTCTTCCTCCTCTTGATCATCACTCTCCTCCTCTTTTTCATCCAATGAGCTTCCAGTTTCAGCAATTTCTTCTTCCATAGGCTCCTGCAAGGCATTAGACTCTTCCACTGGTGGAGAGCATCTATTAAGATATTCAAGAATATAGCCATTTTCTTCCTTGTAATTATCAAATAAAAATTTATGTATATCATAAACCTCATATTTATAAGGTGCATCATCAGTATTTTCAAGCAAATAAGCTAGTTCGAATGCACCCTTCCAAGCAATAAATTCTTCAATTTGTTCCACATCATAAAAGTCATAATTTCCCTTAACATAAGAAGATATGGTAACATCATCATTATACTCACATTGAAAAGGGAGGTGTTTATACGTCTTACAGCAACAAGATTTATCAAAGCAATAAGTAACATTATAAGTAGAGGACACGTTTCTAACAATGGTATACAATTTATCAATGTGTTCCCATAAGTGTTTCCCTTTTTATGACAAGTGGTGTTCCTTATAATAATATTTTTGTTCTTCTGTGAACCCACCTTGCCAATTAGATTCAGTTTTAAAGAAACCATGATAGAAAGCATGATAAAGCAAGACAATAAAAAACCAACAAAAATAACAACTATAGTAGGAACTAAAAAAATTATATTTTTGATAAAAAGAACAAGCAAACAAAGCAGAAATAAACTAAGAAAAACTAAAAACCAAGTAAAGAGATTGGTTATGAAGGACTCCCCTTGTGAAGATGTCCTTGACTCCCTGGAAACGGTGCTAGAAAAAGTCTTGCTTACTCAATATGTTGAGCTCGTTGGGGAACCCCAAGAGGACGGTATGATGAGTATAGCAACATGTTTTCCCACAGTTATGAAACCAAGGTTATCGAACCAGTAGGAGCAAGGAAACACCTCCAAGATGTTGTTTCCAACTTGGAATCCTGCATAACACAATCACAGAACTTTTCCCCCAACTTACAGTGAGGTTGTCAATCTCACTGGTTGTCAGGGGGATGACCTCCAGATACCCCAACCAGAAAAGAATCACGGCAGTCAGACCGTGTCTGGCTGGCTGAGCGCAGCCGGACAAGAGAAAGTCAAGCCGGCTACCCCACGGTAGCCGGAACGGCGAGGAGCAGCCGGCTACATCAGCATAGCCGGACGCAATCAAGAGGACAGTGTGACGTGCTGCACAATGCACGAGTATGCCTTGCTACGATGACAAGACCCACAACTACCCGGCCATACCGAAGACTTTGCGGGGTGACACGGGAATAGTGGCTAGACGCTGACGACGGGCTCGCACGGCGTTCACTATACCCACAATGACCATACCGCTCGTACTCTGATGGGATGTAAGTGTACCGAGTATTGTGGATGACCAGCTGGCTGGGACCCGCCTGTGGGGCCCGCCAGCCGGACTTGCCAGTGAGACCGTTGCCTCTCTGCCTATATAAGGAGAGGCAAGGTTCTAGTAGAAAGGGTTGGTCTCAGTGCATTTAAGGCAATAGCTAGAGAATACAGCTCAAGGAGCAATTATAGCCCGTATATCACTCATAGTCAGATCGGCAGGAGTAGGAGCTTTACCTCACCACGAGGGCTCCGAACATGGGTACTTCATGTGTCTCGCTACACTCGCTCGTACCCAATCCCGCATGTGGACGTCGTCGATAGCTTCCGTGCTAGTCCCCACACCTCTATCTAACCTGCTTAGGTACTACCGTTCCCAATACAACGACAGTTGGTGCCCACCGTGGGGCTTCATGGCTTCGACCGGAGTCACGTTCCGCACGGGACCCCGCACTTCAGCCGGTGAGTGCGTGGCCTCCGCCTGGTGCTTACGCTCGGCAAGTTCGACTGCATCATTGACAACGCTTCCTGCTTCGCCGGAACCACGTTTTCGGCAAATGGTTCTATTCTGCTTTTCGGCGACCTCCTCGTCTATGTCGCCACCGTGCCAGAGCGTTTCCCTAGGGAGATTGTTTCCGTCATGGAGCCGCTGCACCTCGGCAGCGGCGCCCCTGTTGCTCCTCGCAGTGTCGAGGTGATGATGGCCGGCTCTAGCTCTCATCCCCTCCAGCCTCGGCAGAAGGGCGTGGACGAGGTCAGAACTTCTGCTCCACTGCCGCCTAGGAACCCGGTGGAGGAGGCCATCGATCGGCTCCTCACGCCGGTTAACCTCGGGGATAACCGGGAGGAGGCAGAGGCTAACTTCGCCATGGAAAGGCAGCTTCTCTTACAGGAGGCCATGGAGCTGGCTGCGACCCAGAAGCACAGCGAGATCACCCGGTGCGAGTACGACCGCGTGCACGGCCACACACCGGTTTCCGCAGAGCCAAGCTGGCGCGGAGAGGTACAGCGCCGAGGTGGCGAGCTGGGTGGCAGGATGGAGAGGGACGACGAGCTGGATCCTCTACCTGCTCTCATTTGTCCCACCTACAGCACACCCATCAAGAACCTGCACGCGGCGCGAGCCGCGGCAGACGAACTGCAAAACCTGGAGGGCGAGGAGCAAAACCGGCAGCATGCCCGGGTGCAGGAGCTCCTCCGGATCGTGGACGAGCAGGCAGATGCCAACCGGCAGATGCAGGAGGACCCCAGCTGCTCCAAGGGGAGTAAGCCGCCTGCCAACAGCAAGGGCACGCCCCGCGAGACCCAGCAAGCATGCTCTCCTCCGGCTAAAGCCCGCAGCAAGCACCCCAGCTCTGGCAACAAGGGCCAGTCGCGCCAGTAGCAAACGGTGAACAGCAACCCACCGCCTCCCTCTCCACCAACTGGTGCGCCAAAACCTACCAGCTCCCATCTCTCGGGCCGGGTAGGAGCGCCCAACCCAGATCGTCCGGATGCCCGTGACCGCATCGAGCTCCTCACCCAAGCGCGCGTCACGGAAGAGGAAGACTCCACCGGACCGGTTTGTTTCGAACCCTGCATCCAGAACGAGCCATTTCCGGATAAGTTCACCCTGCCCAGGGACACCCCCAAGTACGATAGCAGCATGAAACTGGAAGACTGGCTGACCGACTACGCCACGGCAGTCGGCATTACCCATGGGAACAAGCGCACAGTTGTGCGCTACGTCCCCCTCATGCTAACTGGGTTTGCGAGGACATGGCTCAATAGCCTCGCACCCAACAGCATCAACGCCTGGCCAGACTTTGAGAAGGTATTTGTTCGCAACTTCAATGGCACGTACAAGCGTCCGGGCCGCCCGCGCGACCTGGCCTTGTGCGTTCAGGGCGACCACGAGACGGACCGCGAGTACCGCGCTAGGTGGACGGAGCTGCGTAACACCTTCGAAGGAATCCTGGAGAGCCAGGCCATTGGCTTCTTCGTCGAGGGGTGCCGAGAAGGCACCATGCTTCGCCACCGGCTACTGTGTGACAAGCCAAAAACCATGGCGGAGCTCATGACGGTTGCGGACTAGTACGCCACGGCGGATGCCACCATGAAGAAACCCCTCCGAGTAAGTGTTGACGGGCGTCCAACTCTGACAGAGCCGGCCCGCGACCGTCCGAGCAATCCAGCTGGAGAAGTCGGATCCTCCAGGCGCAACGGCAACGACAACCGGTTCCATGGGGACCACCAAGCCGGACAACCGAAGCCTCGCTACCACATGCGGCAGGTCAATGTTGTTGAGGGCGCGTCCGACGCACCAACTGATGACACAAGAAGGCAGAAGCCCGGTTCACTTTTGACCAAATGTTCAACGGCCCATGCAAGTGGCATAGCGGTCCCTTCAAACCAGCTACGCGCACCACCCGAAACTGCAGCTGGACCCGTCAGCTAAAGGACCAGGGCAACCAGCAACGTCTCCCCCCGCCCCCTCTTGGCGGACCCCCACCGCTGGCTAGGGGAGCCGGCAATGATGGTAATGGCAGCAACGGTGACAACAACAACAATAGCTACCCCCAGCCGCATGCCGCCTACCACATCTTCGAGACGGAGCAGGACGACAAGCACAGCCATAGGCGGCGCTCTAGGGAGGTCAACACCATCGCCTCTCCCATCCCCCAGTTCCTGAACTGGTCGGAGACCCCATCACCTGGACCCGGGAGGACCAGCTGAGCGAGCTTCCGACTCCCGGGGGCTACGCCATGGTGCTTGACCCCCTCATCGTCTCCAACAAGCGCACCTGTCGCTTCTCGTGCGTCCTCATCGACAGAGGCAGCAGCCTCAACCTCCTCTACCGATCTTCGCTAGAGAAACTTGGCAGCCGCGAGCGCGACCTGCGCCCGACTACCACGACGTTCCACGGCATACTGCCGGGACCGGCTTACGCTCCGCTGGGCAAAATCCAGTTGGATGTCATTTTCAGGACCGAGGAGAACTTCCGGCGCGAGCCGATATGGTTCAAGGTGGTGAACCTGTCTAGTTCCTACCATGCTCTCCTCGGGCGCCCCACCCTTGCCAAGTTCATGGCCGTCACCCACTACGCGTATCTCAAGATGAAGATGACGGGACCAAAGGGCGTGATCACCGTCGCCGGCTGCTTTAGGCGGTCGATGGAGTGCGCCTCAGCTGACTCCAAGCTGGCAGAGGCCCTCATCATAGCCGAAGAAAACCGCGTGATCATGAGCAATGTGGCCATGGCCCAGCAAGAAATGCCGACTAGTAGCAAGCCGGCTGGGGAAGTAGCTTTCTAGACGGCAAAGGAGACGAAGAGGATTCTGCTCGACCCCTCCGACCCGACCAAGTTCGTCACCATTGGTGCCAACTTGGACAGCAAATAGGAAGGCGCGCTCGTCGACTTCCTCCGTGAGAATCGGGACATCTTTGCATGGTCACCCAAGGACATGCCAAGTGTGCCGAGGGAGTTCGCCGAGCACTCACTTCATGTGCGGCCGGATGCCAAGCCGGTCAAGCAGCCTCTATGCCGGTTCGTAGAGGAGAAAAGAAAGATTATTGGTGACGAGATCACCCGGCTCCTTATAGTCGGGTTCATCATGGAGGTGTACCACCCGGACTGGCTCGCCAACCTAGTCCTGGTGTTGAAGAAGAACAAGACCTGGCGCATGTTATCAACTACACCAGCCTAAACAAGGTGTGCTCGAAAGACCCTTTCGCCTTGCCCCATATCAATCAGGTTATCGATTCCATGGCTAGCTGCGATTCGTTACCCTTCTTGGATTGTTACTCCGGCTACAATCAGATCCGGCTAAACCCGGCTGACCAGATAAAGACATCGTTTATCACCCCCGTACGAGGCTTTATGCTATGTAACCATGCCTTTCGGTCTGAAGAATGCATGCGCTACCTATCAGAGCTGTATGCAGAAGTGCTTGCACTGGCAGATTGGCCGAAACATGCATGCCTATGTGGACGATGTGGTCATCAAGACCAAGGAGAAGCGCACCCTCCTCGAGGACCTGGGGGAGACATTCGGCAACCTCCGGCAGTACCAGATGAAGCTGAACCCGGAGAAATGCGTCTTCGGAGTCCCATCCGGCCAGCTACTCGGTTTCCTCGTTTCACAACGAGGGATCGAGGCAAATCTGGAGAAGATCGCGGCTATTGAGAGAATGCAGCCGCCCAGAAGCTTGCTTGGAGTGCATAAGTTCACCGGATGCCTGCCCTCCCTCAGCCGTTTCATCGGCCGGCTGGGGGAGAAGGCACTTCCGCTGTACCAGCTGATGAAGAAGACGGACAAGTTCTCCTAGACCCCGCAACCCGACACCGCCTTTCATGACCTCAAGCGCATGCTATCCACAGCGCCGGTTCTAGCCACGCCGGCTAGCAAGGAGCTGATGTTGCTCTATATAGCAGCCATCAGTTGGGTCATCAGCGTCGTCCTGGTGGTGGAGCGCCCTGAGGAAGGCAAGGCTCAGCTGGTTCAGCGACCCGTCTACTACCTCAGCGAGGTTCTCAACCTCTCCAAGCAGAACTACCCCCACTACCAGAAGATGTGTTATGGCATGTACCTGGCGTGCAAGAAGCTCAAGCGCTACTTCCAGGAGCATCCGATTAAGGTCGTGTTCACCGCACCCCTTTCAGAAATTATCGGCAACAAGGACGCCACCGGCCGAGTCACCAAATGGGCCATCGAGCTCGCCGCCTACTCCATCCAGTACAAGCCCCGGCTCATGATCAAGTCGCAAGCTCTTGTGGACTTCCTCGTCGACAGGGCCGAGACCCAGTACCTCCCGCCGGTTCCTGATTCGGACCATTGGAGGATTCACTTCGACGGTTTGAAGATGCTCGGGGGCTTGGGAGTCGGCATCATGCTCACCTCGCCCAAAGGAGACCGGCTGGAGTACGTCCTCCAGATCCACTTCAAGGCCTCCAACAACTTTGTCGAATATGAGGCACTAGCGCACAGCCTCCGGCTAGCCAGAGAGATTGGTGTCAACCAGATCCTTTGCTTTGGTGATTCGGATCTGGTGGTGTAGCAGGTGTCCGGAGAGTGGGACGCCCGCAATGCAAACATGGCCCTCTACCGGTTCCACATACAGAAGCTCAGCGCCTGCTTCAACAGATGTGAGTTCCATCACGTCCCTCGTGTCAACAACGAGGTAGCCGATTCGCTCGCGCGAATCGGATCCACCAGGCAGGCGATCCCACCAGGGGTCTCCTTGGAGCATCTGCGCAAGCCCTCCATCAACCCGTCCCCCGAGTCGGATTCCATCATCTGGGCAGGGAGCGCTCCGGTTCACGGCACGGCAGACGCGGAGCCGGTAGAACCCCCAAAGAAGAAGGCTCGCACCAACTCCGGCAAGTCCGTACCCTCCGGCTCGCAAGACCCGGGGGTTGTCGACTCATCAAGCGGCTCGGGGGCTGCTGTTCTGGGTACCTCATCCGGACGCCCCCCCGACGCCCCTCAACCGAAGAGTTCAAGCGTCCTCACTATCCGGGATATACCATCCTGGGCGCAGCCCTTTATGAGCTACATCGCCGATGGGGAGCTTCCGGATGACGAGGTGGAGGCCAGGAAAATCTGACGGCGCACGCACATGTACACCATCATCAACAAAGAACTGTACAAGCACAGTGTATCCAGCATCTTCCAAATGTGTGTTGATGTGGACACAGGCTACCGGCTGGTCAAGGACATCCACCAGGGCGAGTGTGGGCATCACGCTTCATCCAGGGCAATAGTCGCCAAGGCGTTCCGCCACGGCTTCTATTGGCCCACCGCCCTCGAGGACGCCGAGCAGCTAGTCGGCGCGTGCAACGGGTGCCAACGCTTTGGGCAGCTCAGGCACATGCCGACTATGGTACTCAAGACTATACCGATCACCTGGCCTTTCGCTGTCTGGGGCCTCGACATGGTCGGTCCCTTTGAAGCGGGCGCGTGCTGGCATGACCCACCTGCTGGTGGCAGTAGACAAGTTCACAAAATGGATAGAGGCCAAGCCTATCCGGAAGTTGGACGGGGCGACAGTCGTCACCTTCTTCACCGACATCATCAACCGGTTCCGCTACCCCAACAGCATCATCACCGACAACGGCATGAATTTCGCCAAGGGGGCCTTCGCCCGGTTCTGCAGCAACAAGGGCATCCGGCTAGACCCTGCTTCCGTCCCACACCAACAGTCCAACGGGCAAGTCAAAAGGGCAAATGGCCTAGTGCTAGCCGGCATAAAGCCGCACCTCATCGAGCCCTTGGAGCGGTCGCTCGGATGCTGGATTGAGGAACTTCCGGCTGTGCTATGGAGCCTCTGCACCATGCCGAATAGATCAATCGACTTCACCCCGTTCTTCCTCGTCTATGGCTTGGAAGCCATCCTCTCCGCGGACATCGAGTTCGACTCACCCCGCAAGCTCCTCTATGATGAAAAGGCCAACCAGGAGGCGTGGGAGGATGGCGTGGACCTCCTCGAGGAAGCCCGCGAGCTGGCGCTGTCTAGATCAGCCTTGTACCAGCAGCGCCTCTGACGCTACCATTCGAGCCGGATCCGCCCGTCACGTTCCGCGAGGGAGATCTGGTCCTCTAGCTAGTGCAAGACACGAAGGGCATGCACAAGCTATCGCCGCCCTAGGAGCATCCCTTCATCATCAGTCGGGTGTTTCCCTACGACTCCTACTACCTCATTGACGCGCATTGATATGTCCATTTTGCATCACTATTATATATCATAATTCATTGTTATTCATTGATATATTTCATATTAAGAAATGATACTTATGTTATTTCATTTGTTTTTGCATGGTTGATGACTTTTGGAGCATGGACCGCTGCAGTCAGGATTCTGATGGAAAAGGTGCTGTTTGGAGGCAAAATTCGCGAAGATTAGAAAATCCGGGAAAATATATGGAAAATCCTATTTTTCCAGAAGACAAAGGTTGCCAGAAGGAGGAGTGGAGATGGGCCACAGGGGGCCCACACCACCCCCTGGCACGGGCCACCCTAGGCCGAGCCAACAGGTGGTGTGGCCGCCCTGGCCCACCTCTGGCTCCCCCCTCTGGCGTATATTATCCTCCCGAAACCCTAAGACTCAGGGAGCGACCACAGAAAGATTCCGCCGGCTCTGCGAGGTGGAAAACACCGAGAGAGAAAGATCTCTCCGGCAGACAGATTTCTGTCGGGGGAATTCCTTCCCAGAGAGGGGAGATCGTCGCCATCAACACCACCATCAAGTTGGATTTCATCGGGATCATCATCATCACCACCATCATCATCAGCAGCATCATCATCACCATCTCCATACCGATGTAACAATTGGGTTGAATCTTGCATAGTTCTTAGGGGAAACTTTCCTGGTGTTGATTACTCTTTGTAGTTGATGCTATTGAGTGAACCATTGAATTATTGTTTATGTTCAGATTGTTATACATCATTATTCCATCTCTGATCATGATCCATATGATGTCTTGTGAGTAGTTCGTTTTGTTCTTGAGGACATGGGAGAAGTCATGTTGTTAGTTGTGGAGTTGTGTTGATAAAGATTCAATGGTTTGATATTTAAGTTGTGGTGTACTTCTTCTAGTGGTGTCATGTGAACATCGACTACATGACACTTCACCTATATGGGCCTAGGGGAATGCATTGTGTATTTGGCTACTAATCGTAGGGGTTGTCAGAGTGACAGAAACCTGAACCCCCGTTAGGAAACCATTGCACAAGGGACGTAAGGGTCTTAGAGTTTAAAGCTATGGTTAGGTTTCTACCTTAATTACTTTATTGTACTTACGGATGTTTGCAAGGGGTATAATCACAAGTATGTATTAGTCCTAGGAAGGTCGGTACATTAGCACAGGTTCACCCTCACAACACTTCGCAAGATAAAGAATATTAATCAACTATATGAAGCGAAAGCACTTGACAGTCTTCCCATGTGTCCTCGAGAATGTTTGGTCATCTTAAGTAATACAACCGGCTTGTCCTTTGCTGAAGAAAGGATTGGGCCGCTTGCTGCATTTATTCCTACTGTCTTTTATTTACTCGTACTTTATTTACTTGCTCTATCAAAACCCCTAAAAATCTGTTTGCTAAGTATTTGCAGAGAATTCCTGATCCATACCTCTAGCTAGCACCTTCTGCTCCTCATTGGGTTCGACACTCTTACTTATCGAAAATACTACGATACACCCCCTATACTTGTGGGTCATCAAGACTATTTTCTGGCACCGTTGTCAGGGAGTGAAGCTCTATTGGAGAGTAGAACTGGTGAAGGAAACTTCTACTGTGAGTATTATTTAATTCTGTTAGTTACTTTATTCGCTAAGTTTCGCTAAGTTTCTTATTTGGTAATGCTACTACCACTGCTAAGGTAGTAGATGAACCACCACCTGCTGAGAATGATGCTTTTAAAATACCTACAAGAATTATTGATCGTGTTATGGATAACTGCTATGTTGGGGACGGAACTGTCCATCCCGGTGATCATTTGCTCTTTATGCACGAATTATGCGGGTTGTTCAAGTGTGCAGGTATTACTATAGATCAAGTTAAGAAGAAGTTATTCTCATTATCACTGAAAGGAAGAGCTGAAGAATGCTATAAGCTGCTAAAGAATGGTCAAGCTCTTGAATGGGAGGAAATAGTACCTCTCTTTTATTCAAAGTTTTATCCTCCTAGTGAGATTAACAAAGATCGGAATCAAATATACAACTTTTGGACTCTTGATGGAGAGAGTACAGCTCAAGCTTGGGGGAGACTGAAGTTACTTAGGCTCAAATGTCCCATTCATGAGCTCCCCAACAATATAATTATCAATAACTTTTATGCAAGGCTCCCTCTACATGACAAGGATTTATTGGATGCTTCTTGTGCCGGATCATTCACTCGCATGGAAGAAGAAGCTAAATGGGATCTTCTGGACCGTATTCAAGACAATGCTGAAGCTTGGGAGAATGACAAAGGTAGAAAGTCATGTATAAATTATGATTATGAATGCGTTGAATCTTTTATGGGAACTAATGACTTTCAAAACATTAAAAATGCTTATGGTCTTGATTTACAAGTTATTACAAATTTCTTTAAGGCTTTTGCTTCTTATATTGAAATTCCAAAAAAGGGATGGAACAAGTACCATGCACCTTATAAAGATATTGTTGACTGTGTTCCTATTGGGAGTGTTGAGTATTGCAGTATTGATCACATCTTACCCGAACCTTATATCGAGAAGATACCCTTCCTAGATAAGGTAAAGGATCATCCTATGATAACTAGTGTAATCACTAAAAGTGAAAACAGAACAGTAAAACCTGATGAACAAATAAACATTGAACCTGTTGTAGCAATTGTTAAAGATCTTGTCACTAAAAGTGTAGAAGATGGGCACATAGTCTTTTGTGAGGACGCTTCTAATATTGTCTCACATCCCAATAGAACTAAAAATTCTAGTGTCCATGTGCTTTCTGTTAGAATTGGTGATCATTGCTATTATGGTTTGTGTGATATTGGTGCTAGTTCAAGTGATATTCCTTATGAGCTTTATAAATAAATTATGCATGAAATCGGTCCCTGCGAGTTGGAAGAGATTGATGTAGTTATTCACCTTGCTAATAGAGAACCATCTCTCCAATTGGTATTGTGCGGGATGTAGAAGTTCTTTGTGGTAAGATTAAATATCTTGCTGATTTTCTAGTACTTGGTTCAGCTGCTAGTATAACTTATCCCATCATTTTTGGTAGACATTTCTTGAGTACTTGTGGAGCTATTATAGATTGCAAGAGGGAGAAAATCTTGACTAAGTTTGATGGGGAATCTTATGAGTTTAACTTTTCGAAATTTACTAAAGAACCTTGTGACAATGAAACCAATAATGATGATTTTCGAGTTGAAGAACTTGCATCTATTTCTCTTGCTCTTAACAATGCTTTGCAGCAGTATATGGAAGACCACGAAAGTGAGATCTTCATGGATGAAAGGAATGAGATTGACGAGATTCTGTGTTGTCAACCCAAGATGCTTAAGCATAACTTGCCTGTAGAAGACTTGGCTACCACGCTGCCACCTAAAAAGGATCCGGTTTTCGATCTAAAACCTCTCCTTGACGATCTTAAATATGCTTACATTGATGATAAAAAGATATATCATGTTATTATTAGTTCTAAACTTTCAGGGAAGGAAGAGGAACGATTATTGGAGGTTTTGAAGAAACATCGAGGGGCTATGGACTATACTCTGGACGATTTAAAAGGGATTTCTCCTACTATATGTCAGCATGCTATCAATATAGAACTAGATGCAAAGCCAGTAGTCGAGCACCAATGGCGTTTAAACCCTAAGATGAAGGAAGTGGTAAGAAATGAGGTATTGAAACTCCTTGATGCTGGTATTATTTACCCTATTGCTGATAGTGAATGGGTTAGTCCTGTTCATTGTGTTCCTAAAAAAGTAGGAATTATCATTGTTCCTAATGATAATGATGAGCTTATTCCACAAAGAATAGTAGTGGGCTATAGGATGTGCATTGATTTTAGGAAAGTCAACAAAGTTACTAAGAAAGATCACTACCCGCTTCCTTTTATTGATCAAATGTTGGAAAGGTTGTCTAAAAAGACCCATTTTTGTTTTCTTGATGGTTATTCTGGTTTCTCTCAAATTGCGGTTAAACAACAAGATCAAGAAAAAACTACTTTTACTTGCCCTTACGGAACTTATGCTTATAGACGTATGCCTTTTGGTTTATGTAATGCTATTGCTACTTTTCAAAGATGCATGTCTGCTATCTTTCATGGTTTTTGTGAGGAAATTGTGGAAGTGTTCATGGATGACTTTTCTGTCTATGGAACTTCTTTTTATAATTGGGAGAAATGCCACTTCATGGTCAATGAAGGGATTGTCCTTGGGCATAAGTGTTGGGGGGATACCCCCGGGTAGGGTCACGCCGGGGTATAAAGGCCAAGTTAGCTGAGGTTCGGCAAGGCCAAAGCAGATGCCGGCCGAGTCACCTCAAGGCAGGCTGAATCACGGGGTAACCCGGACCAGGGGGCGTTCGCCTAACTAAGTCTCAACCGACTTAAGCAGTAAGTCGGATGTGCACGTTTTACTTATGTGCAGGAACAGGTGTGGCCAGATCAACTATGATCCGGGTCACGTCTGGCTTCTAGGAGAAGGAAGGAATCTCGCTGGTCAAAAGAAGCCCCGGTACGCACTACCTGAGCGAAGAAAGCAAGGACAGGACCACCGGGGCGTGGCCGACAAGGGTGACGATGCCCATGTCGACTGACGCGGGCGCCGCAGAGGCTCACGTGGCCAAAGCATGTGTGACGCGGGGGAAAAGCACCCCAGTCGGCTTACTACTTTGGGGGGGAAGCATATTCTTAGGAATATGCTTCCACGTATGCCCTAGGCAGAGACCGAGCTCCCTCTATAAAAGAGGGGCTGGGGTTTCAGTAGAGGGGGTTGGTTTTCCTGCTATTCCGTTTTGGCTAGGGTTTTAGGTGTGATCTGTGGGTGAGAGTAAGAGAGCTCCTTCCTCCTCTCGCCAATACAGCTCTAGGAGCACTTGTAATCTTGGTAACTGAGCTATACAAACAACTGTGTGGAGAATCACTTCACTATCCCTCCCTGGATTCCCCTAGCGTGTATTAGTCCCCACCTTTAGCCTATCCATGGCATCTTCTGTGACACCACCACGATAGTTGGCGCCCATCGTGGGGCTAGCGACGCTAGCAGGGGTCAAGATCCGGACGGGAAACATCATCGGCACCGGCGAACGCATCGTCTCCGGGCTCATTCAGCGCTTTGGAGCACTGGATTTCGTCAGCGACAACGTTGGCTGCTTCGGCACGCGTCCTCTTCCGCGCAATGGCCTCTTCATCAGGCTCGGCGCGCACAAGGTCTACGTTGCTGTTGACGTGTCGTGTGTTCATCCGCGTCACGTTGTCGAGGCGGGGGAGCCACCCCTCACCGTGGTTCCCGGAACGCGTATCGCTCGCTCCCAGGACCATGCAGAGGTGATGGTGACTGCGCCAGGTGCGGGCGCGAGCAGGGATCCGGCGCCAGATCCGGAGGTAACGCCTAAGGCGCCGAGGAAAGGTAGAGGTCCTCCACTTGAGAGGCTAGAGAACGTGTTGAGGGAAGCAATGGACAGCTTGGCAAACCCTGTAGTAGCAGCAGTAGATCCGCTCGAGCGCAGGCCGAGCTGGAAGAAACTAGGCAGAAAATACTAGAGGGCGCAAAAAAGATAGCCGCGGCACAGCAGTCGTTGAATATGACGCTGCGTGAGTACGCAAAGGCGAACAAGGTTGACGCTGTAAAAGTGAAGGGAAGAAATCTCATGAGCGAGATGAACAGAGAGGGTGATATTGGAATTGAGGAATCAGAAAACTGTTTATCCGTGGGGCTGCCGAGGTATAGTACCCCGGCCAAGAACCTCAGAGCAGCGGATGCAGCGGCGTCCGAGTTAGAGGGTCTGACGGGTGAATCCCGGCAAAGACAACAGGATAGGGTTAATGAGCTGGTTTGGATCGCGAATAGGAAAAACAAGGAACTACTCAGAGCTAACCCAGAGAGAGCTGGAGCCTCCAAGATCGTCCATTTGGCCGTGGGTAACCCGGAGAAATCCGCTGGAGCCGCATCGTCTCCTCATGGTAGTCCAAGCAGAGAAGAGGTAGTAACCTCGGCCAGACGGAACAAACAGATCATCCCCTATGACCTAACGCGGGCAGGGAAAGGAAAAGAAGCTCAGAAAAATGATGATCGACGGAGTGTGAGCCGAGGTGAAGCTGGCCGAGGTAACCGCGACCAAGGCAATGCCGGTCAAGGGAACGTTGTCAACGGCAATGCCGGACAGCGAAACTCAGCCGGAGCAGGACAACCGCAGCAGCGGAATATACCAAGGCAAGAGCAAAGTGTCGGCCGAGGTATGCAACAGAAAGGTGCTCCGCAAGAGCAAGACAGGTATAATGATGGAGACTCGGAAATGGCAAACGCGGGATACCCAAGGCCGGACTATCATGTGATAGGGTCAAGACTGGGAAGCAGGGATTTGATGCCAGATGATGCCAGGTTGAAACTGGATCGACTGTATAGGTCGGAACAAATTGAATGTCAAGGTCCACCGGGTCCAGCATGTTTTGGACCCCGGATCATGAAGGAGCCACCGGTACCGAACTTCCAGCTACCCAGGGGCACGAAGACGTATGACGGCAGTACGAAGCCGGAGGATTGGCTGATAAATTATGCTACAGCTGTAAAAATTACCACTGGCAACCTGAGATGGGTTGTACGATATGTACCCCAGATGTTGGAAGGACCGGCAAGGGTATGGCTGAACAATTTGCCACCAGGAAGCATCAACTGCTGGATAGATTTCGAGGAAATGTTCACCAGCAATTTTTCGAGTACGTATCAGAGGCCAAATAGGCCGCAGACCCTGGCAATGTGCAAGCAAAGGCCAAATGAGACGGATCGGGAGTTTTTAACCCGGTGGTGCACTGTGAGAAACTCGTGTGAGGGCGTGATAGAATCACAGGCCATAGCATGGTTTGCACAGAGGTGCAGATATGCAAGCGAGCTGTGGCAGAAGTTGCAAAGGAAAATGCCAACTACGTTGGCAGAGATGATCCGGATTGCAGATTCGTATGCTTTGGGAGATCCGACTTAGCCTAGGCTCGTATCAAACGAGTCAAACGATGAGTACTATCAGAGAGATGGGGCCGGATCATCCCGGAGGAATGACTACAGAGGAAAAAAGGAGAGATGATAGACCGGATCATCGATACAGTTCGCACCAAGTTGCAGCTGTAAATCAAGATCAGCCCGGAGCAGGGGGCAGTCAACGCCAAAAAACTTGAGGGCAGTGGACTCCGAGAAACGATGGCAAGAAGACTTGGACACCAGAGCAAAAGAAGCAGTGGCAAGAAAGGAAAGATCGTCTGAGGTATACTTATGAGTCGATGTTGGACCAGCCGTGTAAGTTTCACACGCCAAATCCGAATAACCCAGCGGGTCATACGACGAAGCAATGTGAGTGGATGCGCAAGATTGAACAAGGTGGTTCGGGGAATGCTCAGGCACCCCGGAATGATCAGCCTCGGCAGGAGTTACCCCAGCAGCAATTGCTCTCCGGAGCGAACACGCAACAGCTAATGTTGCCTCCCCCTCCGCCGAGGTATGATAACAATGAGAGAAGGGATGCAGTGCATCAAGTAGAAAATCAGGATCAGCCAGATCAGAGATACCCCGGAAATGAGGGGAGAAATGAGTACAGGGAGCACCATCAGAACTATTGTGTGTTCACCACTGAGGAAACAGATAGAAAGAGCTTGCAGCGTAGGCATATGGAGGTGAATGCAGTAATGCCTGCAGTGACGAGGTACATGCCTTGGCCGATCAGGAAATCACTTGGAGCATCAGGGATCATCCCAAGCTCATGCCAAGCCCTGGTTTGTATGCGTTGGTGCTGGATCCGACACTCATTAGACCTAGCATTAACGTAAGGTTCTCAAAGGTGTTGATCGACAATGGCAGTAGCATTAACATCATGTATGCGGACACAATGTGCAAGTTGGGTATCTCGGAGAACATGTTGCAGGCCACGAGGACAACTTTCCATGGTATTGTGCCCGGCATTTCTTGTGAGCCCATAGGCAAGGTCCGGGTTGACGTCCTATTCGGCACGAGGGATAACTGCCGAACCGAGAATTTGGAGTTCGAGGTGGTAAACTTGGAAAGTGCGTACCACGCATTACTCGGAAGGCCAGCCCTAAACAAGTTCATGGCAAGCTGTCATGTTAGCTACTTGAAGATGAAGTTGCCCAGACCAAACGGGGTGATTGCCATTGCAGGGGATTTCCGACGTTCCATGGAGTGTGCGTCAGCCGGGTCAAACTTAGCCGAGTCACTTGTGATTGCGCAGGAAAAAAGGAAAATTCAAGAGGTGGCGGCATTGGCTCAGTCCGCGTAGCAGTATATGACGGCGCTGAGTAACCCGCATGGAAGTGTCTCCTTCCAGGCCACGAAAGATACCAAGAAGCTTCCTGTTGATGACATGTTCCCAGAGCGCACCGTAACAATTGGTGCCGGGTTAAGTGATAAATAGGAAAGCGAGCTCGTCAGCTTCCTCCGTGAGAATCGGGACATTTTTGCTTGGTCCACACAGGACTTGCAAGGTGTTCCGAGGGAGTTGGCCGAGCATTCTTTGAATGTGAGACCCGGAGCTAAGCCGATGGAGCAACCTCTCCGCCACTTCGCCGAAGATAGGAGGAAAGTCATTGGGGATGAAATAGCTCGGTTGCTAGCTGCAGGATTTATCATGGAAGTTCTTTACCCGGATTGGCTGTCTAATTCGGTGCTGGTGGAAAAGAAGAAGGATGACCCAAATGTGGCAGTGGTTTGGCGCATGTGTATTGATTACACGAACCTGAACAAGGCGTGTCCAAAAGATCCATTTCCGCTGCCAAGAATAGATCAGGTCATAGACTCAACTGCTGGATGTGAATTGTTGTCATTCATAGATGCATATTCTGGTTTCCACCAGATATCTCTGAATCCGGATGATCAAATAAAGACTATGTTTATTACCCCGTATGGGGCTTATTGCTATCGCACCATGCCGTTTGGTTTACGTAATGCAAGGGCAACGTACCAAAGATGTATGCAAAAATGTTTGCACGACCAAATAGGTCAAAATGTACAGGTGTACGTGGATGATGTGGTTATCAAGACCAAGGAAAGCAAAACGCTCCTTGACGATATCAGGCAAACGCTTGCGAACCTAAGGAGGTTCCGGATGAAACTTAACCCGGAGAAATGCACCTTCGGTGTCCCGGCTGGCAAATTGCTTGGTTTTCTTGTTTCCAGCCGAGGTATCGAGGTTAATCCAACCAAAATCCGGGCCATCGAACGAATGGAACTGCCGAAGTGTCTTAACGATGTCTAGAAGTTCACAGGTTGCCTGGCCTCGTTAAGTCGGTTTGTATGTCGATTGGGAGAGAAGGCATTGCCTCTTTACCAACTCATGAAAAAGTCGGATAAGTTCGTTTGGACGTCGCAGGCCGATGAAGCCTTTACCCACCTAAAGAAGATGTTAGCCACGGCACCAGTGCTCGCCTCACCACTGTCAAAGGAGCCAATGTTGCTCTATATAGCCGCAACCAACCGAGTTGTAAGTGTAGTGATAGTGGTGGAGCGCGACGAGGAAAGTAAGTCGGTGCAAAGGCCAGTGTATTACTTGAGCGAGGTGTTGTCAGCCTCAAAGCAGAACTATCCACACTATCAAAAGGTGGCATTTGGTGTGTACATGGCCACCAAGAAACTAAAGCACTACTTTGAGGAGCATCCTATCCGGGTCATTTGTGAGGCCCCCATATCCGAGATAATGAGTAACAAGGACGCGAGCGACAGAATTGCAAAATGCGCAATTGAGCTAGCTCCTTATGCGCCGCAATATGACAGGAGAGAAGCCATTAAATCTCAAGCTGTGGCGGACTTTTTCGTGGATTGGGCCGAGGTGCAGTATGAACCGCCACTCCCAGATCCGAACTATTGGCGAATGCACTTTGACGGATCAAAAACCAAAACCGGGCTAGGTGCCGGAGTTGTACTCACGTCGCCAAAGAAGGACCAGTTGAAATATGTGCTGCAGATCCATTTCGCGGCATCAAACAATGTCGCTGAGTATGAAGCACTTGTGCATGGGCTCAAGGTGGCAAAAGAGATTGGGATACGTCGGATTATATGCTTTGGCGACTCGGATTTGGTGGTGCAGCAAGTGTCGGGAGTGTGGGACGCCCTGGATCCGAACATGGCGCTGTACAGATTTCATGTGCAGAAGATATCTGGTTACTTTGAGGGATGCGAATTTCACCATGTACCCCGGGTGGAAAATTAGGCTGCTGACATGCTGTCGAAGCTCGGGTCAACCCGACAAGCAATTCCACTGGGTGTAGCATTAGAGCACCTCAGGAAACCATCCATCAGGCCCTCCCCAGAAACCGACTCGATCTATGTCCCGGAGGACACGGAATCCGGAGCTGTGCCCATGGACATTGACATGGGAAGTGGTGCGCGAAACCCGGGGACTGCCTCGGCAAACCCGGGGACTGCTTCACTGAACCCGGGGACTGCTCCGCAAGACCTGGGGACTGCTCAGCGTGATCCGGTTGAAGTTATGCTGGTGGATCAGATGGAGATTGATGAGGATGTGTTCCCTATGCGAGCAATACTAGCTTGGGCGCTACCTATATTTCAGTTCCTGAAAGATGGAACGTTACCCACTGAGGAAGTGCTGTCCAGGCAAACACAGAGGAGGGCAAAGTCTTACACGATCATCAATTCCGAACTATACAAAAGAAGCGTGACCAATGTCCTCCAGCGATGTGTTGACCCGGAAGAAGGGCTTGACATCCTCCGAGATATACATCAGGGGGAATGCGGGCATCACGCCTCATCCCGAGCCTTGGTAGCAAAGGCTTTCCGGCACGGATTCTACTGGCCAAATGCCTTAGAGCAAGCGGAAGATCTGGTGAGAAAATGTAATGGTTGTCAAAGGTACGCTACTAAGACACATATGCCAATGTCGGAACTCAAGACCATACCAATTACTTGGCCATTTGTTGTATGGTGCTTGGATATGGTTGGCCCGTTCAAACCAGCAAGGGGAAATATGACTCACATTTTGGTAATGGTGGACAAGTTTACGAAGTGGATGGAGGTAAAGCCTATATGAAAATGTGATGGAGCTACGGCCGTAACATTTCTCAAAGATATTATCTTGAGGTACGGTTATCCTCACAGTATCATAACTGATAATGGCACAAATTTTGTGGAAGGAGCATTTGCGCGTTTCTGCCGGGATAAGAAGATCCGGCTGGACATAGCCTCGGTAGCCCACCGCGCATCGAACGGACAAGTGGAAAGATCCAACGGATTAGTATTATCCGGGATAAAACCCCGGCTCATTGAGCCGCTGCAAAGATTAGCGGGGTGCTGGATAGAAGAACTACCAGCGGTACTGTGGAGTTTAAGAACAACTCTGAATCGATCAACAGGCTATACGCCGTTTTTTCTGGTATATGGGGCAGAAGCTGTATTACCAACCGACATAGAGCATGATTCGCCTAGGGTCACCCAATACACAGAAGCCTAAGTGCAAGAAGCCCGGCAAAATGATGTTGATCTGCTGGAAGAAGCGAGAGAACTGGCACTGTCCAGATCCGCCATATATCAGCAAAATCTCCGACGCTATCATAGCCGGAAAGTGTGCCCCCGAGTCTTTTGGGAAGGCGATCTGGTGCTCCGGTTGGTACAACGTACTACTGGCATGCATAAATTATCCCCCCATGGGAAGGGCCATTCATCGTAAGCAGGGCATTGCACAATGATTCTTATTATCTTATAGATGCAAAGCCACAGGAAAAGAACAAGGCGGACAGGTCCGGAGAGGAATCTAAGCGACCATGGAATATAGCTCTACTTTGTCATTTCTACACTTAACTAAGAAGTGTATGTATCCGAGTCGTCTCATATGTCGGTATGTATGTCGGCAATGAGCTTATCAATGAAATGTTGGCACCTCGAGCATTAACTCGGGGACTGCCTTAATAATGTTTGTTGTCTTTCGCGTGTCAGCTGGAATAAGTTATTCTACTTAACTCGGATTAGTAATGTGTGAGCACCAAGAACCCAACTCTTCGACTTGCTGCTGTCCAACAAGAATTGGCTTCATCGCAAGCAAGAGAACAAGTTTGGAATTGCGTAGCACATGAAAAATGACTAAGGAAAAGAATTTATTCGAGCCGACGTTTGTTTTTCGGACTAACCCTGTATTTATTTTCAAGTTATTATGCAGTTTTATTTTTGAGCTAAGTCTAAAAGTTTCCCAGTATTGTTAAGACAATTTTTGAAGCTCGGATTCGTAAGTCATAAAAGCGAATCAAGGTAGACACGAACCGAGCCAAGAGATTGAATGAACAAGAAAAAGAAATTTGGGGACTACGCCCAAGTTAATCCGGCATAAGAACTCAGTAACAAAATATCACATGTGTTTGGAATACAACTCCACCCGGCATACCGGGGATCTCATAAATTTTCGAGTTTTTTCGCTCAAGGAGCAGCAGGAGGAAGTTCGGCATCATCTTCGCCGCCTTCAATATCCGAGGCGTCGTCTTCTCCTTCACCGTCCGAGCTATCCTAATCATTCTCAACCTCTTCGTCTGCAGCGGCTTCCAGGAAGCTCGGCCCCTCAGCCCATTCATGGATGGGAGCGTATTCGATGAGGCTATAGGCGCAAGCCTGGCGCCGAGCTACCCACTCCGGGTCATTGGTCCATCTGGATCCTGTGCGCAGACGTGTCAGGAGGTTGAGATCGATCTTCTCATACCACGTGAGTATGTGGTGAAGAATGGTATCAGCTGCGGCTTGTCCAGCGGACTCTCTCCAGAGGTCAAGCTAAGTCTCGGTTTCCATTAACTTCTCAATGAGAAGTGCGGTGGTCTCCGGGGCTTCTTCGCCGGGCCAGAACGTGTTGAAGATGCGAGCTACAGCGCCGAGGATGTCCTTGCCGTAATTTTTGATGAGCTCCACGCGAGATGATAAGCTGACCAACAGGTCCTCCAGGTCATAAGGAATCCCTTCACCATCAGAAGTGGCCGGAGTACCCCTTTGTCGGCGGAAGTTGGCAACTGTTGCGCTCGCAATAGGAGTGCCCTCTGGAAATTTGCCTGGAAGCGAGGCAAAGGAGGAGGGTCAAGAAAAGACATATGAAGTAACCCGGAGGAGTAGGTCGGAAAAGGGAAAGGAACTTACGTGATATATGACTAAGGATCCGGGTCAACTCCTTGGTGCAGTCATCACGTCTCTTCCGAAGCTACTCAAGCTCAGCGTTCGCCGACCCAAGCTGGATGCCGGACTCCTTGAGAAGATCCTGGTCCTTGGCGATCTGGAGGTTGAGGCGCTCGCGCTCTTCTGTGTAATTCTGGCCAGCCTTTTGAAGTTCGGATTGGTGCTGGGCCTTCATCTTCTCCATCTCAGCCTTGAGCCTGGCAATCTCATCGTCCTTGGTCCGGAGGAGGGCGAGCTCGTCATCTTTCTTCTTAAGCTCGGCTTGGTGCTGCCCTGCTTGTTCGAGAAAATGCAGCATCATATCAGGCACGGGCACACTATCTTCAAGCGATGCTAAAATAGTGTGTTGGCCCGCAGAGCCAAGGTATGAATGATTGCCGAGCCAAGGAGAAAAGGAAGTGGAAAGCACGGCAAGGTCGGACAGAAATGACTTACCCTTGATCTGCTCCAGATTTTTTCGCATAATAATGTTCTCAGCCTCCATCCTAGCTGCAGAAACCGAAGGATGAGATTAGTTCGACAATGGAAGATGAAGAAAAATGAAGAAGCGCTAAGGAAGAAATTTACCCATTTTCTCGTATTCCGCGATAAGTGCAGCCTGCTTTGCGCGTAGCATCTTGTGGGTATCTAGCAAGCGTTGAAATTCAGCACTCCGGCGATTGGTGGTCACCTGAAAGGGATACAGAAACACAAGTTAGCTCGATGCATATTCGAAGTGTACTAAAATCCGGGCCAAGTGGAACTTAACCCGGCTCTAGGTGTGTGCATATTCGAAGTGTACTAAAATCCGGGCCAAGTGGAACTTAACCCGGCTCTAGGTGTGTGTATATTCGCAATATACTAAAATTTGGGCCAAGTGGAACTTAACCCGGCTCTAGGTGTGTGCATATTCGAAGTGTACTAAAATCCGGGCCAAGTGGAACTTAACCCGGCTCTAGGTGTGTGCATATTCGAAGTATACTAAAATCCGGGCCAAGTGGAACTTAACACGGCTCTAGGTGTGTGCATATTCGAAGTGTACTAAAATCCGGGCCAAGTGGAACTTAACCCGGCTCTAGGTGTGTGTATATTCGAAGTATACTAAAATCCGGGCCAAGTGGAACTTAACCCGGCTCTAGGTATGTGCATATTCGAAGTTCTCATGGAGCTACGTTAGTTTTCTAAAGAGCATCCGGCCGAGTAACAGGTTACTCCCCCGGAGGCTCGGGGACTAGTGGTTATTATCTACAGCATGTAAAGGGGAAGCGACGTACCTCCATCATCCGCCCAGCGAGGTTAATTGCCTTTGCGGCTGTGTTCATCTGAGCGGAAAACTCGGCGGGGCTGAACTTCTCTGGGAGATCAGCGTCTTGAACTACCTCTGCCTTATTCCAATTCATGACAAATTCAATCAGGCTCGGAGGGTACCGTTCACCGCTGGGCATATGGGGCGCCAACAAGCCCTTCGTGTGCGCTTCTTTCCTTTCAATCAAGGCAAGGGCTGGGCTGGTGTGCAGAACCATCTGATGTGCATCAGTTGGCTCGGCACGGGTGTCCTTCGCTGCTGGAGCTTTCTTGGGAAGCATTGATACGAGGGTACGCTGCCCAGCCTCGATGAATGTCGGCTTGGTAGCGTCCGAAGCCTTCTTGTCCTTGGCTTGCTAGGAAGAGGAAGCCGTCGCAGCGGATTTCCCCTTAGGAGCGGCCGGGGTAGTTCCCCACCGAGGTTGAGAAGACTCGGACGAGGCAGAGGAGCTAGGCGTTGGTGCTCTTGTTGCTGGACTTGGTGCCGCTGTTGATGTTTTTGCAGCCGGAGTTGGTGCTGATGCCGGAGTTGGTATTGGTGCTGGTCTGGTTGTTGGTACTGGTGCTGGAGCCGAGGTAGCTTCAGTGGCTGCTGGTTGCGGCAATGCCGAGGTGGTGGATGCCTTCGCCTCGGCCGGGCCGGTCTCCCCTGCTCCAGGGTTACCCTCCTCTTGCCGAGGTGGAGCAGAACCCGGAGTGGCCGCAGAACCCTCTGGAATAGGGCTCAGCGGACGTGACTCGTCGTCGCGACGGGGAGAAGGGCTAGGTCGGAGAGGTGAAGAGATGCTAGATCCACTTTGAGGGACCTCCACCGGAGCCCTGCAAAATCAAATAATGTCAGAAGAAAAATTACAACAATGTAAGGAAGAGCAGGTTATAGAAGGAAGAATGACTTACGCATCCGAGGTTTGGGCCTCCTTGGGTTTCCGAGCCCTTCGTGTTGGGGCCTTCCCTGCTGGCTTGGAGGCAGTCTTGTCCCCGAACTTCTTTCGCCTTTTAGCGGGCTGAGAAGGTCCAAAGGAAGAACTTGAAGCAGCCCCGCGCTTCTTCTTCGATGCCACCGGAACAGGTTCGCCCGTAGCGAGGGGAGGATCCTCGTGGATGTGACCACCAGGGTGAGCTGATGGCGGAAAAGCAAAAGAAAGGGGGACAGCCTCAACAGGTTCAATCACCTCGACATCCGAGTCATCTTCATCATTGGGCCAATCTCTAATGGAAGAGGGTTTACCCGTGGGTCGTTTCGTGGCGTCGGTCATCGGGAGGAACATCTCCTGGTCTGGCTCTTCCTCATCCGGAGTCTCCCAATCCGGCGCCCACTTAAGGGTCGGATCGGTGCCGTCCTCGAGGGTCTGCTGAAGAAATTGCTGAGGAAAGGAATGAACAAAAGAGTCAAAAATGCAACGATAACTGACATGTAATTAGTCTGGGATAAATTTGCAACATGAAGCTTACCGCGGGAGGAAGCCTGTCGCGGCAATAATGCTCGATCCCCCAGGTCCACTCGGAGGAGAAGTCCTTGTGGGTGGTGAAGAGAGCCTTAACCCGGCGATATATCTCCGTGATGCTCAGCTCGAAGGACGAGGTCCGGTTGGGATCGCGGCCAAAGCTCATGTGGCACACCTTGTGGGTGCGCTTCTGGAGGGGGGAGATTCGGTTACGCACGAAAGTGATCATGACATCCTCGATGCGTAGCCCGAGCTCCTTCAGCTCCGCGAACCTTTTCTTGACCTGGTTGGCCAAGGCCGTGGGCTTCTTGGGAACAGCGTCCCACAGATCTGGGTTAGGTGGACCCGGAGTACAGGGGAGCAGCCGGATTAAGTCTTCGGTGCCTGTGTTCCGGACGTAAAAGAAAGTTCGGGCCCACCCTTTGCAGGACTCTAACCCGGTGACCTGGGGGAAAACGGAAAACCTCCGGGGTGAGATGGAAGCCGCTCCGAATTGAGTGGGCTGCTTGTCCTCCAGATCGGTGTGGATGTTTGGGATGCGGTTGCGACGAAGGCCGAAAAACCGGATCCATAGCTCCTTCGTGGGCCACAGTCCGGCGTAGCCTTCGATCGTAGAAGCAAAGGCAGAAAGAGAAGTGATGGCGTTGGCTGGAAGATGGTGCGGCTAGAGCTGGTAGGTACTGAGCCAGTCCCGGAAAAAATCACTCACCGGCAACCCGAAGCCTCGTTGGAAGTGGGACAAGAACACGACGTATTCTCCCGGATTGGGTGAAGGGGCCAGTTCGGAGGAGGCAAGGCGAGCCGCAATGCCGGTGGGGATGCGCCTGGTGCGGTAGAGCCAGTCCAGGTCATCTTCGCAGACCCAGGACCCGGCCCACGCACCGCAGTCCGCCGCTGCGGCGTCCTCCTCCATCTCCTGCTCAGCGACGATGAACTCCTCTTCCGTCATCTGGTCTTCGCTGCCCTTGCTGGCGCTAGCTGCGGCGGGGGGCAGAGGCTGGGATTGGCGAGGACCCGTGGCGAGAGAGTTGTGCGGTGACGGCGGCGCAAAAGTGTGAGGGAAAAGCGTGGCGGCGACGCTGCTATTTGGAGCACTGGCGGCGGCGCGGTCACGAGGAAGACGCAAGAGGAGAGCAACGGGCAAAGGGGCGTGGAGGGAGAAAAATCCTAAGGGATATGCCCCTCCGCTATTTAACCACTCCCTCAAGCGGTGAGTGGGATCGTGTCCTGCGGATCGGCCACACGCAGTGGCCATGTATCACCTGCCCGGACCAATCAGTGGGGAGCCACACGGAGGGCCACAGAGCGGAGATGATCCCATGACGTGACACTGTGATGCGATAAATGAGGAGGCAGGCATGACGTGACCCGCGCATAGTGATAATTGACAATTACTGCGGCGGTTACTGTGCAGGCCCTTAAAATAAGACAACATAATGATTACCCTTCACATGGGTTGGCGTACGAGAGAAGGAAACAAGACCCGGATGGAACGGTGGTAACCCGGCCGACAGGTGAAAACTTGGAATGTGCGAAGGGAACGTAAATCAATATAATCCGAGGTAAAGAGGTAACTCGGCAACAACGACCGGAACTCGAAATGGAACCTGATGTGGCCTTAGCGGCCAAGGCAGCTAAGACCGCACCAGCTTCGGGGACTAATGTTGGGGGATACCCCTGGGTAGGGTCACGTCGGGGTATAAAGGCCGAGTTAGCCGAGGTTCGGCAAGGCCAAAGCAGATGCTGGCCGGGTCACCTCAAGGCAGGCCGAATCACAGGGTAACCCGGACCAGGGGGGCGTTCGCCTAACTAAGTCTCAACCGACTTAAGCAGTAAGTCGGATGTGCATGTTTTACTTATGTGCAGGAACAGGTGTGGCCAGATCAACTATGATCCGGGTCACGTCTGGCTTCTAGGAGAAGGAAGGAATCTCGCTGGTCAAAAGAAGCCCCGGTACGCACTACCTGAGCGAAGCAAGCAAGGACAGAACCACCGGGGCGTGGCCGACAAGGGTGACGATGCCCATGTCGGCTGATGCGGGCGTCGCAGAGGCTCGCGTGGCCAAAGCATGTGTGACGCGGGCGAAAAGCACCCCGGTCGGCTTACTACTTTGGGGGGAAGCATATTCTTAGGAATATGCTTCCACGTATGCCCTAGGCAGAGACCGAGCTCCCTCTATAAAAGAGGGGCTGGGGTTTCAATAGAGGGGGTTGGTTTTCCTGCTATTTCGTTTTGGCTAGGGTTTTAGGTGTGATCTGTGGGTGAGAGTAAGAGAGCTCCTTCCTCCTCTCGCCAATACAGCTCTAGGAGCACTTGTAATCTTGGTAACTGAGCTATACAAACAACTGTGTGGAGAAGCACTTCACTATCCCTCCCTGCATTCCCCTAGCGTGTATTAGTCCCCACCTTTAGCCTATCCATGGCATCTGCCGTGACACCACCACGACAATAAGGTTTCTGAAAGAGACATATAGGTTGATAGAGCTAAGGTTGAAGCAACTGAGAAAATGCCATGTCGAAGAGACATCAAAGGTATTCGTAGTATCCTTGGTCATGTTGGTTTCTATAGAAGGTTTATTAAAGATTTTTCTAAGATATCAAAACCCCTCACTAATCTTCTTCAAAAAGATGTACCCTTTGTTTTTGATGATGATTGTAAGGAAGCTTTTGAAACTCTTAAGAAGGCTTTAACCACAGCTCCTATCGTTCAACCACCTGATTAGAGTTTACCCTTTGAATAATGTGTGATGCTAGTGATTTTGCTGTAGGGGCTGTCCTTGGGCAACGAACTGATAAGAAGCTAAACGTTATTCATTATGCTAGTAAGACTCTAGACACTGCTCAACGGAATTATGCTACTACTGAAAAGGAATTTCTAGTTGTCGTCTTCGCTTGTGATAAGTTTAGACCCAATATTGTAGAATCAAAAGTCACCATTCATACTGATCATGCTGCCATTAAGTACCTTATGAAAAAGAAGGACGCTAAGCCTAGGCATATTAGATGGGTGCTGCTTTCACAAGAGTTTGATCTACATATAGTAGATAGGAAAGGTGCTGAAAACCCTGTAGCTGATAATTTATCTCGATTGGAAAACATCTCTTTTGACCCTATGCCTGTTAATGATAGCTTTCCAAATGAATAGTTGGCCGTGGTAGGGGTAAGCTCGTGAAGGAGCCCTTGGTACGCTGATTATGCTAACTTTATTGTCTCCAAGTATTTGCCTCCAACCTTTACAGCTCTGCAAAGAAGGAAGTTCTTTTATGATTTGAGGCATTATTTTTTGGGATGACCCACACTTATATAAAGAAGGAGTGGATGGTATTATGCGAAGATGTTTTCTAGAATATGAACAAAAGGAGATATTGCGTAAATGTCATGGTAGCGCTTATGGAGGACATCATGCAGGAGATAGAACTGCGCAAAAGGTGCTACAATCAGGTTTCTACTGGCCTACCCTTTTTAAAGATGAAAGAAAATTTGTTATATCTTGTGATGAATGTCAGCGTGTTGGTAATATTTCTAGATGCAATGAAATGCCTATGAACTACTCTCTAGTTATTAAACCCTTTGATTGCTGGGGATTCGACTTTATGGGTCATTTTCCTCCCTTGAAAGGTTATACTCATATTCTTGTTGCCGTTGATTATGTTACTAAGTGGGTAGAAGCCATTCCTACGAAGAGTGCTAACGGGGAGACTTCTCTAAAAATGCTTAAGGATGTTATCTTTCCTAGGTTTGGAGTGCCTAGGTATCTCATGACTGATGGGGGTTCTCATTTCATTCATGGTGGTTTTAGAAAGACCCTTGCTAAATATGATGTTAATCATAAAATTGCTTCAGCTTATCACCCCCAAACTAGTGGGCAAGTAGAGTTATCAAATAGAGAATTTAAATCCATCTTGCAAAAGACTGTTAATAGATCTAGAAAAAACTGGGCAAAAAAGTTGAATGATGCTTTATGGGCTTATAGGACTGCCTACAAAAACCCTATGGGGATGTGTCCTTATAAAATGGTTTATGGGAAAGCTTGTCACCTACCTTTAGAATTAGAACACAAAGCTTACTCGGCAGTTAAAGAACTCAATAGAGATTGTAAGCTCGCTGGTGAGAAAAGATTATTTGACTTGAGTTCTTTAGATGAATGGAGGAGTGAAGCCTATGAAAATGCTAGGCTCTTTAAATAAAAAGTTAAAAGATGGCATGACAAGCGAATACTTAAGAGAGAATTTCATGTTGGTGAGAAATTTCTATTGTATAGGTCTCGTCTCAGATTTTTTGCAGGAAAGCTACTATCAAAATGGGAAGGACCCTTCATTATTGAAGAAGTGTACTGTTTGGGAGCAATAAAAATTTCTTCTTTAAAAGATAGTACTACACAAGTAGTGAATGGGCAGCGACTCAAGCACTATATTGCTGGAGATTCTTACAATGAAGATGTTGATGCCTTTCAAGTTATAACTCCGGAAAAATTTATCAAGGACCAAATTCAGAGACCTACAGACTCCGTTTTTGAATAGGTAACAGATCTGGTAAGAAAAGTTCTGCGAAAATACTATCCAACTATATTTTTGAAGTTTTTAGTCAATAAGGGAAGCTACGAAGCAAAAGAGGGACAAAAATGGAGCCAGGGTGGCTCACACCACCCTGTGGCGTGGGCCCACCCCTGGTTGCGCCACCAGGTGGTGAGGCCACCCCGGACTCCGTCTCCGACCCATTTTCTCCCAGTACCTTCCTTTTGTTGTGAAACTTCGTAATATATAATCCCCCGGATCTCCCGAGGTTCGTATATCGTTTTTTCGTCGTGTTTTTGTTTCGATCTGTTTCTGCCAGGAACTATTCTTGACAGTTTAGAAGCGCAATGGTGTCCGCCAAGGATAAGGCAAAGCAGCCCATGGAGGAAGATCTCCAAGACCTCGGGCAGGAGAAGGAGATCAAGAGTGAAGGTGAAAAGGAGGCAAAGCGCATCGGCACTACCATTGCAAGCATTGGAGTGGTGGCGAACCCTGCCAGGATCAGAAGGACTGCACGGATGTCAACTGGAGGAAAGGCTCTGCATCACTTCTTGGCTCCACGGACACCTTCTCCAAGCAACAAGAGTCCCTTCCATACCTTTATTCATAACCATGCAGGAAAAGAAGACCGCAAGGAAGGAGAGTGGGGAAAGAGTTGCAAGAGTTGGGATTCACAACCCGACATGATCATGAGCCGCATCGAGCACAACTCGGAGTTGATTCGCACTCTCACCTTTGAGATTGAGGACTTGGGGAAACTGATCAAAGAGCTCATCGAGAGAACACCATCACCACCGAAGGAGTAATTCATCATCAGGTTTGGCATCCCCTTGGTTTGTTCCAAGCTTGGGGGAGTGTCGCGGTATCATATCACTATCTTCTATCTTTTTACCTTTTTAGTAGAGTCATATCATGAATAGAGAAGTTATCATGTAGGATGGTTTGCATTATGGAAGTGTCCCATCTCTCGTTAGATATGTATCCCTTGGTGTGAGATGCCGTTATGGAATATTAATGAGAAGTTCTATCATTTACTCTTTTGCATATCTTATATTAGTTTTCAATTCGTGGTTATATGATTGATCTTGTTGTCAGTATTGGTATCACTTTGGGATCATTGAGTTAATTTAGTTGGTTTTGGCAAACCTGGCTTGGTTCAGTAGCAACACTATTTTTGAGAGTTGAATGAAAAAGATAAAAAGTACTCTAAAGAAATATAATTTCATCATCTTTCTTTCTTGATTTGCTCATAAGTTTAGTATTCTCTAGTTAAGATCTTTTGTGCTTCCAAGGAAGATTGCATCTTTGGATTTATCACTTGTATGTTTGTTTGTTTCCTTCAACTCTTATACTTGCTACCCAGCCTTGCTAGCCAAAAACACGTACTGAGAGGGAATTCTTCTCGTGCATCCAATCCTTAAACCAAAAACCATGCCATTTGGGTCCACCATACCTACCTATTAGCATTATTGCTATTCCAAGTAAATTCTTGTTTTTATCTACCTTCCAAATTAAACTTGTTATGTGAAAATTAGTGATTAAATCTCTCACGAACTTGATGGCACACTTTATTTTCTTGCACTTAATAAACTTGAACCATTGTGCTCACCTATGTTGCGTATATGCTTGCGTTTTGCAAGTTGTGAATTAGCAGAACCATGTTGTCATGGGGAACGCTTTCAACATTGCACTGGTACTTTGTACCTAGTTGATATCATGTTCTTTTGTCTATGGATGTCATCGGTATGAAATGAAAGGGGAGCTTGTAAGTCCATGGAGTTATGCATGTGTGTTAGAGAAACGCCTGGGCTGCTGGTCTAATCCATGCTGACATGGTGGAAACCTGCAGTGTAACCATAACGAGCATCTATGAAGCATTCTTCTTATAAAAAAAGAGTCCGATATTGAGAAAAAAGAGAAAAAGAAAAAAAGAGATCATGAAAAGAGGAATGAGAGAAAAAAGGCACCATATTCCCATGGTAAATAAGAACATTGCTGAGATGCTCGTTGTCTGCTTGCCTTGTCATTTTGATATGGGGATTCTTCCGTATCATCGGGCAAGGGGTACCCCGTTGCCAGTTCTCCATGATATACATGTGCTTACGATGACAAGAACTTACCGGTGACTAAACTTGAGTAGCATAAGGAGCGGCCCTCGTATTCAAGGGACATGAGATTCTCAATTTACAACTTTTCAAGCATATCCTCGTATTTGATCACTTTAACCTTAATCACCTAAAGATGCCTATGATAGGGGCAATGAGAGCTGAAAGCTAATAAGCATCATAATTTTTGGGAGCTCTTTATGAAACTTGAAATCCCTACTTCCCTCTCTGAAGGGCCTTTCTTTTACTTTTTAGTTGAGTTAGTAAACCTATTCCCCTCTATCTCAGCAAGTATTTTAGGTTGTTGTGTTTCATTCATTCATATGATGATTTATTCAATCATGTTTCTTATGTTCCTTGTTTTGCACATTGCTCTTATCTTGGTGATTACTACTTTGAAAGCTATCATTGAAAACCAGTTATTTGTGAACTCCAGAAAATTATCAACTATTCTTCGACCAAGAGCTAAGTTTGCCATTACCAATTATGATTCACTTTATGTATCTTTATTGTGTTTCCTTTACCTATTGCAAGTTAAGTTATATAATGGTGAGTTGTCTGCTATTATGATCTATGTATTGATGAATGTGATGCTTCTTGTCCGTATTATTTTATCGACTCTTCACTCCATAAACCTGAGGCCATGTTTATTGAGCTCAGTTTCGCTTGGGGACAAGCGAAGTCTAAGCTTGGGGGAGTTGATACGTCCATTTTGCATCACTATTCTATATCATAATTCACTGTTATTCATTGATATATTTCATATTAAGAGATGATACTTATGTTATTTCATCTGTTTTTGCATGGTTGATGACATTTGGAGCATGGACCGATGCAGTCAGGATTCTGATGGAAAAGGTGTTATTTGGAGGCAAAATTCATGAAGATCAGAAAATTCGGGAAAATATACAGAAAATCCTATTTTTCCAGAAGACGAAGGTTGCCAGAAGGAGGAGTGGAGATGGGCCATAGGGGGCCCACACCACCCCCTGGCGCGGGCCACCCTAGGTCGCGCCACTAGGTGGTGTGGCCGCCCTGGCCCACCTCTGGCTCCCCCCTCTGGCGTATATTATCCTCCCGAAACCCTAAGACTCAGGGAGCGACCACAGAAAGATTCCGCCGGCTCTGCGAGGTGGAAAACACCGAGAGAGAAAGATCTCTCCGGCAGACAGATTTCTGCCGGGGGAATTCCTTCCCGGAGAGGGGAGATCGTCGCCATCAACACCACCATCAAGCTAGACTTCATCGGGATCATCATCATCATCACCACCATCATCAGCAGCAGCACCATCATCACCATCTCCATACCGCTGTAACAATTGGGTTGAATCTTGCATAGTTCTTAGGGGAAACTTTCCCGGTGTTGATTACTCTTTGTAGTTGATGCTATTGAGTGAACCATTGAATTATTGTTTATGTTCAGATTGTTATACATCATTATTCCATCTCTGATCATGATCCATATGATGTCTTGTGAGTAGTTCGTTTTGTTCTTGAGGACATGGGAGAAGTCATGTTGTTAGTAGTGGAGTTGTGTTGAGAAAGACTCAATGGTTTGATATTTAAGTAGTGGTGTACTTCTTCTAGTGGTGTCATGTGAACATCGAATACATGACACTTCACCTATATGGGCCTAGGGGAATGCATTGTGTATTTGGCTACTAATCGTAGGGGTTGCCAGAGTAACAGAAACCTGAACCCCCGTTAGGAAACCATTGCACAAGGGACGTAAGGGTCTTAGAGTTTAAAGATGTGGTTAGGTTTCTACCTTAATTACTTTCTTGTACTTATGGATGTTTGCAAGGGGTATAATCACAAGTATGTATTAGTCCTAGGAAGGTCGGTACATTAGCATAGGTTCACCCACACAACACTTAGCAAGCTAAAGAAGATTAATCAACTATATGAAGCGAAAGCACTTGAAAATCTTCCCATGTGTCCTCGAGAACGTTTGGTCATCTTAAGTAATACAACCGGCTTGTCCTTTGCTGAAGAAAGGATTGGGCCACTTGCTGCATTTATTCCTACTGTCTTTTATTTACTCGTACTTTATTTACTTGCTCTATCAAAAACCCCTAAAAATCCGTTTGCTAAGTATTTGCAGAGAATTCCTGATCCATACCACTAGCCAGCACCTTCTGCTCCTCGTTGGGTTCGACACTCTTACTTATTGAAAATACTGCGATACACCCCCTATACTTGTGGGTCATCATGCAGCAGCCGCGCAAGAACAAGATGGACAAGTCGGATGAGGAGACAGAGCCCCCCTGGAACGTGGCCCTGCTCCGCCCATTTTACACCTAGTCACCAGACAGTGTATGTACCCCGCGAACTCTATGAATGAAAATGCGGACCCCCACAAGATGCTCGGGGCTCCTTGCTAGAAATTTGTGTGTATTCGTTTCTAGTTCTGTTTTCCGGCTCCGGCAACCCCTACACGGGGGCTCGCCGGCTGGCCCGACCTGTTAAATCAACAAACTAGCTGAGTAGTGTGTGACGATGTCAGAGGCCCACTCTTTGTCTCAGCTACAGACCGCAACCCAGCTATCTGGCTAGCAAGAGAAAAATCCCGAGGCATCCCACATGAAAAACAGGGAGGAGATGCGACAGATCGGGCGTCCCGGCCTCGCAACTAGTTTGAGACGATCCGGCTACTAAGCCGTCAGTACCGTGCGCAATGTACTGTCAGCTCCCTTCAATTCCGGCTGCAGAACGCAACCTGGCTACTCGGCAACGACGCAGCGGAAACAGCAGAGCACACGGGAAAATGACTAAGTGTCTAGAGAAGCACAAGCTAGTTTTCAAAAAACAAATCCGCCTTCCGGCTAAAGTTTAACTGACTAACCTATTAATCGGTGGGAATACATACGTGTTTGTTTTGTACGACTACTTCGAGTTGGAATTCAGAAAGGAGGAAGATTCAAAGTCCTTGCCTTCATCAAGCGCTCCAAATCTCGGGGGCTACACCCATTGGGTGCGCTCATACGCCCCTAGTGGAATCTTGTAGTTCCTGACTGGCTAAAAGGAGTTTAGCCGGATATTTGGAGCCCAGGTGAGGGCAAGGGCAGGAAGAGAAGGAAGATTCGAAGCACCTGGCTATGCTAGCTACTCCGAATCTCGGGGGCTACACCCAGTGGGTGTGCTGGCGTGCCCCGACTGGAATGGAAGTTTCCCCGGCTGCAGGCGTCCAGCTAGTGAAAGCAACCGACTAGAGGCATCTAGTCGTATGAAGCTAAAGACTTGAAGAAAAGACAAGATTCGAAGCACCTGGCTACGCCAGCTACTCCGAATCTCGGGGGCTAACCCAGTGGGTGCGCTGGCGCGCCCCCACTGGAGTTAGAGTTCCCCCGACTAAAGGTGTTTAGCCGGGTGAAGTCAGCCGGATAAATTCAATCAACGAAATATCAAAACTTCGGAACGCACAAAAATCACAAGTTGGAAGCAAGCCAAACAGTTCAGTTGGATATAAAAAGAAAGGGATACAAAGCTCCCATGAGTTCACCCGGCGTCAGAGACAGCCGGCATAGATAATAAGGTTCAAACAAAACAAGACAAATAACAAGTACATCCGGCATTCTAGGGATCATGTCTAGGCAACAGGGCCTTTGCCGTGCGGAGGGTCCTGGCTAGAAGCAGTCTCAGGAGGAGGAGGCGTGTTGGTTGATCCGGCTCCGGCGTCCCCACCGGTTGGCTACGAGGAAGCTTCCGCATCCGGAGTACCGACAGACTCCGAGTTGGTGAGGACCTCGTCAACGTCCGCGTAGTCGGCAATCTTGATGGTGGAGGCCCGGAGCTCCGGATGGGCCTGGCGGATGGCGGCGAGGTCGGCACCAGCACGGAAACCCCTGTCGATCTTCTCGACACAGGCGTCCTTGTACCAAGAAAGCATCAAGGCCAGGGCCATTTCCGCCCCGGCTCGTTCCGCCAGATCCCTCAGGCGGTCAACGGTAGCTGGCACCTCCGCCACCTTGGCCGCTAGCTGCGCCATCGTCTCTAGAACCAGAGCATCCGACCACAAGAACGTGCAGATAGCCTGTGCTGCCTGGCAAAGCTTGGCAGCCTCCTCGCCAAGGAGGACGACCAACTCCTGGGCAGTCGGTTGCTCCCCCGGCCATTTCTCCTACAACCGGTTATATGCCAGCAGGTCTACGCCGGGATAACAAGCTATCAAAAAAGGGGAACGTCAGATCCGGCTACCAGATCTGGAAAGACGAAGGGAGTCGGAGAGAAAACTCACCCTTCGTCGTGTGCCCGACCTGCATCAGCTCCTCCACCAGGGCCTTCTCCCGAATAGTCAGTCGTTTGACTTCCTTCTCTTGGTCCTTGTTCTAGGCCTCGAGGAGGTCAAATACTTGGGCCCGGCTGGCGGGGGTGGCGTCGCGCTCCTGGACGGTGGCCTCTAGGGCATCCAGCTTGGCATGCCAGACCTTATTCTGCAGCCGAAGCGTAGAATTGGACTTGCTCAGCCAGTCGTTTGCCTTCTTCAGGCGATCAATTTCCCGCTGAGCGCACACCATGATGGCTACAAAAAGTCGACTATCAGCAAAAAAAGGAAAAAAAGGAAAGACCAAAGTATCCGTCTGAGGGGACTTACTCTGTGAGGTCCCGTTAGCAGCCGCAAGCTTCTGCTCCAAGGTCTGGTTGCCACCGGCTGTAGCCTCGAGCAGCCGGATCTCCTTCACCGCCATCTCAAGGGTGGCGGCAAGATCCGACAGCGAGACGGTAGAGGAGGCGTCGTCATCAACAGCGTTGAAAGCTAGCGACTCCTTCGCCTCTGCCACCGCTGTCCACCACTCCTCCCCTGGCTCGTCGTCGGAGTTGTCATCGGCAACATCAACGAGCTCCTTGCCGGTGGCGGCCCTCCGTGCCACCGTGGGGGAACTACCTCCACTATGTGAGGTGGTCACAACCGTTTCTGGCTACACCACCGTGGTCGGCGAGGCACCCTCGGTTCTGACTGCGGTAGCCAGATCAGCTCGAGGCGGCGACGGAGGTAGCACCCTAGACAGAGTTGGAGCAGATGGGGGCATGGTGTCCCGCGCGCGGGGCGGCGAGCCAGTGGGCGCCCACGCCGGTCTTGCAGCACCGAAGGAAACCAGCGTGCTGGGCAACAGAAGATAGAAAAGAAGCAAACAGCAAATAAGCCAAAGACAGAAAAGGTGGGCACAAAGAAAAGAAGAGAAGCAACAAGGGCCAGCGAATAAACTTACCTAGGCACCACGGGGGGCGGCCCCTTCTTGCGACAAAGGCGGCTCGGCGGAAGGGTGCTGGTCCGGCTCCTCTTGGGGGCCGGCTCCACCACGGTGGGCCGGCTAGCCTTGCTACCACCGGCGCCAGACCGGTTGGAGCCGCTTCCTCCAGCACCTGACCGGCTAGAATCGCCATCCGTCGCGTGGCGCCGAGTCGGCTCGGGAGCCGGCGCGGCCTCCTCCTCTTCGTCAACCTCCGCATGGGGGTCGGCAGCCGGCTCATCATTCCGGCTGGGGAAGACGTCGCCGTCCCTATCCGACTCCTCGCCGGACCGGCGAGCGCGTGGCTCGGGCAGGTCGGGCGTGAAGTTCTAGAGGGGGGTCTCGCCCTCCTCCCGGAGGATGCAAGGGAAGATAAGTCGAGAAAAAAGAAGCGCAAGAGATTAGCCGGACGGCAAAAATTGCAAGAAAGAAAAATCTGGCTAGCAAGACTTACCCGGGGCGCGCGGTTGTCGCGGCTGTAAGGGGCCAGCCCTCCAGCAGCCGCTCCTTCATGATTGTCCACACCCACTCCTTCAGGTTGTGGTAGCGGGGATCATGGCGGGATAGCCGGGTCGGGTCCAGCCGGCCGGAGTAGAAGCACATCTTGTGCGCACGCTGCTGCAGTGGCATCATCAGCATGGACATCCAGCTGAGGGTGATGTCCAGGCCGGTCAGACCGGCGGTGACAAGGGCGTGCATGCGCTGCACCATCGCGTTCGAATCCGTCTTCTTGCCGTAGATCTTTAGATCCCACTGCTGCCGGCTAGATTCCACGTCCTGGAAGGCCAGCAGGTTGATCCGGTCCTCGACGGTGAGGTTGCAGACGTAGAAGTACGACTGTTGCCACAGTTGCACTGTGTCCTACAGCCGGAATTTGGGGTAGCTGATCTGCATGCGGGAGTAGAGGGAGGCATCACCGCACGTCATGGTGTGAGCATGCGCCAAGTCAACCCAAATAAAGCATTAAAGGAGAACACCATAATATTATGCTTTTATATGCTAAAACAACGCATGATTCTTTCAAGGCATATTAAGCAATCTCAATTGTTTATAACATGTCATGCTAAAACAAAAATCACTAAGCATAAATCCAAAACAATATCAAGCATGACATGATAAAGTCTAAGTCACGGTCAAAAACAAGCTCCTTTTTACCACTTAAGCATGAACTTTTCCTACTCTTTTCCAATCCAAATCAACTTTATTTGAAAACCAATGCATGAATGAGGGGGTCCAACCAATTTATTCAAGCAAACTAAGCAAATGAAAACTAGAAACGAAAACAAAGACGCTCCAAGAACAACACAACTATGCATGAAATAATAAAAATGAAGTGTTTGGAAGAAACCTAAAAAAATTATTGATGAAGAAGGGGGTGCCTTGGGCATCCCCAAGATTTGACGCTTGTAATTATTGAATATTTCTTGGGGTGACATGGATGGAATCCCTAAGGTTGAGCTTTTGTCCATTCTTCATCTTATCACATTACTCTTCCCTACACTTTAAAATTTCCTTCATACAAAACTTCACACAATCTTCATTAGCAGCATTAGTGCATTCAAAAGATAATAAACCTTTGGGTTTTAGTTTTAAAACAGTAAACTTTCATTAAAAACATAAGCTACTGTAGTAATTCCCTCAAAAAGCTCAATTCACCAAAAAGAACCCCAAAAAATCGATAAAGAGGCAAATGCAAATAATGGCAGAAATCTGTCAAAACAGACCAGCAGGTGAAAACTGATTTTTTCAAAGACCTTCTTTTGCTCAAATCGAAAAGTGATGAACTAACGAAAGTTGGATAATAACATGGGGCAGAAGCCCAAAACATTACAGCTCAAGACGACATATAAAGATTTTCACGAATTTTTACAGCGAAGCACAAAAATCTGTTTCGGGACAGCAACTTTCCCAAGTATTACTTCTCTCTCATTAGAGGTTACCCTTGGCACAATAACCACCAAAAAAGGATAAGGAGAGGTTATTACTTAATCAATAACTTCCAAGACTCAACCTAATAAATACTTACTGAATAAAAATTTGTGTTATCTCGCAATAGTGCTTTTCTTTAATGCCTTTGAGCTAGGTATGACAATTTCGATGATGCTCACATAAGAAATATGAATTGAAGTAAAAGAGAGCATCAAGAAGAAAATATGGAACAAATTTAAGTCTAACCCACTTCCTATGAAAAATAATCTTGTAAAGAAACAAGTCATGAAAGCACAAAGCAACAAGCATAGGAAGGCAAAACAAGTGCAACTTCAAAAATTTCAACATGAAGAGGGGAAACTTAATATTGTTGGGATACATAAAACCATGTTTCCCTATCTCATAATAACTTTTAGTAGAATCATGAATAAAATTAACAATATAAATATCACATAAAACATTCTTATCATGAGCCACATGCATAAAATAATTATTACTCACCCTATAAGCATAGTCATTCTTATTAATCGTAGTGGGGGAAAATTCAACAAAATAGCTATCATTATTATTCTCATCACCATAATCATCAAATATAGGAGGCATATTTTAATCATAATTAATTTTCTCCTCAATAGTAGGTGGACTGAAAATATTATATTCATCATTGTAATCATCATATATTGGAGGTATAGTATCATCAAAGTAAATTTTCTCCTCCATGCTTGGGGGACTAAAAATATCATACTCATCAAAACCAGCTTCCCCAAGCTTAGAATTTTCCATAGCATTAGCAATAATGGTGTTCAAAGAATTCATACTAATAATATTGCTATTAGCATGCAATAAAGCTCTCTAATTTTGTTGTTGTTTTCCATTAATCCTAACTAGTGAAAATAAAAACAAGAAACAAAAAGATATAATTGCAGAATCTAAAGGAAATAACTTCGAGCGCTCACACACCAGCAACAGTACTAGAAGATAGCTTAGTAGCTAGAGGATGTGAGTACCTTCTACCTTACCTCCCCGGCAACGGCGCCAGAAAATAGCTTAGTAGCCAGAGGATCTGAGTACCTTTTACCTTACCTCCCCAGCAACGGTGCCAGAAAATAGCTTGATGTCTATGCACGCTTCTATTCTTGTATATAGTGTTGGGCCTCCAAGTTCAGAGGTTTGTAGAACAACAACGAGTTTCCCTTAAGTGGATCACCCAAGGTTTATCGAACTCAGGGAGGAAGTGGTCAAAGGTATCCCTCTCAAGCAACCCTGCAATCAAGATATAAGAAGTCTCTTGTGTCCCCAACACACCCAATACACTTGTCAGGTGTATAGGTGCACTAGTTCGACGAAGAGATAGTGAAATAAAATTAATATGGATGATTATAAGTGGTAACTGCAATCTGAAATAAGAGTGGTAGCAAGCAAACATGTAATAAGACTGATTATAAACGGTGTTTCAATGCTTAGAAACAAGGCCTAGGGATGATACTTTCACTAGTGTACACTCTCATATAAATATCTTCTCTTCATGATGCTACTCTCCGGTTGGAAGATGTTGGGCTATAACAACACACCTTAAAGTTCGCATTCCCCGTCTAGATAACCCCTCACTATCACCTTGAGCGCTAGATGGTTCCAACAAACACCACAATCTCATAGAGACATCCAACTCAAATTATACTCATGATAAGTATTTATGTAACCTTAGCCAAAGTGCCACACGGTGTGCACACTGTCAACTTCACACACGTGGGGATAAGCAGAGATTAATTAAAGCACTTGAGTAGCATAATAGATCTATAGATTACAAAGCTCATGATCTCAATAAGATCATGGATAGAGAGAGACATGAACACATAGCTACCGGTAGAGCCCTTAGCCTCGAGAGAGAACTACTTCCTCCTCATCATGGGAGTCAGCAACGGCGATGGAGATGGCGGTGGAGTCGATGGAGATGGATCCAGGGGCACTTCCCCATCCCGGCAGGGTGCTGGAATAGAGACTTTTGTCCCCCGAATCTCCTCTTCAGTGGCGGCGGCGCTGTGGAACTTTTCGTGGAATTCTGATCTTGTCTTTAGGGTTTTCGTCCCGGGTGGCTTTTATAGGCAAAGAGGCAAGGTCGGTGGGTGATACATTGCAAATGTATCTATAATTTTTGATGTTCCATGCTTGGTTTTATCTACTTTCTTATGTTTTGTCCACACTTTGGAGTACTTTTCATATGATTTCTTGGACTAACCTATTAACAAAGAGCCACAGTGCCAGTTGCCTGTTTTCTGCTATTTTTGGTTCTAGGAAGTCAGAAAATGAATATTCTCGGAATGGGACGGGACAAAAGCCAAAGTTGATATTTTACCGAAAGACTCACAGAGCCAGAAGACGAGACGGAGAGGGGCCACAGGGCGGCCACACCATGTGGTGGCACGGGCTAGCCCTGGTCGCGCCACCAGGTGGTGTGGGCCCCCTGGCCACCCATCGACCTTGCCCTTTTGCCTATATATTCCTCCCGAGGCAGAAACCCTAAAATGATCCATCCTCCAGCCACGAAAAGTTCCACAGCGCCGCCGCCACCAAAGGGGAGATTCGGGGGACAAAAAGTCTTTGTTCCGGCACCCTGCCGGGACGGGGAAGTGCCCCCGAAGTCATCTCCATCAATCTCCACCACCATCTCCATCACCGTTGCTGATTCCCATGATGAGGACGGAGTAGTTCTCTCTCGAGGCTAAGGGTTCTACCGGTAGCTATGTGTTCATCTCTCTCTATATATGCATGATCATATTGTGATCATGAGCTTTGTAATCAAGTAGATCTACCTTGCTACTCAAGTGCTTTAATAGATCTCTGCTCTCCCCATGTGTGTGAAAGTGACAACGTGCACACCATGGTGGCACTTAGGCTAGAGATTACATATACTTGTTATGAGTTATACTTGGAGTTGGATGTCTTTATGAAATTGTGGTGTTTGTTGGAACCATCTAGTGCTCAAGGTGACAGTGTGGGGTTTTCTAGATGGGAAAGATGAACTTTGAGGTGTGCTGTTATAGCCCTACCATGGATTAGAGTGTCCAACCGGAGAGTAGTTAAGAGTAGTATCATAAAGAGAAGATATATTTATGAGAGAGTGTTCACTAGTGAAAGTATGATCCCTAGGCCTTGTTTCTAAGCATTGATACACCGTTTGCAATTAGATCTGTTACATGTTTGCTTGCTTCCATCTTTATTTCAGTTTGCTATTAGTCTCTTCCACGCCATCAAGCTATTTTCTGGCACCGTTGTCTTATATCTATACCACTTGTATTTCACTACCTCTTCGCCGAACTAGTGCACCTATACACCTGACAAGTGTATTGGGTGTGTTGGGGACACAAGAGACTTCTTGGATCTTGATTGCAGGGTTGCTTGAGAGGGGATACCTTTGACCACTTCCTCCCTAAGTTCGATAAACCTTGGGTGATCCACTTAAGGGAAAACTTGTTGCTGTTCTACAAACCTCTGCACTTGGAGGCCCAACAACTTTCTACAAGAATAGAAGTCATCAGTGGGCAACCGAGGCGGCCACACCACCCCTGGCGCAGAATCCATAAAGCTGAAGTAGAAAACCAACTTGATCGAAAGTTTAAGAGACTCAGGTCTGATCGTGGTGGAGAGTATTTTTCCAACGAGTTTGATTCCTTTTGTGCGGACCACGGCATAATTCATGAGAGGACGCCTACCTACTCACCCTAGTCAAATGGGGTAGTCGAAAGAAAGAACCATACACTAACAGATTTGGTTAACACCATATTAGATACATCGGGTCTCTCCAAGGAATGGTGGGGGAGGCACTAATGACTGCGTGTCATGTCCTAAACCGAGTTCCCACAAAGAATAAAGAAATTACTCCATTCGAAGAATGGAAGAAGAAAAGGTTAAAGATCTCTTACTTACGTACGTGGGGGTTGTTTGACAAAGGTTAATGTACCAATCCCCAAGAAGCGCAAGCTTGGACCAAAAACCATTGATTGTGTTCTTATGGGCTATGCTTTTCATAGCATTGGTTATAGATTCTTGGTAGTAAAATCTAAAGTACTTGACATACATGTTGGTACAATCATGGAGTCGACTGATGCGATTTTCTTTAAGGATATCTTTCCTATGAAGTATATACCTAACTCATCAAATCCAGAGATACCTAGTTCATCTAATTAGGAATTTGCTACAATTTCTAAACCTACCATTCTGATTGAATACTCTGAAAGTCCTAAGGAAGATGATAATGAAATTCCTAGATGGAGCAAGATACAAAGGAATTCAAAGTCCTTTGGTGATGATTTCATTATGTACCTTGTGGATAACACTCCCACTTTCATTTCAAAAGCCTATGCATCTCCTGATGCTGACTACTAGAAGGAAGTCGTCCGTAGTGAGATGGATTCCATCTTAGCTAATGGAACATGGGAGATCACTAATTGCCCTTATGGGTGCAAACATGTAGGATGCAAGTGGGTATTTAAGAAAAAGCTTAGGCCTGATGGTACTATTGATAAGTACAAGGCACGACTTGTGGCCAAGGGATACACTCAAAAAGAAGGTGAATACTTCTTTGACACTTACTCACCTGTTGCTAGATCAAGTACTACTTTCATTGGCTATATCACATGGTATTCTCTTTCATCAAATGGACATTAAGATAGCTTTCCTAAATGGAGAGTTGGATGAGGAAATTTACATGGATCAACCAGATGGCTTTGTGGTAAGTGGTCAAGAAGGAAAGGTGTGCAAGTTGTTGAAGTCTTTATATGGCCTAAAACAATCCCCTAAGCAGTGGCATGAGAAGTTTTAAAGAACTTTAACTGCTACATGCTTTGTTGTAAATGAAGCTGACAAGTGTGTTCATCATCGCCATGGTGGGGGCGAAGGAGTCATCCTTTGTTTGTATGTTGATGACATACTGATTTTCGGAACCAACCTTAATGCAATTAAGGAGGTCAAGGATTTATTATCTCGGTATTTTGAGATGAAGGATCTGGGAGTAGCTGATGTTATCCTAAATATCAAGCTATTGAGAGATGATGATGGTGGGATTACGTTGCTTCAGTCTCACTATGTGGAAAAGGTCTTGAGTCGCTTCGAGTATAGTGACTGCAAGTCTTCTCCTACACCGTATGATCCTAGTGTGTTACTTCGAAAGAATTGAGGAAATGCTAAAGACCAACTAAGATACTCTCAAATTATTGGCTCGTTTATGTATTTAGCTACTGCCACGAGGGTGGACATCGCTTTTGTTGTAAGCAAACTAAGTTGATTTGTTTCAAATCCAGGAGATGATCACCATCATGCTCTTGAAAGAGTTATGTGCTATCTAAAAGGCACTATGAGCTATGGCATTCACTATACTGGGTATCCGAGGGTACTATAGGGTTATAGTGATTCAAATTGGGTATCTGATGCTGACGATATAAAGGCCACAAGTGGATATGTATTCACATTTGGTGGTGGCGTTGTTTCTTGGAAGTATTGCAAGCAAACCATCTTAATGAGGTCAACTATGGAAGCAGAACTCACAGCATTAGACACAACCACTGTTGAAGTAGAGTGGCTTCGTGAGCTCTTCATGAACTTACCGGTGGTTGAAAAACCAATACCCACAATCCTTATGAACTGCGATAATAAAACTGTGATTTTCAAAGTAAATAGTTCTAAGGATAATATGAAGTCATCAAAACATGTGAAGAGGAGACTGAAATCTGTCAAGAAAATGAGAAACTCTGGAGTTATTGCATTGGGTTATATCCAAACGTCTAAAAACTTGGCAAATCCCTTCATAAAGGGTCTATCACGCAACATGATAAAAATGCATCGAAGGAGATGGGTATGAGACCCACAATACGAGTTTTCCATAGTGCTAAACCACTCTATGTGATCGGAGATCCCGTGAATTAGAATTGGGAGACAAGCTATTAGTTAACTGAGAGGAAAGTATCCATACTTTAATAAACACCACTCCATGAAGATGCATGATACGTCCAAAACATATCTACTTTCCTGAACACTTTTGTTATTGTTTCTCCTCTATACTTCTGTGATTTGGATACAACTAATGCGGACTGACGCTGTTTTTAGCAGAATTGCCTTGGTGTCTACTTTTTGTGCAGAAAATCAACTATCAGGAAAAATCCCGGAAAATATGCCAAAAATCCTATTTCACCCGAAGACTCCAGGAGCTAGAATACGAGACGGAGAAGAGCTAGGGGGTGGCCACACCACCTGCTGGCGCGGGTCAGGACAGGCCGCGCCAGGGGGTGGTGTGGGCCCCCCAGGCACCCCCTCGGCCTCTCTCTTCGCCTATAAGGAGTCTTCTGACCTAAAAACTTCGGGGGGTTCAACGTTTTTCCAGAAGGAGTTCTGCTCCGCCGCCACCACCAGATTCCACAAAACAGCACCAGAAACTCCATTCTGGCACCCTGTCGGGACGGGGAATTGGAGGAGATCATCGCCATCATCATCACCATCGCTTCTCCATCGACCATCCATGTTTCCCCCATCTATGAGTGACTAATCCCCCGCTGTAGGCTATAGGGATGGTAGGGATTGGACGAGATCGTTCATGTAATGGCATCAGATTGTTAGGGCATGGTGCCTAGTATCTTTTATTAGTGCTTTATGACTTTGTTGTAACTTGTTGTGCTTAATGCTTGTCACTAGGGCCTGAGTGCCATGATTTCAGATCTGAACATGTTATTGATTCATTATGATAGTATTGTTTTTGGTCTTATCTACAAGTTGTATACACACGTTGTTGTCCGGAACCAATGGCCCCGAAGTGACAGAAATCAGGATAACCAGAAGGGAAAGGCTTTGATGTGAGGATCACATGTGTTCACGGAGTGTTAATGCTTTGCTCCGGTGCTTTATTAAAAGGAGCACCTTAATTGCCAGTAGTTCCCTAGAGGCCCCGCTGCAAACGGGCTGGCAGGACAAAAGATGTTGTGCAAGTTCTCATTGCGAGCACTTATGACTATATATGGAACACATGCCTAGGATTGTCTAGTACTTGGATGCTTTATCTTATTTATCTGTAATTTTCCCTATGTTCTGATTGCTATTTGAATTGTCTTGTCCATGCAATGCCCGTCCATCCATCCCTATGCCTACCGCACTCGAATCCCACTGTTTACTGCTTTTGTTACTACTGTCTTTGCTTTACTACTGTTGTTACTTTACTATTCCTACTACAAAACTATTGCTACTAATAAACTGCTGTGAGCAAGATTGTTTCCAGGTGCAGCTGAATTGACAACTCAGTTGTTAAGGCTTATAAATATTCTTTGGCTCTCCTTGTGTCGAATCAATAAATTGGGTTTCACTTCCCTCGAAAATACTGCGATACACCCCCTATACTTGTGGGTCATCAAGACTATTTTCTGGCGCCGTTGCCGGGGAGCATAGCCTTATTTATCAAGTTCACTTGGATTCTCTATTGTTCGCTGCTATCCATCCATCATGGGTAAGTCTCGTGATGGCAAGGTTCCTATTTTACCATCCACTACAAGAAGAGGTACGATTCTGAACACCTCTGCTGCTCTTGATTCACCATCTGTTATGAGTAAGTTCCTTACACCACCACATACACATGCTACACACACTGCTACTACTGCTGAATCTAAAACTTCTGATGCTTATGATGCTGCTTCTACTGTGCTTGATAAGAGTGGTTCATTAGGTCCTTTCCTAGATTCTACGATTGCTAGAACTATAGTTGGAAATACCGAAACTCCTAATGAAGACACTACCACACCTATTAGCTCACCTGAGTCTAGTGAGAGTTATGATATTGAAGATGGTTATGTTGAGATGACCGATGAGTTTATTAAAGAATGTAAGAACACCCATGATAGGAGCGCTGCTAAGAGTCTCCTTGAGAGGCGTACTATTAGACCCAAATTGTCTCCTATTGCTAAGTTTGCTGCTTCTCCCATAAACATTACATATGAAGATTATGATTTCTCTCTCGATCTATCTTACATAGCTATTGTCGAGAAAGAACCTTTTTGTGGGACTAAGAATGAAAATGCGGTAGCACATATGAATGAACTTTCTACCATGAGTGGCTTGTTTTCTGATGATATTAAGATGCGTACTTACTTTGTTGCTAAGATTTTCCCTTTTTCACTGAAAGGAGAAGCTAAAACTTGGTTTAGTAATTTACCTCCTCGATCTATTGATAGCCCTGAGTGCTTGATTAGTACTTTCCAGTAGAAATATTTTCCTCCCAGTGCTAGACATGCTATTTTGCAGGAACTTTTTGATTTTAAACAGGGAGAAAAAGAGGTATTGCCCGAATCTTGGGCAAGGTTTTGTGCTTTGATTCATGCACAGGCTGGAAGTCCATTACCTAAGAATGAGCTTCTTGATATATTTTATAATGGACTAACCGAAGAATCTAGGACATACCTAGATAGTTATGCTGATTGTGTTTTCAGGAATAGGACTCCTAAGGAAGTTGAGGAATTAATGGCTAAAATAAGCAAGAATTATGAAGATTGGGCTCCTCCTAAACAAGCTATACCTGAAGTAATTGTACCTGAACCATCTATTCCCGTGCCTATTCCAACATCAAAGAAGAGGGGAGTTATTGAATTAAATGATGAAGTGATGAAGGAAGCTAAGAAATGTCTTAAGGATAAGGGAATTAAAGCTGCAGATGTCAAGAATTTACCTCCTATAGAAGAATTATGTAAGCATATTCCCTACTCATCCACTATTGAGGTACACTCTCTCCAACACTTTGATGAAGGTGATATCCCTTACTCTAAACCTCCTGATCAATGCTTAGAAGAATTTGATATCTTTATTGTTAAGCAAGATAACTTTAATAAAAGGGTGCAAACTCATCTAATGAAAAACACTAGAGCTATTGTTGAGTTGAAAGATATTGTGGAAAGAACCTCTAATGATGTTAAAATGGTTGTTAAACACTTTCAAATGGTTCAAACTCAAATAGATCAACTCGTTAAAGTGCAAAACGACTTGCTAGTTAATGCTGCTAAAGAAAAACATGCTTATGAAATTAGAACTAGAAGTGGTGCTGCTACCCAGGATCCTCTATATCCTGAGGGGCATCCCAAAAGAATTGAGCAGGATTCTCAACAAGCTGAAAATAGTGGTTGTACTCGTAAGGAAAGGAAAAAGAAACATAAAACTGTTGTAGAACCCTCTGAACCTGCTATAGATCCTAATAGTATATCTATCTCTGATGTTGAAACTGAAAGTGGTAATGAAGAAAATGTTGTTCCTAATGAAGAAAAAGTTGAAGAAGAACCTGAAAACCACACTAAGAATACTAAATACACCAAAGAAGATTTTATTGCTAAGAAACATGGTAGTGAAAGAGAACCTTGGGTCCAAAAACCTATGCCTTTCCCTGATAAGAAACACAAGACAAAGGAAGATGAACACTATAATAAGTTTTATGAGTGGATGAAGCCTTTATTCTTGCAAATTCCTTTGACTGATGCCATTAAATTGCCTCCTTACTCAAAGTATATGAAGGACATTGTCTCGAATAAAAGGAAGATCCCTAATGAAGAAATGTCTACTTTGCTTGCTAATTATTCCTTCAATGGTAAGGTTCCTAAGAAACTTGGAGACCCAGGGATTCCAACTATCTCTTGCTCTATTAAGAACAGTTATGTTAGAACTGCTTTGTGTGATTTGGGAGCTGGAGTTAGTATTATGCCTTTCTCTCTCTATAAGAGGCTTCAACTTGAAAAATTAATACCAACTGATATATCTTTGCAAATGGCTGATAAATCTACCACTATTCCTGTGGGTATATGTGAGTATGTACCTGTTCAGGTGGCTCACAATTGCATGATATTAACTGATTTTGTTGTGCTTGAAATGCCCGAAGATGATAATATGTCTATTATTCTTGGGAGACCTTTTCTTAATACTACAGGAGCTGTTATTAATTGTAATCAAGGAAAGGTAACCTTCAATGTTAATGACAAGGAACATACTGTCTATTTCCCCAAGAAGATTAAAAGGACTTATGGTTTGAATTCAATTGAACATGTTGAAGGCATTCAAGTTGGAGAAATATATTGTCCCATACCAAGAGAAAAATTTGAAACTATTATGATTGGGACCATTGCTATCAAGGTTGAGGTAACATAATCATTAGTGGAGTACAAAGTTTTGTCTCATATGCAATTGTTTTGGTAGCAAGACTTGATCAACCTTGTTAACAAAAGGATTCCATTGAACAAAACAATGTTTTCATTATGATTATCTCCGTTTATTTCTATTCTTTGCATTTTAGTTTTTGCTTTCGTTTAGTTTTCTTTTTGTTGTTAGTTGCTTGCATGTTAGAACTTCTGTAGTTCTAGCATTGTTTTGTCCTTGCATCATGTTTCCAGAAGAAAAAAATCTGTTTGTCAGAAAAATCATTCTTCTATTTCTAAAAAATGCTCAAAAATAAAGTGTCTCGAAAAATTCCAGAAAATTCATATTAAATTTTTACGTGAAAAAGGGCAGAGGAGTACCTGGGAGGTACCAGGGGGCCCACCAGGCAGGCACACCACATGGTGGCGTGGTCAGCCTTGGGTGGCGAAATGCCCTGGTGTGGGCCACCCCTGGCCCCCCACTAACTCTCTCACCTGCCACTTTCTTCTCTCTCCCGAGTAAGCTCCAGTTCATTTCTCAAAATCATGTTCTTGCTGTGCTTGCTCTCGATTTTTTCGATCTCCTTGCTCAGCCCATCTTTCTTGCTGAAACTTGGAGCATTTGTTCCCTGGTATGTGACTCCTCCCCTTGTCTAAGTAGATTTGTGTTTAGTGGATTATATATTGAGTATTTTGCTGCTGTAGGTGACTGGTTATGAGAGCTTGTAAGCTTGTTTAATGCTTAGAGATATAGTTTTGATGCATGTTTAGGCCTCTTGCAAGTCCCTATGAGTAGAATCCTTCATTATATTTACTTTGCAATCACTTGTTTAATAGGTGTTTAAATTTCAGAATACCAAGCATGAACAACCATACTTTTGGAGAGATATTTGAGAGTGATGCACCTAGGAGGTGGAGGCCCTCGAGGATAGCCTCTCAAGCTAGTCCATCATACAATGAAGATCTCATTGCAACTCGTATTGGCAGTGAAAGGGATGATGGGGATGCTCACCCATCCTCTTTCCCTTGTTTTACTTTCTTACAAGTTGTAGGTATTCTTGATGATTTCTTGCTACTGATTGAGAGGGTTGGTTTGACCTCATATATGCAAGATGAGAGTGCGCAATACGCTATGCTCACCAAAACTTTTGTTGAGAGCTTCACGTTTACTAACACACCCTATCAGTCTACTATCTCTTTTAAAATCTATGATCTGCCCTTCACCATGCCTTTGGAGAGATTTTGCAGGATTGTAGGTGTGCGCATGACAGGGACCATGAAGAAAATTCAAGGGCGACCCGCTGATTTGTTGGAGCTTTACCGAGGGGTGACCAATGATGATGACCGCGTGGCGCAGCGCGGAAAGATAAGAAATATCCAACTCCCTACTCTTAGATACTTTGCATATTATCTTGCTACTAGTGTACTTGGTAGGGAGAACACAAGTAATATCTCCAACTATCATTTAGCTTTCCTTGCTGCTGCGCTTAACAATGATACTCGGTACAATCTTGGCTCGCTTATTGCTCGCCGCCTAGCTGCTAGGGGGCCTATCTAAGGGGGCATCATTGCATCGCCTATAGTCAATGCATTAGGTCTTTTAGTGGATCCCTATGATGCTATGCTAGCACCACAGAGGCTTGACCTTGTTGCCATGAAAACTCATCACTTTGTCACTGCTACTTCTGATTTGAACAATCCAGTATATAGGATGTTTTTCACTGATAGGGATGAAAGGGAGATCCTTTTGCCATAGCCTGCTTTGTTTAGTGTTCACAGGAGACCGTGGTCGCGCTCCAAGGAGGAGGTGGATGAGCAGCTTCGCTTGATGGGTTTCCACGAGCAGCACCAGGAGGATGTGCCCTCCTATGATTACTCCGCGCATTACAGAGGGACGTACTCGAGTTCGCACCAGGATGAGGGGACCTCTTCGTCGTACCAGGGTGACACTTCATCCTGGCCAGCTTGGGATTGATACCCACTTAGGCCAAAAGCCTAAGCTTGGGGGGAGGTACGCCGACACCGCACTCATCTCCATATCATGTTGCGTCGGTACTTTGTATATTCATGTTTTCGTTCTCTTTTTAGTTTTCTTTCTCTTTCTTTGCTTTTGCTTTCTAAAAACACAAAAAGACCAAAAATATTTCTGTTGTTTCTCTTTGGTTTGCTTCTTCTTTTTGCCTTGGTTTGCTTTTCCCTTTTTGCTTTGTTTGAACTATTCGAAAAACCCGAAAAGGTTTTGCTTTGCTTGTTTTTCCCTTTTGGTTCTTGTGTAAAAAAAATCGAAAACACCAAAAATATTTATCGTTCTTCTTTGGTTTTGTGAGTTTGCTACAAGGTTCAGCAGTCCTCAGTGGAATATTGGTTTCATATTATTATTCAAGCCACACAAGTGAAGAGCAATAATGAGGATTAATGACAACTTGAGGCGTGGTAAGAGGCTGGTAACGAACTCTATTTGTTTTCATTTTTGTACATATACTCATCACTGTGGGCTTGCTTAGTCCATTCAAGTAGGGTGTATGTTATCTTTGATGCTTAGTAGTTCTTGCTTTCTTATGATTAGCTCCAACTCGCTAATAGTTTGTAGCATGTCTTATGAATGTTTGCTTGCATTGCTCTATTCATATATTGGTATGACACCGCGGTATCCTCCTCTGAATGTTTCATTTGAATTGACTTGGCACATGCTCACGCATGCACATGACTGTGATAATCAGTTAAGCCTTGATGAATTATTTTGCCTTCAGGATCTTGAATCACTTTCATGCCATGAGTAGTCATGTTTTGTTGCAAGCATGATAATGATAGCTATTTCTCTCTCGTCTGTCGCTCCCTTACTATTGCTAGCCTTCACTTTCACTAAGTATGTTTTACTCAAGTTCCCAACTCCCTAAACCAAATATTTCCAAAGTGTCCACCATACCTACCCATTAGCATCATTTGCTACCTCCGTGCATATTCAATATGCCTTGTTTTCTTCCGAATAAAATGTTTGCTTGTTATGAGAAAGTTAGTTAGTAAAGCTCTCACGAACTTGATGGCACACTTTATTTTCTTGCACTTAATAAACCTGAACCATTGCGTCCTTCTTTGTTGCGCATATGCTTGCGCTTTTATGAGTTGAAGTTAGCAGAACCATGTATCTTGGGGACCGCTTTCAATGCTTCATAGGTACTTTGTACCTAGTTGATATCATGTTCTTTTGCTTATGGATCCCGGTGGTGTGAAATAAAAGTGGAACTTGTAAGATCATGGAGTTTGTATGTATGTTAGAGAAACGCCTGGGCCGCTAGCCTAAGCCATGCCTAATCATGGTAGAAACTTGCAGCATAACCATAACGAGCATTCTATGAAGCATCCTCAATAAAAATCTATGCACATAGTAAATAAAAAGATCGCCGAGATGCTCATTGTCTGCTTGCCTTGTTATTTTGATTATGGGATAGCTCCCGTGTCATGTGCAAGGGGTACCCCGTTGGCGGTTCTCTATGATACGTATATACTTACAATGACAAGAGCTTACTTGTGACTGAAGTTGAGTAGCATGAGGATCGGTCTTTGTAAGTAAGGGGCATGAGACTTCGATTTATAACTTGTCAAGCATATCCTCTTAGTTGTGTCACTTTAACCTTAACCATTTAAAGATGCTTATGATAGGGGCAATGAGAGCTCAAAGCTAATGAGTACCATACTTTCAGCATTTGGAAGCTTTTCAAAATTATTCAAAACCTTTTTCTTTACTTGTTGAGTCTGCATTTATTCTTTGAGCACCTTCTTGAGAGCATAGTTGTCATTCTTTGTGTTTGTTCCATTACTTGATTATTTGTGTTATGACTTTGATGCTTGTATCCTTGATATCTTTACTTCTAGTCATCACTTGAACTTCAGAGGTGCCTTGATATTCATAATCAAAGGCAAGCGAGATACAACTCTATCATACCTTTCTATGAGCATTATAATGTTGCTTATGTTTGTGCCTCATGCTACTTATTATTCTTGAGTTGGAATCTCTTCATAGCTTGTAATGACTATTAAGTAGACTCAGTTGCATACTCTTTATTATGAACTGTTTAAGTAGTTGATCGCATTGCTAAGAATATTTACATCTTATGAAGCAAATGTGTTCGTGAAAGTTCTTTTATCGCACTCAGTTTTCAACTGAATTGCTTGAGGACAAGCAATAAGCTAAGCTTGGGGGGAGTTGATACGTCCAAAACATATCTACTTTCCCGAACACTTTTGCTATTGTTTCTCCTCTATACTTGTGTGATTTGGATACAACTAATGTGGACTGACGCTATTTTCAGTAGAATTGCCTTTGTGTCTACTTTTTGTGCAGAAAATCAACTATCAGGAAAAATCCCGGAAAATATGCCAAAAATCCTATTTCACCCGAAGACTCCAGGAGCTAGAATACGAGACGGAGAAGAGCTAGGGGGTGGCCACACCACCTGCTGGCGCGGGTCAGGCCAGGCCGCGCCAGGGGGTGGTGTGGGCCCCCCAGGCACCCCCTCGGCCTCTCTCTTCGCCTATAAGGAGTCTTCTGACCTAAAAACTTCGGGGGGTTCAATGTTTTTCCAGAAGGAGTTCCGCTCCGCCGCCACCACCAGATTCCACAAAACAGCACCAGAAACTCCATTCTGGCACCCTGTCGGGACGGGGAATTGGAGGAGATCATCGCCATCATCATCACCATCGCTTCTCCATCGACCATCCATGTTTCCCCCATCTATGAGTGACTAATCCCCCGCTGTAGGCTATAGGGATGGTAGGGATTGGACGAGATCGTTCATGTAATGGCATCAGATTGTTAGGGCATGGTGCCTAGTATCTTTTATTAGTGCTTTATGACTTTGTTGCAACTTGTTGTGCTTAATGCTTGTCACTAGGGCCCGAGTAACATGATTTCCGATCTGAACATGTTATTGATTCATTATGATAGTATTGTTTTTGGTCTTATCTACAAGTTGTATACACACGTTGTTGTCCGGAACCAATGGCCCCGAAGTGACAGAAATCAGGATAACCGGAAGGGAAAGGCTTTGATGTGAGGATCACATGTGTTCACGGAGTGTTAATGCTTTGCTCCGGTGCTCTATTAAAAGGAGCACTTAATTGCCAGTAGTTCCCTAGAGGCCCCGCTGCAAACGGGCTGGCAGGACAAAAGATGTTGTGCAAGTTCTCATCACGAGCACGTATGACTATATATGGAACACATGCCTAGGATTGTCTAGTACTTGGATGCTTTATCTTATTTATCTGCAATTGCCCTATGTTCTGATTGCTATTTGAATTGTCTTGTCCATGCAATGTCCGTCCATCTATCCCTATGCCTACCGCACTCGAATCCCACTGTTTACTGCTTTTGTTACTACTGTCTTTGCTTTATTACTGCTGTTACTTTACTATTCCTACTACAAAACTATTGCTACTGATAAACTGCTGTGAGCAAGATTGTTTCCAGGTGCAGCTGAATTGACAACTCAGTTGTTAAGGCTTATAAATATTCTTTGGCTCCCCTTGTATCGAATCAATAAATTGGGTTTCACTTCCCTCGAAAATACTGTGATACACCCCCTATACTTGTGGGTCATCAATGCAATACTTTACTATTCTACACGGCAGGTTGATTTATTATCTTAATGTGTTCTAAGGGCTTATCTTAAGCAGAGATGTTGTCCTGTAGAACATATTTTGAAGAACACGCCTATATGAGTCTGATTATTAAACGTCACTGTCTATGAGAGTAGGATGCTCTTTAATAAACTCATGAAAAGGTCATGGAGTATGACGCATAAGCTTCACCCGCGAGGAAGTCCCTAAAGGGAATATACCCTGAGAGGCAATAATAAAGTTGTTATTATGTGTATTCCAAGTATATGACAGATGTTTATTTTGCATGCTATAATTGTATTAATACGGAAACGTTAATACATGTGCGTTTCATAAACAAATAGAAAGTTCCTAGTTATGCCTCTCTTTAAACTAGATCCTTGATTAACAAGATGATCAAAGTTTCCTGATCATGGACATTGGATGTCGTTAATGACGAGGTCACAACATTTGTGAAATGATGTGATGAACATTCAGCATTACGATCAAATTCATTGTGTTTATATTGCTATAACATCATACGAAGTAATCCTAGTCCTTAGACCATGAGATCATGTTAATCACTAACACCGGAAGAGTATCTTGATAACATCAAACATCACACCGTAAAAGGGTGATTATAAAGGCGGGTTTAGTGCTACGAAGGTGTTATGTAGAGGCTCATGGATCAAGAGTGGGATTTTTCCATCCTGATGATAGATAGATATACTCTGGAGCCTCTCGGTGATAGCTTACAAGCAAGTGATGTGATCACTAGAATGTTATATCACGGGAACGAGAAAAGAGTGCATATCGGTAACGAGATCAAACTAGGTATTTGGATACCGATGATCAAATCTTGGACATGTATATATCACGAGACAAAGGGATTAAGTTACTAGCGTTAAAGGTTCTCACGATCACAAAAGTCATCGTTGAATGTGTAGGAGTCAGAATGGATCTTCAGGTCCTACTTCTGATTATTGATCTGAGAGGGGTCTCTATCATGTTATTCGCGAACCATAGGGTGACACACTTAAGGATTTCCAAACACCATTTGGAGCAAATATGTTTCAGACGAAAGAATTGCAAAGCGCTAGAATTATTTCAATGGACACCGGAATTGTTTCGGGTGAAATTGCTGAAATTGGTTCTGCATGTGATATTGAAATATTGCAGGGGGTTTTATGTGAATGTTTGTTAATTAAAGTAATTAACAAAATTCTGAATAAAATAAATAAAAGAGTTTTATTAAATGAGAGTTGTATTAAATTTGGTGAAAATTCACCAAATTTAATGCATGTGAATGGAACTTTGAGTGGAGGCTAGATTTATGTGAGTGGAGCTTCACCACATGAATGAAGGAAGAGGTGGGGGCACCTCCCCTTGGCACCGGCCATGGGAAGGGGCTGCCCCCCTCTCCCTATAAAAGGGCCCCTCTCCTCTCTCACAAAGCACACCTCCTCGTGAAGGATGTCTCTCCCCCTCTAGATATATTCCCCCATGGTCTCAGATTAGCAAGATACATGTTCGTGGTGGCATTTTGTCTGAAAGGAGTTGCTGCTTCCGCTGATTCGCTAGAGCGAGGAGGTGGAGGTTGTTCGGTGGCCTAAACATGTGTGCAAGGACAGATGCGCTGCTAATTTGCGGACTACATCATCCACGAGTTCCATCTCGTTAACAAAGCTTTGTTGTCTTCAAGGGTAAGTTCTCTATGGATGTATATCCACCCGTTGCTTGTATCTAATAGATAGATCTTGGCGTATAATAGTTCCCATCGTAGGAATTTTTTATTTTCTATGCTGCGAACCCAACAGTCCCACTGTAACCTAGTATCGATCAAGACTTTGTCTGAAGTTAGGTTCACAGAAAACTTACAGTTCCAGGCATAGTGCATTGTACAAGTTGCAACAATGTGTAAACATAAGGCTCTAGGTGAAAGTTCAACTTAACAGTCTCCACTGCAGTATCGGTATATTAACAATGTTTTGGAACCAAAGGCAAACTTCATGTGCCTCTTGTGCCTGGTGGGGGATTGTTGGAATTTTTGCCTAAATGGCCTAGCCCATATTTCGATTTTAACAATTCCTGAAATCCTAGAGGCCCATGTGGCCCATTAATACATGGCAAGAGGTGGGACAAATGTTTAGTCCCACATTGCTAGTTGATGGAAGGTTTCACCACCTTATAAGGAGGGCTCTTCCACCGCTTGGTAAACGAATGAGAAGGAGAGAGACATACACGCGTGCTCCTCCGCCTCCGCCGCCCACCTCGCCTCGTCACGATGCGTGCGCTGTGGGTTGCATGAATGCCTCAAGCCAAGAGCTTGAACTCAATGGAGATTTATTTCGAACTTAGTGGAGGTTGTTCGGCTTTACTCGATGCCTGTTCGTTTTCTCTCCCAACGCCGACTGTTCGTCTACCTACTCGTGCCTATAAGAGTGAGAGGTCCCTCCTCTCCTTAGATATACCAATGCACATCCCTTTGTGCCTCCAGTTCTAGAGCACTACGCTACCTAGATCTTCCCCATCCCATCTTGCGGCGTGCACCACGAGCCAGGACAGTAGGCCTCCGCGACCCGCTGCTTCGAGTCCTGTATGGGAGAAAGGCGTTATGGTTTTTGGGAAGCGCTATTGGCGCGACTACTGGCTTCATCACGGACTCCTTCACGGATAGCGACTACGCTGACGTCTTTCCCAACGAGGACTTCTTCCCTGACATCAGCAAACTCTTCCTCGACGACATGGCTGACGACGGTGTCAACGCCAACACCGACGGTTCCTCTGCTGTGATGACATCATCTTCCTCAATCTTGTTTATCTTATTCAGATAGTCTATCGTATCTTCTGGTTTGCAGTAGGTATCCGCTAAATCATATGATTAGTTTAATTTCTATTATTCTGCTCGTGTTTTATCTACTTTCTATTATGGTTAAATCTCTTGGAAAATTGCTCCTTTTCTCAATAGTTCAAAGGGGTGATTGATTACTACTTTGACAGCGAAGAGAAAAAATATTAAGTTTGTCATTTTATTATGGGTAATTAAGTTTTGTTTATGATTTGAAACTAATTTCTGTGGGTTAGCATATGAAATTTTAGCAAGAACTACTTCCAAACCAATGATTAATCATATCAGTTTAGGAACTGGGTTCAGCGACATTAAACATGCATGTTAGTAGTCATGGATGGTACAAGTCTTCTATGAAACTAGAAAATATCCCACGCGTTGCAGCGGAAATCTCTTCAAAAATTACATTGTATAAATAAAAAGGTATAATACGTATAGAACTTGAAGTTTTCTAAAAAATTTATAGAGAAAGATTGAATTTGTTCAAATTAGTTGAAATCGTAAATGAAATTAATGTAAAATTATTATATATTTGACGAACATAAATTGGTGATGTGAATAGTTGGATGCAAGAAAATAGATGACGTGGATTGGTTTGCATGTAAAATACACTATTATAAATGATTGTTAGTGGGATGACATGGACTTTTGAGTGGCTATTAAAGTAGGTGATGTGGATAGCTTGCATGTTAAGATAGAATAGTTAGTGGGTGTCTACTTTATAAGAAGATATAGATGCATCTCTAAACGTATACGATGAAACAATATATCTTGGTACACAGTTCTAAATTTGATTTCTTTACTGAAAAGATCTCCTCCGCTGACCTCACTAATTTGTCCAGTTTACTAATTATGTTGTGAGATGTGATGCAGAAGATGAAGGGCTGCATAGTACTTTTAGTGTGTTGGTAAATTTTGTATATTAGATTTCATAAATGTGTGTACCTTCGTACTGACACCTGAAGTCTGAAACCTCATTTTTATTAGTATCGCCAATTTATGTTTGTAGCTGAAGCTGAAGGACAGATGATCTGAGAGCTGCAAAAGCTGGTATTGTTGAATTTAATTACTTCAAAACAAATACATGACGACCCATGTCTGTGGAAAATATTTCTCATAACCTAATGAATATTTCATTATGTGATGATAATTGATGAAGAGAACCATGGCCTCTAGGCAATCCCGTCTTGATGCATCGATCACTGCTAACATAAATATTTGTATGACTTCACATGTCTTTTTTGCCTCATCATTTAGTCTTTAGAAACTGTCAAGCCATGTGTTACCTAGATAAAATTGTGTGAAGTAAAGCCATGTATAACCTAGATAAAATCGTGTGAAGTATTTATCCGCTTTAATAATATAGTCCCAATTGTCGTCATTTCTGCCGCGACCATCTTCCAGGATGGGGTGATGGAGACAGTGTGTGTGGATACATGCAACGAAGGTGAGCTTGAGACAAACCGACTTTATGACATTATACATTTACAAAAAGATGAATAGCTTTAAGGGAAGAAACTCAAAGCGCTTTTGATATAGTAGAAATATGCGTACGACCCCAGATGCAAGTACGGAGACTTGAACCTGGGCGGGCTGGGGTGCATCAGCCCACCCCAACCACTAGGCTATGCCTCTATGATAAATAGGTCTTTCATTTATTTCTTTTCCATTTTCCCTACTTTACTTTAAATTGAGTGGTTTGAAATCGTGTTGCTCCATCTAAAAAGAAGAATACTTTGTCATAGAGTAATTTAAGATAAAAAATTATAATTGTCTCACTGTTATGAAAAATTCAACGTGTGCCATCATGATCTAGGATGGACCGAGCGCGCTTTGCTGCGCCATCCTCTCCTAATGGCGTTTAAATTCTATGTCAGGGTGCTGTTTTTTGGACTATTTATGGTTTTGTTTATGGTTCGCTATACCCCAGGGCTTGTTCAAAGTACGCTGCACAAAAACCGCTGCTAGATAGGGGTGAAACCGAAGGCCCACAAACAAAGCAACCTATGACCCTAGTTTCTCGGCCGCGAAACAGCAACACACAAGGTGGGCCCAAAGTAGTGGGAAACGTCAATGCATAAGTAGGTGGGTCCGAAGCAGCGGGATACAGGGTGGCGATTCCATCATCAACAAACCGGTATCACACCAACAGATGGGTCCCAACCAGTGGGAAATGGCCGAGCAACCCGATGCTCTCAACTACCTCTCACGCATTTCATGCATTGTCATTTGGCTAGGGTGTAAACCACGTCCGCCGCCTAACGCCCGTCGAGCAGAGACCATTGACACAATATGGATACGTGTTGCAAACTCTGTTTCCAAATATAAGATAATTTGAACTTTATATTTAGGATTTGAACCTTATATCTAGGAAGAGAGAAAGTAGCATTTTTTCCTTGTTGTCTCTTACTGGTGTAACCCTCTCTAGTACTCCCTCCGTTTAAAAATATAAGGCTAAAACATCTTATATTCTATACTCCTTTCACAAAGCTAAAACATCTTATATTTTAAAACGGAGGGAGTAGAAGAGAGCTGGTCACGCATCATCCGAGAGCAGGGCGGCGCTATTCGGTGTGTGTATGCATGGTTCGCCGTGGCAGGTTGTGGATGGGCACATACTATTGAGAGAATGATTTTTTTATGAACTTACATGATGATTTATACATTGTTTTTGTCATCTAACAACCTTACACTCATTTTACACAAGGGTAGAAGTGATACACCAATTGAGACACTAATGATAATTACTCATGAACCAAGAAACAAATATAATGTTGTAATAGTAGGAATATGCAGCTATACATAACAGTGTTCTAGCTTATTCGCAACAAAAATGTCCCAACTTTGATCTACTCCCAGAACTTCGTTTGGCTCCACTAAACCTTCATTTTCTGGTATGTCCATACTTCTTTAACTTGCAACATCCACTATCAAACTGTGTCAAGTACGTGCCTTTAGATTCCCAGTAAAAAGAACAAAGCATTAGTCTGACCTATCAGTATCACACTATCAAAAAGACATCAGTTTTACTTATTCCAGGATAGTGGTAATAGACTAATAGTTTGGTTTAGGTAACGGTCGTACGGGTGGTTTCCTGTATATAAATGACGGATAGTGCCAAGTTCAGACTGGTCCACATTCAAAAGGAAAAATTGTTCTATAACAGTTTTCAAGACACTATTTGATTTGTTATGGCCAGTTGCCATTGAGCTACACATGAGACGATATAAAAGTACGAACGAATTGCATGCTTGAACCAGATAAGAGACTTTTAGAAAGAAAAATACAAACTCATGTGATATATCTCTAACTTTGTGAGATGAACAACTGAAACTAACTATCACGACTTTCTTCAGGTGTGAAGCAACTAATCAGCCATAGATTCAGTGTTGCATCAAGGCAAGGAGACATCAAGCTATGGCATTCCAAAGCCCTGCTTCCCAAAATCACAGCGAAATAGTTCTTTCATGTACCAGACCAGATATTGAAAATAAACCCAGTGAATATACAGAAAATAGTTCAAAGCAAGGATGAAAATTCAGTGATTTGATATATCCAAGAAAACTTGATGGAAGTGTAATGCGATGTCGTAAAATATTTGACTGAGTGTGGCATAGGGCAGCTAGTCAAATATAAAGTCAATTCACGGGTGAATTCCATAAATGGCTGGTTTGTAGCCAAGTGCTAACAAAACTATGGAGAAATAGTGAATTTAGCTAGCTTAACCAATCAGTGGAGATTATGCATTGTGTTTCATATGATTAGAGCTAGTGAACTGAAATTATACAATGAAACAAAACTTGAGTAACAGAATGTTATCTTCAAGAAAATATTACAGGGTTTAAATGACTGAGTTTTGTCTTCTTTGCCCTTTTCAGTTCCCTAGGGAGAACAAAATACTAATATTGGAACCAGCTGAAGGAGAGATCCGTTGATGTAAGGAGATATTGTTTATCAGATCGGGTCTACAAAAGCTACTCTGTCCCACAATATAAGCTTGTGGCACCATACCTCTATACTGCATTTATGTGTGAACACGGCTAAACGGATAGAAATATCAGCCTCAAATGTCGTAGAGGTCAAATAAAAAATCAAAGATATGTTTGCGGCTGCTCTAAACTAAATAAAAACAGCATAAACCATGGTACCACAGATTAAAGGATGATTGAGTAAACAAAGCAATAGGGATAGTAAAAAATACCAACCTGATAATGTCCCAGAGGTCAAATTAACACTATTGTAAGATAATTTGCCGACATGATGTGCAAAATAAAACTCCAGGAAAGAACCTCCCGACTGACCAGTGATATAATATCATATATATATAAGGTGTAGCACGACTTCGCCGCGCCAGGAGATTTTCTAGAAACCATGATGTGTCAGCAGGTTGTTTGCGATGGGCAAGATGGCCTCATTGGGAGAAGCCAACCAATTAGCATAATCGATTTTCCTAAAACAAAAGAGGAAATAATAGGGATCCAGAACCAAAATGGTAATCAAATGCACCAATTTATCTATAACTATGCAATCCTTCTTCTAATGAAACATAAGTCGTCTTATCAATATGTACTGCACCTGCTATGAATTCAGTTACGATGAGCATACAATAAAAGTTGTGCTTTCCTGGACATTATAATTGGATAGGAAAAAAACTAAACTTAACAACTCATCAGCATAAATCTATTCTCCCTCCATCCTGAAAAGGATGTCGCAAGTTTGTCTAAATTTAGATGAATCTATATACTAAATTGTGTCTAGATACATTCGAATTTAGACAAATTTGTGCATCCTTTTTAGTACTGAGGGAGTACTACTTATCTAAGACCATGATATCTAGTAGATCCTTTACCATGGAAAAATATTTTTATCAGCTAAAAGGCAAGGGAGTGCACATGATTGCTACAGGAAGAAAATGAAGATCGCAAAACTGACTACATGTCTACATGCTTGTGATGCAAAAATCAAGACCGTAAATGCACTGACATATCTATATATTTATATAGGTTGGAAACTAGACAACTTACTCTATGTCCATGAAACACAAATTCATTTTAACAGTCAAAAGAATGGTCTGACAGAGAAATAGTCATTCATGAGAGGTTGTTCTGATTGTGCTAATAGTATCTCTTACCAAGTACTCCAAATAATCTTTTGTTAAATTATAATGCAAGTTAAGATATGGTCCATGTACCCACTAAGTGATTGACTGTTAACAAAAAGTTGAACCTCACAGCTACACAACAATGACTCTGCATAAAATAAGTGGACCTCTAGAATCTGTAATCTGAACAATACATGAGGAAAACAAAAAATGAAGTGGTAAATAACCGAGCATAAATAATATATCACCAAAATACAGTAGCATAATCCTGAAATTGCAGGCCACAGATCCTTCTTAGTCTCACATAGCGCTGACCAGCACCTCTCCATAGAGGAACAGCAGGAGCACATCCTCGATGGCCTGGTCCACCATCGCGCAAGGTGAATAATTTCTTAAGCTGCCCCTGCAGAGCAGATATGCCTTCCACACTGATCCGAGGAGCGAGACATGAGCAAAAAGACACAATAATCGTTTCCATCAAAGATAGATCGCCCTATTCTTCCAATATTCGAATCATTGAGGCTTAGTAATGTTAGGAGCATAGGAGAAATACTATTACAATACCAAATATATTAATGCCATCAACCTATATGACTATATTCTTCCAATATAAATATGAAATCGATGTTGCAGTTTTCACATATATCAAACAGGAATACTTTTAGTAAGCCATCCACTTAATCTTCTTATGTAACCTACCAAAAATATTAAATAATCTAGGAAATTTTCTTGTACGTCTGAGGGTGAAACTATCCTATGGAGGAAAACAACTTTTCTACGTAATGAATAAATAATCGACGAATGCGATTGGTTCTTGAAAGGATAAAGATGTCGCCTAGAGGGGGGTGAATAGGAAATTTAAAAACAATTACGGTTTTGGCTTGATATAATGCGGAATTAAACTAACGTTTATTTTACAAGCACAAAACCTAAATACACTAGGCTCAACTAAGTGCACCAACAAAAAGTTAAGCTAAGCAAGATAGCACAATATAAATATACCACAAGTGATATGCAAGATATAAGTACTTCAAGCTCGATGGCTATCACAAGGAAAGTAAGCTCGGGTATAAAGATAACCGAGGCACGCGGAGACGAAGATGTATTCCCGTGTTCCCTTACAAGTAATGTACGTCACGTTGGAGAGGTGTGGGATTCCACAAAGGATTTCCCAACGCCACAAAGGCTCACCTTCTTCTCCGAGTCTATCCCACGAAGGAATATGCCATTTCCTTATGGCTAGCTTTTCCTCCACTTCGGAGATGGCAAGCTCCACAACCACTTCACAAGCTCCACGAAGGAGAAGCCCGGATCTCTTCACAATATTCCACGAAGAGGACACCGCGACACCAACCGCCAAGCCAACTAGGAGGCCACCTTCCAAGAGCAAGAAGCTCACGATCTCTCACTAGAACAAATCGTAGTGGAGAGCTCAACACTTATGCAAGAATGCAAAGCAAGAACACCAAGGGCGTTCAAATCCCTCACTCTCAAATCCCACAAAAGCAACAAGTGCTAGGGAGGAATTAGAGAAGAAGAACAATGGTGGAAATCAACAAATGACTTTAAGATCTAGATCCAATGGGTTCCCCTTACTTAGAGGAGGAATTGATTGGTGGGGATTATAGATCTAGATCTCCTCTTCCAAAGCCCTCAAAAAGATGCAAGAATCATAGGAGGGAAGGTGGAGGGAGCAAGCTCAAGAGGGTCAACAATGGAGGTCAATTTCGAGCTCAAGAACTCCCAAAAACGTTGGGGGAAGAACCCCCTTTTATAGGGGAAAGCAAATATGGCCGTTGGGAGGAAATCTGTGAAAACTCGCGTTAAAAGTCAGTTGGACCGGCCCTAGAACCGGGAAACTCGGTCCCTAGGCCGGAGGACCGAACTACAAACTAGAAAACCTCTGTTTGCCAACTCGGAATAGACTCGGTCGCGAAAGCCGGAAAATACGGTCTGAGATCCGGTCTACCGGCTCTGGCACCGGACCGTCCGGTGTGGGGCTCGGTTGAACCAGATCCACAACCGGGATGAAACAGACTTCACGAAAAACGCAATAACATTTGCATCCGGACTCTGATTTCGATGATCTTGGGGTTGTTTTGATGAGGACAACAAGCTCTACAATATGGTGCATGAAAACATCATAGTCCAACAAAGGAAGATAGAACCAAATTAGTAAAGGTATGGAGCCTCCCTATAAGAAGAACCGGTAAAACCTTCAAACTCGAAAACGCCATATAAGATGCATACGAATTCCGTTTTCGATGAACTTGGGCTTGTTGAAGAGCTGGCAACAAGCTCAAGAACCTCACATAGAGAAAATACCAAGAAGCACCAAAATATAAAGATGCAAAGTATGCAAAGGATTGAGCTCCCTAAGACAATGTGATCAAGTTACCCAACCGAAAGCCCCTCTTGATAGTGCGGCTATCTAACCTATAACCCGGTCTCCCAACAACCACCTTGAGACCGGTAAAAGGAAAACCTAGCAAGACCATACCTTTGCCTTGCGCAGCCCGCTTGATCTTGATGACAACGCTTCAAGCTCCATCCAAGCTGGAATGCATCACTTGATCATTGTTGCTTCGTGAAGACTCGTAATTTGCTCTCCCATACACCACTATGGGATAGCTTCATTAAGACACATCTCCACATGTCCATTATCACCAATATGGATGGCAAGCTTCAAGCAAATGATCTTCTCGAGTTGCTTATCTTGAACTTGCCCTTCTCAAACTTTGATGACGATCACCACTTGATGTCATCCTCTCATGGGCTATATGAGATCTTCACTTCTTAAGCATTCCCATGGAAAGATACCTGTCCCATATAGAAATGCAAAGGCACATATATAATGGGTTAGTTCATGATGCATAAATGACAAGGCTTACCATACCACAAGATCTATGTGGTACATTCTTTATGCTTCACGTGTTGACCAACTTGAAATCACTCTTCACTCTTTGTATTGGTCAACCAAGTATTTTCTCATGCTCCATATCAATACCTTGAGGTACATAAAGAATTCTTCATTTGATTACATGCTCTAAATCTTAGTCAACCATAGCTCAACTAATGAGGCTATCATGACATCGGCTTAGAGCCATATCTTGAATTCTTCTATTGAGATCACACTCTCAAGATCTTGAACATATCATATTCTTCTCTTCAATTTGATGATCTTGATGCCAAAACTCAAGGTATATCTTTATCTTCATGGCATCCATACATGAATCCAACATATGGACTACAAGCATGACATATGGAATATTCCTTCATATAAAACTCAATGAAAACATTAGTCCATAGGGATTGTCATTAATCACCAAAACCACACATAGGGGCAATTACCCTTTCAATCTCCCCCATTTTGGTAATTGATGACAATCACAATAAGAGGATTTATATAATGAATATTAGAAACAAGTACGCAACTTATCCAAGAATAAGTTGTATACAAGAGGTTGTATTTGATATGGTTAAGTAACACAAAGATACTAGCCCATATCAAAACCAATTCTACTCACACAAACTACAACTAATGCAAAAGATGTGAGTAGAACCAACATATATAGAGCAAACTCCCCCACAATATATGCACGTGTGATGAACTTGAATTTCATTGCATACATTGTCAAGCATAACCTTTGGAGAGTTTCCACTCTATATTCAACCATGCAATACATAATAAAGATGAAATGCATGAAAGGCAAACACTTAAGAACAAACCAATCTTAAGTAGAAAACCATTTCCCTTAAAACCCTCTAAACTTCTCCCCCATTGACAACAAGTGCCAAAATGGATGACAAAGTTAGAAGGCCAATATAGTTCAAGTTCCTCCCAAGGTGTGCATTTCTCATAATATGAGTGAAATCATATGCACATATCCAATGACGAATACTTGGAGGAAATCAACTATATTGAGGATCAAATATTGCTAAAAGGATAACAAGGTGAAGAAACTTCAACGGATGAAGCAAGCAATCAAAAGATCCAAAAAAATCAAATGGACAAATAGTGATCTAAATGAAATAAGGAAGCTCCCCAAGGTTTGTGCATAAATGAGTTGTTTCATTGGAATACAATATGCACAAGCATGGAATCCTCACTTCCTCTATATCATTTAGAACACAACCAAGATACAAGGAGTAGAGATATAAATCAATACACTTGTCAAGACAAGCTTAAGTCCAAAAAACCCAAATATGAGATATGAGTGCGCGGAGATGCAATAAAAGTAAACTGAGGACTCATAAATCAAGACCTTACCAAAACCATTAAAAACTAAGCGGATAAGTGAGATGGTTGGCAAAAGGCGAGGATATCAAGGTGAGAGATTACCACTCTTGTGTATATAAGTTTATAATTGGGAAAACATGAGAATAATCCACAAAGAAACATCCACACATAAGAGGTTAATAAAGATAAGAAAACATGATATCCAAGAGGAAGCCATAAGATATACCAAAAAAACGATATTTTGCTTAAGTGCATATATATAGCCCATGGCTCTATTTTCTCTTATGGTATATCAATGAACTTCACCAAAGAAAATGAAAACCTCAAAAACATCACAACTAACACTAAGGGAACTAATGCTAGTTGGTATATTTTGAGAAAGGCAAAAAGTATCAAAAGGAAGGATTCAATGCAATTTTAACAATATTGCACATGAGAGTACCTTGAGGAATTGATATGCAATAAATTGCTAGAAGGCATATTTGGGATTGGTGAATCATGAACATGATTTTATATACTCCCCATTATATGCATCACCTCAAATTACTCACATAAGCAATAAGGATAGAAAAGTCTTTCAAAGATCCTTGCAAGAACCGCAACATTTACAAACAAATAATTGCATGCCAAGATGCAACCTACAAGAGATTGGATGGAAGAATAGTATGCATGAATAAGATACTTGTTACCGAGATAGCAATGGTATGATGTAGTAGATAAGAATTCTTCGATCATCCTAGCTTGGCTCCAATTATCATATGGTGACAACACGTTCCTTATAGATAAGACAAGCATTCGTTGCATCTCCAATGTACCTAAAACAACATTCAAGTACATCTTGGTCCCCAAACTTATTGGGTCCAAAATGGTTAGACTAACCACAACACATAGGACATACTCCATAAAAATATGTGCATATTTAGAGATGAAATTTGAATTTCGTGCACATCATAGCCGTTTAAGGATTTGATGGAGTATACCCTATATATTGGATCAAAGAAAGAAAAACATGATATAAGATATACATTTAGTAAACATGCATGCACGAGACTTTCAAGAACCAATGAATATATAATTTGGACAAAACACCAAAATATTCAAGAAGGCATAGAAGGTGTGACAAAATACATTTGTTGTCCAAACTATATCAAAGAATCAAATCAACACAAGATTTGTTCAACAAAGTTCAACAAATGAACCAAGCAAAAACTATTGAGCATAAAAGATGGGATAAAAACACAAATGCTCAAAGATTTATCTCATTCAAACCAAACCCTTAAAACTTTTCACAATGGCACAAGATTCCGAGAAGAAAAGGTTTGTCTTCCACTAAAAACACATTTGATAATAATCAAAAACACCATCAAAGAGATGTTCAAAAGCCATGGAAGACAATGGGAGCCACAACAAATTTTTGAAAGAAAAAGGCAATAGCAGGTGAAATCCAAGGTGAAGATGATCCACAAATGCTACCACACCCAAGTATATCAATTGTCGAAGACAATGAGTGTATTGGAATTTATTTCCGGTGGTATATTGCACGGATATTAAAGATAAATCCTCACAATAAAAAGCATAGGATAGGAATAAAAAGATTAAGAACTATGCAAAGATAGAGATTCTTGATAGCTTCAACTAGTCACACAATCATGCAAAGCAACGATTATAATAACTTGAAGCAAATGGTCTCCCAAATAAGATATAGAGATATGCATTTGAGGAAGGGCCACACCAAGAATTTATTACTCAAGCAAAGACCGAAAAGATGAGAAATAAAAGCTTCTAATAAAAATTAGGACCTTTTTTGAGCTAACATGCCACCTAGATACAAGATAATCAACAATATCAACTCTAAATGGCACCACCTCATATGTTCACATTTCCTAGGATTGTGATATGCAAAAGTAGCATATTACTCCCCCATAATGTGGTATTCATTTTTTCTTAATAAGAGGAAAAACAACCTCAACTAGAGATAACTAATGGACATTTAGAATTTGAATTTCTCATGAGTATGACACACCACATAGTGACTAGATAAGCTTGCAATATCAATACTAAGTGGTAGTACTCATGTACACACATTTTAAGGTTTGAGAGATGCGTGAGGCATATCACTCTCCCAAATGGGATGTTCCATTAATCACTTGAAAAGAGCCCAAAAAGATATCATCAAGATGCATTAGAGGCTCAAAGAAAAACACACAAGTAAATGATGTGCCAAACACATATACATACTTGAATACACAAAATAATCAAGCATGAGGCACAACAAATACAAACACATACTTGGTACAAAACCAAAACATGTAAATGGGCAAATAACTTTCAATATAAAAGAGTTGAGTTCGAGTTACCGCAAAGAGGCGCATTGGATATATGGTAGGGAGATGATAATCCTTATAACTTGGCTTGATCAAATATAGTATATGAAGATCCCTTAATTCTTCATGAGTTAGCCAAGTCTCAAATGCCCTCCAATAACACCTATTGATCAAGTTTGAGCTTGTTGGTCCCAACCAAGTTGGGTCCTAAGAGGTTAGTCACAATAGGCTTGGCAACCCAAATGGTTCATTTCTTGACACCACTTTGAGTTCCAACAAACTTGGCAAACACATTGCCATCCTTATCCTTCCCAAGAGAATAATAATCATCAACAATGATAGGGTTAGATAAGGTACCATTTGAACATGAAGAGGCCAAGCTCCCCTCCTCGCGACATATGTAGCAACAAGTGCTCCCCTTTCTCTTCTTTATTGATTTCTTGTCTTGGGGAGCCTTATCTTGATTCTTCTTGGGAAGTGGCCTAGCTTCAACTCAAGGTTGAGATTGGGCTTAACCTTTACCTTGTGGCCGCTTCCCTTATTGCTTATCATTCAAGTGTTTTTTTTTCAATGGACAAGATCTTACATGATGTCCTACAACCTTGCACTTGAAGCAAATAATCTTAGACGAATTCTTGACTTGGTCTTGGCTCTTATTATTGTTGCTCTTGGACTTGTTCTTATTATTGGAGTTGAATCCAAGTCCACTTTTATCATTGGGGCATTTTTGCACACTCAAAATATTATCGAGTGTGGATTTGCCTTCATGACTCTTTTCCAAGTCTTTCTTCAAAGAAGTGACTTGGGCCTTGAGCTCTTTGATTTCCTCTACATGGTTAGTATAAATAGAGGTACTAGAGGAAGTGGAAGCTTCATTGTTAGAGCAACAAGGCAAAGCAAGTAATCCAACACAAGTTTTATCAATAGTATGACAAGAAGGATCACTAGGACTAGCACATGGCAAAATAGCATTTTGAGTAGAAGTTGTGCTAATGTCCAAATGAGGCTCACAAGATGTTACCTTAGTGATACTTGCCTCACGAGCTAACTTTAGCCCATCATAGGAGATTAGAAGATCATTATGAGAGGCCAAGATCTTTTCATGACTTTCTTCCAATTTACCATAATTGCTAGTTAGCAACTCAAGTTGAGCCCTTAGCTCAACATTCTCCTTTAGGGTAGATGCTTCACAAGAAGTAGAGTTAGTAGCACTAGCATCATTAATAGATTTTTCCTTTTCAAGCTCATAAGATTCAATTTTTTGTATGAGGAGACAATTAGTGTGCTTCTCCTCGGCAATATCTTGCTTAAGGAGATTGAATCTCTGACTCCCATCATCAAGTTGGAATTCAAACTCCTCTATGGTTTCCGTTTGTTTAGTTATGGTGTCCATAACGTGTTTGATACAAGCAACGACCTTATTATTACCATGAAGAGAGGTACACAAAAAGGTCAGCTCAAGCACAAGAGCTCTAGTATCCTCATCAAGGTCATCATCACTATCATCATTATCATTGCTATTATCTAGAGAAGATATCTTGGGATCCAAAGTAGGAGATACCTTTGATCCTCTTGCCATAAGGCACATGTGAGCACAGGAGGATGAAGATGAGGATATTCTTGAATCTTCATTCATGATTGTGTCTTGCTCCATAGGGTGTTTGATTTCCTCTACATTGTTAGATATACAACTAGAGGAAATAGAAGCATTTTGTTTATTGGAACAAGACAAATCAAGCATATCATCTACACTAGTACTCAAATAATTTCTAGACAATATGCAAGGACTAGCAACACAAGGGGATATATAATTATCGTTGCAAGAAGTGCTTAAGTCCAAACTCTCTACACCATTAGCATTTATAGAACATGAATCATTGGTGTAAAGAGAACCACTACCATCATTGCATATGATTTCTCCACTCACCATGCCATTACCTTGTGACTTGTCACATGTAGGTGAAGTGGAGGGAATTGAAATCTCATCGCAGCCGGAGGTGGAAGCAACTTGGAGATCTTCATGATGTGAAGGAGAATAGAGATCCTTCGAAATACCACCGACCCTATGAGAAATGGACCCACCAAATATTTCTTTAAGCTTGGTCCACATCTCATGAGATGACTTGCGCTTTACATTTGTTAAGAACAAATTAACTATGGGGCTCAAAGAGAAAATAAGCTCATTAGATACTTGAGCTTCAAGATGTAAATTTTTCTCATCCTCTAAAGATAGATTTTGAGGATCCATTGGAGGAGAAAAACCTACATCTAGAAATCGCTCAATATTTGGACACAAGGTCCGAAGATTACAAAGCAAGCAATTTCTCCACAAAATATAATTTGTGCCATCAAAGATAATTGTGTCATTGTGCACTATACTACTAGCCGACATCTTTACACTCTAGGAGGTGAAGCCTAAACAAGGAGAGACCTTCCTCTGATACCAATTGAAAGGATACAGATGTCGCCTAGAGGGGGGATGAATAGGAAATTTAAAAACTATTACGGTTTTGGCTTGATAGAATGCGGAATTAAACTAACGTTTATTTTACAAGCACAAAACCTAAATACACTAGGCTCAACTAAGTGCACCAACAAAAAATTAAGCTAAGCAAGATAGCACAATATAAATATACCACAAGTGATAAGCAAGATATAAGTACTTCAAGCTCGATGGCTATCACAAGGAAAGTAAGCTCGGGTATAAAGATAACCGAGGCACGCGGAGACGAAGATGTATTCCCGTGTTCCCTTACAAGTAATGTACGTCACGTTGGAGAGGTGTGGGATTCCACAAAGGATTTCCCAACGCCACAAAGGCTCACCTTCTTCTCCGAGTCTATCCCACGAAGGAATATGCCATTTCCTTATGGCTAGCTTTTCCTCCACTTCGGAGATGGCAAGCTCCACAACCACTTCACAAGCTCCACGAAGGAGAAGCCCGGATCTCTTCACAATATTCCACGAAGAGGACACCGCGACACCAACCGCCAAGCCAACTAGGAGGCCACCTTCCAAGAGCAAGAAGCTCACGATCTCTCACTAGAACAAATCGTAGTGGAGAGCTCAACACTTATGCAAGAATGCAAAGCAAGAACACCAAGGGCGTTCAAATCCCTCACTCTCAAATCCCACAAAAGCAACAAGTGCTAGGGAGGAATTAGAGAAGAAGAACAATGGTGGAAATCAACAAATGACTTTAAGATCTAGATCCAATGGGTTCCCCTCACTTAGAGGAGGAATTGATTGGTGGGGATTATAGGTCTAGATCTCCTCTTCCAAAGCCCTCAAAAAGATGCAAGAATCATAGGAGGGAAGGGGGAGGGAGCAAGCTCAAGAGGGTCAACAATGGAGGTCAATTTCGAGCTCAAGAACTCCCAAAAACGTTGGGGGAAGAACCCCTTTTATAGGGGAAAGCAAATATGGCCGTTGGGAGGAAATCTATGAAAACTCAGTTTAAAAGTAGGTTGGACCGGCCCCAGAACCGGGAAACTCGGTCCCCAGGCCGGAGGACCGAACTACAAACCGGAAAACCTCCGTTTGCCAACTCGGAATAGACTCGGTCGCAAAAACCGGAAAATCCGGTCTGAGATCCGGTCTACTGGCGCTGGCACCGGACCGTCCGGTGTGGGGCTCGGTTGAACCGGATCCACAACCGGGATGAAACAGACTTCACGAAAAATGCAATTACTTTTGCATCCGGACTCCGATTTCAATGATCTTAGGCTTGTTTTGACGAGAACAACAAGCTCTACAATATGGTGCATGAAAACATCATAGTCCAACAAAGTAAGATAGAGCCAAATTAGGAAAGGTTTGGAGCCTCCCTATAAGAAGAAACGGTAAAATCTTCATACTCGAAAACGCCATATTAAGATGCATACGAATTCTGTTTTCGAAGAACTTGGGCTTGTTGAAGAGCTGGCAACAAGCTCAAGAACCTCACATAGAGAAAATACCAAGAAGCAACAAAATATGAAGATGCAAAGTATGGAAAGGATTGAGCTCCCTAAGACAATGTGATCAAGTTACCAAATCGAAAGCCCCTCTTGATAGTGCGGCTATCTATCCTATAATCCGGTCTCCCAACAACCACCTTGAGACCGGTAAAAAGAAAACCTAGCAAGGCCATACCTTTGCCTTGCGCATCCCGCTTGATCTTGATGACAACGCTTCAAGCTCCATCCAAGCCAGAATGCATCACTTGATCATTGTTGCTTCGTGAAGACTCGTAATTTGCTCCCCCATACACCACTATGGGATAGCTTCATTAAGACACATCTTCACATGTCCATTATCACCAATATGGATGGCAAGCTTCAAGCAAATGATCTTCTCGAGTTGCTTATCTTGAACTTGCCCTTCTCAAACTTTGATGACGATCACCACTTGATGTCATCCTCTCATGGGCTATATGAGATCTTCACTTTTTAAGCATTCTCATGGAAAGATAACTATCCCATATAGAAAATGCAAATGCACATATATAATGGGTTAGTTCATGATGCATAAATGACAAGGCTTACCATACCACAAGATCCATGTGATACATTATTTATGCTTCACGTGTTGACCAACTTGAAATCACTCTTCACTCTTTGTATTGGTCAACCAAGTATCTTCTCATGCTCCATATCAATACCTTGAGGTACATAAAGATTTCTTCATTTTATTACATGCTCTAAATCTTAGTCAACCATAGCTCAACTAATGAGGCTATCATGACACCGGCTTAGAGCCATATCTTGAATTCTTCTATTGAGATCACACTCTTAAGATCTTGAACATATCATATTCTTCTCTTCAATTTGATGATCTTGATGCCAAAACTCAAGGTATATCTTTATCTTCATGGCATCCATACATGAATCCAACATATGGACTATAAGCATGACCTATGGAATATTCCTTCATATAAAACTCAATGAAAACATTAGTCCATAGGGATTGTCATTAATCACCAAAACCACACATAGGGGCAATTACCCTTTCAGTGCTTGCAGAGCAGTGGTTATCACACAGTCTCGCCATCTCTGAAACATGATCATCCCTTGCTACTACTGAACGTAAACCATTCCCGTCCATAACAAAAATCATCACGGAACCTGAGGCACGTCCACATATTCTTGTTCACCTTTAGCTTGGATCTTTAGAAGTACACACCAGATTGTTGCTCTAGCAGGCATTTCATCGAACAACCAATGAAGAAAAATAAATACTGAAAACAGAAGCCTATTGGTGAAGTTGTAAAGCGAACTGAGACACCATCCGAAGTGCAAGATTATCTTAACAAATTTGCAAGTTGCGAGATGGAAAACCTGGATAACCAATCCATCACAAAGATTTGCATAATCTCTTCCTTCCCTGAAGTGGCGTTGGGCATTCTAAGATGGTTCATGCCAGGAGCAAAGGTAGGTGGGACAAGACTCAGACCTTGTTAGGTTTGGCGGGGTCGAGGTAGAAAACCTAGACCTATAGGTGACAGACATCCAGTTCAGCGCCGCTGCAACACGTCCTTGTTGGCTGCGCCGCAGTGGGAAGACCGCATCAGCTTCCTACAACTCCTTCTCCTCCAAGATCCAGAGTGTCTCCATCGCCGGACATTGCCTCGCAGTGGGACACGGATACCTAGGCAGGAAGGCGGCAGATGACCCGTCCAATGCCGCCGAAGCACATCCTCATCGGTGGCACGACACACGTCCAGGTCCGTGGTGGCTTCCTATAGCTCCTGCGCCGCCTTCTACTCGAGCCTCCAGTGCGTCGTCATCGCCGGCCATTGCCTCGCCGCGGGAGAGGGATGAAGAGGTGGAGTGTTAGGACGGGCAGGGGTTCGGCGGCGACCTACGCGTGGGGTGGGAATTATGGGGAATGGGGTGTGGACTGGGGTCGGTTCACAGGTTTTTTTGAGCGGTGTTCACCTGAGTCGGTCGGCACGCAGCTCGCAAACGAGGGCTCACACCAATACATCGTCACGCAGACAGACGACACCAAACAAGGCAACTTCGCTCCACGCAAGGAGCGCTCTCCAATTCCAGGGAGCTTAGAGCTCCTTAGGGATGACCTAACAAGTGGGTCACATGAATGCCACGTCGACATACACGCCGCTCTCCTAGCACCGCTAACCGTCTACGACCACACGACACATATTTTTTTGGTATAAAGTACGATGACCAATCTGAACCAGTTTGGGTATTAGCCATGTATTTTACTCCTTCATAAATACGTACGTTTCAATTAACGGAGAAATACCTAGCGTGCCATGTATTTTACTCTTTTTTAGCGCCAACCCCAAAGAAGAAGAAAAAGAAGTCACGACACGGGCCTTTTCCTCACGCGGAGCCGCCAGGGAGGAAAATCGCCTGCACTAGGGCACAACCTTCCAACGCCGGCCTCCGGCGGCTCTCCAAACCGGTGACCTAGGTCATCGGTAGCGAGGGAGGCCGCCGGATCCGCGCGTGTGGATAGTTTTAGCCAAAGTAGTCTCGTTTTCATCGTCTTGGTTTCGGGGACGGCGATGGCGGCGTTGAATATTTTTTCTTCGGATCCTTCCCCAATGGATTCGAAGATGAGTCTATTCAAGCAAGGATGGTGCGACGGTGGCGGCATCCTTGTGGTGGATGTGTGTCCTCAGGATCCACCACTACGACGACGTTCGCTCCGACGCCGACGTGGAACTTGGGAGGTAGTCAAGGAGCGGATGCAGATTGTGGTCTGAATCGACGACATCTGGAATATGGTGGATCGCGTGCTGGGTCCATGGTTCGTGGATGGCAGGTATGGTTTCCTCCTCTGACGTTCTAGTCGCGTGGGGTTGCTAGATCTGGAGTTCGATGGCGTGTCCGGGGTGTTGCCCCGGTCTGATTCGTTCGACGACAATGGTTTCACCTTGGGTGAGCCACCTTGAAGGTCCGCAAAGCTGCATACCAGCGATGGAGCCGCATCGAGCTCGGGTGAGGAGGTGATCCGTCATTTTTTTTGGTGGCTGTTGTTGTGGTGTCAGAGGCAGGTGACGAGCGTTGGCGTCAAGTTTAGAGAATTTTTCGGTCTAGATTGTAATTTTCTTTCTTGGCTGGTGGTTCTTTGCGCAAAGACTTGCGTTCTGCTGTTTTTTCAGTTTTGTCAGGTCGATCTGTACATAACTTATACTATGAATTTATGCCATGCAAAAAAATGTGTATTTTACTCTTTCAGAAATACGCTCCAATTAACCAAGAAATACCTAGCTGCCAGCTCGTGCGAACCCGAGCCCGCACGGTTCTCTCCTCCTCTCTCTGTCTCTCTCCTGTCCCCAAGCGCTTCGGCGAGATCTCTCCTGCTACAAGCGGCTAGGCTAGGGTTTCCCTCGCCACATACCATCCCCGCCGTCGCCTCCCACCGCCGTTTCTCGCCCCGCCGTCCGAGCACGTCCTCTGCCGCCGGCCACGTCTACCAGCTCCTACGCCAGCAGATCGACGCCGCCGGACCCGGCCGCCCCATCTCGCCATCGGCTGACAAGATCGTCCTCGGCATCCAGCTCTCCTCCGCCCTGGTCAACCTCGGCCTCCAGCTCTTCGCCAACCAGCTCGGGGATAATTGACCCACAGATTTGGCCCCCTATAGATCAGGGGCCCTGGGCGGCCCTGTTCTTGTAGGGTTTCTGGTGCCTACCGTTCTCAATGGCAGACCTAACGGACATGGGCTGCTGCAGCTGTTTCAGTTTTCTAAGGAAACGCAGCAGCGTGAAGGTAGCTCGACCTCGGGAGACCGATGGCATGCTATCCAAGGATTTGTTGCAGCACCAGTCTAGCGAAGAAGATCCGGACGCTAGCTTCTACACTGGGGATGATCCCGAGAGAAGCTTCTACAATGGGGATGACCACGATATTGACCAAAGCTTCTATAATAATGGAGATGATCCCGATGCGAGTTTCTACGAGAGAGATGGCGTCGATTACCATCATGAAAGCGACGATGAGCCACAGCGGAAGAAGTCTGAAGATATTATTCTGACAAGGGCTCAGAATGGCTTTGCCTGTAGAGAGAGCTTAGTTAAGGAGACTAAGAAAGTGTTTCGCTCAGAGGTACCATCTTCTTAGACATCAGCTTTTACCAGTATATTTCTGCTCGTGTTTCTGGTTTTGAAGGTCCAACTATGGAAATATTTTCTTGTAGGTAACACTGTCCAGCTATGAGCTATCCTTCTTTATTTTTTGGAATGGTTCCAAATCAATCCTTTTGTTGATTAATGATTGATCTAACTATATCACCAATTGGTTGTAAACAAACATGAACCATATTACACATATTCTGCTGAATGTAATTCGTATCATACATGGGTTATTTCAGATCCACAGTACAATTTGGTGATTTTTGTCCAGTGATCTAAGAGCTTGACCAAGTTTTCATAGCTATGACATGTCCGTTGTGTGCCTAATGAATGGCTTAATAGTTGTATGACTCATGTTCTAGGACGTTGACAGTATACTTCTGAATTGAGCAGTATAATGACTTTTCCCCTTTTGGCATGTTCTAGGACGAAATTGGTAATAAGATGATCAACCAGTATGTTCACCTGGGCAAGATTGGTGCTGGAAGCTATGGCAAAGTGGTAAGAGAGCTTAAATGTGCTATTAATGAACTTCCTTGGGTAGCTGTCAGCAGTCTGATTGCGTTTCTTTTGTTCTTTGTTTTCTTCAAAAGGTTTTATACCGAAACATTAAAGATGGGAAGTTATATGCAGTAAAGGTAATTCTTTGCACTGTCTTCTGGGGTTAGTAACATGATACCTTTTCTATTAACCACTGATATTGATGACTGAGATTTCTTGATGGCATTTACTTGTTGAATATCATGATGCACTATTTCTGTCTGGTAGTTATTAATTTTTCCATATGCTTTTCCAGTATGATGTACTCTTTGCATGATTACTACTAGTTCTGACAACTGCTGGCATCATAACTCACTATTCGCCATCTTTGAATTCCATCTCTTTGTTGCCATTAATTTTTTCATTTCTTTGTGTGCCTCTTGCACAGTGTTATGTCTACTTGATGGAGTTGTAGCATTTGTCATTCTGTTTCAGGTGTTGAATAAACCTTATATGTTGAAAGTGCGTGTTGTACGGTCAGAAACGGCCATGACAGATGTTCTCCGGGAAGTGAGTACATTCGTTAGAACATTTGTCTGTATAATGCATCATTTCGCTGTTTGTTATGTCATGTGCAAAGTTCTTTGGCAATATAGTTGTTATCTTTGAAGATATTAACACTATATGATCTATTGCCCATAAGTTAACCAAGTTGGTCATGCTGACTAATCACATTCTGTTACTACTTACTAGTGAAGATTTTTTTTGGGAGGGTGCACCATTTAGTGTGTCTTTTGTTTATTTCAAGATTACCAGTTACCATTTTTCTTTGCTTCAGTTTCACTGACTGTTTGATGTTTGTTATCAAGAAGCTGAATTGTAGTAAATTTTCCCTTGGGATGCTTCAAAGGATTTAATTGATGGTCATCAGCATATGATAGAGGATTAAAGATTTAGTTAATTTTTGCCAAAATGCAGAAGTATGCTATTAATAGTCTACCACATTTCCTGGTTTTACTTGAGAACCAACTATCTTATTTGTTTATAAGTTTTCTAATTAGCTTCCCTTTTATTTCTTTGGTAACAGGTATCCCTCATGAAAATGTTGGATCATCCCAATATAGTAAATCTCATTGAGGTGATTGATGACCCAAACACAGATAAATTCTACATGGGTATTTATTGATGCTCTCCTATTTTGCTTTATTAGTCTAACATGGCGTTATTTTAGCAGGCTTGGTGGCATCTTTGTCAATGTTTAATAAGATTGCAATTTTCCCTTTGCATTGGCAGTTCTTGAATATGTTGAAGGAAAAATGGTGTGTGGTGATGGTTTAGGAGAAGCTACTTCCAGGAAGTACTTGCGGGACATTATCTCTGGTGTTATGTATCTACACGCTCATGTAAGATTTCTTTTTCTTTGCACAAAGAATGGCTCATAATGGTGAATTCTATGCTAAAAATATGTTGGTAGTGTCGATTTCATTAGTACTTTGATCTTATCAAATAGAAATTTCGACAAAGATGTTTGAAGAGCTCTAAGTTTGTAGGGCAATGATTATTTAAAGCAGCATATTTTAGCTTTCACGTATTTTATCTTTCCACTGAACTTAGTTATGTTGGCGCAAAGTTGACCAGCAAGCTCAGATGCTCCGCAGAAATTATCTCAGCAGACAGATTTTCTATTATTGTGGTAGACTGTTATAGTCCCATGTTTGCTTTGGCTACTTACTGAGTTTTTCTGTCTTTGAGGTACCTGTGATTGCACAGCCAAACATTAGCTTGGGTTTGTAGTCCATGCTTAACTCATGCTTTGATCATATATTTGTCAAATCTACCTACTTTTGCATATGAATGAGTTTGCCCCCTTCGTAGGAATGTTTAGGCCTGAGTTTTCAGCTTCCATATTTTTAGCACAGCGAATGGCTTGGTAGTTGAGTTTTTGCAGAAAAATGGGAGCCCCACTTAAAGCAGATAGAAAAAGAAGGGAGAGATGAAACCTGGTTTCTTCTAGAGTATGATGCTTATGGTCTTATTTACGGTTTTATGTGGTTTGCTGATTATATTTAACTATAAATGTAGCATCTGTAATTAGGCAGGCATATGCATCAAAACGCGATGTGTCTGTTGTTATATAAAGCTCCATATAGTGTATCCACTAGTTCGTAGTGGCCATATTCATTCGTTGCATTCTAATTAAGTATATGCCTTTGTGCACGCACTTTTGTACATAATGGAGCATGGTAACAGATTGCTTCCAAATGTTTACATAACTTCGTTGCATTCTAATTAAGTATATGTGTTTGTGCACGCACTTTGGTATATAATGGAGCATGGTAACAGATTGCTTCCAAATGTTTACTTAATACTTCATTAGTTTTCGTTTCCTAAGTGTGCATTTCTTGATGTTTTTCCTTAACCTTATTTTCACATTTGCACTCTCATGGATATTCATGTTGTTTTAGCTGTTCATTTATCTATGTTATGCATTTTGTACTGTGTTTTATTCTTGTCAGTTTGACACAAACACTTAATTTTCTTGTTTTTCTACACAGAACATTATTCATGGCGATATTAAACCAGACAATCTCTTGGTCACAAGTACTGGCAATGTGAAGATAGGGGACTTTAGTGTCAGCCAGATTTTTGAGGTGGGGTGCTTCTTTATCTTGTAATTTTGCTTTTCCATTTAATTTTATTGTTACTATCATTTCAGTTGAATGAACCCCCAAAAGAAATATTTGCATACTTTCTGGTTTTATTACTCTGTTCTAACAAGTGTATAAACTTGATGTTCATAGCTTCTACTTTTAAAATCTAAGATTGCAAATTGCATGCTTGAATAATACCGTCAGTTCCTGCCTTCATGAGAATTGAGAAGATTATATCCTGGAGTAGACAATGGAGTCTGATGATTTTGTTTAGCCTCATAACTTGCTGCTTTACAGAATGTGGCACTTGATTATATTGCAGGATGACGATGATATGCTGTGGAGATCTCCAGGTACTCCTGTTTTCACCGCACCAGAGTGCTGTCAAGGTACAGTTACATTACTCATTTTTGTTGTAAAAGCGGCATGTACAATCAGCCAATTACCAAATTATCTACCTGAAGTACAACATTTTTCTTGGAATATTGGTAGCATGGTACTGTAGATGTTCCACAGCTAAATGATTGCACAGTTGCAGATAAACAAATCCAAAGCCCCAAACAACCAGTAGGCACACACTACAAAAATGAGGCCACTAGTAGTAGCATACATCTGGATTAAGCCTATGGTGCGACTGTAAGCAGCCAAAGGCTGGGTTATGAGTGCAATGCCAATGGATATAAGTACAGCAATTTTAGTTCATTTGCCGTTGATTTTAATTACTCCTGTCCTGAATTAGATGTAGCAGATTTGTCTAGATTCGTATTTATCTAGACGCGTTTTAATGTTTAGATACATATGAATCTAGAAAAATCTGCGACGTCCTTTTTTGGCATGGAGTACTAAATTGTCCTTGGCCATGCCATGAGCTAATTTAATATGGTCAACCATTTTCTGCCTCCATTGTAGGTTCAGCCTACCATGGTAGAGCAGCTGATACATGGGCAGTTGGTGTTACTCTGTATTGTATGATTACCGGGCGCTATCCATTTCTAGGAGATACTTTGCAGGAAACATACGACAAGGTGCGGACATAACTTCCTTTTCCTGTTGATTTGCCTGTTGCAAAAAACCTATCAACGTCACTGCTGTGGAACAGATTGTCAACGATCCAGTGGAAATAACTGAGGACATGAGCCCCGAACTTGCTGATTTGATACAAAGGCTGCTCTGCAAAGGTTCTTTTCCTAAAAAGCCAATCATCCTATTGTCTTTATATATTGAAAGATGGTACTCTATTAATGGCGTTCTTTCTATTTCTGCACTTGGTTTTGTTTCAGATCCAGCCGAGCGTATCACTCTGCAGGCTGTGGCTGAGCATCCTTGGGTTGCTGGGGCTGACGGGCCAGTCCCTGAATTCATCTGTAGGTGTGGTTTTGGTCGCAGGAAGAGAAATGTTTCACAGGAAGCAGTACAATAACAAAGAGCCAGTCCTTCGGAACCGATTATTGAGTGGTGTGTAGTGTAGTGTAGATAACTGATAAAAGTGTGTCAAAGCGAAACAAGTGAGATGAATGATGACTGGGTGAGGCTTTTCTCTCTTTGTTCTTCCTTTCCCCCTTTTCCTATTGAGTCAGTTGGTGCTCGGCTGATCACCGCTCCTCAATTTTGGGTACACAGAATAGAGTGTGATCCGCAGTTTTTTCGCAGCGTAAACGTCGCTGCAAGCTTACAAGACTTATGTCGTGGTGTATGTTTTATGTGCCTTTTTTTTTTAAATCAAATATAGTAACCATTCGAATGAAAGCAGTGCATTTCATGTTCCTTTCAGAAAGTTGTGCCCAGTACTTCTATTCCCTGGGCAAATGATGGCTAGCATCAATGGAGGTTATCTTTAGATTTCGGCAAATGATGGCTATCATCAATGGAGGTTATCTTTAGATTTGTTAGTAGCTGGTCCCTCTGTTTCAAAATATAAGATGTTTTTTTATTAACATTAAGAAAAAAGAATATAACTAAAATGGAATTGGCAATATAATTTTTATATACTTTTGAAAGAAAAAAAAGGGTTTTGCAACCATTATTTCTTGTCTCTATCATATCAAGGAAACCTTTGGATTTGGAACGAGGAGAGATGGCGGAGAGATGGCTGAGTGGACTAAAGCGGCGGATTGCTAATCCGTTGTACAATTTTTTTGTACCGAGGGTTCGAATCCCTCTCTTTCCGCTCCCTCGAATCATTTGGGACTTTCGAATTGGAAGGAATTCTGACCCCCGGATTTTCTCATAGATAAATGTACGAACCGAATCCAATGTGTAAGAAAAAATGCAAAAAAGAGTGAATCTACATACATTTGCTTCATAAAACTAAAACATCTTATATTTTGAAACAGAGGAAAATGCAAAAAAGAGTGAATCTACACACTAAAAGGAATCTACATACATTTGCTTCATAAAACTAAAACATCTTATATTTTGAAACAGAGGGAAGTAAAACGTTTTGCATTAGGGAACAAAGGGAGTAACTCTTTTGAAGTACTCCTAGCACAGTATTTTGGTGACGGTGAGAAAATACCACTCCTTCCGTCTCAAAATAGATGTGACGAATTTTGAAATCTGGGACAATCTATTTTGAGACGGAGCGAGTTCTCCGTATTCATCTTCACAGAATCCATTCTCTAGTTCAGAGCGTCTTAGAGGTCCTGTTAAAAATAAATTAAAAGCTGTGCTAGAGGCAGAAAAGTAACGAGGAATCAACCATCCTCTGTTTACTATTTAGGGGGATGCAAGTGGACGTCCGTGTCCATCTCGGCCACGTCGGCAGAAACAGACTGCATCCCCACTAGTATTCCATTTATTGGTTTGAGAGATAATATTCCCTCCGTCTAGAAATACAAAACTTTTTGCTTTGTGAAACAAATGTATAGATTCAGAGTGAACCTATACACTAAAATTTGAAGATGGATCCTAGGAACGAGGAGACGGAAAGGGAGGAGGGAAAACCTCAAGGAAATATGCCCTAGAGGCAATCATAGAGATATTGTATTTCATATGTATCCATGAGTTTTTATAATGTTCCTTAAATATCCATATGTCAGACAATTTGTATTGATTGACAATTATGTGAATTGTTTGTGAAACTCTTTACTTGTATGATTATCTAATAGTTGTCCCTAGTCGGAGTTTATGTGAGGACACACGTGAATATTAGACTAGCACATCGATTGGTTGATGACTATGTTTCGCAAGTCATAGACATGGAGATGTCAAACCAATGATGTAGACACATGTTATGAACATGGGGTTGGACTGACCCAACTTGAGACTGACAATAATACTTACAGCTCTCTCTACACATCGTGTACGTTTTGTCCTTAGACCTGAGATTGTCGCATGTACTTGAGATATGATCGACCTACTTTGGGGCTATCAAACACTACTCTGTAACTGGATAGTTATAAATGTAGTTTTTGGGTTTGTCCTGATACATGCTGCAAGGCATCGGTCAATCAAGATGGGATTTGCCCCTCTCTACTTGAGAGAGATATCTCTGGGCCCTCGAGTGATCGGATTCAGAAATGCATGACCGTGCTACATATGGTTAAGAGTTAACCTAGTACAGGGATTTTGAATCACAGTATCGAGAAAGAGAGGTCAGCTTGGAGCTAGCCAAATATCGTAGGGCAAAGGGAAAGACATGTACTCTACCTTGTGATGGTCCGTCCGAATGATCTTTATATACGTTTAGGAGTTGACACGTCTTGCTAGAGGCCGCTACCAGCTATTGACGGAGTAAGTCTACTCGTGTCATGTCTATACGTCTATGAACAGGGTCACACACTTTAGGGGCTGGAAACCTAATGAGGATTAGATCCGAATTAGACCATGCTTAGGCTGCTAATGGGCTGCTAATGTAGAAGCCCACCAGTGATGCCTATATAAGAAAGAGTGAGGCGAGCTAAATATGGTTGAGCATTCCACCCAGCCGCCACTCCTCTTACGCCTGTCTTGCACGTGCGGACCTAGCAGTCTGCCGTGTGACCTTCCACTCTGGACGTGTGGATACTTCGGAGGTGCTGCAGCTGTAGCACTTGGACGAGCCGCGCAAAGGGGAGCTGCTCGTGGGACAAGGACAAGGAGGAGACGTAGAACATCTACACTGCCGCGACGTGCTTCATCAAGTTCCGCAACTACGCGTCTAGTGGTAATCCCGTGATCTATGACAATAGTATTCCTAGTTGACGCGGTAGAAAATTTTGATTTTACGCTAGTGTAGCCTACCCGTTTCCCTACAAAACCCTCGTTAAGCCTAACGACATTGATTAAGTGGCTATACTAATTTTGGACATGTAATTTTATTTTTGCTCATAATAATTTGGCATGTACTAATGTTTGATTATTGTGCACCAATTGAACATATCCTAAGGGACGTATGCCTAACAACTTGGTTGAAGCTATGATTAGGAAGTTTTGGCCGGACATGTACACTATGGTCCCTGGTGGCGAGAAGAAGCTAGCCCTCCGTTGGGCGGACTATGATGCCACCGATTGCCCGGCATTCGGGAAAGCTTCTGACACTATGATCACCAAGTTTTGGGTAAGGGCGTTCTCGAGTTTCGTTCATAGTTGATGACCCCATCGTGCTATGATTGGATGCCCATTACTGAAAGAACATTTCATGGTTCCCTGTGTTTTGCGTGTTAGATAACAATACCGTGGAGTTTTCTCATGTGTGCTAAGTGTGCAGGGAAATGCTTATTGTGTTTGGGGGCCGGATTATCCGCCCCCATCAAGGGTCGGATAATCCGGCCTGACCCTCTTGGCAAAGGCTGGCATGGCGCGAGTCTCAGACTGGGGGCGGATTTCCCCCCGGAAAATCCGAAACGGGGCGGATTTTCTTTCCCTAACCGGATAATCTGGCCCTCACCTTGGGCCGGATAATCCGCCCCTAGGAGGCGAGCAAGGGCTGGCATGGCGCGATGCTCTGACTAGGGGCAGACTTTCCCCCGGACAATCCGAAGTGGGGCGGATTTTATTCCTCCGACCGGATAATCCGGCCCTCACCTTGGGCCGGATAATCCGGCCCTGAGGAGACAAGCAAAGGCTGGCTCGGCGCGTCGCTCAGTCTGGGGGTAGATTATTTCTCGGATAGTCTGAGGCTGGGGCGGAGTTTTCCTTAGGCCGAATAATCCGGCCCTCACTCAGGCCGGATAATCTGCCCCCAAAAAGCTCCAACGGCTCCATCTGGACAGGGGGTATAAAAGCCACGTCTTCCCCTCCTGTCAGATCTCTTGGTTCATTCAAAAAAGATCAGACCTATTGCAAAAGCTCCCTCTCTAGATCTCCCACTTCAACCACCCGAAGGCTTTGATCTTTGGGGCAATTGAAGGAGGAGATATCATACATCGTCATCACGAATCAAGCACATCAACTCCTGTCCATTCACTTGGAGAATCCCCGATCTAGTATTCTCGTTAATATCTAGATCTTGTGTTTTGTTATTGATAACTATTGTTCTTGTGATAGCTTGTTGTCATTACGAGAGCCTCCAATTCGGTTGTGGAGTTGTGCCCCGCTAGTTGTGTAAAGCTGGTTCCCGACTTGAAGGGTTCCTATAGTGGAAAGGTGGATCGGGCCATTGGTGGCGGGATCCATCGGAGAACAAGGTGAGGCCTATTGTGGCATGGTGGTCTTAGTACCGCCCACCCCTCCAACGCAGATGTACTTCCCTTAACAAGGAAGGAACTGCGGTAAAACAAATTCTGTGTCTCCGTGTGCTTCATCACGGTTTCCTCGTTCCTCGCTTTACTCGCTAGTAGCTAGGTTTGCATATAGGGAAATTCTATATAGTAGTATATCTGGAGAATTTACCTTTTGTGTCAAGTCTAAAATTGAAAAGGCATTAAAATTTGAAGTAGCATCTATTCACCCCCCTCTAGGTGCCCATACGATCCATTTCAATTGGTATCAGAGCCCTGGCTCTTTATTCGGGCTTAACCGCCTAAGAGAAGTATGGGTACTAAGGAAAATGGAAATGAGACTATGGACAAGGTCACAATGGATGACCTCAAGACGTTGGAAACAACCTTGTTGAAATCCTTTGAGACCAAGATGGAAGAGATGCAGCAAATGATTGCTCGCCTCACATCATCTACAACCCCATGTCCATCTTCCTCTGAGGCCACCACTCCTCTATCCAAGGAGAAGGCTCACGCCGGATCTAAGGAAGATGAAGTGGTAGGTGAAAAACATATTGGTTCCGCCTCCAAGAAGGGAAGTGGTAAGGAGGACTATAGTGAGGTTCCTCATCTATATTCTCCCGACCCACCAATCCCTCATCCTCATATAAACAATAGGGGTGATCCACCCAAGCATACTGCATCTTCATTTAATCAATGACAATTCTTAATGAAATCTCATGTGTGCAGTTCATCGATTGAGCTTTGGAGGTTTATCGAAGATGGTCTTTGAAAGGATATTATTTTCTCCTTATGTTTTTGGTGCTGATGACAAATTCTCTTGTGGTTTTACTATCTGGCCAAGTTGCAGGGCTTATCTACGGACATGCTTGTTGGTGGACTTCTCTCTTGAAAAAGCTTGAAGATGGTGGCGCTTATTTTTACTTTCTCTTGTCTTTATGTTTTAGGCTACCATACTATCAAGAGGGGGTCCACCTTGGAAGGTTGTGGGAAATCACCATTTCATGCATAAACCCTATATGCACTTCCACAGCCATCCCAGTTTTCATGTGAGAGAGTGTTCCGGCTGCTTTGGAGGGTTTTCCGCCCTGATCGGTAGTACCGGCCAGGCGGCGGTAGTACCGCCCAGGGAGTTTCTTAGGGTTGTTCGAGCGGAACTTCCGGTCCTAATTCCGACGAGCCATATTTTGGTTCAGTAAGACTTCTGCCTAGTTCTACGTATTTGTTTTAAATTAGAACCGGAATTTGGCTCGGTTGTACTGACCTGACCAGCGCCTGGCTCCCTGAGTGGTAGTACCGCCACGCCTGACCAGTAGTACCAGCCACCTTCTATTACCGGTAGTTCCGGGCCCAGTTCTAGACCTAGTTCCGACGCTAGGCGGTGTGGGTGAGATAACCTTCTGCCTCGTACTGCCTATTTACCGGTAGTAGGGCCGGAACTAGGACCGGTACTTCCGGCCAGCTCTACGGGCCCGCTGACTGGTCAATCTGACCGTTGCGTGGCCTCTGCTGGGCCGTTGGTGCCTTGCTCACCAGTACTACTGGTCCACCACCGGTAGTACCGATGGTGTCGGGACTGGGCAGAAAATGCCCATTTGGAGGTGGCCTATTTAAGGCCCCTTCTTCCTCCTCTCATCTTATCTCTTCGTTTTCTCTCTCCTCCATTAATACAAGAGCTTGACTTACCTAGATCTCTCTCCCTACCCACTCAAATCTCTTGATCTTTTGAGGATTGGGAGAGGTGACCTAGATCTACACTTCCACCAAAGGAATCGTGATTTCCCCCACTCATCCTTCGTGGATCTCGTTACTCTTGGGTTCTTGGAACCCTAGACGGTGTAGGGCATCCTCGTAGCTAGGGCATTCGTTGTGAAGCTTTGTGGTGTCGTTGAGGGTCTCCAATTGAGTTGCAGAGTCTCCCCTCAACCTCGTTGTAAAGGTTTCGGTTGGCGCCTTCAAGGTCACTAGTTAGTGGATTGTGAGGCCACCTTTGTGGTGGTGCTCACTGGAGAAGAAGGTGAGGCCTTTGTGGTGCTCAGGTGACATTGTGTGGCCCCGACACCTCTCCAACATAGACGTAGCTTCCTTGGAAGTGAACTACGGGAATTACATCTCCGTGTCCCCTCGCTGGTTCTTTCGCTCCACTCCTTTACTTCTTGCAATTACCGTCTTGTTTACTTGTTGTGTTGTTTACCATATAGGATATTCACCTAGTTGCATCTCTAGTGAACGTTACTTTGTGCAAATCCTTAATATTGCAAGAAAAGACCGTGCTGCTGCTGAAGGTAAAAGACCTGTTCTGGCCAGTGAAAAGAAGACCACCTCTGGACCTGATTCGATCAAGAAGAAGATCTCCTCCTGGCCTCAACTTGCATATGAGGAGTTTCGAAAGATTGATCCCTACAGTGTTCCTTGTGATCGCCTGACTCAGGATCCTTTCTTCCACACCGTGCGTCAAGCAGAGATCTATTTCTATGCTACCAAGAAGAAGAATGTTGTTGCCCCCAGAAGCACATCAACATTGCGAAGATGGAGAACAACCCGAGTACTTTGGTGAAGCTCTCGATATGTGCAGGCGGTTTGGACTCATCAAGCTTATGCAACACCATGAGAACTATGATGAGAGAGCCATTGCTCAGTTCTACTCCACCCTCTACTTTGATACTGACCCTGTTGATCGAACCATGAAATGGATGACTCACAACAGGTATCTGTCTGCTAAATGGTCTGAGTTTGCTACCCTTCTTGGCTACCCTATTCAGGAAGGCCGTCGTGCCAATGGGTGGTGGGTGCATAGGGGGAAGGCCTCCGAGCCGGAAGTTCTTGAGCCCTTATACATTGAGGGCTGGGGCGTCAATGGCAATGTTGCCCATCTTCTTCCCACCTATGACATCATGCGCAAGGTCTATCAGAACACTATTGCTCCCAAGGCAGGTAACTTCGATCAGCTTCATCCTTTCCAGATTGATCTCATGTATCAGACTTACCGCCACAGAGACTCTCATGAGCGCCTTGATGTTATGGATTATATGTTTGAAGAAATATGGTCCGCTATGATTGAGAAGAGGTCTTGTCCATATACTCCATACATCCAGACTCTCATCAATGCCAAATGGAGGGAGGCAACAGGTTCTCTCTACCCTTAGGATGCTCTCTCTATTCATGAGGAAAAGACCATCCGTGTGATGAAACACAAGATACCTCGCTCTTAGGCTGAAAAGGAAGCTGCTGCTTCAAGAGCTGCTAGGGATGCTGCTGCCACGTCAGGCCATGCTAGTGATGGGGACCGTGCTAAGGCTTCTCCTCCACCCCAACTTGTGAGACAACCCTCTTAGGCCAAGAAGCTGCTGAAGAAGGTTAAGAAGACTTTCTGCTTCACTCAAGACCGCGAGTATTAGTCTTATGTCGCTCAGAGGCACAGTGTTCGAAGGGAGAAGGCCATCATGAGGAAGCTTGATATTGATGTATCTCCTGAGTCCAGCTCCGTCACCGCGCCCAAGGATCAGTGGGTCAACGCGCATTGTAGGTGGACCGATAGTGATGACGAGCCTGAGGTCACCAGTCAGTTTCTGCCCGCTTGGAACAATGCCTCTTGGGACCCCGAGCCTCCTTCTCCGTTCGTTGGTGGGTGGGGCGCGTAGATTGTCTACTTTGTACCTTTTTGGCGTCTTGATGCCAAAGGGGGAGAAAGTGCTCCATTAATACTACGGGATTTGCATGGGCTGTGTCACGAGCTCGCTCTTTCGTTGATCTTTTATGCTCGTGCACACTTTATTCCATTATGTATGCTTATGGACCTCCATTATTGTCTTTGGAGTTCTTGTATGGTTACTACTATGTTGGTGAGACTATGTGTTAAGGTATCCTTGTGGTATTCGTATGAGTGGTTGTGGTGACTATTTTCATTTATCCAATCTTTGTCTCACCACAATGGTATTGGTGCAAGGTATGAGTTCCCTTCCTTTCTCATTTACTTCCTTGCACCCTTGTTGTTCTTTCTTGTAAGGGGGAGCTCTCTCCCGTGTATACTCTAGGGGGAGCTTCTCTCCTCTCTTACTCCCTTCAGTTATTACTACTTGTTATCCTCTGTGCAAATCTTGTGGGGTTGTTATCAAGCACCAAAAAGGGGGAGATTGAAAGGATATTATTTTCTCCATATGTTTTTTGGTGCTGATGACAACTTCTCTTGTGGTTTAACTATCTGTCCAAGTTGTAGGGCTTATCTACGGACGTGATTGTTGGTGGACTTCTCTCTAGAAAAAGTTTGAAGACGGTGGAACTTATTTTCACTTTCTCTTGTCTTTATGTTTTAGGCTACCGTACTATCAAGAGGGGGTCCACCTTGGAAGGTTGTGGGAAATCACCATTTCATGCACAGACCCTATATGCACTTTCACAACCATCCCAGTTTTCATGTGAGAGAGTGTTCCCTGCTACTTTGGAGGGTTTTCTGCCCTGACCGGTAGTACCGGCCAAGCGGCGGTAGTACCGCCCAAGGATTTTCTCAGGGCTATTCGAGCGGAACTTCCGGCTAAATTTCCGGTCCCAATTCTGACGAGCCATATTTTGGTTCAGTAAGACTTCTGTCTAGTTTTGCGTATTTGTCGGAATTAGAACCGGAATTTGGCTCGGTTGTACCAGCCTGACCAGTGCCTGGCTCCCTAAGCGGTAGTACCGCCACGCCTGACCGGTAGTACTAGCCACCTTCTATCACCAGTAGTTCCGGGCCCAGTTCCGGACCTAGTTCCGACGGTAGGCGATGCGGGTCGCCTATTTGCCGGTAGTAGGGCCAAAACTAGGACCGGTACTTCTGGCCAGCTCTACGGGCCCGCTGACTGGTCAATCTGACCGTTGCGTGGCCTCCGCTGGGCCGTTGGTGGCTCGCTCACCGGTACCACTGGTCCGCCACCGGTAGTACCGATGGTGTCGGGACTGGGTAGAAAATGCCCATTTGGAGGTGGCATATGAAAGGCCCCTTCTCCCTCCTCTCATCTTATCTCTTAGTTTTCTCTCTCCTCCATTAATACAAGAGCTTGACTTACCTAGATCTCTCTCCCTACCCACTCAAATATCTTGATCTTTTGAGGATTGGGAGAGGTGACCTAGATCTACACTTCCACCAAAGGAATCGTGATTTACCCCACTCTTCCTTCGTGGATCTCGTTACTCTTGGGTTCTTGGAACCCTAGACGGTGTAGGGCATCTTCGGAGCTGGGGCATTCGTTGTGAAGCTTCATGGTGTCGTTGAGGGTCTCCAATTGAGTTGTGGAGTTTCCCCTCAACCTCGCTGTAAAGGTTTCGGTTGGCGCCTTCAAGGTCACCGGTTAGTGGATTGTGAGGCCACCTTTGTGGTGGTGCTCACCGGAGAAGAAGGTGAGGCCTTTGTGGCGCTCTGGTGACCTTGTGTGGCCCCGACACCTCACGTAGACGTAGCTTCCTTGGAAGTGAACTACGGGAATTACATCTCCGTGTCCCCTCGCTGGTTCTTTCGCTCCACTCCTTTACTTCTTGCAATTACCGTCTTGTTTACTTGTTGCGTTGTTTACCATATAGGATATTCACCTAGTTGCATCTATAGTGAATGTTACTTTGTGCAAATCCTTAATATTGCAATAAAAGATTAAAAATTTGTAGTCTCCTATTCACCCCCCTCTAGTCGACCAAAGTTGGGCCTTCTAGTCTTCATATTGGAGACCCCACCAACTTGCCTAGGAGAGAAGTTGTGGATAGTCAACTGAATGCAACGGTTCTCCCATGATTCAGCTCGGAGTGGGTCCCAAGGACATGCCCCACATTGAGAACTTCAACACCGCCAAAGAAGCTTGGGATGCACTCACTGACCTATTCATTGGAAATGAAAGCATGAGAAGAAATAGGTATGATGCCCTTAGCAATGAAGCTGAAGGATTTTACATGTTGGATGGTGAAGACCATGAAGATATGTATAGAAGGCTCAAGGGCATTGCAACAATATTTAGAAAGCATGGAGCCACTCACATTGATGATGCTTGGATAAAAAGGAAATATGTGAGTGCTCTAATGCCATTTGAGCCAACGGACTTGAAGAGTTTGCAAGGTAGACACAACTACCATCAAAATACTTCCAATGAAGTCATGCAAGAAATGGCGTCATTCAAGGTTGCAGCTAAGAATGCTGAAGATGCCCGTGCCTGGGCTATTGGAATGCAAAAATGATTCAATGTTGCTCTAAAGGCAAATGTTGTTGAACAAGATGAGGATGAAAGAGGATACGAGGGTGTCTCCATGGACTGTCCCGAGGAAGTCAAGCGTGCTCATGGTGAGTACATGGCTTTCTATGCAAGGAATTTTTGGAAGGATCCAACCAAGGCCAATTCTGAACTCGAGCGCAAGAATGGGTCAAGTGGAAGAAGAGAGAATGGCCCAAAACTGAGAACATGCTACAATTATGGAGATAGGTTGCACTTTGTGGCTGAATGTCCATATCGAAGTAGAGAAGACAATGGTGGCAGGCTCATCCTTAAAGAAAAGTCCAAGGCACCTCGAAAGAAGCCATTTATCAAAAAGAATGGTCCTTATAAGAAGCAACCCAAGATTGTCTTGGTGGCCCAAGAAGAATATTCCTCTGCAAGTGAAGACGAAGAGGATGAGGATAGTGCTCGAGCGGTGGCTGCTATAGCCACCACTTCTACTCCCACATTGCTCTTCGACTCTCCAAATGAAAATGTCATCAACAACAACGTCACTTGCCTTATGGCAAGAGGGTCTGAGGTATCATATTCTATTTCTTCATTTCCTAAGACTAATATAAATATGGATATGGATGATCATACTATTCTTAAGATAAAAGAACAAGTTATTGCTTTGGACAATTTTTTCACTAACTTGCAAGGTGAGCCCAAACTTCACTTTGATGCTATTATGAGTCAACTTGCTCATTCCAAAGCTCTTCTCAAAGAAAAGGCTAGAATTGAAAGAGAAGACGCCTTGGAGATAGCCTCCTTGAAGAATGCCTTAGAAGAAGAAGAGGAAGCTCGAGTATCCTTGGAGGAGAAACTCGAGTCAATTGAGGAATCCCATGAAGAGGTTGTTGCCCAGCTCATGAAAGATCGTGACAATGCTCTTGCTAAGGTAAAGAAACTAAAAAGGGAAAATGTTGAATTTGGGGCTGCTCATGCTAGACTCTCAGAGAAGTTTAAGAAACCTGACATTGCTCACAAGGCATTGGAGAGTGAACATTCTACACTAAATGAGTCTCGTGATCAGCTCCAAACTCAATTGGACAAGTATGATATTCCCAACATCTCCACTCCATCTTGTGGACACAAAGACATTGTTGAAGAAAATACAAGGCTAAAAGAAGAACTTGTAAAGGGATCTCAACATAAAGGTAAAAATTTCCTAGATGAGGTGCTTAACAAGCAAAGGACAAACAATGGGAAAGAAGGTCTTGGTTATGTCCCCAAGACAAAGAACAAGAATAAGAAGAAGAGCAAAACTGCTCAACCAAAGACAAGCACCACCTCTAATGACAAGACTAACTATGATGGTTTTGCAGGAGCTAATAATCCTAATTATGAGTTATTTTGTGATTATTATGGTGATGTATATGCTAGCTATGTTGGTCCTTATGATAGTTACATTTCTTGGTCTATTTGGGTTCCTAAGACCCTTGTCACTAACATGAGAGGACCCATTCAAAAATGGGTACCTAAAACCAAGAAGTAACTTTCTTGTAGGGCTATGCTTCCGGTGGGTCTAATGGGTACTCGATAGTGGGTGCACTAGTGATATGACCGGAAGCAAGGAGATCATCTCGGAGATGCGACCAAACCATGATCACATAACCGTCTCCTATGGTGACAAGTCAAAATCTGAGGTATTAGGTCTTGTCAAAGTTGTGGTTGCTCATGATATATCTCTCGTGGACATCATGCTTGTTGAGACCCTTGGTTACAATTTACTTTCGGTTCGTGCCCTTGGTAAGATGGGCTCTACAGTTTTTATTGATGCTGATTTGGTGGTACTGTTGTGGAGCAAGTCTCTAAAGGTCGCTTTCATGGGATATGTCGAAAATGACCTGTACGTGGTAGACTTTTCGGGGAAAACCACTAAAGGCCCGATGTGTCTTTTCAGAAAGGCCGACGTGAGTTGGCTATGGTATCGCCGACTAGCCCACGTCAATATGAGAACTTTGCAAAGTCTCCACAAGGGTGGCCACATCCTTGGACTAAAAGGAAATGTTTCCTTTGCCAAAGATCGTGTTTGCAGGGCTTGTGTTGAAGGGAAAATGCATGATTCTCCCCATCGAAGGAAGACCATTATTTCATCAAAGAGGATTTTTGAGCTCCTCCATGTGGATCTCTTTGGACCTCCGCCTCATGCAAGTGTCGGTGGGAAGAAATATTTCCTCGTGATTGTTGATGATTACTCAAGATATACATGGGTCCATTTCTTCAAGTTGAAGAGCGAGACTCAACAAACAGTCATCGACAATGTCCCTATATTGGCAATAAGAAGTGATAACGGCTCTGAGTTCAAGAACTACACCTTAAATGAATTCCTAAGTGAAGAGGGGATAATACATCAATATTCCGCTGCGTACACCCCTCAACAAAATGGTGTTGCCGAGAGGAAGAACCGGACCTTAATGGATATGTCCAGATCTATGCTAGCTGAATTTAAGTCTTCTTATAACTTCTGGGCTGAAGCAATCTCTACCGCATGCCATTCATCCAACCGGCTCTATCTTCGCAAAATCTTGGACAAGACTTCGTATGAAATACTTACTGGTAACAAGCCAAACATCTCCTACTTCCGGGTATTTGGTTGTAAGTGTTTCTTTCTCATTAAAGGAGTTCTCTTATATAAATTTGAGTCTAAGGATTTAGAAGGCATTTTTGTTGGTTATGGTGCCGAATCCCACACTTATAGAGTCTACAATAAGCTCTCTAGAACTGTTGTAGAATCTTGTAGTGTGTTGTTCGAGGAAAATGATGGCTCCCGTGCGGGGCAAGTTGATGTTTGTGATGCAGATGTTGAAATACCCCAAGATGCCATAAGAAGAATGGGCATGAGATTTTTCCGCCCATTTAGGAACCCCTTGTGGCGGATCGGGAAGGACAATGCTCTACTCAAGTAGAGCCCTCATCGACACAAGCTCAACAAGCTCCTACCATTGGAGAAACTTCTACACCAACCCCACAAAATGCTGATGATCAAAATGCTCCTGAAAGCTCTAGGCCAGATTATCCGGTGGACACCAGATTATCCGGCCAACCCTCCTCAACTGGCAGAAATGATCAACATGTCGAAGAATCTACTACAAGTCCTAGGCCAAATTTTCTGACTGACCCCGGATTATCCAGACACTCTCCAGTTCAAGCAAGATCCAGTCAAGCATGCAAAGATGCTTCAGGTTCTCCTAGGCTGGATTATCCGGCCCCACCCTCAGACGGATTATCCGGCCCTAAAAATCCTGAAGAACAACAACCTCCTATTACGGCAGCTGATCAACATCAAGGGCAAGATTCATCATCTCCTATTCCTGCTAATCAAGCTGAAGATCAAGGCCAAGCCAATGATTCCAATGAAGACTCAAATGATGACATTATTCCGCCAAGAGACAACAAGCTGATTGAACTTCGTCGCAAAGCTCGTGGGATAGGAACCTTGAATTAAGGGGTCACACTCTTGACAAAATTGTAGGTGATCTCCAACGCAGGGTGTGCACAAGAAGGGAGCTAGCAAGTTTTGGTGAGCATCAAGCTCACATATCCATGGTGGAACCCAAGAAAGTGTTTGAAGCTCTTGAAGATCCGGACTGGGTTGTTGCTATGCATGAAGAGTTGAATAACTTAGAGCGCTACAATGTCTGGAAATTAGTAGAGAAGCCCAAGGATTGTCGCAATGTTATCGGCACAAAGTGGATATTCAAGAATAAGTAAGATGAAAATGGCATTGATGTAAGGAACAAGGCAAGACTCGTGGCACAAGGCTATTCCCAAGTAGAGGGCATCGACTTCGGCAAGACTTATGCTCTAGTGGCTCGTCTTGAGTCCACCCGTATCCTTCTTGCTTATGCTGCTCATAACAATTTTAAATTACAACAAATGGACGATAAGAGTGCTTTTCTTAATGGCCCTCTACATGAGTTGGTATATGTAAAGCAACCCCCGGGATTTGAGGATCCTAACTTTCCGAACCATGTCTACAAACTCGATAAGGCACTCTATGGCCTTAAACAAGCCCCACGTGCGTGGTATGAGCACCTTAAAGAGCTTTTGCTAGACCGTGGCTTTGAAGTTGGGCAAATCGATCCCAGTCTTTTTACTAAGAAGGTTAAGGGTGAGCTCTTTGTATGCCAACTATATGTAGACGACATTATCTTTGGCTCCATTAATAAAGCTTTTAATGATGAATTTTCAAAGCTTATGACTGACAGGTTTGAGATGTCTATGATAGGGGAGTTACGGTTCTTTCTTGGATTTGAGATCAAACAACTTAGAGAAGGAACCTTCATAAATCAAGCAAAGTACATCCAAGACATGCTCAAGAGATTCAAGATGACGGATCTTAATGGCGTCACCACTCCGATGCAAACAAAATGTCACCTTGAACTTAATCCCCATGGTAAAGATGTGGACCAAAATGTATACCGGTCCATGATCGGCTCTCTTCTTTACCTCTGCGCATCTAGAACCGATATTGTGTTGAGTGTAGGTGTGTGTGCAAGGTATCAAGCAACTCCTAAAGAAAGTCACTTAGTGGCGGTTAAGAAGATCTTCAGATATTTGGTTCATTCCCCTAATTTTGGTCTATGGTATCCCAAGGGCTCCAATTTCTCTCTATGTGGCTATACTGATTCAGATTGGGCTGGTGATAAGGATGATCGGAAATCAACTTCTAGATCTTGTAAATTCTTGGGAAGGTCTCTAGTATGTTGGTCTTCTAAAAAGCAAAATTGTATATCTCTCTCCACTGCCGAAGCTGAATATGTGGCTGCTGCTAGTGCATGTACTCAATTATTATGGATGAGGCAAACTTTAAAGGAATATGGTGTCAATTGTGACAAAGTGCCCCTGTTATGCGATAATGAAAGTGCAATCAAAATTGTGTACAATCTGGTACATCACACAAGGACGAAGCATATTGAGATTCGGAATCATTTTATTCGGGACCATGTTGCTCGAGGCGATATTGATCTATCTTCTGTGAGCACGAAGAACCAACTTGCTGATATTTTCACGAAGCCACTTGATGAAGCAAGGTTTTGTTACTTGAGGAATGAGCTAAATTTCGTTGATTCAAGGAGCTTGTCTTGATTACCCATGCACTCATCCTTACATCTCATGCTTTTTTTGGTCTAGGTGTGGGCATGGATATAGGGGGAGTGTGGTCCTTACTGATTGGGCTAACACTCCCCCCATAATGCCAAAAGCAAGCCAAATCATTTCTCTTAATATCATTATGTGATATGTGAGCTTATTGATGAGTATTGGTCATGAACCCAAGATATATCTTCGTGGTGTCATACCATGCACTCAAACAAGGTGGCCTTGGCCACCGCCCTATTCCATGAGAAGAGTTGGATTTATGTGGATCTTTTGGTTGTTTTTGCTCATCTCATGTTCTTATGGAAATCACACTCAATTTTGGCCTTTAGTTGATTTGATTCTTGCAATTTTGAGTGTGTAGTACCATCTCAGTTTGGTTTTCTAATCCCAAGCCTCTCCCTACCCCTAAGCCATCTCTTCTAGTACAAAAGTCCTTTGTTCACCTTGTGGGGATTTTATTTGGGGGACGCGCAGGCCTGAATCTGTGTGTAACAGAATTTCAGATTTTAGGCCGGATAATCCGGCCCAAGTGTAGGCCGGATAATCTGGCCCTAGCGGCTGTAGTATTTAAGGGCTAGGGTCGGGGGGAGGGGCTCATAACGAGCATCACTTCTCCCTCGACCCTCTCCATCTCCGTAGCCGCCGCCTGCCGCCCCCACCCTCCCTGGAGCCTCTCCGACCGCCGGATTCTCCGGGCCTCCCTGGATCTTCTTCTCCGCACCTCCGGGTACCTTCTCCTCCGCGTTCTTCCTCCAATGAGTGAGGGTAACTCCCTCTCTCCCCATCTTTGGCTTGATGTGTCACTTGTTGGGTGGAACGTTGTCTAGAAGGTTGTTGTTTCGTGTAGAGATTGTAGTCTTGCAGCATCTAGGCCCGACCTACGTTTTTGCATCCAATCTAGGTGATTCTGAAATTTTCTGTAAGGGTCGAATTTTCCGCCCCTGGCCAGGCCGGATAATTCGGCCTGACAGAGTCAAAACTACTGCAGTTTCGTGTGGATTTTGTGCATTGTGTATGATTGGACCATGGACTATTTTCCTACTATTTCTACATTCTATCTTGGACTTGTGTGTGTGGTTATCCCCATGCTATCCATCTTGTTCGTTTCACAGGTGGTTCCGGTGCTCCCAAGACCTACAAGCGTCATCCTTGTGCTAAATACTTTTGGGACGACGATGAGGGTAACTTAGTGGACGAGGTTGAGCTAAGGAGAAGGAAGGACGAGGCAAAACGCATGGCTGAACGGGCAAAGAGGGATAGGACCAGGAAGGGCCTGTCCAAGCGGAAGGGCAAAGAGCCCAAGATTGACTATAAGAAGATGGATCATGTTACTTTCTCTTCCATTTGTCATCGTGATCTGTTTGATGAATTAGCGCATGATACTGAGCTGGGTAACTCCCATTTTTGGTGTGCTAAACAAAAGGGTATCTATAAAGATGTTTATGCTCGGCAGAAGATTCGGCCTATGCATCCTCTGATTATTGTTGAGGCCATGGAAAAGCCTCAACTTGTTGATGCCATGGATGTGACTGAGAGGATGGGGCTGCACCACCTCATGGCCCTTCAATGCTCCTATGATTCTGAGATTGTGAGGCAGTTCTTCTCCACCTTGGTTATTTGTGGTGATGAGCACCGCACTATGAAGTGGATGACTCGTGACAGGCCTATGCAAGCTAATTTTCGTGTTTTTTCTGGGGTGCTTGGATATTCCTTCCACAACAGGGATTGTGCCAATGGTCACCGTATCTTCACCCAACTCAAGCGCAATAAAGATGTAGTCCTCTCTCCATGCATAGAGGACAATGGTATTGTGGGCACCTTTGCTGGTCTTTCCCCTTTGTATGCTAGCTTGGTGGGACTCTTCCGTGATTCTATCACCCCGAGTGGAGGGAACAATGACAGTATTCGTGGTCACCTAGTTCAGCTTCTTGCCTTCTCTCATGAGGTTGCATCTAGTGAGGATGAGTCCATTAATTACCAGCTGGATGTGATGGACTTTATTTACCATGAGTTGATTGATGCTATGTTCAATAGGCTATACATCTCATATGCTCCATACATTATGATGCTGATCAAGCACCTGCTTCCCACTGAAGAGTTTAACATCGATGTGGAACACAAGGCGAACAAGATCTACAACAAGGTTAGGAAGACCTCTCATCCATCTTCTGCTCCTGGGGGTCTCATGAGGGATGCTCGTGCCAGTGCTCGTAGGCCCCTAGTGCCTCCTATTGCTCGTGAGATCAAGCAGCTGAATTGGTTCCAGTGGCACATTCTTTGCATGGGAGTGGACACTCGCAAGGGACAGTATGAGGCGTACAAGCAACGCCACGAGATGGCTCACACTCAGTAGCTCATTCTCCACCATATGTTCAGAGCATCAGGCGATCCCCCTATTCCTACTACTCCCACACCATATGCTCGATGGAATTCTTCTTCTAGGCTCAACTATGGAGAGATTGAGCGTCACATGTTTCCTTCCGCGGCCACTGCTGATGAGGAGGAGGATGACACCGAGGAGCTTGAGGATGAGGACGAGGACGGGGATGAGGACGACGATGATGACTACGAGTGATCCCTTGGGGCGCTAGAATCGCTCTTCTTCCTTTTTTGGCATTTCGATGCCAAAGGGGGAGAAGTAGTTCTATTAGGTCTTCGTGGATTTGCATGGGTCGGGCACAAGCATTTGCACTTTATCTTTTCGGTCTTTCTCTCGCTTATGCCCATTTAGCATTGAACTTTTATTTGTGATTTGTTCTGTATGAGACTATGTTTGTGTGGATATGGATTTATCTTATGGATTATCCTATGGATTCATCTATCATATTGGCTATATTGGATATCTATATCGAGGGAGGCGCTCATTATGTCTATAATTGGATGTTCTTATGATATATTGAGGACGCCTCTCTCTCTCGATGGTATGAATATTTTGCGTATGTTTCAATGAAATATACTTGTACCTTCTTGTGTGTATTTGTAATCAAATGCAAATTTTATTATGCACACATTGAGGGGGAATCTTTTTCATTCATTAAATATTGTTGTCTTGAGAACTATCTTGCAAATCCTAGTATTGTCATCTAACACCAAAAAGGGGGAGATTGAAAGAACATTTCATGGTTCCCCGTGTTTTGCGTGTTAGATAACAATACCGTTGAGTTTTCTCATGTGTGCTAAGTGTGCAGGGAAATTCTTATTGTGTTTGGGGGCCGGATTATCTGCCCCTATCAAGGGCCGGATTATCCGGCTTGACCCTCTTGGCAAGGCTAGCATGGCGCGAGTCTCAGACTGGGGGCAGATTTTCCCCCAGAAAATCCAAAACGAGGCGGATTTTCTTCCCCTGACCGGATAATCCGACCCTCACCTTGGGCCAGATAATCCGCCCCCTAGGAGACGAGCAAGGACTAGCATGGCGCGACGCTCTAACTAGGGGCGGACTTTCCCCCGAACAATCCGAAGTGGGGCGGATTTTCTTCCCCCGACCGGATAATCTGGCCCTCACCTTGGGCCGGATAATACGGCCCCTAGGAGACAAGCAAAGGATGGCTCAGCACGTTGCTTGGTCTAGGGGCGGATTATTCCCCGGATAGTCCGAGGCTGGGGCAGAGTTTTCCTCAGGCTGGATAATCCGGCCCTCACTCAGGCCGAATAATCCGGCCCCAAAAATCTCCAATAGCTCCATCTGGACAGGGGGTATAAAAGCCACGTCTTCTACTCTTGTCAGATCTCTTGGTTCATTCGAAAAAGATCAGACCTGTGGCAAAAGCTCCCTCTCTAGATCTCCCACTTCAACCACATGAAGGCTTCGATATTTGGGGAAATTGAAGGAGGAGACATCATACATCGTCATCACGAATCAAGCGCATCAAATACTCTCCATTCACTTGGAGAATCCCCGATCTAGTATTCTCATTAATATCTAGATCTTGTGTTTTGTTATTGATAACTATTGTTCTTGTGATAGCTTGTTGTCATTATGGGAGCCTCCAATTCGGTTGTGGAGTTGTGCGCCGCTAGTTGTGTAAAGGCGCTGGTTCCCGCCTTGAAGGGTTGCTATAGTGGAAACGTGGATTAGGCCTTTGGTGGCGGGATCCATCGGAGAACAGGGTGAGGCCTATTGTGGCGTGGTGGTCTTAGTACCTCCCACCCCTCCAACGCAGATGTACTTCCCTTAACAAGGAAGGAACTGCGGTAAAACAAATCATGTGTCTTCGCGTGCTTCATCATGATTTCCTCGTTCCTCACTTTACTCGCCTTTACTCGCTAGTAGCTAGGTTTGCATACTGGGAAATTATATATAGTAGTATATCTGGAGAATTTCCCTTTTGTGTCAAGCCTAAAATTGAAAAAGCATTAAAATTTGAAGTAGCACCTATTCACCCCCTCTAGGTGCCCATACGATCCATTTCAATTACATGGTGCTTCTGGAGGATGAGGCCAAGGCGAACACGACTTTGTTGGGGCTTATCAGAAGTTGATACGCCAGCAGTGGTACAATGAAAAACATACTGCCATGAATCACTTCAAGTCTGAGCAGGACGAGTGGGCCAAGAAGGAATGCAATGTCAAGAATCCACCTGACATGGGTATACCCTACGGGTACTCGAGCTTGGTATATACGGTTCAAATACGTACAGGCCCACGATGTCGCCAAGGCCCAAACAAGGGACTCGAGTAACCTACGGACTCTCGATTGCTTGAAGAACAAGAAGAAGTTAAAGATAGAAAGTTTGAAGGGGAAAACCCTAACTTGTAACCGACTCGACCTGCCACCCGAGACCTAGCCTATCTATATAAAGGCTAGGAGGGGACGGCGAGGAGGACACGTGTAACCCTAGTTTCCACAACCCTCGCCAGATTACATCTGCGCACCATTGTAACTTTCGATTCCTTCAATAATTCCACGAGCAGACAAGCAGGAGTAGGGACCTCTACGAGGCCTGAAACTGGGTAAATCTTTGTCCCCTGTGTGCTTATTTGCTAGCCGATAGATGTCTCCAGCGCTCCCTCCTTCTCCAAAACCCAAGTCCATAACAATGGGCATTGATGAGTTAAACCCTCGTCAATTGGCGCGGTCTGTGGGAATTGGGAGTGCTGATGTTGCGGCTTCTTCGGCCCCATCAACTGCGATCTACAACTCCACAACAGCGGAGATTCACCAGCTCTTCGGCATGTTCGACTTCACCGTCCACGCGCCGGCCACCCGCCCAGCCTTCGAGTCCGTGGGCGACGAAATCAGCCTGGCGATTGGGAGCTTCCACTTCCAAGTTGGTCAGATGGGCACGCTTCGCATGCCTGATCAGCCGACAGCACCGGCGATTGCCCCAGCATCATGGTTCCCTCCATCGATCGGCACCCTCAGCGAGCTCAACGCCCTGGTGGCAGTCGAAAGCACGGTCAGCGACAGCAGTCGTGATTCCGATCTAAGCGATCTGGCCACAGAAGATGGAACCTACGGTTCCGGATCTGAGAGTTGTGGAAGCAACATCTTCCCCAATCACTTCATGTGCGCCGTCATCAACGCAGGCGGCACCTCTGCCAATCGTGACAACGGTGGCAACCCTGGCAATGGCACCGATCCACCTAACGCCGGTAACGGTGGCAATGGTGGTAACGGCGGTAACGGTGGCAATCGTGCCCCGGCAACAATGGAGGAGCAGTCGAACCTCCCAGCATAATCAATGAGCAAACCGGCGAACGCGTCGTAATCAAGCTCAACGAGCAAGAGTGGGATCGCTGCCGCGAGGCATTACGAGGCACTCCTCTACCCTTCGGGTCCCCGCAAGAACTGCTGATGGGCTATCAGTGGCTCCTGAAGGAAGAATTCAAGCGCCAACTGCAGACAATCGCGCAACTTGAGGCGCGTAAAAAGGCAGCGGACGAATCAAGCCTTCGCTGTGCTGGACTCTCCTCCTATGGAGGATCCTCCTTAAGGGGTAACGAATACCTCACCAAGAAGAGGCAGTCGCGGATGGCCCATCTTACCAAACAAGAACAAATAGAAGCCGCGAAAGTCCTCTACTTCAGCTCTATGACAGTCGACACGAGAGGCAACGTGGTCCCCAGGACGCCGCAGGCTGCGGTGACAGCAGCCACCATGTACCTCCTCAATAACCAGCCGCCAGCTAGAGATCCCCAAACTGCCATGCACCGATCTACGATCGTGGGCTTGGGATTAATCGAGGCCTCCCTCGACAAGGAGCCAACACCAGACCCAAAAAAGGGCAAGGCGCTAGCAAAGCGCCACTCCTCGCCCTCATCTAGCGATGACAGTCACGACCTGTCTCAGCGCCACCGCTCACGGAGACACGACTGTGACTACGATGCACACGACGACCTCACGCATCGCAAGATCGACAAATCAAGGGCACGCCATGCTCAATCGACTGACACGGAAGAAGAAGATGGGGAGCTCTGCGGCGCCAGATGCTTCAGCAGATCCATTAGGCAGAAGGGGATGCCTAAAGGGTTTAAACTCGCATCGGAGAACCCGAAATTCGATGGCCTACAGGACCCCAAGATCTGGCTGGAGGACCACATCTCCTCCGTCAAACTCCACGGAGGCAGTCGAAGCACTGCCATGCAATGCTTGCAGCTACAGCTGTAGGGCGCCGCCCGAGCATGGCTCAATAACCTCCCACGCGGATCCATTCGCAGTTGGGATGAGCTGGTTTACAGCTTCGTGTGCAACTTTAAGGGCACGTATAAGCAGCCCGCATCAATCGAAGAGCTGAGATGCTGCCATCAAAGATCTGGCGAATCACTGCGCTCCTACATCCAAAGGTGGTCCATCATCAAGAACTCCGCGGAGAACATCTCGGAAGACCGCGCGATTGATGCATTCAACGGTGGTGTCCGCCGCCTAGAACTCAGGGAGGAGCTGGGCCGCTCAACGCCCCAAACCATCGACCACCTGATGGAAATCGCGAATCGGTGGGCCGATGGAGAAGATTCGGTGAAGAATCGCGCTCACTCCGACGAGGAGGCAGAACTCGAACGCAGACGCGACCGCCGAGGCAAGCGTCGCATGCGCATCTACGATGACCGCGACGACTTCAACATGGTCGCGGCCGGCTACACCAATAGACGCGACGATAACCGCAACAACGGATACCATAGCGGCGGATACCGTGACTCCGGAAAACCACGCAAGTATGGAAACGCCGCACTCGCGATGAGGCAACCGCGACCTCCATCGAGGACAAACTGTCTGGGCCATGCACGGTACATTTCTACATCGACGAGCATGACGGCAAGAGAAAGTCCAGCCACCTCCTCAAGGACTGCCGCGAGTTCCTCAAGCTACACGAGGGATTGGTTCGGATGAACCGCAATGCAATCGAAAGAGGCTACAGAGCCGCTCCAGGCGCCGTGGCACATGGCGCACCGCCACCACCACCTGGGCCACCCCCGAACGGAGCCGCACGGGACCAGCACCACGGAGGCGAACCATACCCACGGGCCATGGGCACCATGATGATCCAAAAGGGACGCCCCTCCAACAGGGTGCAGAAGGCCATCACTCGCCAAGTCAACTTGGCCACGCACTCACCACCATCCACCACTGAGTACCTCAGTGGAAGCGAGTCATGCATCATCTTCAACAAGCACGACCACCCGCCTCAGATACCCCGTCCAGGTCATTGCCCCCTCGTACTCGAGGCGCAAATTGGAGGCTTCTACATGAGTCGCGTCTTCATGGATGGCGGAAGCGGCATCAACCTCATATTCGCGAGTACCTTGCGAGCAATGAGAATCCCTCTAACCTGCCTGGAGGCATCAGACACAATGTTCCACTGCATCGTCCCAGGGAAAGGCGTATACCCCCTGGGCAAAATCAACCTCGACGTCATCTTTGGCACGCCGAAGAACTTCCGGCGCGAGCGCATCGACTTTGAGGTCGTCGACTGGCTCTCACAATACCACTACATCCTCGGGCGCGTTGCGTTCGCTAGGTTCATGGCAGTGCCCCACTACGCCTACCTATAGATGAAAATGCCAGGTCCCAATGGCGTCATCACGATCAATGGGAGCTTTGAGCGATCTGACAGTTGCGACAGGGAATTCAACAAAATCTCCCAGTCCTTCGGCATGCAGGAAGAACTCGCGATACTGAAAGAGACGACAGATAACAGTCTACCTCCCCTGAGAAGGCCAAGCTCACCTGATCTCTCCTTTGACTCATCTGTGCACACAAAGAAAGTGCAAGTCCATCCATCGGATCCCGCCAAGACAGCCCTCATCGCCAACAAATTGAGTCCCGCATAGGAACTCGCGCTCGTCGTATTCCTCCGTGAGCACTGGGAAATTTTTGCCTGGTGTCCTGCGGACATGTCAGGAGTTCCCAAGGAATTCGCCGAGCACGCACTCAACATCAACCCCGACGCAAGGCCAGTCAAGCAAACAATTAGGCGATTGTCTGAGCCACGAGCGCAGGCAGTTGGAATGGAGATCAACAGACTCCTTGAGGCCAAGTTCATACACGAGATCAAGGAAAGCACTTGGCTCGCCAACACGGTGCTGGTACCAAAAAAGGACACGGATATCCTGCGGATGTGCGTGGACTTCACTTCTCTGAACAAGCACTACCCAAAGGATCACTTCCCACTGCCACGGATCGACCAGATCGTCGACTCCACCACGGGATGCGAGCGCCTCTGCTTCCTCGATGCCTACTCAGCCTATAATCAAATTCGAATGAAGGAGGAAGATCAGGAGAAAACAGCGTTTACAACGCCCTTTGGTGTGTTCTGCTACAACACAATGCCCTTCGGGCTAAAAAACGCGGGAGCCACCTACCAGCGGTGCATGCAGGCTTGCCTCAAGGAACAACTGGGTCGCAACATCCAAGTCTATGTCGACGACATAGTAACAGACCAAGGAGGAAACCTCTCTAATCGACGATTTGCTAGAAACCTTTGCCAACCTCGACCGCTACTGGATCAAGCTCAATCCGGACAAATGCGCCTTCGGCGTACCATCTGGGCAGCTACTTGGGTATCTCATCTCCGCGAGGGGAATCGAAGCGAACCCGAAGAAGATAAAAGCCATACTGGCCATGGAGAAGCCGAAGAACATAAGAGGCGTCCAGCAACTGGCCGGACGAATCGCGTCCCTCAGTCGATTCATCAGTCGGATGGGTGAAAAGGCACTGCCCTTCTACCAGCTCCTCCGCAAAGCTGAAAAATTCGAGTGGACCAATGAAGCGCAAGAAGCATTCGAAGATCTCAAGCGCCTGCTATCCACTTCGCCAGTGCTGGTGACTCCACGAGAAAGGGAGCCATTGTTGTTGTACATCTGCGCCACCAACCAGGTGGTCAGCACAGTACTCATCGTCGATCGAGCGGAGGAAAACAAGGTCCATGGCGTACAACGCCCGATATACTACCTCAGCGAGGTCCTCATGCCAACAAAACAGCGGTACCCGCACTACCAGAAGCTGGCGTACAACGTCTTTATGATCACGCGGCGACTGTGCCACTACTACCAGGAACACCCAATCGTGGTAGTCAACGACGCCCCGTTGGGACATGTCCTCAATAACTCCGACGCCACGGGGCAAGTCGCGCTTTGGGGAATAGAGTTGTCTCCACGAGACATCACATATGAAAAGCGCGACGCAATCAAGTCGCAAGTTCTCCCTGACTTCCTCATGCACTGGATGGAGAACCAACTCCCGGACAAGCCAGATATGTCCTACCTCTGGACAATGCACTTCGATGGGTCCAAGCGGAAAGACGGAGCAGGCGCAGGTGTCATACTGACATCACCTCAAGGGGACAAGCTGAAGTATATCCTGCGAATGCAGTTCATAGCCTCAAACAACGAGGCTGAATACGAGGCCCTGTTGCACGGGATGAGGATGGCAAAAGCTTGCGGCGCCAAGAGGCTCATCATATATGGTGACTCCAAGTTGGTCGTCAACCAAACAATGCATGAGTGCGACGCACTAAACGACAACATGATCGCGTACCGCGACCTCTACGATACACTCGAAGGAGACTTTGATGGTTGCGAGCTGCGACACGTAGGTCACGAAAGCAACGAAGAGGCGGACGCACTCGCCAACATAGGCTCTACCTGCGCCCCCATACCACCTGGGGTATTTCTCAAGCGCATATGCGAACGCTCCATCGAGCCAAAGGCCGCAGAGAAGAAGACAAGCGCAACAACGGACTCGGGGGCTATGTCATCCAATGAGCCAATAGCACTCGATGACCTGGCGCTAGACACAGGACTCGAGGTACCCATGAGTGTCATGATGATTGAACAATCCTGGACGCAGCCGTATATCACGTACCTCCTCAACAAGAGGCTACCGGACGATCCGACAGATGCACGGCACATCGCGCGGCGATCCAAGGCATTCGCCGTTATCAACGGCGAACTATATAAACGCAACATCATAGGAGTACTCCAACGATGCGTCTCCCTGGCTGATGGAAAAGAAGTTCTCCTCGACATCCATGAAGGGACCTGCGGGCACCACGCCGGCAGTCGCGCCCTCGTCGCCAAAGATCTACGAGCTGGATTTTACTAGCCCACGGCCATGCGCGACGCCAAAGACATAGTCCAAAAATGCAATGCTTGCCAGCGATTCACGGACAAGCCACACGCACCAGGCGCAGAGCTACGGCCAATCCCATTGGCCTGGCCCTTCGCATAGTGGGGGCTCGACATGGTCGGCAAGCTTCTCTTGGTCGCAGTCGACAAATTCACCAAGTGGATCGTGGCCATACCAGTGACCAACCAATCAGGGCACAGCGCAGTCAAGTTCTTCGAGTCTATCATCTACCGCTTTGGCGTGCCGCACAGCATCATCACCGACAACGGGACGAACTTCACATCCAAGGAGTTCCAAGAATTCTACGAGAACCTAGGGATCAACATCAGCTACACCTCAGTAGCGCATCCACAGACCAATGGTCAGGTGGAAAAAGCAAACGGGCTCGTCTACAGCGGCATCAAGAAGCGACTTCTATGACCACTCGAACAGGCCGCGGGTTGCTGGCTAGATGAACTGCAATCCGTACTCTGGAGCCTACGTACAACTCCAAACAGCGCCATGGGCTACACGCCATTCTTTATGGTGCACAGAGCAGAGGCAGTGCTACCCGCCAAAGTACGATACAAGGCGCCACGCGTGGTCGCTTACAGCGAACAAGAGTCATCCCTTGCACTCGAAGACTCCGTCGACCTCCTTGACGAAGCAAGAGAAATCGCCGTAGAAAGATCCACGATCTACCAGCAGAACCTGCGCAACTACCACAGTAGAAGGCTTCGCCCCAGATCCTTCGTCGAAGGTGACCTGGTCCTGCGACTGAAGCAGCAGGGGCATCTCAAGCTCGAGTCCCCCTGGGAAGGACCGTACATGATTACAGAAGTAATCCCAGGTGGCGCCTATCGCCTTCAACATTTAGAGACAGGAGTCGCATACTCCAACCCTTGGAACGTCACACAGCTGCGATGCTTCTACCCTTAGTCGTTCTTTTTCTTTTACATTGCAAATAAGGCTACTCAGCCAAGGCTACTTAGCCACACATTGTACCTCGCACTGATCTTTGAATAAATAAAAGCTAAGTGCCCCAAAACTCTGTGTTCCCCTTTACTTTTTCAATTTATATACTCGGGGGCTGCACCACCCTATACACATATGTTCTCCGAACCAAAATGCGATATCCTGAGTAGCTGGTACATCAATCGAAACCCTTAAACACAACCTCAATCCAGCTGCAACGCACCTGGCAGGTTGACAAGGGACTGAGATAAAACATGGGCAGGCTAACAAAAAGGACTCGCATAGTGCAACGCACTTCATGCTAACAAAGCTCTTTATGCACATTCAACAATAAATTATCTACAACATCTATATGAACTTTACAACACAAGTACACTTATGTGCAGGATACAAATTAGGCTACTATTGCAGCAGAAGAACGTTGGTTTGTTCCTCAAAGAAGTCGACGATCTCTTCTGCTGGGCGGTCCACCGCCTGATAGTGCGGCACCATATTCTAAGGAGAACCTGCTGGCGGTGCAAGCGGCCCAGACGCAATGGCGGCAACATCTACGTCAGGCCTGTGCAATCACACTATTGAGAGAGCAGCCTTGGCACCAGCCACCAACTATTGCCTCACGCATGCGCGAACCGCGGACAGATCTTGAAACTTAGCAAGGAGGGCCAGCAAGCTTGATGGAGTATCATCCAGCGAGAACATCGCCCGATAAATGTTCTTCAAGCATGACTGCGACTTCTTCAGAAAGAGCAGCACTTGCGATGCACAATCCTGCAGGGTCGCCAGCGCAGTCGCACGATCATGATCTACCCAGAAGTATCCACTCTCTTGAAGTTGTTCCTGGGTGAGATCATGCAGGCGAATAGCAATTCTATCCTTCTCCTCCTAGGGATGACGCGCGCTAACAACTACACAAAGCAACACCAGCAGCATGAGTACAACGTACCACTGCGAGTGACTACAAGGAAAAGATGAGAACAAGCAAACTAACACTTGAATTGGTCGCCCAGCTGCGTCACCTCACCAAGCAGAAATTGCTCTCGGGCGGCGGCTTTTTCCGCCTTCGACTTCCACACGTCCGCGTTACCGCGGAGCACGGGCAACTCACGCTCCAGCTGCTTCACGCGATCACGCAGTCGCGAAAACAAGGACAGCTCATCTACCCTGGAACGCGACGGTGCCACGATATCATCAAGAGTTGTCGAGTCTTGGATTCCCCTCATAGGATCACTTGATGTACCCTACCACAAGTCAAGATAGAAGCAAATAAGACGACCAAATCAACACAAAGACAAAAGGGTCAGATGCATTCAAGACCAGCATAAGTATCAGCAGATACACTCGCCAGCAGGCATGTTCTTAAACAAAAGGACATAAACTAATCAACTATTACAAAGCTAACTAAGGAGCAACTGGCTTCTTCGACTTCGATGGCTTCGGGGGCTTCATCAAGTCCGTGGCAGTATCAGACGCCACTGACTTTCCGCCGGCCCCTGAGGCCGAAGCTTTCGCCGCCTTCTTGGCACGTTGGAGCTCCTCAGAGTACTTCGCAACAGTATTTATCAAGTGATGCCCATATTTGCCACAGGCAGTCGCGAAAGGAGCGAAGACTACCTGATGCCTGTCCGCGCCAACAAGCATCGCCTTCGACACCACGGAAGGATCGATCTCGACTCCGTGGGCCTGCACCATGGCGAGTGACATGGACGCGCCAGTCGTGCGGAGTGAGTTCTTGTAGCTGGAAGGCACACCCCCGGCGAGTGACTCCACCAGCTCGTCCATATTATCGACTAGCTCCGCCTTAGGAATCAACTCCTCCCGGAGGCGACTGAGGGCGCCCTTGGCCTTGGAAAGTGTATCCTGGATGGCGGCGCTACGGTCCTAGACTACAGCCAGCACACCCGCCAGAGCGTCATCGCGACGAAGGGCATGCGGGTCAAAGCTCAAATCGCCAGCATCTGTACATAAACCCACACATGGACCAAAAACATCAGTGCCACCAGCAAAAACATTAGAAGCAGAGAAGGACAACAATATCCACAAGCAAAAGTACCTGAGAGAGCCTTGGCGATTGAGAACAATTGTTCTTCGAACAACTTTTCCCTGGCCGCAAAGGAGGCCGCAGATCCTCTTCACGCTTCCCCGCCTCGGCACGCGCTGCGATTGCCTCGTCGCGACCCTTCACAGCCACGGCAAGTGTCTTCTCCAAGGTGGCGACATTACGCAATAAGGCATTATGTTCAGCTACACGACAAGAAAAAGTTGATTATCAGTCGACTATATCAAAAGGAGAAGACGAAGAAGAATAAGTGTAGAACACTCACTTTCAACCACACGGTGACGCATCTCCAGCATTGCATGCTGGCGGCCCATCGCCATCACTTGTTCTGCCAAGTGCGCGGCTTCCTTCACAAGGAGCTGTAGCACAACCAAGGAATCAACAGAGGCAACAGATAATGTCGACTGTAACACTAAAACAAAGAAAAGCTATACTTACATGGTCCTCCAGTGACTCCGAAGATGTCTGTTGTACCGTTACCCGGGCAACCATTCGATGCTCTCCTGCACGAGGAGAACTGGAAGAGTTGTGCCCGAAGTGGGCCGCCAATGGAGGGGAAGGATCGCGCTCGACCTTTTTCTTTGCCCTTGAGGTCGCGACTCCTGATTCCTTCAAAAATTCGACATCGCCAGAAGATGATGATGCCTCTTGACTACAAGACAAAACCCACATTGAGAAAGGGCAAACTCCAGGACAAGCCAACAAGAAGAAAACAGAGAAGAACAAATGAACTAGAAAACTTACAAGTCAAATTTTTCAAAGTCAAATGTGGCCTCCACCGACTCCGATGAAGACTCCTTGGGCAATCACATCTTCTTGCGAGAAGATGGTGCCACAGCCCTCACAGGAACGGCAAGAATTGGCGACTCTGCACCAACGCCCATGCCTTCCGGAGTCGAAGGAGACGACGCGTCGGAATCCTTGCTACGCAAACGCTTGCGAGTATCTGGACTATCGGACTCGGGGGCTTCCTCCTCCACATCAGAAGGGACAGTCGACTCAGACTCATCCTCTTCCAAGGCTTCGCGAGGAATAATCCCCTCGGGGAGAGGGGACATACAAGGCGACACCGCCCAATCCTGCATACAGACAACAAAAATCAGGAAAAAAACAAGTCAAAGTCAGAAAATCAATCGACAAAATAAGCTACCGCGTAGCACAACTATACCTCAGGAGGAGGATTCAAAGAATCAAAGGGAGGAACAACTGGCTCACTAGGAAGCACATCCTTGCTGGTGTACTTCGTGACCAGTCGAACCCTCTTGTCCAACTCACTCGTGGACATGCCATCGGCAGACACGCGAGTGGCATCATCAGCGCCAGCCCATTGAAATATGGGGTGGACTCTGGCTTGCAGGGGCTGGACGCGACGGCGCAGCCAAGTTCGGATGAGAGCGCAGCCTCCCTCCTCTTTGCCTATGCGACTCTCGAGGTCGCAGACGCGTTGATACAGCACGTCTGTCTCCGCGAGCTCGCTAGGCATAACTACGTTCTTCCAGGAGTGCATCCTCCTGCACGGTGTCGCGGGATCGAAGGGCGCGAGTCCAAAGTGCTCACCCTTGGCCTTCTGATCACGGATGTAGAACCATTTATCCCTCCACCCTTGGATGGACTTCGTGAGCTCGATGTCGAAGTAGGTGGCGGATGGGTCGACGTGGATTCCGCAACCACCTACATCATAAACTAAAGAGCCAGATGCAGACTGGCGCTTCAATTTGAAGATGCGCTTGAAAAGGCCGAAGTGCTGCTCGATTCCGAGCCAGCACTCGCAAAGTGTGATGAAGCAAGAGATGTGGAGGATCGAATTTGGGGACAACTGATGGAGCTGGAGCCCGTAGAAAATAAGAAGATCCCTAAAAAAGGGGTGAAGAGGCAAGGAAAGACCACGAATGATGAATGCAAGAAACATCACCCAAAAACCAGCGGGAGGAGCAGGAATGGTCTCACCGCTGGGGACGCGCGCGTCGGCGACTGTAGCGGACAACACTCCGTCTTGGCGAATAAGACGGAGATTAGATGCCTTGATGACGGAAGGGAGCCACGCACCATTCGTGACGCGGGTGCCCGCGACCTTCTTCTTACCGCCGACGGCGGTGCTGGTGCCCGCAGCGGCGGAGCCGCCCTTCTTCTTCACCACGGCAATAGTGGCCGCGGAATCAGCGGCAGCACCTCCCTTCTTCTTCCCCATTGCACGACGGCGATGCGAGCGAAGAAAGTAGCTCGGAAACGAGCGGAGCTGGTCCAGCGTCGTGGAGGAAACGGGCGTAGAGAAAAGCAGAGGAGCGGCAGCAATGGCGATGGCAGCGAGGATGAATGAGAACAGATGGGAAAAATTACCGCCGTAGCGCCCCTACTTAACCCCTAGAAGATGCAATCCAACGGCTCAGAAAAACCCTATTGGACGCATGGCACACATCGTGTTGGACACGTGGATAAGGGGAAGCGCGAACCGTCCCTCCACTACTCCCATTACGCACGGAAATCGAGGAGGTGCAGTTAAAATAAAGATTACGCACGCCCAGTCAAATTAAAGTCAGAAAGTGGGACCCACTGCTCGTCACGTCCCGTCAAACTCGCTCACGCGGGCAACTGAGGTCATACAAGCGTCAGCACTGACGTCATCAAAACTACGTAGCGAAAAACTTCGACTACTTTAGTCCTTGCTGGAGTCTTCGACTCTGCCATGCACTCGAGGGCTACTCCCATAGGGAGCGCTGGCCGCGCACCCTACGATTTTCTTTTCTTTTTGTAGGAACAAGGACAATCAGAAGCAAACCCAAGCCATTTGAAATAAGATTCGACTATGGACATGGGTTACTCCCATAGGGAGCGCTGGAAAAATTCGACTGAAACAAGCAACCAAAAGACGACAGCAGTCGCAAAAGTTATTTAGTCCCTGCCTGAGTCTTCGACTCAACCAGTCACTCGGGGGCTACTCTCATAGGGAGCGCTGGTCGCGCACCCTATGATTATTTATACAGAAAATCCGCACTCGAATCTCATGGCGACACCGCCTCATAATTTTCCCTACAAAGAGACTGCGTCTCCTGGGTCACCCGGATCGTCTCCGCGATGATAAAATTCGGATGCCGCGCTTACAGTGTGAAGGTAAGACCTGAATAAGGCCTGGCAACGCATTTAGCTACGCACTATCAGAAATGTATCCGTGCCTACAGGTACGATGAACATGCCTTGACGGACGCATCGAGTGCTCACACCCATATAACTGGAATTCGACTCCTGTAAGACCTCCGTGGCTTGAGTCGAATTACGCCAGCACTTTTCCGGATTCGAGTCCGGGGACTCGAGTTTGAGTAGATTGCGTTGTTTCACCCTAAGGTGGTTAACGGATACCGATACTTTGGTTATATCAGGCACGTATATCAACAATCCCTATGACACAAATAAAAGCAGTCGAAATGCACTCGTTCAGGCATTCGAAGACTTCAAAAAGTCCCCAGTCAAATCTGCGATTCCACTGGACACTCGGGGGCTACTGACATGGGTATACCCTACAGGTACTCGAGCTTGGTATATACGGTTCAAATACGTACAGGCCCACGGTGTCGCCAAGGCCCAAACAAGGGACTCGAGTAACCTACGGACTCTCGATTGCTTGAAGAACAAGAAGAAGTTAAAGATAGAAAGTTTGAAGGGGAAAAACCCTAACTGGTAACCGACTCGACTTGCCACCCGAGACCTAGCTCTATCTATATAAAGGCTAGGAGGGGACGGCGAGGAGGACACACGCAACCCTAGTTTCCACAACCCTCGCCAGATTACATCTACGCACCATTGTAACTTTCGATTCCTTCGATAATTCCACGAGCAAACAAGCAGGAGTAGGGACCTCTACGAGGCCTGAACCTGGGTAAATCTTTGTCCCCTGTGTGCTTGTTTGCTAGCCGATAGATGTCTCCAACGCTCCCTCCTTCTCCAAAACCCAAGTCCATAACAATGGGCATTGATGATTTAAACCCTCGTCACCACCTAAGATGACATTGGCTAATTACGTGTCAGTAAGTAAATTGTCAATGAGATTCCATGTTGCTGCTAAGTTGCAATTGCATTATCTGTTTTTCAAATGAGTATTGATTTTGTGGGTTATGCCCCAGTGGAGCAATGGGAAAGAAGACGCATGAGAGGCATTGGCTATGAGGTGGCTCGGGGAAGACATCGAGTTCAAGATTGTGAGCGAGCAGAATAAGGCAAACCACGGCAGCGAGGGAACACACAGTGCGGGAAACTGCAACCATGACCGCTTCAAGGAAAAGCTGGTATATATATACATGGAACAACCTGCATTTATTTCGCCTCATGTTCCTACTTGATACATATAACATTTCTTTAGCGATGCAGGAGGCTCATCTAGGGCGGCCTATTTCCGACATTGCGATGTGGCCGAAGATGCACCAGAAGAAGGTCGATCTAGACAAGCCTAAACCCTCTCTCCCCGATTACTTTGGCGATACTGAAGATGACTTGAGGCAATACCGCTCGACGCTGTAGGCTTTTCATCATGAAGTGGATGACCCCATTAACAAGGAGACCAACGAGATTTTGTTGATCGTGGTGAGGCACGACAGGCAGCATGGTCGTCTCCGCATGCTTAATGTGGTGACCAAGCCTACCACGAACCTCACGCGTATCAAGGCTACCCTCAGCGCTGATGTCCCCTCTATCCCGCCTCCTCAATGGCCGCGTCGATTCGCTGATGTAAGTTTTTCTTATTTTAATACTCTTTCCAACATTCGTTACTGAATGGCTAACTTGACGAGATTCATTATTTTTGAAATTATAGCCTAGGTTGGACGCGGCCTATGATGCACATCATGTGGAATATAAGATGGTCATTCAGGAGTGGCAGTAGAGGAGTGATGCATACGATGAGTACCAAGAAACCACGAACGAGGTAAGTTTCAACCTTTATTTTTGCAAAAGATGACAAGTCCCACTCTCCCTAAATAGATAGTTTGAACTTTTATTTCCGCAACGCCTGACATCTAAACCATCTTGCAGTCGTTCATGAGGTTTATGGCCACTTGAGAGCGAGATTCAGCACCGGTACTAGAATGAGTACCTAGGCCGGGGCCGTTCTCAGTGATGCATCGAAGGAAGAATTCGCTCTCACCTACTATGTAGGGACCCCACTTGTTACCCTACTCCTCTCTAGGCCAACATGCCTCGTAGGTTGCTAACTCTTTCTCAAACATGTAGGGAATGGGATGTTCCGGAAATCAACACTTTGGTCGTGCTTCTCCCACGCCGGGTTCGTCGCGCGAGATCACACCGCTTCATACCTGTGATGCTTCTACCGGTGCTTCTCCTCATGCTGCGCCTAGCCCTGTTTCTGTTGGTGATTCTACGGGACCTTGGATTCTCGAGCTAGAGCTAGGTGTAGGGTTCTCGGGTTAGAGCTACATGTCGGGTTCTAGGTCTTTGTATGCACTTCATGATGATACTACTTTGGATGATGATGATCTTGCTATGTGTATGATGATGATCTTGTTTGGATGATGATGATCTAAACGATTATGATCTTTTTTGCTGCAAATATTAAAAAATCTGGCAACCTCTATGCCGACGGCTTAGCCGTCAGCGTAGGGCTTACCATTTGGCGTTGGCGCAGGGCCTATGCCGACAGCTTAGCCATCAATGTAAGGGGAAATCTGGGCCGACGACTTAGCCATCGGCGTAGCCTGCCACACAGCAACCTCCCGTGGCCTAGCGACAAGGCCTATGCCGAAGCCATCGGTGTAGCATGCTGCTAGGCCAAACGGTCGTTAGACGTCTTGTGGCCCACCATGGCCTACGCTGACGGCAGATACACCGACACCTTGACCATGCTGTTGGGCTTCCCTCTATGCCGACGGTCATCTAGCATGCGCCAACGAGGGATTACGCCAATGGCTGCCGTCTGCATAGCCTACACCAACGGCAAATGGCCCTTTGCCGATGGCAACTGGCCATCGGTGTAGTGACCCTGTAGTGATCGCTTGACAGTAGGAGTTTAAGCGCGATCCCACCAATATCCTACTTCTCGTTCATTTGCAACCAAAGAGAGGATCATTAATTCCACCAAATTTTGGTCCAAAATTTTGAACAGACCCCCAAATCAGTTATAAGATCCCACTTGACAACTTACTTGTAGGGCATGATCGGTCGAGAGTGCTCGAATTTAATAAGCGTGTGCACACAATGATAAGGAAATACAATAATCGATATAGTATTCTTGGGAGGTTGCCCGCATATGCTTCTGTGGAAGAGGAAAGTTAATCCGTGAAAGTTATGTCTACATCCGGCGGTGATCCATACCTTGCATGAATTAATGCGGCCGAGGTGAGGCGATTCAACAGTGGGCGACAAGGTGTTGTTGGCGACTTCGTACTGCAGAGTTTGGCGCTCAGTATGGGTAGTCCGTCCCCAGCATGACAGTTCTGTGATTGACGCGAGCGGCTTTCTGGCGATCTGATCTAGGGTTGATGTCGTCCCCATCTCCGGTGATCATCCCCCGTTCTTGATCCCTACGTACCTCATCCTTGGTGTTGTGCGTGCACTTCGTGTGATCAAACCTTAACACCCCACCACCATAAACATTTCTGTGTGTCTAGGGCACAGGATCGTAAAACACCCCATCTAGTCCAGATTCAGAGAGTTGTTGAAGGAGGAGAGGACTCGTGATGGAAAACATGGAAGGAATGATGAAGGGCTTGAAGTTGTCGGAGGCATAGAGGAGAGGTGTTCGCTTTGGTGGGTCGGGCGGTGCAAGGAGGATGGTGAGGCGAAGGCGACCGGGAAGTTGATGACAGAAAAGCAGGCAATCGCAGAAGCAATGGAGAATGCATTGGGGCCGATATGGTGCCCGATGAAAGGTATTACTTGCAAAGATCTTGGAGAAAATATGTTTCTATTCACATTTCATCAAGTTGCAGGGAGGAAGAAGGTTGTAGACAGTGGACCATGGACTTTTGACAAGGACTTGCTTGTGCTGGATAAGTTTGTGCCAAACAAAAACCTAGACAAGTATAAATTTGATAGTATCCCCATCTGGGTAAAGGTGTACACGATACCTTTAGGTATGATGACGAGGAAGACATGGGAAGATATATGAGACCATACTGGAGAATTCATGGAAGTACATGGCATGTAGTATGGACTAGCTATGGGGAAGTATACGCGGATAAAGGTGCAAATGCCAATAGCGAGACCGCTGATGCGACATACTATGGTGCAAGTAGATGATGTTGGCACAACTAAATGGTGTCCGTTTGAGTATGGATTCTTGCCCAACTTTTTCTTCATTTGTGGTGTTAACGGACATCTTGACTAGGAGTGCTCATAGAAGTTAAAAGAGGTGAGAAAGCCCAGTTAGGGAAAAGGCTGAAGTGGGTGCCTCCAAAAGTGGGTTTGTGGAAAACTGAAGACCTTGGGGAAGGAGGGAGGAACATGGTAGTTGGGGAAGTAGACTAGGGAGTTATGCACCGTCATGGATAAAAGGAGGTAGCACGAGTAGTGGAGGGGTGAGAAGGCAATGACAAACCCTCTGAATCTGACTAATGGTGTTAATGTGACTAGACTGAAAGATGGGGCACCAAGGAAGTTGAGATTTAATGATAAAGAAAGTGCAAATGAAAAGCTGCAACCTAGTAATATCAGCAACGCTGAAGTGTAGGAGGGCAATCAAGTAGTAGATGGGGCTATGATGGAGAAGGAGGCTCAGGGGACGAAGAAGGAGGCTGGGAAGGCATAAGTGGAGGGGGATATGGGGAAGGGAGACGGCAGTGCAGCAACCGCAACTAGGGAGGGTTTTACTAAAGGAAAATAAATAGAAGGGGTAGAGAAGGGATATGATACTAGTGAAGTGCAGATGTCTATAGCTGAAATGAAGTCAAATTTAAAGAAGTTTAGGAGAACTGCTAGAGCAGATAAGAAGGCGTGCTAAAGGGGGAGGAAGTTTCATGTTGTAAGAAGAGAGGGGCCGATGACATGGATCTTCACAATGTGGCTAAACTTAAGAAGGCTAGGGACAACAATGTGGATATGGCACACAACTCACTTTCTGAAGAGGGGCTATCGGAACAGCTCCATGGGACCCAATGAGACTAGGAGGATGGAAACACCGGTTGTTGGGGAACAACCCGACCATCCGAGTGGAACTCCACAAGAAGGAAAACCCTAGTGTGTTGTTTTTGTGTGAAACGGATTTGGAGACAAGTAAGTTGGAGTGGCTCAGGTGGAAACTAGGGATGCTACATATGATGGTTAAAAATTGTGAGGGCCAAAGTAGCAGTTTGGCTCTGTTTTGGAAGCGAGTGGTGCAACTGAGAGTGGCGGGGTTTATGTCTAGGTATCACATTGCTGTCGAGATAACGTATCCTGACGATTTTGTTTGGAGAATTCACCGGTATCTATGGTGATCCTCAAACTGATGGAAAGATAACACATGGAAGTTGATGCGAACTCGTAAACATCAGAACGATAAGCCATGGATTTGCATAGGATACTTCAACGATATATTGTTTGCATGGGAGAAAGAAGGAGGTGTGCCACTACCACAAAGTTGCATGGATCGTTCCAAGGAGACTTTGGAGTTTTGTGAATTAGATAACTTGGGGTTTACAGGAGATGCCTTTACATGGCGCAATAATAGTCACGATGCAAACAAGTACATTAGAGAGAGATTGGACATAGTTGTAGCAATACAAATGTGCCGGGCAGATTTTCGGGCTTCAAAATAGTCAATGGTGATTCCCGACATTCTGACCACCGGCTATCCTAGTAGATGTGCACATGGATCAGAGAAACCTTGGCGTAGCCCGGCTCGGGGCAAGATGCCAAGATTTGAAGCAAGGTGGGTGGAAGATGAGGAGTATAAAGATATTGTTAAACATTCTTGGGAAACCAAAGTTCAGAAGGGGGTGAAAAGGGGTGTTGGGCGAGTTGGTGAGATAGAGCAAGAATACCTTGGGGATTTGGAGAAGAGAATAAGTATACTAAAAGGAGTTGGAGAGTCGGAGCAAGTGAGGAGGGAGGATTAGTTACGTTTTAAGCTTGGGGGGCTAGAGGATCAACGGGATATGTATTGGAAGCAACGAGAACATGTGAGTTGGATGAAGGAGGGAGATGAAACACAAAATATTTTCATTTAGCTATATCCGAGAGAAGGAATATAAATATGACAAACAATTTAAAAAGGAAGATGGGAGTGTAGTAGAAGGAGAGTATAAGAAGTAAGTAGTGACTAACTATTTTTGTAAACCTTTTCTCATCTCATGCAGGTACTAGAGTAGAGGAGTTTTTGAGCCACATCGACTCTCGAGTTACTCTAGCGATGGACGAATTCTATGCAAGGAGTTTACATCCCAAGAGGTGAAAGATGCTCTCTATAGCATTGGCGATCTCAAGGCCCCTAGTACATATGGTATGTCCTCAATTTTCTACCAGCAATGCTGAGATATTTCTAGAGACGATGTTAAAAATGAGGTACTTAACAAGTTGAATGGTGGTCCAATGCCGGAGGGGTGGAATGTGGTGTTGATACAAAAAACAAAGAACCCAGAAATCATGAAGGACTTAAGGCCAACAAGTTTATGCAATGTTGTGTACAAGTTGATTTCAAAGGTTCTCGCAAAAGGCTCAAGCAAATTCTGCCCAAGATCATCTCGCCAAACCGAAGTGAATTTTTTCTAGGGAGATTAATCATGGATAACATTCTCCTTTCTTATACGTGTACACATCATATGAAGAACAAAAGATCAGCGTAAGATGGATATGCTGCAGTCAAGTTGGATATGAGTAAGGCCTATGACCGTATGGAATGGTCGTTTTTGGAGAGGATGATGAGGAAGATGGGGTTTGAGTTGCGATGGATTCATATTATCATGCTTTGTGTCTCATAGTGACATACCAATTCAGAGTCAATAGTGAGTGCACTGATGTTATTACATCGCAACAGGGGATCTGCCAAGGAGACCCGCTCTCTCCGTACTTGTTCCTTATATGTTCGGAGGGTTTCTCCGATCTCTTGTACAAGGATTACGAGGATGAAAGTTTCCCAGGGGTTAAAATATGCCATGATGTCCCGAGGTTCAACCACTTATTATTTGCGGATGATTCGATGGTACCCATGAAAGCTACATGTGAGAGTGCGAGTTCTCTTAAGAATATGCTACAAATATATGTGTGTTCCTTGCGGAAAAAAATTAACACTGGTAGAGATGTGCTCATAGGTGGAATTTCACTAGTGGCGTGCCTAGAAAACCACACACCACCGGTTACTTGTGGCGTATTAGCGCTCTGCGCGCCACTAGTACGTGTATTTTAGTGGCGTGCCGTTTTTGTTTGCCACGTCACCTGTTTGTGGGACCCACATTTCGGGTGGGGCAAAAACATTGGTGGTGTGGCAATTTATAATACAAGCCACTAATTTTTTCTCTAGTGGCATGGCAATGGACATGCCACTAATTAGTGGTGTGCATTTATTTTTGACACGCAGCCATGCGCCCAACAAGCGGGTCCCACGCACCCCTACACGTCGGTCCCATGTGCCCTGACCCACACCTACATGCCCCACCCCACCCCGGCCCAACCGACCCACACCCACCCCCACAAGCCCCACCCTGACCCACACCCTACCCCATCCATGTTGCCTCTCCACCACACATCATATCCCCCACGATGCTCCGAGCCGCACGCCGCCACCCATGTTGTCCCTAGCCACTCTGCTCCACGCCCTGAGTGCCGCACCGCCCGCCTCATCCTTGGTCGCTCCGGTCCACGCCTCGAGCCCAGCGCCGCCTGCCGCCGCCCGCCTTGTACCTGGCTGCTCCGAGCTCCACACCCCGAGCGTCGTGCCACTCGCCGTTGCCCGCCTCGTCCCCTGCCTCTCTGCTCCACCGTTCTCAAGGTGAGCGTCGTCATGCCTCCCCTTTTTTTATACATGTAATTTAAAAATGTTAGTATAATGTAGATAGAAATTGTGATTTTAGAATAAATATTAGGTGATTTTAGATAGAAATTTTAGGATAATTTTAGATAATTTTTTTGTGTGATTATAAATAGAAAATTTATGGTGTTTTTAGATAGAAATAAGTTTAGGATAAATTAGTTGTAGAAAATCATTTTAGGGTGAATTAGTTGTACAAAATAATTTTGGAATTTTGGTGTATTATTTTTGTATTGTAGTTGGTAGATTATTTAAGTTGAATTTAGTTTGTAGATGATTTTATAATTTTAGAATTGTTAATGCATATGTTAGAAAAATAGCTATAGATGTTAGATAAAATAGTCGTTAAATTGTTGATTACTTGTAATGCAATGTAAACAATTGAATTACTTGTAATTGACTCATTATTGTTTTTAGCTATAAGTATGTTATAACAGGCACCAAAGTACCACGACATACATAGGAAGTCGACCAAGATCCCCACGCGAAGGGCTCAAATCAATGTCGGGGGCACTAAGTACTATCTTGGTACGTGGAGGCACCCTGAGCCAGCGACACGCTGATACTTACATTTTGTATTATCATAATAGCCATATATAGGACTAGTTTATATTATTATTTGCATTTTTATATCTTTCTTTATGCATCTTTTAGATGATTTACGTGGACATTCCTACAAAATCCCTTGCTTTGGTATTTAATTTCTGGGAGGAAGAAAACCTCCTTTTTCGTATTTTGCTATTTCGGGGACTTTGTACACCAATTAATCCTAGGAGAAATACCGCGAAAGTTTTTTATCACGAGAAAGACATTGGGCACCGGAACCACGCGAGGAGAGTCATGAGGGCCGAAAGAGCCCAGGTGGAGTGACCACCTTACTAGGTCGTGCCACCCAGGCCCATTCAGGCCTCAAGTGTCGCCTCGACTCTCCCTTTCTATAAATGACTCCGTTTCACCCAAAAACCTATGCGATAATTTCCCCATGAGTTATAGAGGCAACGCGGAGGCGAAAGATCTCTTCTACTTCATTGGAGTGGAGTTCCTGCTGCTCCGAGGCCTCCAGAGAGGGGAAATCAAAGACATCGTCATCACCACTCCTCATTGGCGTAGGGGGAGGCTTCTCCATCACAATATCCATCATCGCTAACATCAACACTATCTCCATCTCGAAGATCCACATCACCCCCTCATATTTGTGATAAGATTGAACCATGGATATTGTTTTAGTGCCTTGTGCATGATTATGCTTGGTAACTTGTCATTATTTGGTGGTGAAGTTGTAATTTCAAATTGTGTTGTATTCCATATGCCACATATCCATATCATGTTTCACCATTGTGAGTAGTTCCCCGTGTTCCTCAGGGCATATGATGAATTAGCTATGATTTTTATATAGTATGCAATGAGTATTTGCTTAAGTTTTGATCTTTTTGTGGTTCTATGATGGTAATATGCGAACATCGACTGTATATTACTTCACCTATATAGGCTCATAGGACTTCACCTTAGTATAATGAAGAGAGTAGGGATGGACAAAATGACAGAAACCGTGACCTAAGACTTTGAGTTGCATTATGGTTTTTAGATCGGGACCTTAGAACTTTTTTCTGTGGTTAAACTTAATGTCTTAATGAATACTTTGTTTGCACATGAAAGGCCTTAGGACCAATCATAATGGGCGCACTTGCATATTTATATGGATCCACCTATTTTAGACTCCGTCCAAAGAGAATAAAACTTGACAAGATACTTACCATGCCGTTTAGAAATCTTTATGATAAGGAAATCCATGCCTCCCTTAGGAACGTTTGTCACATATAAGAACACACACTTGAGCTTATCCTCTTGCTACATAGAGGATTGGGATTTCTAAAAAAAGCATTTACTTTATTGCAATTTATTTTACAATAATTTACTTTTCTATAAACTATAAACCCAAAAACACCAAACCTTTGCATCTTTTATTGTTTTACTTGTCAGACTTGCTAACCAATACCTTCAAATTCTCATGGGTTCGATAACCTTTTATTTATTGAAAGGTACTAAATAGATCTCTTGCACTTGGTAGACATCAAGATACTTTTTCTGCCGTTGCCGAGGAGCGTTGTGCTATTGATAGGTTCGTTTGCTAAGGAAACTTGAAAGTTCTTTTTACTATTTACTATTTTACTTTATTACTGCTACTATGGCTTCTGAAGTCATGAAGATTTGTTTGTTTAACTATGTTCACTCTATTCAGGAAAAGTTCATAAACCTCCTAAGCCAGAAAGGGAGTATCAAATTCCCATTGTCCATGTTAAAAGGGTTAGGAAACAATATTTTTCAGGGGATGGAAGCAAAACTATCCGGGATCATTTGCAGATAATTGAGGATATATGTTTTTATTAAAACTTTCTAGTATCTCTAAAGATGAAGTAAAAAAGGAAGTTATTATATTTATCTCTTTCTGTTGATGCTCGCAAATAGTTTAAATCTCTAGATGAAGAATACCGTCTTGATTGGGAATATCCTAAGAAGGCTTTCTATCTTAAATATTATACTCCTATGGAGGCTTATAATGATCATTGTCATATTTATAATTTTTGGCCCCATATTGGAGAAAGTATTACTCAATCTTGGGGGAAATTAAAGGAACTCCTTCGTAAGAATCCTTCTCATGGTTTTTCTAAAACTATCATATTGATCAATTTTTATGTGAGATTCGGTCAGCATCAAAAGGACTTTCTGGATAATTCTTCTAGAGGAAGTTTTACTCATAAAAGTGATGATGAAGCATGAGACCTAATAAATACAATATTTGATAATAATGATAATTGGATCTTGACAAAGGTAATAAACCACATTTAGAATATGAATACTAATGTGTAGAGAATTTCTCTACTTCTATCTTGTTTGAGGAATTGAGTGACATGTTTGGTATTGATCCATATGTTTTAGTAGAAGTTGCCAAATGTTTTTCTAATAATATTTCTATTCCTAAACAAGGATTCAATGTATATGTTGAACCTGTTAAGCATTTTATTATTGTGCCTAAAATCATTAAGCGGGCAAGCCAAGTTTCATCTACTGAAATTAAAGAATATGTTCAAGCTCCTCCATATCCAAGTAAAGTGCAAGATAATTTACTCACTGCTATTGCAAACAAGAGTTATGGAAGATGTTGTGTGCCATATGACAAATTGAAGTTCAACATCAAGTTTCAGCTATTAAATAATTAAATAAAGAAGACCCTTGTGATGTTTATTTATGTGAAGATTCCACCAAGGTAATTCAAGGAAACACCACTAAAGTGGATAAGCCAATTATATCATGTGCTATTAGAACTTCATGGAATCATGGTCTTTGTGATATTGGAGCAAGCATAAGTGTTATACTATATTCTCTATAACTTGAAATTAAGCCAGATATTGATCTCATACAAATGGAAGAGGCAGGTATGACCATTCAACTTGCTAATAAAGAATATTGTTGGGGATATACTTTCCGGATATTCCCACTGTGACTCGCTGACCAGGGTGGCCCACTTCAGTTTAAAGAGCTATGCTTCACGGGTGGCCCAGTCAGGGAGAAGAGATAGAAGCCCATCCGGCTACAGGAAGACCCAGAAGACTTACCGACATAGGAATTACTTGTAGTCCAAGATGTATTATGTAACCAACTCTGTATCGTAGTCGGATATGACTCTCCTGTAACCCTAGGACCGGATGACCATGTATTCGTCCTAGGGACCAGCTTTTAGGGCACCACAACCAACCAATATCAACTCGCACAGGAGAAACCTATCTTGTAATTTGTACTTCCGGCTCTGCCGTATTACTGGATTGCTAGCAGGAGTAGGAGCCATCCACCGCAGGCGGATTCGAACCTGGGTAAGCTTGTGTGCTCACCGTCCCGGAATACCGTACGTCTCACACCCCACCTTTCTCCATGCCCCGAGGACCCCCTCATGACGTACATGTCCTCAATCCGACAACAATGGTATGGTAAGAAATGTTTAAGTACTTGTAGGAAAGATAAAAAAACTGCAGATTTTATAGTCGTACTAGGTTATTATCAAGATTTATTTTTTCCTATTATATTTTGTAGACCTTTCTTACATACTATAGGTGCTTAAATTAGTTTACCTAAAGATAGAGTATTTATTAAATGTACCGGTGAAAAACTAGAGTTTAATTTTTCCAAGTTTACGGATAAACACTTAGAAAAAGAAATAACTGTTAAGGATGAAGTGGAAACTCTTACTTATGTTGCTATTGATTCATCGGCCGTGATGGAGTGATATGTACTTAACCAAGACACACCCTTCACTGATGAAGAGAAAGAAGTTTTAGAACAAATATTATCTCAACAATCTCCAACATTGCAATTACATATTCCACCTGATGATTTAGGAGAACTACCTTCACCTAAAGAGGATCTTACCTTTAAACTTAAACCTTTGTATGATGATATGAAATATGCATATCTTGATGAAAGCTACTTGATGAAAGCTAAACTTTCAGCTAAAGAAGAATCAAATTGATGTACTTCGTTCTCATAGATCAGCTATTGGTTATTATCTCGATAATTTGAAAGATATAAGCCCAGCTTTATGCATGCATAAAATCAATTTGGAAAAAGATGCAAAGCATGTTGTTGATTATCAAAACTGTCTCCCATAAAGAAAAGAAGTGGTTAAGTATATACGGGGGTTAAGAACAATCTGTACTGCATATCATTACTGATGCAAACAAAAGGATGCACAGCTACCTACGTGTTGGCTTACCGATCAGATTGAGTTTTTTCTTCTTTCAAACACGTGGCGTGTGCCTACCCAGTGCCAGAACCGGATCAATCAGGTACGGTTGTCGTATCACGCACGACCTCGGACGAAAAGAAAAGAACAACCAGAAAATTCTCACGCGGACCAATAGAAGTCTCGTGCCGGATCGATCATCTCCAGGCGTGAACGCTAGGGCGGCGTCTGAATGATAGAGTCGCATTGCCGCACAAAACAGTCTAACATGTGAAGAAGCTGGGGGCAGGAGTTCAGCACCGTGTACCTGTGCATGGCCGCCAAGGAGGGACCGCGGCGAGCTCACGTACGCCGTGCTATAGATATCATGGAACCTAACTTATATAGTACGCAAAGTTGTTGTGATCCAAGGACTAGAAGCACGCCCGACACAAGATCCAGATCATGCACAACCATCCCAACGTGATCTGCAATACAAGATCAGAGTACACATGTTTTTTGTTGCATCAGGTTTACAGGATTTATATATTTTCCATGGATGTGAGATGTGACCCGAGGGGATTCAACGCTTTTTCTCTAGACGATTTTTCTGCATATATTGAATTAACAATCTTTGGATGCATCTCAGTTCGGACCATCGTCTTATGGATCAGATGTTAGCTCTTCATTCATGTGACTGTAGTATGTTCCATTGCGTGTACATAGACTCCTCAAGACCGATTACGCGTTTGAGATGTTTTTAGCCGAGTTGCTCCGTAGAAGCTAGCTAGCTTTGGTTTTCAAATTTAAACGAAAAACTGCTCATTTAATTGCATTAGAAAATAATCTTAATTGTATGTAGCTTCATCTAGGTATGGAGTGAACCTACACACTTAAGGGTCTAGATACACTCATTTCATAAATCTAAAACATCTTATATTTTAAAACGGAGGGAGTAGATATGAAGGGGCGTTTGTAGATAGATGGATCTAAGGTGGCCATAGATTCAGCATGGTCACAGGCGGCGAGCAACGGAGAAATCACCTTCCATGCTGGCCATGGAGCCCTGTCCTGGCCGGACTCCTATTCTCCGGGAGGCGTGGGACAAGCAGCGGAAAGAGCACGTCTCACATTGGTATCTAGCTGAGTTCCCTAGTCCTTCCTAAGAGGATAAAACATTGGTATATCTCCTAACTTTCCCATTATTCTGGCTTTTTCTCTCAATCAGCGTCAGCAGAGAGAACTCTTCAGTCTTACTATGCCACCGAGTGTTTCTTCATGGGCGATTATAAGGTTTTGCTTTGCACGTAAAACAATACAATGGGAATTTTTGAGTTCTAGCGAATGACATGGCAATTTAAGAATGAAAATGACAAGATTGTGAACAGTAATATGCAAAGGAATCCTCATGAGTGATCGTGAATGCGCAGTCACACAATTCACAACTTTTTTATTCTCTAGTCATTTTCAAAGGTATCTTATGGTAAAGTGATATGAGACTAGTAGGCGTGAATGCACATCAATGATCATAATTATGCCTAGATAGATCTAGGGCTTGAGAGTGACATATTTTCTGAATCATAATCACAATGCCTCTCTTTCCTGCCAAACTTTGTGCCATGAAATTTAGACTAATATTTACAAAGACATCGCCAAAATCAGCTATCTTTTGATTCCTGACTATCTTTATTTTTGCACCACAAAATTATAAAAACAAGATGGCGAATCAGTACAAGTCCAGAATTCCAGAGATTGTGATAGGAGGGTCGATTGGCACCCGCTTTGCTTTTCCTTCAGGAACCAACCGTGGCAGCGTGTTTGCCTCCTTTGGTCCAACACCTGCGGCAGTCCAAAGAGTACCATGTGGCCAATCATTTCTGGAGACAACCCTCTCGCCATTTACCGTTCCAAGCTGCGCCTCGAGAGCAGCCATCTTATCAGTGTAGAAGAAGGCGCTAAATGATACGGGAACTTCCTGATTCTGGTAGACGGCATAACTTGCAACTGCAGCTACACCGTGGGCCCTTTTGTGGGCAAGGGTGACGTGCACCTTGTTCAGGCTGTCCTCTAATTTTATGGCGTTGAGAAAATTGTTGGTATCAGTGTCCTTCTCTCCAACCTGTTCAGTTGTGCAATACGCACAATGTGGTTAAAGTAAAGAGCATCATCCATGGATACTCCATAACCAAATAACCTATTACTGAGGAACTCCCCAGCAAACAATATCTAATACATCTGAGCTGAGCAGACAGTTCTTACCTTACGAACAAGGCACAATATATCTGCCCGGGATAATGTAACAGCAGCAAAAATAATATTGCTGAACCTCCGTTTCACCACAGTCTTTAACTGTTCCACTACTTCTTTTGCCGCAACTTCAAACGGAACCTAAATAAATTAAAAATTATAACAAAAGAAAACAATTATCTTTTTCCTCAGCGAACAAAAGCATCCTATTCCTGTGCACTGAAATTGTAAAATCAAAGCCTTTTATGGTGTCAGCCTTTTAGTAGGCAGGATTAGTGCATGCTAGCCAATAACTCCTGATTGAAGCACATCACATAGCAATGTAAGGTCATCTCTACTGCTATTGCTAAAAAGGGTAATGAGCATATTACCCCAATGGATGAGGTTGGTACACTGAACTGTAAGCATAGGTGCCCGAAAGTAAACAGGGTAGTACAACTAATAATGTGCGTGAAAAGAGGTTGGTATATATGGTATTTCACACTATGTTTAGGTTTTGTGTGTATTCTGTACTACATTGCCTATTTTGGCTTGAATCAACAGAACACGTCAGCTCATAAAGTTAACAGTGGCAAAAAGGTAAATTGAGTTTGGAAGGTTGTTCAGCCACAAAATTCTTTGTCTTGAGATAAGCTTAGTAATCTATACTACCTAATAATAATAAAGGGAGACCTGTTTCTCGTCGTCCAACTTTTTTTGATGATTTTACCCCTATTTTCAAATGTAATTACAGGGACTGCCACCGCTTAAGTGAAAAAACGCTTTGCCAGGCCAAGAGATTTGGTCAACTCGTTCCGTTAGACCTCACCCAGCGGCCCAGCCTTATCATTCCGACCCCACTCGAGCGAGCTGCCACCGGCCTCCATGAACTCTGACGCCACCAGATCCGGCTTTGCCACCATGAGCCCCCAATAGGAACTGACCAGCAACCACCGTCCCGACGTATATGGGACCTGACCCAGAAGGCCTCGCTGAGGTCCAATGGGAGAGAGGAGAGACAGAAGCGGTGACAATCCCATGGCGAATCCGACAGGTGGCTTGGCGCCTTACCGGCGCTCCAGCTTCTGAGGGTAGCACTCGTGCTCCTGTATGTTCTCATGCACGAAGAGAAAGATGACCACGAGGTGGGCTTTCTTGGTTGGCCGGATGGGCCTGAGGACAAGGAACTAGGCGAGTGGGAAAGAAAGGACCAAGGGAAAGAAAAGAAAAGCAAAAGAAAAGGAGAGACGACATACTCAAGTTTAGTCCCACCCTGCCCCCTTACATCGAGCCTCACCGGTTTATATACGGCGCCAATTGCCTGGATATCAGCAAGATGACTCGGGAATCAACAAGCAGCCACACCTTGCCTAATTGATCTATGCATATGGTGTGAGCTTGATTAAAAGTGAGGGAACCGATTGTGGGCTGCCTTGCATGCATAGTGCATGATTAAACAAGTCTATCTATTGATAGTTGGCCCTAATTAAACATGATCATGAGAAAAGGGGGAAGACGTTGCACAATGGGGGAAAAGGGGGAAACGTTACACAGTGGTGGTGCATAATTACAACACCGTCGTGCCACATGTGAATCGTTAGCTAGCCTTGAGATTGAGCTACATGACCCCCTCACCCTTAACCGCGGGACACCCTCACCCCTAAGCGCAACACTGGAATCTAGGAGTCTACAATACCTTTTGCTATGAGATATTGCTCCTGAACGTATACTTCTCTTTTACTTGGCACATTTTTCCTAAGGTGCTCGAGGATGAGAACTCAGGCACGCTAGAAGGTTAGAGACTTGCCATGTTAATTTAGTCAAGATCTGACTGTCAAAAGGATCCAATGTCGAGCTGCATCCAATTTGAACGATTCAAAAAGGTATCCAATTTACGCGAGGATTGGGCCATATTATTATGTTGTTGCACGAATCTTTGGTCTTCAGAACCAAAGATATATGTCATTCAATCTTTTTATAAATTTTTGGGTGCAATGCCTTAAACCTTTCCTTCCGCTATGAGGTACTCCACCTCTTTGCGTTTTCTCAAAATAATTGACTGCAAAGTGCATAACGGTATTAATCAAGTAGCTAAAACGATGTAGATTCTTCTCTCCCGTTGCAACACATGGGCCTGTGAGCTAGTTTCTCTTTTATTATCAGTTTGTGACAAGAAACCACATGTGGTAGTGCAAAATCACTACCCCCTATCCTTACTGACTTTGTTACTTTATTGTTCTAATTGTCCGCAGGTTGAAGTTTCTCGATCAAACACTAGTTTCCTGAAAATGTAGATTTCCAATGTATAACAGATGAGATGTGTTTACCTGAATGGATTTAAGATAATCTTCACTCCCGAGCAAGATCTCGCGCAACCTCTCCTCCCACTGTTTCCATTCACTAGCATATGAACCATTTGATGGCTTGCATTATTGGTCAAATCAGCCATTATATAGAAGAATCATGATTTTGACTATTCCGCACTAGTTTTGCGAACATTATCAGCTGACGTAGCACTAGCTTTGTACCCAGGGGTTAACAGGTAACAGTTCCATACCTTCTACGCCTGCTTTGTTGATGCAGTCTGAATAAGCTAAGCCCCTCATCTAGGATGCTTTCGACATCACCAGGCAATGGAGCTCTGAAATTAGCAAATGCCAAGTAGCAGTTTAGCAGATACAAGTTTTTTTTAACAACAAAAATGAAGCCGGACTCATCACGGCATGTTTTCTTGGTACGTATATGGTTTTGTAAGGCTATAAACTTCTGGGTGCATAATAATACTGAGCAAGTCATCTTTCTAAGTATTTCCAAAGTACACGAACACAGAAGGGCATGGCTCAACAAGCATGACATTTTAGGTAAGCAGTACATGAGAAAAGGAGGAAAAGTATAAGAGGGTAAGAAACAGGTCATTTTATTAAAAAAAACTATGGTAGAAACAGTACAGCAAAATGTGAAAATCTCTACCTATCTGGCTTCAGGAGAGGCATCTTAACCAAGGAGCCAAAACGCTCGTACAGTTCACTTTCAAAATCTCTTCGGCTCTGGAAGTGCATTTTTCTTGACTGTAACATTGATAATATGATATTCCAGCAGGATTTAAAACAGTTTTTCAGGAAAGGACATACCTTCCCCTCATAGAGGTTGTAAAACTTTAACAATACATTACCAGCATCTGGTGAGTCCTTGTTCAGGTTTCCCTTTATAAGTACGTAGTCATAATATGTTAGACAACTTGCAATGAACATCAGTCACTATCTACAAACTTGTGTAAAGCGCGAAAAGTCCTACGTACCGGATGATCGGCCCGTTTGAGTACACGAAACATGAAAACAGCAAGAGCTTCAAAACAAAATGGATTTGTATCGGTGCCTGTAGTTTCAAGGAAAAATGAAGAAAAATTACAAAGCAATTTAATGATCCAATCCAAGAATATGCATTTCGTAAATAGAGATATAGATAGTGAAGATGGGAATAACACACTAGAAAATCCAAATAATCTCCAAGCATAGGGTTTTGTACAGTCCTTTTTGAAATTATTCCCTGAATAATATTATATGGTACAGAGTACAAGGTATAGTATCAAGTACAACATTGTTTTACATGGAGGACCAGAAAGATAATAAACTACAAAAAGGTGATCCACCGCATGCGGCAGGAAGGCTGCGGATGAACCGGTGCGCCACTGCCACTGCATCGGCCCATCCCTCCAACATCGGGTCGCCGAAGAAGATCTTGAGGGAGAGAACACTGCTGGAAACGGAGAAGGGAGAAGAGGGCTCTTCGCTCCACCAAAGCTCCAAACTCTTGAAATGCGCAGACTCCAGAGAAATTGCCAGGCCATGTCATGTCTGCTTGAAACCCAGCTCCTTCTTCCATTGCTGCAGTGAGGGCCTCCAGTCAGTAGGTTGAGAAGAAGAAAGAACGCCAAATCGGAAGGATAATCGACCAAGACCAGCCTGACAAGGGCGCTTGAGATGAACTGGAAATACATCATCCTTGCAAGAAGTAATCAATGCGAAGCACTAGATTTTGACTACATGCGTCGACCGAAATCTAGTCCGCTTAGCCAGAACCATGGAGAGTCGAAGCAGAACTGAAAGAACTCACCAAGCACACAGTGTTTTGGATGAGAAGGCCAGCGAATCCAAGAACAATTTGCAGGGATTATCAACTAGAAAACACCGTATTGAATAGCACGGGCGGATCTTTGCCTCCATCCTCTAACACTGTTGCTGGCCCGACAAGGGAGAGAAGAGTGCCGCCATCACAGATGGAAGACCTTGGCACCTCTGGAGTAACATCTAAGTGAAACAAGGTGGTGCTAATCAGATTTGGGTTAATGCCCTCCTCCTACTCCACTGCCGCTAGAGTCACCAGCCAAATAAGGGGGAAATGTCAATGTAGCCCACCACCAACAGAAGAAGAACTGACCACCAGATGAACGAACCAGAAAAGGAAAACAAGAGTACACACCGCAGCGCCAACTCCTATACACGACATACCTTCCTTCGCAACTCACTCCAGCCGAGCGGTGGAGGTGGAGACAGGGGAGGAGCGGAGCTTCAGTTTTCTGCACTACTCATACCACACACGTCTCCCACCCCGCTTAGAGATTCTCTAACAGCTGCCCCATTTTGGGGCAGAATCACAAATAACTACCAAATGGGGCAATTTGGGGCCAAAAACAGCCTCCAACAGCTGCCCCATACGGTTTTGCGGCCCCATTTTTTTTTGGGGGGGCACGGCCGTCTCGTGCTGCAAATATGGGGCAGCGTGGCTGCTGCCGCATTTTCAATCTCTGGCTGCATGCAGCCCAACTGCCAGCTCAGCCGCCATCCGGCCTCTCCCCACCCCCGGATTAATATTGGGTGCCCCATTTTAGGGCAGCTGCTACGGCGGGAACATTTTTTGTGCCCTACAACCTTCTCTCTCCTGCCCTATTATGGGGCAGCTGTTAGAGATGCTCTTAAGAGTCAGACCCCCCAGAGAGCTCATCTTACAGACTTGTCAAAGTAGCGCATTCATGGGGTTTTGAAGCACATAGTATCTCGAATATACACCAGATTGTTATCCAAGGTTGCTGTGTCACATTTCTATCATAAATTCAAACGAGTGCATAAGTTTCAAACATTGCTTTTCTCTTGAGTTCTTTGTGAAGTGGCAAAAAAATGGAGCAACAAATAATGAAGCACAAGTTACCTTTAGAGTCAGGAATAACAGGAACTGCAGCCGCTCCTGTGGTCCTGCACGTATCTTCGATCTGGAATAAATAGACCACCAGTTCAGTTTCTTTCTAAATTGCAGCATGTGAAATAAATAACATTGATAGTTATACTCCATCTAGTTTCAAAGTAGTCTTGCCTGCCGCCACACTTTCTTATTTGGTGCGTTTTTGTCGGCAAGCGTTATTCTAAATGGATGGGCTTTTAGCTCAGCAGCAACCTTTTGCCAGTATTTTTCTGCAAGGCCAGAAGTTTACAAAAGGTCAAAACAGCCTCACTCTAGAAGAAAATATAGCACCTAAAATAGCAAAGAAAATTGAAGAACAGGTATACAAGAATATATTTATGCAGTACTCTACCAATGGATCAACTGATTCTAATATATACTTGTAAAAGTAAACACAGAATCATATTCCCTTAGTTTTCAAGAAACTGCATCTACAGCACGAAATCGACTATAATTTATTTCAGTAGAGCAGCCTTCCTTTCTGAGTAGAGATGTAACCCTATTTGGCCCTGCAAACTTTAGGGGATCTGGATTAGCTTTTTAGAGGGAACGAGCCCCCACCTCACCTTGCTACACAGCCCAATGGTCCAGTGTCCCTAATATGTGAGTGCAAGTTCCAGATATCAGTTGGATTACTTATGTATCCCCACAAAAGAAAAATGGTGCCCTATTTTGTTGACTCAAAACGATGACTTCCAAATTAAGGCCTTGCAACCAAACAAGAGTACGAAAATAGGACCCTTCCACTTATAAACAATTTCAGGAAAAGCAAATCTCAACTGCAGTTCATATCGTTGGACGAGGAATATATCAATAATTCACTTATCATTGTGAACAACAGGATGCAACTACAGAAAGCATGAAGTCAGGGAGAATGGCTACAAGCTGCCAGAATAATCAAATTTGTATTTGTTCATATAAGCATATGCAAACTGCACAGCTGCACACATCCACACTCGTTCTATTTGCAGAAGATCTAAGAAAAAGTGGGCCTCCTCCACTGAATCCATTATATGGTCCCATGAACATAGCAACCAAAGAATACTGCCAAATGTCCCATACCTTTAGTAAGATCTCCTTCCAAACTATGAAGAGGGCGATTATCACCAAGGCCACCAGGCATTTTCAATATCTCATTACATAGAGAAGACTTTGCACAACCAGGTATACCTGAAAGAAAATAATAAAGATAACGGCATGTGAATTATAAAATTTAAAATTTTAAAAAGATTACAGAGCTTGGCAGTTAAAAGATGAAGATCTATACAATCTTTAGTTATTTACTAGCTGAAAATTGTGGTATATCGATAGTGACCTTAGAGCCGGTTGGTCTGGTATAAGTATAGGCTCACAGGGTTTATAAAGTTTAAGCCAAGCAGTCCGACAGTTGGTCTATGACTTACAGTTAATGTTGCTTAAGCAACGATCCTTTGGGAAGCTGCTTGCATACACCTTTATGGCTTACTTATCAAGTTTATCAGGTTTATAAGCTTTAAGCTTGATAAGCTAAAGTATGAGAATTGAGATAGTCCCAAGCTAGGGTAGAAAAATCCAGAACCAACAAATTTAGGGCACATAATTACTTAAGCCTAAAGTTGCCTAAATATAGTAGTCTAATCTAGCCATATGTGGTCCAGCTGGTATGGCACCTCAGTTTCTGGCTGAAGGTCAGGTTTGATGCCCACCAAGCAAATGTTAGACAAGTTATGTTTTTTTACTCTCAGGGATTTGTTCCTGCAAAATCTGGCTTGTTTGAGGCTTGAGATAGATGAATTAAACAATGGGTCACCTACCACCCACCCATCCACAAAAAACACAGCAAATGAGTTGGGTCTTATATTTAGCGCTGTTGGACAACTGCGGTACAAATGATTTATCAAGCTTTTTAATCTTGAGAGTAATAATATATAAGTGTATCAGCTATTCTAATGATTAAAACCAACTAAAAGATGAAGAGTACTTATGAAACATCAAACTTAGAATCTGTTAATTAAAAATATAATTTACCAGGAAAGAATACAATAAGGCCCTCAGTTTTCGAAACAATATCGGCAGACTTTGTAGGACTAGAAGGTGCTGCCTCACGTTCTGACTTGAGATTATCTTCTTCATTTCGCTGTGCGTCGAGTATGGCCAAGAAATTTTCTGTTTGAACCAAGTCACCAGCAGCCCTTATCAAAGCCTGGTTTTTAGGGCTGTGCTTAGCATATTGCTCAAGGAAAGGCTCTGCCTCACTAAGATATGTTGAGCGCGAGAGTGACTTATTATTGTCATATTTCTCTCTAATGTAGACAGCCCTGTTTTGGCAAACCAAGTAAATAACAAGAAAAATGCGTAGTTTGGTAAAAACAACACTAAAAACACCCCCTATGAAGAGAAAGAAGTTAGCAATATACCATTTATCCAGCAGATCGCAAAGCTCATTTTGTTTACTTGGTGATGTTCCCCATTTATTCATTTCCCTATTAACATATTCAGGACATTGATATCATAGGCAGCACTGTTTCAGCCAACTGATGAAAGAGCTGTGGAAAAGTGAGGAACAAAAATTTGAGAGTTGAATGCATGACATACCTTAGGTAATAATCTTTATAATCAGATCGTTCATCGTTGAAAATGGTTGTGAGGCCATTCCGAAATAAAAATGTCCTTGTCTGTCAGGTAGCGATGTACAAGAATTATTAGAAGATACAGCTACACATTTATCAGTTAATACGTTTGTGATTGCAGTCCCCTCCACCATGCAAGAATAAAGAAGCTTCTGAAGGAAAGAAGTCCACACAGATATGCCAAGCTTGTAAGCATTATAGTGCCATTGCAATAATAATTTATAGGTGCATCAAATGTTAAAACGAAAGCGAGCAATCCAGAGTAAATAACATCGAGTTCATACATCAAGAAGTGACCAACGAGCACGTAAGTCCTATAAGCTGAAAACAATAATAATGAAGTATTACCTTATAAGGAAGGAATTTTAGTTTGACCATTAAATTTGAATCCTCATCAGCCAGACCATCCTTAGCTGCCAAACTTGAATCCAAGGAACCTTCAATATTGTTTTGTAGAATGTTGCTGTCTTTTGAAAGTTCAGAAGCCTTCTTATTGTTCGCCTTGAACCGGTTTACATCAATGAAGAAACCTAACCATGAAACATTACGTCAGTCAATGACACAGACTTATTATATTGAGAAAAAACTTAACTCACACGGTCCATCTTACCCCTATACAGTGGCCATAACCCTTGATATTTCCTACAAATATACATGACTGGTTAAATCCAATCCGAGAAGGCAAAGAATAATAGTATTGCAATGAGTTAATGAGGTACACATCACTGACTTCACAATCTTACTTCATCTCTTGCTGATAACGTGTAAAAAGGGAATCATCAAGCACATGGATGACCATCTTGTAATATGAGTTATCATTTGAAAAAGAATCATCATTTTGGCAATTCGAGTAACATTTGAACGCTACATGTTTCTTCCTCGAACGAATCCGTTTCATCAAACGAATCATCTCCTGTAACAGGGCAGACAAAATAAATTATCATGTACGTTAATGGATTATTGATATTTGCAGTTATAAGCATTCACAATGGAAGTATGTACGTATATTATTTAGTGCAATTGTAAAAATACTTATTGTTAGACAAGAATAAATAAAAATTACTAACCTGTAATTTCTGTGTTGCATAGTCTGTAGGATGTGCTTGCAAAAGTCAGTGACAACAGATTCATCAGCTTTTCGAGACTGAGCATCAACACCACTATATCCAAACCAATCAGAATGGTTTGGACACATTGAAGATCCAATATTTTCAAGAAGTTCTTTAATTTTCTGTTCGTGTAGAAGTAATAAGAAGTTCCATAAGATAGAAGCAATACAAAACTAATATAAATCATGAAAAAGGTGAATACCAGTTGACAACATTTAACAATACCTGGTTTTCATCTAACCTATTAGGGGGGCATAATTCACGTAAACTTGGTCCTAAATCACAGTCAACTGCATAGGAAAGTAACTTTGTAAAATCAACAATAAAAGCTAATGTATTTACAACTTCACAACTCAACTGCATTAAGAATTATTTTCTATAACATGTTCAGATGCATCAAAAAATATTTACAAGGACAAAAGCATAGATAACAGCCATAATAGTATTTTATTTCTAGTATTGATTATCCTCCTTTCTTATTTTTATTCTGTCCCTTGCTCTACCATATTAAGAAAAATACAATTAAATATGGAGAATTTTGTTCGTATCTTTCAATTATCATGATCTGGCTTAGTTACCATGGTCAGGAGCATCCTAACAGGCCTACCACTTTCATAGTTTCATATGGTTAAAATTTGTAAACCAATGATAGGAGCCACTTTTCTCTGAATGATAAAAAAAGAGCTCCAGTTGAACAAAAACTTAACATTGAGGTGGAAACTTGTTTGAGATTGTTTTCAAACAGACAGAAACTCTCTGTATGGCTCATCTATTGCACTTAAATAACAAGGCACAATCATTTTACTTGCTTACCTCCATCTAATGGAGGCTGCGAGAAGTTTCTCAGGACTTCTTCCATTTGAACTGAACTTTCATAGCTAACAATGCGGGCAACCAGACCTTCAAGTATCTCACCCTGCACAATTACATGATCCTTTGACCCTACAAATAAGAGACATGAAACTTTTTACAACAGCAGTGAAGTATAATACAGGAATTATTATTCAAGATAGGCTTACCTGGTACAGATATATCAGCTATTTCGTCAAGGGCTTCACAAACCGGTGTGGCAGTCCCCTCTTCACACAATGCATCATAGGCAGCGAAAAAAGAATTGACAGATTTCCTTGAAAGAATAATAATATTAAAAGAAGACCCAGGGAAAAATGAAGATGCTTCTCGTATAAAACAGCTTTGGAAGGGAAACTTATATCGAGTATAAGGCAGTCAAATACTTTGGCATAGGAATTTTCTTAACATAAAGTGGTCAGATGGCTACCTTGTGGAAAATAGCCAGACATGATTTGTTGGGAGGCGCCATTTTCGACAAAAGGCAATCACCTCCAGAGTAGAATAGAACTTTGGTTTGCCATGACCCAATTCTGTTACAGCTGTAACCACGACTGCATAAAGGGAAAAATGATATAAATATGCATTGAAAAGAGATTTTGTAAAAAAAGACCACCAAGGATGGTAAAATTTATGGATTGAAACATGATGTCATAGTTAAATGGGTGAAGTAACCTCTTCAAACTTGAAGCAAGAAAAATATGATGCAGACAGAATAACATGGACAGAAAAAGGATGGTGTTGATGTTTTGTTCAGTCTTTAGAACAGCCCAAATAGAACCGTGTTGTTAAGTCAATGCAAAGAGTGAAATTTAGTGCGCTTTCAATTATATCAATGAAAGATTATTTTAAACCTTTAGCTGTAGCCCATAAAATTAGTTTATACCTCATATCAGCAGTTGTGCCAATCTAAAATTAGTTTATACGTCATATCAGCAGTTGTGTCAATCTAACCACAAAACGATATTTTTAATTGTGTCCATGAAACACAATTTTACCCCCCAAAATTTTGACCATTTTATTATTCTAATAAAAATCACTGCATCCACTATTAAATGCAGAAAAAGTTTGCAACGTGTATTTGAAGTTATAACTAGAAGAACAAAGTATATGCAAACCACAATTTGCCTTGCTCATGGGATGTGTGTGTTGGGGGGAGGGCACATACCATAATCATCCTTTGGCTTTTGTCCATGGTCTCCTAATACAGCCGTCACAAGTTCCATTGAAACGCTTACCCGGTTTTTCTAGAAGCACAGAACACGGGCAAAATCAAGAACCTTAACAAAACTGCTGAGAGGCAGAAATGCAAACAATGAAAATACCTAGGAATAAGCTGAACATTCTTGATGAGTGTTTAGTTCAAATAAACTATTCACCAAAGAAACATTAAACACCACAGCTACAATGGCGATTCCTAATGTGTCTGTTATGTGATAGTCCCTCCTTTTCATTTTATAAACCGTATTCGGGTTAAGCAAGGGGATTAAGGTTGCGATAATACCAAGAGAACGATAGAGAGAAATGGACATGGTACCCAAGGTTGTAATAAGAGAGATTACTTAGTGTGTGTGTGTGTATTCACCATAATAAATATCAAAGAGGGGAAATAAATAAGGACAAAGGAGAGAAAAGTCATCATTTCAACATGCAAGCATTATAATTTGACACAAGATCCAAAAAAACTATTAGCCACATAATTTAATGTAGAGGATAGACATATGATTTCTTAAGCTCTTAGTTCAAGGCTCTGCGAAATTAAATCTATATTGAACAAAATAGAAGCGGTGAAATATAAAACAAAAAATAATATTCTCCTTAGTTCAAGGCTCTGCTTCAATACTATATGCTAGTGAAGTTCCAGAAGATGCACGGACCACAAACACGATAACATGATAATAGGGAAGTCAAAAGGCATGTAGTTCTTGAGGAAATTGCATTGGGCATGAAGTACCTCGAGATAATCACTGAATTCGGCTTGCATTTTAGGAGCTTCCTTCCCCCAAGCTTCACGAAAGATACGGCACAGGATAAAAACGCCCACAGCAGTGTGGCTATAAGCAGGAATTACACCTTCAGTTAAATATCTCAACAAACATCAAGACAAACCGGCAGAACCTACATATTTCCAAAGCTGTTCTTGCTATATGCTCCACCATGGTGACCAGCATACATGAATAGAGATCCTGAATGCTTAAGCGTAACCTGAAGATAAAATTATATTTGTATGGTTAACACATTTTAATAACAATCATTATAACTAGTTGTAGCTAAAATAAAATCAGTAACTGGTCAAAAGGGGAAAAAGGAAGAAATCAAGTATACCTCCATGGTAGCTAAGCCATGTGACACCAACTCAATCATCCGAGTTCTTATCTGCCACCACAAAAATGGAGGTAAGCTTCCCACTAAAGGTTTCAAATTGAGGCTACATCCACAAATATCGGGGTAAGCTTGACTACCAAAATACCAAAAAAACACTACTACTGCTACTTGGACGTTCTGTATAGCCAGTTCTTTAACTTTCTACAGTAAGATAAAACAAAAAGTGGTTACATTAACCAACCCCGTTATGGCCACACAGATTGCAAATAGCATGTTGAAGCATTCATCGGCAGCTAAAAAGTAGAGTGCGCAGAAGCTAATTTCTTTGAATTACTCAGAAGATAGCCTGATATCTCATCAACACAATGGAAACCTAGAGCAGTTAAGCAACAGATGATTTAGAAACTAAGCCTTGGTTTAGTAATGTGGTGCACTACAAATTATGATAGTCTAGTTTGGTTGAACTGCTTTTAGACTTTTGGGGTCTCGACTGCTTTTTTGTTAATTGGCTTGCAACTAAATAAATTATTTCTTATAAACAGTATGAGATGATCAGAACCACCAAAACAATCATGAGGGAGAACACCCAATAGTTAGTTGCTCTTGGCTTTGTTTGTCACAAGGTGATGGAAGCAAGGAAGGATTCAGAAAACAGCCTACCACGCACCTCTTGATCGGACTTGTCGTTCTCGAACTTGGGGTAGAAAGCGGCCCTGATCCGCGCCTCCACGAACCATGTGTCGTCCTTGTCCACGGCAAAGTCTGAGTCCTCCCCGGTGCTACCCTGCTCAGCAACCCCCTCTGAGGGTGATGATGGTGTCGTCATCCTTAAGCTTGCACTTTGTAAATTGAAAGATTTGATTACTTCCTTTCCAGTTCAGCTACTGAGACGAGATGGAACTAGGCAAGCTGAAAAATCGAAACAAAACAAAAAATTCTTTTAAAATTCTGTCAGTTCATTTCGGAATTGCAGATGTTCTGAATTTCAAAGCAATTCACTTCTGATCAGTTCAATTCGGAATTGCAGATGTTCTGAATTTCAGAGCAATTCACTTGCTCACATCAATCGACAGTTTTTTATTATTATATATCAGGTTTTAATTGCTAACCACGTACACCACGTGGTACATCAATCGACAGTTGACACTGACATCGACAAGAAAATCAAAATTCGTAAGGCTGCAAAGGAGGGACTGCCAGATTCCTCATAACTAAGCTGCCTGGCTGCTGGTAGGCGGAAGGAGACGAAGGGAGTTGGCCGGAGCGGCTGCGGCGAGAGGCTGGGGACTAGGACTAGGAGCACGTCACATCGACAAGAAAAATCTGCAAGGCCGTCAGGCGGTAAGGGAAGAGAACCGTACCGCAGTCGGTAGGGGAGGCGAGTGCGGTGGCTGGAGCCGCTGCGGTGGACGCGACGGTTGCCCCGAGCGCGAGACAGCGGAGCTGCGGCGCGCAGGAACGAGGATTGGTCGGCCGGTCGCCGGGGCTGTTCCCGCGTAAGGTTTAGGGTTTCAGGGGAGAGCGCCGCCGTCGCGATTGGGAAACTTTCAGAATCTTTTGTTTTTTTTTTGCGAGTAAAACTTTCAGAATCTGGCCTGGCTAGCGTACGCGTACTGCATACAGCCATGCACGAGGAAATGTAGCCGTGCTTTGCAACGGGAGAAAGCAATTGTGGAAGACAAAACAACTAATAGTTTGCAACATGTAAAAATAAAAATAATATAACAAATAGCCTTCTAGAGTTGCGAACACAACTCTAAAAATGTCTAATGCAGAAACCATCAAAATAGTTTATAAAGGAAAAGGAACTATGCTCTTTTTAGGGAAGGAAAACGAACTATGATAAGTTATACATACTCTATGATTTCTCTGGTAATAGGAATGAAGTACCTGTAAGTAATTATTTATGTGAGAAGGGATCCCATCAAATAGATATGCACATGGTTTTCTCCCATATATGTAGAAGGGAGGCAATCCTTGGAAAGCCTGACCTATAATAAAAAAGACGTGATAAAATACAAAAAAATGGAAAAGTTTAATGAAACTATCAGAGGTCATAAAAGAGTCGAGAATCTACAGGTCATGTGTTACCATGGATAACAAATAAAACATAGAGACATTGATCGATTTGCTGAACGAAGTTTTCTATTTGTGAATATACTTGTATCCCACGCACCATCATCGACTGCAGGCAAGCGGGTCACCGGAGAGCAACATTGCCCCTGCTAGCACCATGTCGATAGCATCCTCGGTCACCCACCTTTATCCATAGTTTTATTTTCCATCTACATCATATATAGAGCCCAGTAACCTGCGGGACCTTCTTTTGGCTGAGGACAATTACGCTATTCTAGGAGGCGCCGCCACAAGATCCTTCAGACCACCTTCATAAGAAATTATAAGTATTAGTAATAATCACGCATAGGTACAAATTTTTTGATCAACCGTACAAATAGTGATCTGGGCAGCGTTTCTTGCAAATGGATAAAAGATGAAGCGTATGCACATTTATAAGAAGAGACATATGAAAAGGCAGGGTTGCTCCCAAACATGAATCTGGATACTCTAACAATTGAAACTGAACCGACCATAATAAAGTGGCTTCCCAAGATAATTTTGAATATGTCCAATAGTCATCTTCGTTTCTTTTTGAAGCAACCTGCATATACGTCACACCAGTTTGCAAATTAGAGGTGGTACTAATTTGGTAATGCATATTACAAATTTAATAGCTCTTACATGACAATTTCTCAAATACTCTTAGATGACAACCGACAATTACGAAATATATTAACTTTTATATGATTCTCATTCAAGCAATGAATTGTCGGTTATATGCAAGGTTCTGAAGCTATTTAAAAAGCATATGCACTGGTGTCGAACCTTAACAAACCGAAGTATATTGATTAAATTGTACTTGTGAAGTTAAACTTACTCGATATTGTGCCCCGGTGGTAGTGTGTCTAGCCCTTGATCAGGGAAAAATGATAATCAATTTGAATTAGCCTAGAATTTTGCAAATACAATCTCGTGTACGTCCTATTCCATTTGAATAATCCAATCCCCAATCCTTTTCCCCGTGACCTTGAAAGCTGAAAGCCCTAGCACTGCTCGAGGGAAGCAACAATTGAGAGAACTAATGCATTATTACTTAGGGAGATTCTTGGCTTGTCATTGTCTTACCTTGCTTTTTGAATGCATTATTACTTAGGGAGATTCTTGGCTTGTCATTGTCTTACCTTGCTTTTTGCAGCACGCTGGTGATTTGGCCGGTGATCTGCCGATCAGGGAGAGTGGGCGACTCCCGGCGGCGACTTGAGGAACCAGTGTTGCGGAACGCCAGATGAACATGCGCACATACAGTAGATGGATTGGTAAATTGATGGATCTACACTGACTTGAGGCATGATGTATCGGAAGCAGAGAGGATCGAGGAGCTGCAAGCTTGGCTGGGTCCGGTCGATGGAATTTTGTGTACGAGAGGAAAACTCTGCTTCTAATCCTATAGGAGCTACTCAATCGGGTCCCCTTCTGCCTCCTCCTTCTCTTCTCGATGGAGCCTCGACCCTGAGTGCTCGCCCGAGCCCCTCAGCCTCGCTCCCTTCCTCACCGGACCGGCTCTTTTCTCCCTGGCTCTTCTCTGCTTGGATAACCGCGTGGCCTCCACTGTCGCCATCTGCCATCGGTTCTGCACGCCGCCGTCCCGAAATTCCTCTCCAGAGCGCTAATGTCGTGTTGTATGTTTCTGTAGGTCGTGCGCCCCATGGCCGGGCGGGGGCCAAGTGGAGGGGAAACGACGCTCGCCGGCGATGCACTGGCGACTTTCACGGGCATCGGAGGAGTAGGGAATCGGCTCCAGGGTGTCCCATCCATCGCTTCGTAGCGGCGGCCGCGACGAACTAATAAAAAACCCTGTACGATGGTTCTTAGCGGCGGTGACATGCTCCGTAAATAGCTAAATGTGGAGGGGTAAAACAGTCTAAAAAAATAGCTAAACGTGGAAGGGTAAAAGAGTCTAAAAAAAGATGTTGGACCGGAAGAAACAATCCATCTTTTATTATTAGGTATAGATATAGATGTACGGAAGACTTTTAAGTTAAGGAAGACTTTCTATGCGGTCTCGCTCACGGTGACGGTGACGGTCACGGGACAACAACAACAACAAAATAGCAGATTAGTTAGCGAGGCTTGGACGATCGATCGCGAGATGGTCAGATCGGCCCGCGGCAAGTTCCATACGACGAGGAAGGAGACCGCGGCAGCGTGCAGATCTCCTTCACTGTGCCCTCCCCTAGACCCAAAGTTTGCAGCATCGGTGAATATGTCAGACTGTTGTCCAATTTCAAAACGAACAGGAGTTGAGGATTCATTCTTGTACCCTTGTCTAGGGAAAGCACCGGTGCTTTAGAGGCACCAGACCAGAGGCAAGGCCCTGGGGTTAGTTGTCATTGCCGCGCCATTCAGGCCTTGGGGTATGAACCAGAGGTAGATGGGGGGATGCATCAAGTGTTGCCACCCGAGCATCGACAACCTCCATTGATCTCACGTCGCCCAAACGCTAGCCGAAGCTGTCAGCGCCTGACGCCGGCTGCGAGATGCGCCCCCAATGGCGAGCAAAGCCGGAATTTTACAAATCACATAGTAACTGTGACCGGCCGCTCGTTCCCCACCAAGTTCTCGCCGCTAATAGTCTACCGCCACCAACACCGCCGCCGAGGAGTTAAAGGAAGCTTGTTCTTAATTGTCAGCATGTTGAGGCGACGATAATCCACACAGAATCGCCACGAGTTGTCCTTCTTCTTGACGAGTAGGACTGACGAGGCGAAAGGATCATACTAGCCTGAATAATTCCCGATTCGAGCATCTCCTGGACTTGACGCTCGATCTCGTCCTTTTGAAGTGGAGAGTAACGATAGGGCCGAGAATTCACCGGTGACGCACCTTCCTCCAGTGTAATCGCGTGATCAAATGTGCGTTGAGGTGGCAATTGTTTGGGTTCCTTGAACACATCCTCGAATTCAGCCAATAAAGCTTGTAAATCTGGTGAAATTTGTTCTGTACTTGTATGGGTAGGAACCTGGAACGAGTCCACCACAGCAATTGCCCATATCTCATTTCCTTGCACCCATTTTTGTAGCTGTTCGACTGCCAGTTCTGCCAGTTCTGCGGTTGGGCGACTGCGCACCCTTGAAGTGTAATTGGCTTGCCCATATACTAAAAGGAGATATTCTTGTCGATCCAATCGTTGGTCGTTTTGCCAAACTGTTTCAGCCAGTTAACTCCCAAAATGACATCATAAGCACCTATATCCAGGATGCGCATATCTGTAACAAAGGTGTGCCCCTGTGTCCACCAAGTGAGACTCTTAACTTGTTCTTGGGAAACCAACATTTCCCCATTTGCCACTTTCACAGGCAGAGCTGGAGCAGGAGAGATGACACAGCCGGCCCGTTCTGCAAATGCTTTGGTGACAAAAGTATGTGTATTGCCCGAGTCAATGAGTAACAGCATGACTTGGTTGCCAACTAAAGCTCTGAGTCTGATAGTTTTCTCACCTTCTGTGCCTGCCAAAACATCAATAGACAACTGACAACATGCTACTGGGGTTGCTATTTCATCTAGTAGTTCCAACGCTTGCACTGCATCATCAGAAAGAACTTCCCCAAAATCGCTGACCTCAATCATCAGTAACTGCCCAGATCGTTTACATTGATGGTCCTTGGAGTATTTGTCACCACATTTGAAACAAAGGCCATTGGCACGTCGAAAATCTCGCAACTGACGCTCACGGTTGAAATCATCATTGTCTTTCTTGCGTGGCCAATCAGGGCGTGTTGTTGCTGTTGTTGATGATGTTCTGTCTCTTCTTCCTGAATCCGAGCTAAGGAAGCAGCTCTAGCAATGCTAGCATGACCTTGTAATCAAACTGGTAAATGAATGTCCTCACGTAGACCGAACACAAACTGTGTCACAAACCAGCGATTGCCGAGAGTTTCATCTAAAGAGATGAGGTGGTACATGCACTCTTCAAAAGCTAATCTGTATTCAGCAACAGTTCATGTCTGCTTCAGCGTCATCTGACCATCATACTCATCCTGACCAAATTCCTGAACCAGAGCCCGTGTCAAGGCATCCCATGTGATCAAGCGATGTGTGCGCTTAAAAGCCTGGAACCACAAAGTAGCATGTCCATCCAGATGCAGAGACGTAGAGCTCACCCAGTGATGTTCCGGCACTCGATACATGCCAAAATAGGTGAGACAAAGGTCAAGCTAGAGTAGTGGTTTGTCACCTGCGAACCGCGGAAAATCATGGCGATGCGGCCGAACGATGTAGTCGCCCGTTGGTGTCGAATCCTCCGCGTCCTTTGGTGATGAAGGCGCGGTGACGTAGCCCCCTGCCCCCGCCGGTAGGTTCATCAGCGGTGGGCCGTGGTTGACGAGGCGCGACATAGTGGAGGTGACTTCCTTGTGCGCCTGCGGAAACTCCACCCGCGGCTCGGCGCGCGGTGGCGCCGCTTGCTTGTCGTTGGTGACGAGAGTGCGCTTGACGCCATCCAGTTCCTGGCCAAAACCCTCAAGCTGATGGTGGAACCCTTGTACGTCGCCCGTCACCGTCTTCAGATCGATGGCCATGGCGCCCATCGTCTTCGACAACTCCTCGATCGATTTTGCCAGCCCCTCCATCCGATCTAACACGAAGTTAGTCTAGGTCGATGGCTGGCTTGGTCTGGCGGGCGCCGTCGCGACTCTCCTCTGAATCAAACCCAACCCCGATTAGGATTTCGCGCTGTGTCACAGAAGCAACGTTGCACCTTTCTCGGTGGAATTTTACGGGCTCGATCTTGAGATTGTGGAGCGCGAGCGGAGCGGAACTAGCTCTGATACCAGATTGTGATGTCCCGATGGGGAGTAGAGGGACGATCACGAATTTTCAGATTGATACAGAATAGGAATTTGGGATGGGAAAGCACGTGAGGGGGGGACATAGAGAAAGGGGATGAGAGCTTCAGAGTTATTTCATGTTTCTTCCGATAATGTTCGTTATAGCGATATCTCCCTTTATAACCACAGGGTTCAGACTTACAACCGGATTCACTTCCAATGCTAGCTCATAGGCCACCCGACCTCCAGCTCAGCCTGGCGAATGGATGTCCATCCCCGGAGACGAGGGTGTGACATCAGCTCAGATCTGAAGCGATCTCAACTCCGCCGCTACAAGCAACCAGAAGCCCAGTGGGATTAGAACAAAACCACTCGCCCCCATCGTCTCGATTCGCCTCCGATTTTTCACAGATGCAAAGTGGATTTAACGATCTACTCACGAACTCACAAGTATCTGACAGTGTTAGGTGGCTGATACATCCACAACGTCACGCTAGGCGAGAGAATCGCTAGATCGCGAGGAGGAGGAAGAGATTGCCCAGTTCGGGAATTACAATTAGATATGTCATGAATAAATGTCGTCTCCCCAGCTCGCTCGCCAGGTTAAGACCCCTAGCTATCTTCCGACTTGGGCTTTAGCTTGTCCGCCAGATGGGCCTATATTACCCTCTGTCGTTCGATGGCTCGTCGCTTGACTCTGATGGCTTCGACTCTTACTTCTTCTCCACGACAAACATCCGAACCTGCTCCTGGCAATCATACTAGGCAGGTGGTACACTTGGTATCAGGATCAACGATCTCTGGGCGCGCTCCGTGGGTCGATAGGTTCGGGTGGCTATCCTCAGATCGCTCATCCGATAAGATTCCTCATCCTCGTGGCGGTGCCGTGCTCCAGTAGTCTCCCAATTCACCGCGTCGTGACCCGTAAAATCCCGTGAGGCGTTCGCGCGGATCGGTTGGCTCCAGCCGGTGAGGAGCAGTCACAGCACCCATGAAGCCCTCGCCGCAGACGCTGCTAGTATTGGCGACGATGGGAGAGGCGGCAGCGTCCACGGAGGCGTCCCTCACGGAATGCCGACAAGCGGTTGATCTGCTTCATGGGCATGTTGCTGTCATGGATTCCACACAGCAAGGGCTCATCTCAGAGGCAATTCAGGCTGGATCGAAGGCTCAAGCCGATGCGGCTCGTCAACTTGCCATGTTCGATGACAAGCTCTCTGCCACCATGGAGCGATTAGAGTGCTAGTACGCGTGTTCCCCATCACTAGAAGGCGGTGACCCGGATATGGAGGGGATCCAACCCACCAGCAAGGGCACGCTTCAGGCGACCACGGCTACATGGACGGGTGATGCTCCTAGAGCGCCGACTTCGCATCTGGCTTCAGGAGGCTGTGGCGGCGCTAGGGGCGGTGGAATTGGAGGCGTGGGTGGCGGTAGAACCGGGGGCGCGGGTGGTGGTGTCCTTCGAGCAGCGAGCGGTGGCGGATTTGGTGATGCGGGCGGAGGGGGATTTGGAGGTGCTGGCAGCGGTAGACCTGGTTCTCATGATGATTCCTCTCTGAAACATAATCTGAAGATGTTGTTTCCTCGCTTTGACGGTGATCAACCACGCATATTGAAAGACAAGTGTCTAGATTATTTCTGTTTGTTCAATGTTCATCCATCGATGTGGCTTGTCTCTGCTACTCTTCACATGGATGGAAATGCTACACTATGGTTAAAGGCATATCGCCTGTGACATGAGATCAATCCTTGGCCAGAACTGATGATAGCGGTCAATGATAAATTTGGTGCAGATGAATACCGAAAACATCTGAAACAACTTCTCGCTCTGAAGCAAAAAGGTACAGTGCACGAGTACCAGTTGCAATTTGAAGCATTGTCTTATCAGGTATCCATTCAAAATCCACACTACGGCGAACAATTTTTTGTCTCTCGGTTCTTACGTGTTCTGAAGAGTGAGATTCGCACAACGGTTGAGGCTCAGGTGCCTGAAATAGTGGAGCACACTATTTTGTTGGCACTTGTACAAGAAGAAGTCCTGGCTGAAGCTAAACCCTGGGCACAGAGACAGACCACAATTTCCAAGATGGATAAGGGGCACCTCGCCCTGATCCAGTTAAACAAGCACTAAAGCTAGCGGGTGGTGATCTTTGGCGAGACAGACAACTGCGCGATTACAGAAGAGCCAATGGGCTTTGTTGTAAGTGTGGGGACAAGTTTGATCCAACACATCAATGTTCCTAAAATCAAGTAGCAGAAGTACATGTAACACAGATGGAACGGCAAGTGGAGATGCTTTGAGAAGAAGTTCTTAACATGATTGAGATGTAGGACCTGGTACAAGCAGAACACCTCAGTCTCTCTATTCATGCCCTGATTGGAACTGAAGGACAAAGACACAGAAATTGAGAGCTATGATTGGCAACCAGATCTTGGCCATCCTGGTGGACTCTGGCAGTAGTGACAGCTTTGTCAATGCAAATTTGGTGGATAGATAGAACTATAAAGTGCAACATACAACAACCATTCTAGTGAACATAGCTGATGGATCTTTTATGCAGTGTACTAAGAGTGTTCCAGATCTTACTTGGTGGTGCCAAGGGGAAACGTTCTCCACCAATATGAGAGTGCTAGAGTTAGGTGCCTATGATGCCATTCTCGGCATGGATTGGTTATCTCAACACAACCCCATTGTCACAGATTGGGTAAACCATTGCCTCGCTTTCTCTCATAAAGGGAAGTTCATCAAGTTGACAGGAGTGCCAGCTCCGTCTACATCAATTGTCAAAGAACTACCAGTTGAACAATTGATTAAATGGTATAAGGGCAATGAAATCTGGGCCATGGCAATAGTACAACCGACTTCTGACAGTGCACCTACTTCCCTGCCACCAGAATTTCAAACAGTGTTGGACAGGTTTTTAGATGTGTTTGCCACACCAAAGGAACTACCACCTGAGCATGAATATGATCATGCCATTGCTCTGAAACCGGAAGCAACTCCTTTCAACTCTCGCCCTTATTGATATTCCCCAGCACATAAAGATGAGATTGAGAAACAAGTGAAGGAGATGTTAGAGGCGGGTATAATTGTGCCCAGTATGTCCCCTTATGCATCCCTAGTGCTACTTGTCCAAAAGAAGGATTGTTCATGGCGATTTTGCATCGATTATCGCCGGCTCAATGAACTCACTGTCAAGAATACATTTTCGATGCATGTCATTGACAAATTGCTGGATGAGTTAGCGGGCGCAACAATATTCTCCAAGTTAGATTTGCGCGCTGGTTATCACTAGATTCGCATGTTGCCCGTGGATGAGCATAAAACAGCTTTCAAGATGCATCATGGCCACTACCAATTTCCGGTAATGCCTTTCGGCCTATGCAATGTGCCTGCAATATTTCAGTGTGCAATGAATTTGGTACTCAGCCCCTGTCTGCGCAAGTCCGTTCTTGTCTTTATGGACGACATTTTGGTGTACAACTCGTTAGTGCAGGAACATGTCAAGCATCTGACAGAGGTACTGGACCTCCTTCGCGCTAACAAACTGTATGTCAGGGACAACAAATGTTCGTTCGCTTGCTCTGTTGGGGGGATACCCCCGGGTAGGGTCACGCCGGGGTATAAAGGCCGAGTTAGCCGAGGTTCGGCAAGGCCAAAGCAGATGCTGGCCGGGTCACCTCAAGGCAGGCCGAATCACGGGGTAATCCGGACCTGGGGGCGTTCGCCTAACTAGGCCTCATCCGACTTAAGCGGTAAGTCGGAAGTGTATGTTTTACTTGTATGCAGGAAAGGGTGTGGCCGGATGAACCATCATCCGGGTCACAGCAAGCTTCTAGGAGAAGGAAGGAATCTCGCTGGTCAAAAGGAGCCCCGGTACGCACCGCCTGAGCGAAGCGAGCAAGGACAGGAACACCGGGGCGTGGCCGACAAGCGTGACGACGCCCGTGTCGGCTGACGAGGGCACCGTCAGAAGCTCACGTAGCTAAAGCATGTGTGACGCGGGGGAAAAAGCACCCCGGTCGGCTTGCCACTTTGGGAGGAGGCATATTCTTAGGAATATGCCTCCACGTATGCCCTAGGCAGAAACCGAGCCTCCCCTATAAAAGGGGGGCTAGGGCTTCTGTAGAAGGGGTTGGTTGGTCTCTCTATGATTCAGTTGTTGTCTAGGGTTTCAGGTGAGATCTGTGGGTGAGAGTAAGAGAGCTCTTTCTTCCTCCTCTCGCCAATACAGCTCTAGGAGAACTTGTAACCTTGGAAGTAAATCAATACAAGCTCTTGTGTGGAGAATCACTTCACTATCCCTCCCTGGATTCCCCTAGCGTGTATTAGTCCCCACCTTTAGCCTATACATGGCATCTGTCGTGACACCACCACGACAGTTGGCGCCCACCGTGGGGCTAGCGGCGCTAGCAGGGGTCAAAATCCGGACGGGAAACTTCATCGCCACCGGCGAGCGCATCGTCTCCGGGCTCGTTCAGCGCTTTGGAGCGCGGGACTTCGTCAGCGACAACACAGGCTGCTTCGGCACGCGCCCTCTCCCGCGCAATGGCATCTTCGTCAAGCTCGGCGCGCACAAGGTCTACGTTGCGGTGGACGTGTCTAGCGTTCATCCGCGCCACGTCGTCGAAGCAGGCGAACCGCCCCTCACTATGGCTCGCGGGGAGCGTATCGCTCGTTCCCCGGACCATGCAGAGGTAATGATGACAGCGCCAGGTGCGGGTGTGAGCAAAGATCCGGCGCCAGATCCGGAGGTGACGCCTAAGGCACCAAGGAAAGGTAGAGGTCGTCCGCTAGACAGGCCGGAAAACGTGTTGAGAGAGGCAATGGATAGCTTGGCAAACCCTGTAGTAGCAGCGGTAGATCCGGCTCGTGCACAGGCCGAGCTGGAAGAAACTAGGCAGAAAATACTAGAGGGCGCAAAGAAAATAGCCGCGGCCCAGCAGTCTTTGAACATGACGCTGCGTGAGTACGCTAAGGCGAACAAGGTTGATAATGTAAAAGTCAAAGGGAGAAATCTCATGAGCGAGATGAACAGAGAAGGTGATGCCGGAAATGAGGAGTCAGAAAACTGTTTGTCCGTGGGGCTGCCGAGGTATAGTACCCCGGCCAAGAACCTCAGGGCAGCGGATGCAACTGCGTCCGAGTTAGAGGGACTGACAGGTGAAGCCCGGCAAAGGCAGCAAGATCGGGTTAACGAACTGGTTCGGATTGCAAATAGGCAAAACGAAGAACTGCTCAGGGCAAACCCGGAGAGAGCTGGAGCCTCCAAGATCGTCCATTCGGCGATGGGTAACCCAGAGAAATCCGCTGGAGCCGCATCGTCCCCTCATGGTGGTCCAAGGAGAGAGGAGGTGGTAACCTCGGCCAGACGGAACAAACAGATTGTCCCGTATGACCCGACACGGGCAGGGAAAGAAAAAGAAGCGCAGAAAAATGATGATCGACGGAGTGTGAGCCGAGGCGAAGCTGGCCGAGGTAACCGTGACCAAGGCAATGCCGGTCAAAGGAACGTTCTCAACGGCAATGCCGGGCAGCAAAACTCAGCCGGAGCAAGACAACCGCAGCAACGGAACATGCCAAGGCAAGAGCACAGTGCCGACCAAGGTGTGCAACAGAAAGGTGCGCCACAAGAGCAAAACCGGTACAACGACGGTGATTCGGAGATGGCAAATGCGGGGTATCCCAGACCGGACTATCATGTGATAGGGTCGAGATTGGGAAGTAGGGATTTGATGCCGGACGATGCAAGGTTGAAACTGGATTGGCTATATAGGTCGGAACAGATTGAATGTCAAGGTCCACCGGGTCCAGCATGTTTTGGACCCCGGATCATGAAAGAGCCACCAGTACCGAACTTTCAGCTGCTCAGGGGCACCAAGACCTATGACGGTAGTACCAAGCCAGAGGATTGGCTGATAAACTATGCTACGGCTGTAAAAATTGCCATAGGCAACCTGAGATGGGCTGTACGGTATGTACCCCAGATGTTGGAAGGCCCGGCAAGGGTGTGGTTGAACAATTTGCCACCAGGAAGCATCAACTGCTGGATAGACTTCGAAGAGATGTTCATCAGCAATTTTTCGAGTACGTATCAAAGGCCAAATAGGCCACAGACCCTAGCTATGTGCAAGCAAAGACCCAATGAGACAGACCGGGAGTTTTTGACCCGGTGGTGTACCGTGAGAAACTCATGCGAGGGCGTGATAGAATCACAGGCCATAGCATGGTTTGCACAAGGGCGCATATATGGAAGCGAGCTGTGGATGAAGTTGCAACGGAAAATGCCAGCTATGTTGGCAGAAATGATCCGGATTGCGGATTCGTATGCGTTGGGTGACCCGACCCAACCAAGGCTCGCCTCAAACGAGTCAAGCGATGAGTACTATCAGAGGGATGGATCCGGATCATCCCAGAGGAATGATTACAGAGGAAAAAGGAGAGATGATAGACCGGACCACAGGTACGGTTCGCACCAGGTTGCAGCTGTGAATCAAGATCAACCCGGAGCAGGGGGTAGCCAGCGCCAGAAAACTGGAGGTCAATGGACTCCAAGGAACGATGGGAAGAAAACTTGGACACCGGAACAAAAGAAGCAGTGGCAAGAAAGGAAAGACCGTCCGAGGTATACTTACGAGTCGATGTTGGACCAGCTGTGTAAGTTTCACACGCCAAATCCGAACAACCCAGCGGGTCATACGACGAGGCAATGCGAGTGGATGCGCAAGATCGAGCAAGGTGGTTCGGGGAATGCTCAGGCATCCCGGAATGATCAGCCTCGGCAGGAGCTACCCTGGCAGCAATTTCTCTCCGGAGCAAACACGCAACAGCTAATGTTGCCTCCCCCTCCGCCGAGGTATGATAATAGTGAAAGAAGGGACGCAGTGCATCAGGTAGAAAATCAGCATCAGCCGGATCAGAGGCACCCCGGAAATGATGGGAGAAACGAGTACAGGGAGCATCACCAGAGCTACTGTGTATTCACCACAGAAGAAACTGATAGAAAAAGCTTGCAGCGTAGGCATATGGAGGTGAATGCAGTAATGCCTGCAGTGACGAGGTACATGCCTTGGTCCGATCAAGAAATCACCTGGAGCATTAGGGATCATCCCAAGCTCATGCCGAGCCCTGGATCATATGCGTTGGTGCTGGATCCTACGTTCATTGGACCTAGCATTAACATAAGGTTCTCCAAGGTACTGACCGACAACGGCAGTAGCATAAATATCATGTATGCAGACACAATGCGCAAGTTGGGTATCTCGGAGAACATGCTCCAGGCCACGAGGACAACTTTCCATGGCATTGTGCCCGGCATTTCTTGCGAGCCCATAGGCAAGGTCCGGGTCGATGTCTTATTTGGCACGAGGGATAATTGCCGAACTGAAAATCTGGAGTTCGAAGTGGTGAACCTAGAAAGCGCGTATCATGCGTTGCTCGGAAGGCCAGCGCTGAACAAATTCATGGCAAGTTGTCATATCAGCTACTTGAAGATGAAATTGCCCGGACCAAACGGAGTGATTACCATTGCTGGGGACTTCCGACGTTCCATGGAGTGTGCGTCGGCCGGATCAAACTTAGCCGAGTCACTTGTGATCGCGCAGGAAAAAAGAAAAATTCAAGAGGTGGCGGCATTGGCTCAGTCCGCGCAGCAGTATATGCCAGCGCTGAGTAACCCGCATGGAACTGTCTCTTTCCAGGCCACAAAAGATACCAAGAAGGTTCCTGTTGATGACATGTTCCCAGAGCGCACCGTAACAATTGGTGCCAGGCTAAGTGATAAATATGAAAGAGAGCTCGTCAGCTTCCTCCGTGAGAATCAGGACATTTTTGCTTGGTCCACACAGGACTTGCAAGGTGTTCCGAGGGAGTTGGCCGAGCACACTTTGAATGTGAGACCCGGAGCCAAGCCGGTGAAGCAACCTCTTCGCCGCTTCGCCGAAGATAGGAGGAAAGTCATTGGGGACGAGATAGCTCGGTTGCTAGCTGCAGGATTTATCATGGAAGTGCTTTACCCGGATTGGCTGTCTAAACCGGTGCTGGTGGAAAAGAAGAAGGATGACCCGAACGTGGTAGTGGTTTGGAGTATGTGTATCGATTACACGAACCTGAACAAGGCGTGTCCAAAAGACCCATTTCCGCTGCCAAGAATAGATCAGGTCATAGACTCAACTGCTGGATGTGAATTGTTGTCATTCATTGATGCCTATTCTGGTTTCCACCAGATACCTCTGAATCCGGATGATCAAATAAAGACTACGTTTATTACCCCGTATGGGGCTTATTGCTATCGCACCATGCCGTTTGGTTTACGTAATGTAGGGGCAACGTACCAGAGATGTATGCAAAATGTTTGCACGACCAAATAGGTCAAAATGTACAGGTGTACGTGGATGATGTGGTTATCAAGACCAAGAAAAGCAAAACGCTCCTTGACGATATCAGACAAACGTTTGCAAACCTAAGAAGGTTCCGGATGAAACTTAACCCAGAAAAATGCACCTTCGGTGTCCCGGCTGGAAAATTGCTCGGTTTTCTCGTCTCCAGCCGAGGTATCGAGGTTAATCCAACTAAAATCCGGGCCATCGACCGAATGGAACTGCCGAAGTGTCTTAACGATGTCCAGAAGTTCACAGTTTGCCTGGCCTCGTTAAGTCGGTTTGTATGTCGGTTGGGAGAAAAGGCTTTACCTCTTTACCAACTCATGAAAAAGTCGGGTAAGTTCATTGGGACGCCGCAGGCTGATGAAGCCTTTACCCACCTAAGTAAAATGTTAGCCATGGCACCAGTGCTAGCCTCACCACTATCTAAGGAGCCAATGTTACTCTATATAGCCGCAACCAACCGAGTTGTAAGTGCAGTGATAGTGGTGGAGCACGATGAGGAAGGTAAGTCAGTGCAAAGGCCGGTGTATTATTTGAGCGAAGTGTTGTCAACCTCAAAGTAGAACTACCCACATTATCAAAAGGTGGCGTATGGCGTGTACATGGCCGCCAAGAAACTGAAGCACTACTTTGAGGAGCATCCCATCCGGGTCATATGTGAGGCCCCCATATCCGAGATAATGAGTAACAAGGATGCAAGTGGCAGAATTGCAAAATGGTCAATTGAGCTAGCTCCCTATGCTCCGCAATATGACAGACGAGAAGCCATCAAATCTCAAGCTGTGGCGGACTTTTTCGTGGACTGGGCCGAGGTGTAGTACGAACCACCACTTCCGGATCCGAACTATTGGCGGATGCACTTTGACGGATCAAAGACCAAAACCGGGCTAGGTGTCGGAGTTGTACTCACATCGCCGAAGAAGGACCAGCTAAAATATGTGCTGCAGATCCACTTCACCGCATCAAACAATGTCGCTGAGTATGAAGCACTTGTGCATGGGCTCAAGGTAGCAAAATAAATTGGTATACGTCGGATTATATGCTTTGGCGACCTCGGATTTGGTGGTGCAGCAAGTGTCCGGAGTGTGGGACGCCCTTGATCCAAACATGGCATTATACAGATTTCATGTGCAGAAGATTTCTGGTTACTTTGAGGGATGCGAATTTCATCATGTACCCCGGGTGGAAAATGAGGCTGCCGACATGCTGTCGAAGCTCGGGTCAACCAGACAAGCAATTCCACCGGGTGTAGCATTAGAGCACCTCAAGAAACCATCCATCAGGCCATCCCCGGAATCCGAGTCAATCTACGTCCCGGAGGACACAGAATCCGGAGCTATGCCCATGGACGTTGACACAGGAAGTGGTGCGCAAAACCCGGAGACTGTTTCGCAAAACCCGGGGACTGCTCAGCATGGTCCGGTTGAAGTTATGCCGGTGGATCAGATGGAGATAGACGAGGACATGTTCCCCGTGCGGCCAATACCAGCTTGGGCACTGCCTATATTTCAATTCCTAAAGGATGGAACGTTACCCACTGAAGAGGTGTTGTCCAGGCAAACACAGAGGAGGGCAAAGGCCTACACGATCATCAATTCCGAGTTATACAAAAGAAGTGTGACCAATGTCCTCCAGCGGTGTGTTGACCCTGAAGAAGGGCTTGAAATCATCCGAGATATACATCAGGGAGAATGCGGGCATCACGCCTCATCCCGAGCCTTGGTTGCAAAAGCTTTCCGACACGGATTCTACTGGCCAAATGCCTTAGAGCAAGAAGAAGATCTGGTGAGAAAATGTAATGGTTGTCAGAGGTACGCTACCAAGACACACATGCCAATGTCGGAACTCAAGACCATCCCAATCACTTGGCCATTTGCCGTATGGTGCTTGGATATGGTTGGCCCGTTCAAACCAGCAAAGGGAAATATGACCCACATTCTGGTAATGGTGGACAAGTTTACGAAGTGGATTGAGGTGAAGCCTATAAGAAAATGTGATGGAGCTACGGCCGTAAAGTTTCTCAAAGATATCATCTTGAGGTACGGTTATCCACACAGTATCATAACTGATAATGGCACAAATTTTGCGGAGGGAGCATTCACTTGTTTCTGCCGGGATAAGAGGATCCGGCTGGACGTAGCTTCGGTAGCCCACCCCGCATCGAACGGGCAAGTGGAAAGATCCAACGGATTAGTATTATCCAGGATAAAACCCCGGCTCATTGAGCTGCTGCAAAGATCAGCGGGGTGCTGGATAGAAGAACTACCAGTGATACTGTGGAGTTTAAGAACAACTCCGAATCGATCAACTGGCTATACGCCGTTCTTTCTGGTATATGGGGCAGAAGCTGTATTACCAGCCGACATAGAGCATGATTCGCCTAGGGTCACCCAATACACAGAAGCCGAAGTGCAAGAAGCCCGGCAAAATGATGTTGATCTGCTAGAAGAAGTGAGAGAACTGGCACTGTCCAGATCCGCCATATATCAGCAAAATCTCCGATGCTATCATAGCCGGAAAGTGTGCCCCCGAGTCTTTCGGGAAGGTGATCTGGTGCTCCGGTTAGTACAACGTACTACTGGAATGCATAAATTATCCCCCCCATGGGAAGGGCCGTTCATCGTGAGCAAAGCATTGCACAACGATTCTTACTATCTTATAGATGCAAAGCCACAGGAAAAGAACAAGGCGGACAGGTCCGGCGAGGAATCTAAGCGACCATGGAATATAGCTCTACTTCGTCCTTTCTACACTTAGCTAAGAACTGTATGTATCCAAGTCTTCTCGTATGTCGGTATGTATGTCGGCAATGAGCTTATCAATGAAATGTTGGCACCTCGAGCAGTAACTCGGGGACTGCCTTAATAATGTTTGTCATTTTCTGCACGTCAGCTAGAGTAAGTTATTCTACTTAACTCGGATTAGTAGTGTGTGAGCACCAAAAACCCAACTCTTCGACTTGCTGCTGTCCAACAAGAATTGGCTTCATGGCAAGAAAGAGAACAAGTTTGGAATTGCGTAGCACATGAAAAACGACTAAGGAAAAGGATTTATTCGAGCCGACGTTTGTTTTTCGCACTAACCCGATAGTCATTTTCAAGTTATTATGCTGTTCTATTTTTTGAGCTAAGCCTAAAAGTTTCCCAGTATTGTTAAGACAATTTTTCAAGCTCGGATTCGTAAGTTGTAAAACCGAATCAAGGTAGACGCGATCCGAGCCAAAAGATTGAACGAACAAGAAAAAGAAACTCGGGGACTACGCCCAAGTTAATCCGGCATAAGTACTCAGTAGCAAAATATCACATGTATTTGGAATACAATTCCACTCGGCATACCGGGGATCTCATGAATTTTCAAGTGTTTTTACTTAGGGAGCAGCAGGAGGAAGTTCGGCATCATCGTCGCCCTCTTTGATATCCGAGGCAGTGTCCTCCTCATCTTCACCCGAGTCATCTTCAATGTTCTCAACTTCCTCTTCACCTGCGGCTTCCAGGAAGCTCGGACCCTCAGTCCATTCATGAATGGGGGCATATTCGATGAGGCTGTGGGCGCAAGCCTGGCGCCGAGCTACCCACTCCGGGTCATCTGTCCATTTGGACCCGGTGCGTAGGCGTGTGAGGAGGCTGAGATCTATCTTCTCGTACCACGTCAAAATGTGGTGAAGGACGGTATCGGCTGCAGCACGTCCAGCGGACTCTCGCCAGAGGTCGAGCTGGGTCTCGATTTCCGAAAGCCTTTCAGCGAGCTGTGTGACTCTCTCCGGAGCATCATCGGCGGGCCAGAAGGCGTTGAAGACCCGGACTGAAACATCGAGGAGGTCCCTGCCGTAGTTCTTAATAATTTCCACGCGAGACGACAGGCTGACCAACAGGTCCTCCATGTCAAAGGGAATGCTCTCACCATCAGGAGTGACCGGAGTACCCCTTTCTCGGTGGAAATTGGCGACATCAGCACTTGCAATGGCAATACCCTCTGGAAAGTGGCCTGGGAAACAAGGCAAAGGACAAAGTTGAGAAAACAAGACATATGAAGTAACCTGGAGAAATAAGGCGGATAAAGGAAAAGAAATTACGTGAGATGTGATTGTGAATCCGGGTCAATTCCTTTATGCAAGCATCACGCCTCTTCCGAAGTTGCTCAAGCTCGGTATTTGCCGACTCAAGTTTGACCTTGGCTTTCTGAAGAAGTTCACGGTCCTTAGCATTTTGGAGCTTGAGGCGCTCACGTTCTTCAGTATAATCCTGGCCAGCCCTTTTCAGCTCGGTTTGGTGCTGCGCCTTCATCTTAGCCATTTCAGCCTTGAGCTTGGCTATCTCATCATCTTTGCTCCGGAGGAGAGCGAGCTCATCATCTTTCTTCTTTAGTTCGGCTTGATGCTCCCCTGCTTGTTCGAGAAAATGTAGCATCACGTCAGGCACAGGCACACTATCTTCAAGCGATGCTGAAATAGTGCGTTGGTCCGGAAGTGCCGAAGAATGAATATTTGCCGAGCCAAGGAGGAAAGCCGATGGAAACCACGGTAAAGACAGACAAGAAGGACGTACCCTTGATCTGCTCCAAGTTCTTCCACATTATCTTGTTTTCAGCTTCCACTCCAGCTGCGGAAACCGAACAATCAGATTAGTTCGGCAAAGGAAGTGGAAGGGAAATGAAGGAGCGTTAAAGAAAGAAATTTACCCCTTTTCTCATACTCCGCGATGAGTGCAGCCTGTTTCGTGCGAAGATTTTTGTGCGTATCCAACAAGCGCTGGAATTCAGCACTTCGGCGGTTGGTGGTCACCTAAAAGAGATACAGAAACTTAAGTCAGCCAAGTGCATGTTCGAAGTGTACTAAAATCCGGGCCAAGTGGAACTTAACCCGGCTCTAGGTGTGTGCATGTTCGAAGTATACTAAAATCCGGGCCAAGTGGAACTTAACCCGGCTCTAGGTGTGTGCATGTTCGAAGTGTACTAAAATCCGGGCCAAGTGGAACTTAACCCGGCTCTAGGTGTGTGCATGTTCGAAGTGTACTAAAATCCGGGCCAAGTGGAACTTAACCCGGCTCTAGGTGTGTGCATGTTCGAAGTGTACTAAAATCCGGGCCAAGTGGAACTTAACCCGGCTCTAGGTGTGTGCATGTTCGAAGTGTACTAAAATCCGGGCCAAGTGGAACTTAACCCGGCTCTAGGTGTGTGCATGTTCGAAGTGTACTAAAATTCGGGCCAAGTGGAACTTAACCCGACTCTAAGAGTGTGCATGTTTGAGGTTATCATGGAGCTACGTTAGTTCTATAACAGAGCATCCGGCCGAGTAACAAATTACTCCCCTGGAGGCTCGGGGACTAATGGTTATTATCTACAATTTGCAAAGGAGAGAGCAACGTACCTCCATCATTCGCCCAGCGAGGTTAATGGCCTTTGCGGCGGTATTCATCTGAGCGGAAAACTCGGCAGGACCGAACTTTTCTGGGAGATCAGATTCCTGGACTACCTCGGCCTTGTTCCAATTCATAACAAATTCCATCAGGCTCGGAGGGTACCATTCTCCCGTGGGCATATGAGGCGTTACCAAACCCTTAGCATGTGCTTCCTTCCTCTCCACCAAGGCAAGGGCGGGGCTGGTGTGCAGAATCAAATGTTGGGCTTCGGTTGGCTCGGTAGGCGCGTCCTTTGCCGCTGATGTCTTCTTGGGGAGCATTGACTCAAGGGTGCGCTGCCCAGACTCGGCGGCGGTAGGTTTGGCACCGTCTGGAGCTTTCTTGCCTTTGGCTTGCTGGGTAGAGGAAGCTGTGGCAGTGGTTTTCCCCTTAGAAATTGCCGGGGTAGTTCCTTGCCGAGGTTGAGAAGACTCAGAAGATGCGGAGGAACTAGGTGCTGGTACTCTCGCAGCTGGAGTTGGTGCCGGCACTGGAGCTTTCGCTGCCGGAGTTGGTGCTGCTGCCGAGGTTGGAGTTGGTGCTGGTCTGCTTGCTGGTACGGGAATTGGTGTTGGGGCCGAAGTAGCCTCAGTGGCTGCTGGTTGAGGTGTTGTCGAGGCGGTGGATGCTGTTGCTCTGGCTGGGCCAGTTCCCCCCGCTCCAGGATGACCCGGAGCGGCCGCAGAGCCCTCCGGAATAGGGCTCAGCGGACATGACTCGTCGTCACGACGGGGTGAAGGGCTAGGCCGGAGAGGTGATGAGATACTGGATCCACTTTGAGGGACCTCCACTGGAGCCCTATGAAATCAAGTAACGTTAGAAGGAAAATTACGACGAAGTAAGGAAGAACGAGTTACAGAAGAAAGAAGGACTTACGCATCCGAGGTTTTGGCTGCTCTGGGTTTCCGAGCCCTTCGTGCTGGGGCCTTCTTTCGCCTTTTAACGGGCTAGGAATGTCCGGAGGAAGAGCTTGAGGAAGCCCCGTGCTTTTTCTTCGACGCCACCGGAACTGGCTCGTCCGTAGCGAGGGGAGGATCCTCGTGGATAAGACCACCGGGGTGAGCTGATGGCGGAAAAGCAAAAGAAATGGGGACAGCCTCAAAGGGTTCAATTATCTCGATATCCGAGTAATCTTCATCATCGGGCCAATCTCTAGCAGAAGAGAAGTTACCCGTGGGTCGTTTCGTGGCGTCGGTCATGGGGAGAAACATCTCTTGGTCCGGCTTCTCCTCGTCCGAAGTCACCCAGTCCGGTGCCCACTTAAGGGTCGGATCGGTGCCGTCCTCGAGCGTCTGCTGAAGGAATAGCTGGGGAAAAGAGTAAACAAATGAGTCAAAAATGCAACAATAACAGACACGTGATTAGTCCGGGGTAAGTTTGCAGCATGAAACTTAACGCGGGAGGAAGCCAGTCACGGCAGAAATGCTCAATCCCCCAAGTCCACTCAGAGGAGAAGTCCTTGTGAGTGGTGAAGAGAGCCTTAACCCGGCAATAAATCTCCGTGTTGTTCAGCTCGAAGGAGGAAGTCCGGTTGGGATCATGACCGTAGCTCATATGGCACACCTTGTGGGTGCGCTTCTGGAGAGGGGGGATTCGGTTGCGCACGAAAGTGATCATTGCATCCTCGTTGCGCAACCCGAGCTCCTTCAGCTCCGCGAACCTTTTGTTCACTTGGTTGGCCAGGGCCATAGGTTTCCTGGGAACGGCGTCCCACAGATCCGGGTTCGGCGGACCCGGTGTATAGGGGAGCAACCGGATCAAATCTTCAGTGCCCGTTTTCTGGACGTAAAAGAACGTCCGGGCCCACCCTTTGCAGGATTCTAGCCCTGTGACCCGGGGGAAAACAGAGAACCTCCGGGGTGAGATGGAGGCCGCTCCGAACTGAGTGAGCCGCTTGTCCTCCGGATCAGTGTGAATGTCGGGAATAACGTTGCAACGAAGGGCGAAAAACCAGATCCACAGCTCCTTCGTGGGCCATAATTCGGCGTAGCCTTCGATCGTAGAAGCAAAGGTAGAGAGAGAAGTAATGGCATTGGCTGGAAGATGGTGCGGCTGGAGATGGTAGGTACTGAGCCAATCGTGGAAGAAATCGCTCACCGACAGTCCGAAGCCCCGTTGAAAGTGAGACAGGAACACAACGAACTCCCCGGGATTGGGTGAAGGAGCTAGCTCGGCGGAGGCGAGGCGAGCGGCGACGCCAGCGGGAATGCGTCTGGTCCGGTAGAGCCAGTCCAGATCGTCCTGGCAGACCCACCAGCCGGCCCACGCGCCGCGGTCCGTAGCAGCGACGTCCTCCTCCATCTCTTGTTCAGCAATGGCGAGTTCTTCTTCCGTCATCTGCTCCTCGAAGCCCTCGCTGGCGCTAGAGGCGGCGGGGGACAGTGGCCTGGATTTACGAGGACCCGTAGCGGGAGATTTGCGTCGCAGTGACAGTGACACAGAGGCGCAACGGAGAAGTGTGACGACGACGCTGTTTTTTGGCAGTGCTGACGGTGGCGCGGTCGCGAGGAAGACGAAGAGGAACAGCAGCGGGCAGAGGGGTGCGGCGGGGAAAAAAATCCTAAGGGAGGCACCCCTCCGCTATTTAACCACTCCCATCAGGGGTGAGTGGGATTGCGCCCTGTGGACCGGCCACACGCTGTGGCCGTGTATTACCCGTCCGGACCAATCAGTGAGGAGCCACACGGAAGGCCACAGGGCGAAGAGAGTCCTGTGACATGACGCATTGATGCGGTAAACGAGGAGGCAGGCGTGACGTGACCCGCACACAGTGATAACTGACAATTACTGCGGCGATTACTGTACCGTCCCTTAAAATAAGACGACATAATGATTACCCTTCACATGGGTTAGCGTACGAGAGAAGGAAGCAAGACCCGGATGGAACTGTGGTAACCCGGCCGGCAAGTGAAAACTTGAAATGTGCAAAGGGAACGTAAATCAAGCAGTCCGGGGTACAAAGGTAACTTGGCAACAACGACCGGGGCACAAAATTGAACCTGGTATGGCCTTAGCGGCCAAGGCAGCTAAGACCGCACCAGCTTCGGGGACTAATGTTGGGGGGATACCCCCAGGTAGGGTCACGCCGGGGTATAAAGGCCGAGTTAGCCGAGGTTCGGCAAGGCCAAAGCAGATGCTGGCCGGGTCACCTCAAGGCAGGCCGAATCACGGGGTAATCCGGACCTGGAGGCGTTCGCCTAACTAGGCCTCATCCGACTTAAGCGGTAAGTCGGAAGTGTATGTTTTACTTGTAAGCAGGAAAGGGTGTGGCCCGATGAACCATCATCCGGGTCGCAGCAAGCTTCTAGGAGAAGGAAGGAATCTCGCTGGTCAAAAGGATCCCCAGTACGCACTGCCTGAGTGAAGCGAGCAAGGACAGGACCACCGGGGCGTGGCCGACAAGCGTGACGACGCCCGTGTCGGCTGACGAGGGCACCGTCAGAAGCTCACGTAGCTAAAGCATGTGTGATGCGGGGGAAAAAGCACCCCGGTCGGCTTACCACTTTGGGAGGAGGCATATTCTTAGGAATATGCCTCCACGTATGCCCTAGGCAGAAACCGAGCCTCCCCTATAAAAGGGGGGCTAGGGCTTCTATAGAAGGGGTTGGTTGGTCTCTCTACGATTCAGTTGTGGTCTAGGGTTTCAGGTGAGATCTGTGGGTGAGAGTAAGAGAGCTCTTTCTTCCTCCTCTCGCCAATATAGCTCTAGGAGCACTTGTTACCTTGGAAGTAAATCAATACAAGCTCTTGTGTGGAGAATCACTTCACTGTCCCTCCCTGGATTCCCCTAGAGTGTATTAGTCCCCACCTTTAGCCTATACATGGCATCTGCCGTGACACCACCACGACATGCTCCAATCTGGAGTATCTCGGTCATATTATTTCAGCGAATGGTGTGTCAACAAATGCACGCAAAACAGAGGCTATGGTGAACTAGCCACGGCCTACCAATGTGACTGAATCGTGAGATTTTCTTGGCCTGATGGGTTACTATCGCAAATTCATGCACAATTATGCAATTATTGCCAGACCACTGCTAACCTATTGAAGAAGAAAGGATTTCTGTGGACAGAGCAAGCAACGGTCGCATTTGTAGCCTTGAAAGAAGCAATAATGTCCACACTAGTGCTACAACTGCCCAACTTTCAGAAGCAGTTTGTAGTGGATACGGATGCTTGTGAATTGGGCATTGGCACGGTCCTCATGCAGGAGCTACACCCCATTGCTTTTCTCAGTAAACCTCTTGGCACAACGCATCGGCAATTACTGATATATGACAAGGAGTTTCTTGGTTTGTCAATGGCGGTTGAACGGTGGCGTCCGTACTTGCAGCGGGGTGAGTTTCTTATCAAGACTAACCATCACAGTCTTTGCTTCCTTGATGAGCAACAGCTGCAATTGCCACTACAACGCAAAGCAATGGCGCGACTTATGGGCCTGCAATTTCGTATCACCTACCGCAAAGGTGCAGAAAATCATGCAGTGGATTCTCTTTCTCGAGTTGGCCATCTCATGGCAATTCAAGCCTGCTCTACAATTCAGTCGACATGGATTCAGGAGGTGGTGAATTCATACGCGACAGATCCTGATGCACAACGGCGACTGACTGAATTGGCTCTGGCTAGCCCAGATGAACAAGGCTATGCGCTTCAGGATGGGCTCATTCGATTTCAAGGCCGAGTCTGATTGGGTGCTAACTCCGCACTCCAGACCAAGCTGATCACTGCTCTTCATGCTAGTGCCATTGGAGGTCATTCAGGCGTTCAGGTAACTTATGGGCAGAGCACCATGGAGATGAACGGTCGGGGTGGAGACGTGCTGGAGAGTGCGCACCATCCTTGGTGACGGGCTGGTGGACCTTCGGAGTGGAGGACTGATACGTTGCTAACGTATCCATAATTTTTGATGTTCCATGCTTGGTTTTATCTACTTTCTTATGTTTTGTTCCAACTTTGGAGTACTGTTCATACACTTTCTTAGACTAACCTATTAACAAGAGCCATAGTGCCAGCTGCATGTTTTCTGCTGTTTTTGGTTCCAGGAAGTCAGAAAATGAATATTCTCAAAATTGGACAGGACAAAAGCCAAAGTCAGTTTTTCACCGAGGGACAGAAGGAGCCAGAATACAAGATGGAGAGGGGCCAGGGGGGCGCCACACCACCTGGCGCATGGCCCAGCCTGGCCCGTGCCAGGGGGTGGTGTGGCCACCTCCGGCACCCCCTCGGCCTCCCAATTCGCCTATAAGATGCCTCCGATACAAAAACCCTAAGCACCCGATCAAAATTCCACGAAAGAGTCTGTAGTCGCCGCCATCTCCATCCCTAGATCGGGAGGGATCTGAAGCTCTTCCCGGCACCCTGCCGGTGAGGGGAATTCACCCTGGAGGCCTTCTTCATCACCATGCAACCCTCCGGTGTGATGCGTGAGTAGTTCATCTCTGGACACCGTGTCCATGTAGTAGCTAGATGGCTGGTTCTCCTCCTTTGTGCTATCATGTTTAGATCTCGTGGGCTCCATTCATGATCAAGATCATCTATTTGTAATTCTACATGTTGTGTTTGCGGGGATCCGATGGATATTGAGATGCTATTTCAAATTGATTATTGATTCTATCATGTCTTTGTTATTTGTGATCTTGCATGCTTTGCGTTGTTAGTAGCTATCTTGGCCAAGTAGATGCTAGCAACTCCAAGAGTTAGTATTTATGCTCGATAGTGGGTTCATGCCTCTGGTAATCTGGGGAAGTGACAGAAATCTCTAAGGTACTAGATGTGTTGTTGCTACTAGGGAGAAAACAACAATCCTTTGTTCATAGAACAATTGTATTGTTTACTTTACACGCAATTCGTAAAGAAATAATCTGTTGGTTGCAAATTAATACTGGAGGGGGTTCGGATGATAACCTGAAGGTGGATTATTAGTCATATATGTAGTTGGATGGCGGTCTATGTATAATGTTGTAATGCCCAATCGAATCTCAAAGGAGTCAAGATGAGTAGTATATGCATATTGCTTTCTCGATGTTTGTCAATTGCCCCGCTATAATTTGTTCACCCAACATGTCATCTATCTTAAGGAGAGCCACCACTAGTGAACTATGGACCCCGGTCCTTTCTTTTACCATCAATCTACAATCAATTGTTTACTGCTTTGTGTTTACTTTCTGCAAACTATTACTTTCTTCCACTCGATACGTTTAATCCTTTGTTTTTAGCAAAACCGGTGAGATTGACAACCTCATCGCAAGTTGGGGGCAAAGTTCTGTGGTTGTGTTGTGCAGGTCTCCACGTTGCTGCTGACGCCGGTAGTGTGCCCTGCCAAAGTCTAGCTAGCAACACCTTTGAGGTGTTTCCTTGCTCCTACTGGATTGATAACCTTGGTTTCATGACTGAGGGAAAACTTGCTACTGTGCTCATCATACCTTCCTCTTGGGGTTCCCCAACGGGCTCGATATATTTTGGGCTAAGCAAGGACGAGCAGGGCCGAACGGACATCAAGGGGGTGAGCACCAGAATGGAGGATGAGCATGGCCAAATGAACATCGAGAGGGTGAGCTGCTAATGGTCGAAGTGTCGAGCGATATGCCCACACGGGCGGGCGAGCAGGAGGGGACTGACAACATCGTACCGCGATGGCGGCGCACGTACGAAGGGCGATGCTTGCATGAACGCGTGGAGTGGTGGTGGTGGTCACGTCTAGGAGAAGAAAGGGCAGCTGCTAGCGGCGGACATGACAAAGTTGAGGAAGAGCTCACGCGGTATAGAAACGTGAGGGAGAGAGGTCGGACACGGTGTGAGAGAAGAGAGGATAGTGGTGGTGCACAGGGGCGTCGCACGGATGGAAGAGCTAGCGACAGGAGGGTGGAGATCAAGCGAGCAGCTGCTAGGGATCGGCGTGAGGAAAAGGGAGCGAGGGGAACACGAGCTAGAGCGAGGCTCACGAGACTTGTTTCTGGCGGAGCTCGATGGGAGGATGTGGTGTGCGTTCTGTGCGTCGTGTGTCTAGGGTGGTGTGTCTAGGGTAGACGTTGAAGGGAATATGCCCTGAGAGGCAATAATAAAGTTGTTATTATATATATCCCAAGTATATGATAGATGTTTATTTTGCATGATATAATTGTATTAATTTGGAAACGTTAATACATGTGTGTTTAATAAACAAAAGGAAAGTTCCTAGTTATGCCTCTCTTATAAACTAGCTCGTTGATTAACAAGATGATCAAGGTTTCCTGATCATGGACATTGAATGTTGTTAATAACGAGGTCACAACATTAGTGGAATGATGTGATGAACATTCATACGAAGTATAGCATTACGATCAAAGTAATTTTGTTTATATTGCTAAAACATCTAACAAAGTAATTCTAGTCCTTAGACCATGAGATCATGTCAATCACTAACACTAGAAGAGTATCTTGATAACATCAAACGTCACACCGTGAAAGGGTGATTATAAAGGTGGGTTCAGTACTACGAAAGTGTTATGTAGAGGCTCATGGATCAAGAGTGGGATTTGTCCATCCCGATGACGGGTAGATATTCTCTGGGCCCTCTCGGTGATATCACATTGGTTAGCTTGCAAGCAAGTGATGAGATCACTAGAATGTTAAATCACGGGAACAAGAAAAGAGTACATGTCGGTAATGAGATCAAACTAGGTATGGAGATACCGATGATCGAATCTGGGACATGTAATATATCATGAGACAAATGGATTTAGTTACTAAACGTTAAAGGTTCTCACGATCATAGAAGTCATCGTTGAATGTGTAGGAGTCAGTATGGATCTCCAGGTCCCGCTTCTGATTATTGATCTGAGAGGGGTCTCGATCATGTCTGCATTATTCACGAACCGTAAGGTGACACACTTAAGGGACACCAACACCATTTGGAGCAAATATGTTTCACACGAATGAATTCCAAAGCGCTGGAATTATTTCAATACACTGAATCTGTTTCGGGTGAAATTGTAAAAATTGGTTCTGCATGTAATATTGAAATGTTCTAGGGGTTTTATGTGAATGTTTGTTAATTAAAGTAATTAACAAAATTCTGCATCAAATTAATAAAAGAGTTTTATTAAATGAGAGAGCATTAAATTTGGAGAAATTTAATGCATTTCAAGTAAAGACTTTAAAGAGGAATGTTAAGGGGCAAATTTATGTGGAGGGGGTTACCACCACATGAATGGGGGAGGTGAGGGGTCACCCCCCATGGGGCGCCAGCCATGGGGAAGGTTACCCCCTCCTCCTATAAAAGGCCCCCCTCTCACTCCTTCTTCCTCACACCTCCTCGTGAAGGATCTCTCTCCCCCTCTAGTATTATTCCCCATGGTATCGGATTAGCGAGATACATGTTCCCGGTGGCATTTCGTCTGGAAGGAGTTGCTGCTTCCGCTGCATCACTGGAGCAAGGGGTGGGGGTTGTTCGGTGGCATGAACGTGTGTGCGAGGGCGGATGCGGTGCTGGTTTGCGGTGCTAGTGCGGTGACCCAGCATACCACTCCATGATGTAGTACACTATAGTAGTTGACATAACACCAATGAAATACCGTTCACTAGTATTACATCCCTCAGAGTGGTACAACAGAAACACAGCAGGTCCAAGACATGACTATAGATTACAACTCAACTCTTTACAAAAGATCTAGAGAACACTCTAGGTTAAAGAGGAGGAAGTTAACTTCTTACAAAAAAGAACCAGAAATAATAACTTAGAACTATCTAGTAACTAAGACTAGTATCTAAACTATTTGGCTTGCCATTGCTGCTATTGCAATGCTCTACAAAAGTAGGTTTTATGGCTAGAGAATCTACTCCTATCTACTTAAGAACTTTGTCTTCACTTCGGTTGATGTATATGTTGACTTCATTGACTCTGTTGACGAACTTGAGCTGTCGATGATGGTTTCTTGAGCAGAAATTGATGTTGGCATCATCTTCAACGGCTTAGAACCTAGCAAGGGTTAAGAAGGTACGGTTGAGTACGAGCGTACTCAGCAAGTTCACTAAAAAGGAGTGTATGATGCACTATCTCTACATCCATAGACCAAAGGTCTTAGGCAATGCAGGTTTTTGTACACATTTCTTCAAAGGTTTGTTTTATTCTAAAAACTATGCCCGGCAGCCTTCACAGGTTGACCAGAACTTTCATGGAGTTCCTTTCCTACCGCGTTTGTAGCTCCTTCGCGGAACAGAGAGTAACATGTCACGGTTTTTACACTCTGCAAAGGTGCATTACTTTACCCATGAGAGACCAAATCCTTGTTGCACAACCGGGCGATCTTTTCCGTCCACACTTCCTATGGTGTGGGGCCAAGTAGATGATCCAAGCCAATCACTGCCCCCTTCGCGACCCCATATTCCCCCTTCGTGTACGCCATGCCCACATCTTGAATTGCGGCAATGGTTAGTACAGACCATCAGATGCCAGAACTATTGTGGGATGTTGAGGGTTCCCACCATATGCTGCATATCCTCTAAGAATTACCAATTAATGCATGATACGAGGATAACAGCCACGACCTAGCCATCCGGATGCATGCGAGAGGAAGAAGATAGAGCTGATGTCTCCATCCCATTCCAAATCTCATGGTTAACACTTAATATATGGTGCTAGAATCACTGGCGACATTGGTTGTTAAGCCCTAGATATTATGTTCATTTACCACTGGAACTGTATCAATAGATTATTACCATTTGGTAAAGAATCTATAATCATATTATTATGAAAATAGTGTTTTCTGACCTTTTTAAAATGCAGGTGATGAGAACATTTGAGTTACAAGCATTTGTTAGAAAATAACCAAAGGACATGAGCAAGTTGTGAACTTGCCTTTCGTGATTGCAAGATTATGCACTCATGGTCTTTAAGACATTAGAAGATCCAAATTCTGAAAGTAGCATCATTGGTCTGGTAAGGATGAATGTTTAAAGAAACAAGATGCAATTATGCATAAGTAATGTAATGCAATTTTCTAAACACGAATCCCCGGAATAATCGTATTTGATCTAGGGTTTGAAACTGGGAATGGTTTCTTTAGAATGTTTTTCACTTTTATACCAGCTTTACACTTGTGCTTCTTATTAAGGTTTGTGAGAGTGTGTGAAACAATATGTAAATACAACAATATTAAAGCACTCAAATGTGTCATGATATCTAAAAGATTTCTGAAGCAAGATTAAGAATCAATTAGAGCTTTTAAAGAAGTTTTCAAGGATTACTTTTATTGTTTCTTAAAAGAATAAGTTTTGAAGAAAATCTTACTTTACAAAGTAAAAAGCATTTAAACCTAAAGCTAACACTTTAAGGTTTTCTTATTAATTACAAGTATTAAAGAAGAAAACAATTAGTATTGTTGAATAGCTATTCTACTAGCAAGTGGAGACTTTTAACACTTCATGAAGGTGAAACATAAGTATTATGCCTTTATGGAAGTGGTGTTCTCTTGATTTTATAAGTGAATAGAATCACTTACTTATTATAGAATTAATTATTATTTCAGTAAACATGGAAATGTCATCATATTAAATACTTAAAGATTTTTTTAGCTTTTAAAGTGAATTCCCAAACTTGTAAAAGAATTAGTACCCAATTCTTGATGGTGTTATAATTGATAAAATATTTTTGAAGAGTAAGATTTACTTAACTTTTTAGATGGTAGTTTTGGTAAGTACAACTTAAATTGGTCAGACCTATCTTAACTTCACTTAGATATAACTTGCACTTGTTATTACATTTTTAGTCTTCAAACAAATAATGGTAAAGGCAATAGTAATGGTTTATATATTTTAATGAATTAAAACAAAAGAAAAGAGTTTTAATAAGATTTATTAGACTTTTACCTTTTATTTCACTTCAATTATGACAGATGATATTTTTAAGGTGTAGATTTTATTTTTTTGATCATTTTGATATATTATATGTATTTTTGTGATTTTTAAATAATAAGATATGATTTTTATAAGTTTTATCACTTTGTAAATACTAAACAAATAACAAATACTTAGTTAATTATCACAAAAATGTACAAAATAAATTTATAAAGGTATATTTTATTTTTCTATGAATTTTGATATATTATACTTATTTTTATGAGTTTCAAATAATAATATATTTATTTATGATTTATTCCAAATAGATTATTTCCTAATAATAACTATTATATTATTTAAGTTGAAAAATAAAATATTATGATAGTTTTAGAATATAGAGTATATTTTTCTAAACATTTTGATATATAATATATATTATTCTGAATTATAAATCAAAAGATATGGAATTAATAAGATTTAATCCTTTTCTTAAATTCTTGAAAATATATTTATATTTGAACTTATTTTGTTTTATCTATTTAATAACATAGAAAACCTTTTTATACTCGAACTACTCTAGACCCAGCCACTGACTAGTGGGGTTAGGCCACGTCACTTGCCACCTAGGGAAGGACATAGTCGAACAGGCTGGCGGGACCATGATGACGTGGGTGTGCCGTCGTGCTGATGCAAGCACGGCCACCACCGCCGGTTTGTGGTCGCCGCCGGCGATTCTGAGCGCGCACGGACCAGCGAGACCACGCGCTCGAACCGGTAGAGCACTGGGTTATGAACGATGGTCGCGCCGCCCTGATAAGGTCACCGGAGCCAACTCCACGGCGAACAACCACGACGGTGGTCGGAGGTCCACGATGGCAGAGCGATTCAGGAAGCAAGCAAAGCAATAGAGGACACTGGGAGAATCTCTAGCTTACCAGGATTGCGACAGAAGGCTTGGAAAGGCGAGGCGAGACGCAGTGAAGCCGAAATCGAAGATGAACATGGTGACCGGTGATCAGGAAGATGAAGTCCATCCAGTCACTACCAGGCACATCGGCTCGATTCATTTGCAGAGGAATACCAAGGAGACTATGGCGGAGAGGATAGAGCTCTTCCCTGAGCTCGGGGAGGTCAGGAACAACGGCGAGCTTCGACGACCGATGGCAGCTAGGGTTTTGGTTTTGGGGAAAAACAGGAGAGAGCGCATGAGAGAGTGATGTGGGTATGAGCGGATAGATGAGAGTGCAGGCGTTCTTATCCCCTCCCCCAGAAGCAGTGGCACGCATCGTAGCGCGGCCACGCAACTGCTTCACCATCGTCGACGAAGACGATGAGGCGAAGGGGTATCTAGGCTGGGCCGGTACTGGGCTACAGGGAAGTGGGCGAAAAATTCCTGGGGATACACGTGAGCGACAGGCAGGGCGAAGGTTGTTGGGCTACGGCCTGGTTCTACTGACAGCCCTTTTCCTTTTATTTTTTTCCACTTCTATTTACTATGTTATGGAACCTTTTCAAATATAGTTTTCTCAAGGTTTAAAATATCCTAAAATTGTATAAGTCCAGAATATTATTATAGAGATCAGGCATAACCAATTCTTTCCACACTTCTGATTGTATTCACAGAATGTGTCATTATATAAAGGTTTCTTTTTATTAGAGAGGCATTAATAGGGATTAAGGTTTTTAGGGATTAACTTCTTATATAAAGATCTTACCTCCACTAAATGAATGTAAGGGTAATGGTTTAAAATGGTTAATGATTTAATGTTGTATATAGAATCTTATTAATACTCCCTTCGATTCATATTACTTGTCACTAAATCGGATGTATCTAGCACTAAAATATGTCTAGATACATCTATTTGAATGACAAGTAATATGAATCGGAGGGAGTACTTAATCTCATAAAGGAATTATATAAATATACATTATAAGGTATTAAACCTTATGGTTTATAATATGATGATTTGAGTTTCATGGTTCTTCATATTTGGAGATTTCTCTTATTCAAATTCTACTTGATTTGTAGTGTGCAGGATTATCATAAAACAATCTTCGTTAAGTCATTATGCCTGAATATCAATCATCAATGAGGAACTGAAAATTTTCATTTCCAAATAATGGATATGAGTTTTGGGAAGGTTTAATAGATTCATTAATGGAGGAATTAAGATATTCATTTATAGATAACTATTATGGGTTTGAAGAATAGTTAATGAAATCACATTCTATTATGAGTATAGATGAAGATTAAGAGCTAGGATAATTTGCCTTCATGTTTTGTGGCCATGGATCATAACTCAACTTAGAGCTATTGAGATTGCTTTACTAAAGTGATCTTCATGGTATATGAGACTAGGTCTTTATTACGGTTTAAGACAATAAGGTGGACAGGGCTTCCATCTATAAATACTCATCTGGTTCTCTAATTATCGCTTGGAGGCTTTAATTGTCCAATAGGTATTGTTCAATGTTTACCTAGGAATAGTAAATGGTTCCACTATCCATTTGATTCTAGGGTTTTGAATAATGAAGTAGACATGGGTCTTGTCATGGCTTGATGTACTGTTGGTTAAAGGTTTCTAAAGAACTCCTATCCTCACCTTCACTCAGCTTGGGTCATAGTTAAGGAATTCCTTTCCTAAATATACTCTATATAGATCTCTCTTATCTTATTCACAAAGATCACATCTTCCCGAATAGGACAATCATCTGACTCCACCATATCCATCATCATATGTTGACATGGTCATGCCACTTCAATGGTTCTCATTCTCCATTCTTCTACATATAACTTCTATTACTTAGCTACCCTTGATGAATCCATCTATGTAGCTACTTCTAACTTCATCCATAAACTCCTTTATATTAACCTTGCAATTACTATCAAGGCTTGCAAGATTACACTTCTCTCTATATCACATGTGATAAGAATCCTCTGGGATGAGTATGGTACTACTCCCCATAATACAAGGTTTTCCTTGCATTATCTTGGTTAAACTATTATACCTCCCACTACTCGATACAACTAATATTGTATATTTCATTATACTCTAGCTTGACTTCTCTTAATCAAGCTAGATGATTCAACTTATTAGGGTTTTGCCTAATTTGCTATACTCACAACCTTTCTTCAGCACCTAGTCATCTATTCTCAAGTGACTTGAGAATAATGACCACCAACCTTTGATTAAACTAAAACTAAGGCTACTAATTGTCTGATCAAGATCTATTAACACTAAGTAGTAGACTTATACTAGTCTCTCTATAGGCTTATATTGTTAAGGAAGCTTACTTTATATTTGTATCTACTAAGCTTAACAATATTATCATTGGATACTCTAATACTACTAGCTTTCTCATAGATTCATGGTCACTAGCTTAACTATTGGGTTTTGGTACTTCTTCTGGTTAACTCATGAGTGATTAACTCCTCTAATACCAAATGGTTCGATCCCCACTAAGGATCACATTCCATTGATGATGGCACACTCTACCATATCTAGTTCCTCTTCCTTACTAATTTACTTAAGGTCTTTGGAAGGTCAATATAATAGGTCAAAGCTAAAGGCTAATAATTTCTAGGTCAAGAATTGGTTACTCAACAGTGATGATCAACTGACACTAGGACTTGGTTAAATAGGAATGTCACCTCTTAATATCATATTAAGGATATGTGCTAAATGGTCTTGGCTTGACTTCCTTTCCTACTCTATTTGTAATAAGAGTTAGTGTCTAGAAACTACCATGATTCTCATGGTAGGAATAACTACGACAAGCAAGTATCAAGGTTTAGTTATGGGGTTTCTTTACTCAAGTTATATACTTAACTTGGTATACAGGGTTTGTGGTAGATAATACCTTGATATCAGCTTTAGAATATTAAGTATTCATCCTTGAGTTATGGTATGGAATACCATGTAATGATGTCTAGAAGATCTAGTACTCCTTGTTAAGTAGTGTGTTGTGACTCGGTTTTATTACATTTGATCTACCCTTAGATCAAATTATATTACCCAAAGATAAGGTTTTAGCAAAGGTCATATTGAAACTTATCGTAGTCAACTTGATGATCTACTTCAGTTCCACCAAGTTAAGAGAAGCTTCAATCACGTTGACAAGATTATTTAAAAGCGCGAAAATTATCCAGATTTTCTATGAATGGATGCAAAGCACACACCTTATCTCAGCTTATTTCTAAGCTCTAATGCTGGGTTGTGATGGCACAAAATATATCGAGCTCGTTGGGGAACCCCAAGAGGAAGGTATGATGAGCACAGCAGCAAGTTTTCCCTCAGTACGAAACCAAGGTTATCAATCCAGTAGGAGCAAGGAAACACCCCAAAGGTGTAGCTAGCTAAACGTTGGCAGGGCGCACTACCGGTGCCAGCAGCAACGTGGAGACCTGCACAACACAACCACAGAACTCTATCCCCAACTTGCGATGAGGTTGTCAATCTCACCGGTTTTGCTGAAAACAAAGGATTAAATGTATCGAATGGAAGGAAGTAATAGTTTGCAGAAAGTAAACACAAAGAAGTAAATAGTTTATAGATTGTATGTAAAAGAAAGGACCGGGATCCATAGTTCACTAGAGGTGGCTCTCCTTAAGATAGATAACATGTTGGGTGAACAAATTATAGCGGGGCAATTGACAAACATCGAGAAAGCAATATATGCATATACTAATCATCTTGACTCCTTTGGAACTTGATTGGGCATTACAACATTATACATAGACCGCCATCCAACTACATATATGACTAATAATCCACCTTCAGGTTATCATCCGACCCCCCTCCAGTATTAATTTGCAACCAACAGATTATTTCTTTACGAATTGCGTGTAAAGTAAACAATACAATTGTTCTATGAACAAAGGATTGTTGTTTTCTCCCTAGTAGCAACAACACATCTAGTACCTTAGAGATTTCTGTCACTTCCCCAGATTACCAGAGGCATGAACCCACTATCGAGCATAAATACTAACTCTTGGAGTTGCTAGCATCTACTTGGCCAAGATAGCTACTAACAACGCAAAGCATGCAAGATCACAAATAACAAACACATGATAGAATCAATAATCAATCTGAAATAGCATCTCAATATCCATCGAATCCCCGCAAAATCAACATGCAGAATTACAAATAGATGATCTTGATCATGAACGGAGCTCATAAGATCTAGACATGAAAGCACAAAGGAGGAGAACCAGCCATCTAGCTACTACATGGATCCGTAGTCCAAGGATGAACTACTCACGCATCACACCAAAGGCTTGCATGGTGATGAAGAAGGCCTCCAGGGTGAATTCCCCTCTCCGGCAGGGTGACGGGAAGAGCTTCAGATCCCTCCCGATCTAGGGATGGAGATGACGGCGGCTACAGACTCTTTCGTGGATTTTTGATCGGGTACTTAGGGTTTTCGTCCTGTGGGCATCTTATAGGCGGAAGGAGAGGCCAAGGGGGTGCGTGGGCTGGCCACACCACCCCTGGCGCGGGCCAAGCCTGGTCGCGTGGCCAGGTGGTGTGGCCGCCCTCTAGCCCTTCTTCGTCTCGTATTCTGGCATCTGATGACTTCCGGAAAAATAGGCACTTTGGCTTTTGTCCCGTCCAATTCCGAGAATATTCATTTTCTGACTTTCCTAGAACAAAAAATAGCAAAAAACAGGCAGTTGGCACTATGGCTCTTGTTAATAGGTTAGTCCAAGAAATCATATGAAAAGTACTCCAAAGTGTGGACAAAACACAAGAAAGTGGATAAAACCAAGCATGGAACATCAAAAATTATAGATACATTTGCAATGTATCAGGGTGTTACAGCTAGGACTTCCACACAATCTTGAGATCGGCAAGCGAACGACTACATCATCCATGAGTTTCATCTCATTAACAAAGCTTTGTTGTCTTCGAGGGTATGTTCTCTATGGATGTATATCCACTCATTGCGTGTATCTAATAGATAGATCTTGACGTATAATAGTTCCCATCGTTGGAAATTTTTTGTTTTCTATGCTGCGAACCCTTCAATGGTACAGAGCCTGATCTATGCGTAGGTGCTTTGCACGGATAGAACACATAAGAGTATGTGGGCGGTGATGATCATGTTATTGCTTCTTATATGTACTTTTTATATTGGTGGCATAGTGGGATGAAGCGGCGCGGACCAACTTTACATGTCATCACACATGATACTGATTCCACGACTGACATGCAACTAGTTTTGCATAAGTGGCTAGCGGGTGTCTGTCTCTCGTACTATAGTCAATATCTGATTTACAACGAGTTGCTAATAATTTGGTTATCATCGTTGTGGTTCCATGTTTGTAGGTAAGAACGGTTCTATCTTCAAAAGCCCTAAGCTACGTAAAACTTGCAATTGATAAATTAGAGGCGTCTAGTTTAGATCGTTGTTGGGCTTGTGTCATGGTATGGTAATGTTGTAAGTTGATGTATAGTTGATACTCTTACAACACACCTAATGTGTAAGTTTCATAGACCTTGGCCTTACACACAAATGAATGATAAAGATCATACCACGATGCATATGATAGTGATCAAATGCAAGAACCATATCATTCACTTTACACATATGATGTTTGCATCCTATATTGCTTGTTTGGCGTGTAGTAGCATTATAAGATGATCCCTCATTTAAATGTCAAGATAAAAATATGTTTTTCCTTAAGTATGCACCGTTCTATGGATCGTGTTTCGAGACATCACGTGATGATCGGGTGTACTCGACTCTGTGCTTTCATACAACGGGTGTAAGACAGTTTTACACACGCGAGTACTAAGGTTCTTACTTGGCGAGCCTAGCATGTACAGACATGGCCTCGGAACACGGACTGAAAGGTTAAGCATGAGTCATATAGTTGATATGATGCCCATATAGATGCTCACCTTTGAAGCTACATCGACTCACGTGATGATCGGACTTGGTGTAGTGAATTTGGTTCATGTAATCACCAAAAAGACACAAGGGGTGTTGTTTTTGAGTGGGAGTTTAGTTGAACTCAATCTATCATAAACTTAGTCTAAATAAACTTTACAAATTCTATTGTAGATGGCACCACCTGCTTTTAATTTCAATGTGTTCATGGAGAAATAGAAACTTGCTGCGAATGGTAGGAACTTCACCAACAGGGCCATGAATTTGAGGATTCTCCTCTCTGCTGCACAAAAGCAATATGTGCTAGAAGCTCCGCTAGGCCCCCCACTAGCTCTTGATGCCCCTGACAAATAAAGAATGTCTATTTGACTCGTCAGGAGGACCACAACTTAGTTCATTGCGGCATACTATATGGGCTAGAGCCAGAACTTCGAAAGCGTTTCGAAAATGGCAATGCCTTTGATACCATGGGTGAATTGAAAATGATTTTCGATACCCATGCTGCCGTAGAGAGTTATAATGCTTCAGAAAAGTTCTTTAGCTGCATGATGGAAGAGAACAGCTCCATAAGTGAGCACGTACTCAAAATGTCTTGGTAGGCCGATAAGCTTGTGTCCTTGGGAATAACGATTCCCATTGACTTAGGCATACATCATGTTCTCCAATCTCTGCCACCTAGCTACAAGAGCTTCGTGATGAACTATAACATGCATGGCATGAAGAAGAATATCCCTGAGCTTCTGTCAATGCTTAAGACTACATAAGTGGGGATTAGGAAAGAACATCAAGTGTTGATGGTCAATAGGACCACCGGTTTCAAGAAAGACAAGAAGGGTAAACAGAAGGGAAAGAAGGGCGGCAAATCTGTTGTTGCACTTGAAAAGAAATCCCGGGATGGCCCTAAGTTTGATACCGAGTGCTACTATTGTAAGGGGGTTGACCATTGGAAGCGCAACTGCCCCAAGTATTTGCCGGACAAGAAGGCCGGCAAGGCAACAAAGGTATATGTGATATACATGTTATTGATGTGTACTTGACTAGTACTCACAGTAGCACCTGGGTATTTGATACTGGATCAGTTGCTAATATATGTAACTCGATACAGGGGTTGCGTAACAAGCGACAGCTAGCAAGGGATGAGGTCACGATGCGTGTCGGCAGTGGATCAAGAGTTGATCTGATCGCCGTCGGAACGCTGCCTCTCCATATGCCATCGGGATTAGTGATAAACTTAAATAATTGTTATTTGGTGCCTGCGCTGAGCATGAACATTATACCTGGATCGTGTTTATTGCAAAGCCGTTATTCGTTTAAATCAGAAAACAATGGTTGTTCGATTTATATGGATAATATCTTTTATGGTCATGCACCCGTGATGAATCGTTTATTTCTGTTGAATCTCGATAGTACTCATACGCATATCCATAATGTTGATGCTAAAAGGATTAAACATAATGTTGATATATCTGCATATATGTGGCACTGCTGTCTAGGTCATATTGGCGTTAAACGCATGAAGAAACTCCATTCCAATGGACTTTTAGAATCACTTGATTTTGAATCATTTCATACATGTGAGTCATGCCTTATAGGCAAGATGACTAGAACACCATTTTCCGGTTCAATGGAACAGGCGGCGGATTTATTGGAAATCATACATACCGATGTATGTGGTCCAATGAGTGTGTCAGCGCGAGGTGGATATTGTTATTTTGTTACTTTCACAGATGATTTGAGTAGATACAGGTATATCATTTGATGAAACATAAGTCTGAAACCTTTGAAAAGTTCAAGGAATTTCAGAATGAAGTGGAAAATCATCGTAATAGAAAGATTAAATTTCTGCGATCCGACCGTGGAGGAGAGTATCTTAGTTACGAGTTTAGCGCACACATGAGAGATTGTGGAATAGTTTCACAACTCACGCCTGCTGGAACACCACAACGTAATGGTGTGTCGAAACGTCGCGGTCCTACTCTATTGGATATGGTTCGATCTATGATGTCTCTGACTGACTTGCCAGTGTCATTTTGGGGTCATGCACTAGAAACCGCTGCATTCACTTTAAATCGGGCACCATCTAAATCCGTTGAAATGACACCATATGAATTATGGTTTGGAAAGAAACCTAAGCTATCATTTCTTAAAGTTTGGGATGCGATGTTTATGTGAAGAAACTTCAGCCTGATAAACTCGAACCCAAAGCGGAAAAATGTGTCTTCATAGGATACTCTAAAGAAACAATTGAGTATTCCTTCTATCACAGATCCGAGGGCAAGGTTTTCATTGCCAAGAATGGATCCTTACTAGAGAAAGAGTTTCTCGCGAAAGGTGTGAGTAGTCGAAAGGTAGAACTCGAAGAGGTTATTGAACCTTTGCTTCATGAAATGGTGAGTGGCGCAGCACCGGAAGTCGTTCCGGAGTTGCCTTCACCAAATGAAGAAGGAACTAATGATAATGATCATGAAACTTCGAAAGAGGACAATACCGAACCTCGCAGGTCAAGCAACACACGTGCAGCTCCTGAACTGTACGGGAATCCTATTGTGAATTTCATGGTTGATGAAATAGATGACCCTACGACATATGAAGAAGCGATGATGATCCCGGATTCCAACAAATGGCTAGAAGCCATGCAATCCGAGATGGAATCCATGTACAAAAACCAGGTTTGGACCTTGGTGGACTTACCTCACGACTGAAAGGCCATTGAGAATATATGGATTTTCAAAAGAAAAACTGATGCTGATGGTAATGTAACCATCTATAAAGCTCGACTTGTCGCAAAAGGGTTTCGACAAATTCAAGGAGTTGACTATGATGAGACATTCTCTCCCATAGCGATGCTAAAATTAGTTAGGATTATGTTAGCAATTGCTGCATATTTCGATTATGAAATATGGCAGATGGATGTCAAAACTGCGTCCCTCAATGGTAATATTGTAGAAGAGTTGTATATGATACAACCAAAGGGTTTTGTAGATCCTAAGGATGCTAACAAGGTTTGCAAGCTTCAGCGATCCATCTATGGACTGAAGCAAGCATCCCAGGAATCTCCGCTTTGATGAGGTGATCAAAGAGTTTGGATTTGTCCAAACTTATGGAGAGGCTTGTATTTACAAGAAAGTGAGTGGGAGAAATGTGGCATTGCTGATATTATATGTGGATGACATATTATTTATTGGAAATGATACAGATCTTTTAAACAGTGTTAAAAGTTATCTAAACAGTAAATTTTCTATGAAGGACCTTTGTGAAGCGTCATATATATAAGGCAGAAAGATCTATAGAGATAGATCGAGACACCTAATAGGGTTATCGCAGAGTACATACCTTGAGAAGATTTTAAAGAAGTTTAAAATGGACAAAAGTAAGAAGGGGTTCTTACCTATGTTGCAAGGCAAGACATTGAGTAAGACTCAAAGTCCGGCTACGACGGAAGAAAGAGAGATAATGGATAAGATCCCCTATGCTTCATCCATAGGCTCTATAATGTACGCCATTCTATGTACAAGACCGGATGTGGCACATGTTATTAGTTTGACTAGTAGGTACCAATCTGATCCAGGTTTGGAACACTGGGTAGCAGTCAGAAATATCCTTAAGTACTTGAGAAGAACTAAGGAAATGTTTCTTGTATACGGAGGTGAAGAAGAGTTGGTCGCTAATTGTTATGTCGATGCTAGCTTTAACACTGATCCATATGACTCTAAGTCTCAATCCGGATACGTATTTCTCATGAATGGAGTAGCAGTTAGTTGGAGGAGCTCCAAACAACATGTGGTAACAAGGTCAACAACGGAGGTGGAATATATTGCTGCTTCAGAAGCATCACAGGAAGCAGTTTGGATGAAGGAGTTCATTACCGAACTAGGTGTGGTTCCTAGTGTGTTGGGTCCAATGGTGATCTATTGTGACAACAATAGAGCCATAGCCAACGCAAAGGAACCAAGGTCTCACAAGAATTCCAAGCATATTAAGCGCCGGTTTCACTCCATCCGTGAGCATGTCAAGGATGGAGATATAAAGATTTGTAAAGTACATATGGATCTCAATGTAGCAGATCCGTTGACTAAAACTCTCCCTAGAGCAAAACATGATCAACACTAGAACTCCATGGGTGTTAGATTTATCACCATGTAACTAGATTATTGTCTCTAGTGCAAGTGGGAGACTGAAAGGAATATGCCCTGAGAGGCAATAATAAAGTTGTTATTATATATATTTCAAGTATATGATAGATGTTTATTTTGCATGCTATAATTGTATTAATTTGGAAACGTTAATACCTGTGTGTTTAATAAACAAAAGGAAAGTTCCTAGTTATGCCTCTCTTATAAACTATCTCGTTGATTAACAAGATGATCAAGGTTTCCTGATCATGGACATTGGATGTTGTTAATAACGAGGTCACAACATTAGTGGAATGATGTGATGAACATTCATCCGAAGTATAGCATTACGATCAAAGTCATTGTGTTTAAATTTCTATAACATCTAACGAAGTAATCCTAGTCCTTAGACCATGAGATCATGTTAATCACTAACACTAGAAGAGTATCTTGATAACATCAAACGTCACACCGTGAAAGGGTGATTATAAAGGTGGGTTCAGTACTACAAAAGTGTTATGTAGAGGCTCATGGATCAAGAGTGGGATTTGTCCATCCCGATGACGGATAGATATTCTCTAGGCCCTCTCGATGATATCACATTGGTTAGCTTGCAAGCAAGTGATGAGATCACTAGAATGTTATATCACGGGTACGAGAAAAGAGTACATGTCGGTAACGATATCAAACTAGATATAGAGATACCGATGATCGAATCTCAGACATGTAATATATCACGAGATAAGGGGATTTAGTTACTTTAAAGGTTCTCACGATCATAGAAGTCATCGTTGAATGTGTAGGAGTCAGTATGGATCTCAGGTCCCGCTTCTGATTATTGATCTGAGAGGGGTCTCGATCATGTCTGCATTATTCACGAACCGTAGGGTGACACACTTAAGGGACACCAATACCATTTGGAGCAAATATGTTCCACACGAATGAATTGCAAAGCGCTAGAATTATTTCAATAGACACCGAAACTGTTTCGGGTGAAATTGCTGAAATTGGTTCTGCATGTAATATTGAAATGTTGTAGGGGGTTTTATGTGAATGTTTGTTAATTAAAGTAAATTTAATGCATTTAAAGTAAAGACTTTGAAGAGGAATGTTAAGGGGAAAATTTATGTGGAGGGGGTTACCACCACATGAATGGGGGAGGTGAGGGGTCAGCTCCCATGGGGCATCGGCCATGGGAAGGGGTACCCCTCCTCCTATAAAAGGCCCCCCTCTCACTCCTTTTTCCTCACACCTCCCCGTGAAGGATCTCTCCCCCCTCTAGTATTATTCCCCCATGGTCTCGGATTAGCGAGATACATGTTCCCGGTGGCATTTCGTCTGGAAGGAGTTGTTGCTTCCGCTGCATCTCTGGAGCGAGGAGACGGAGGTTGTTCGATGGCCTGAACTTGTGTGCGAGTGCGGATGCGCTACTGGTTTGTGGCGCTAGGACTTCCACACGATCTTGAGATCAGCAAGCGAACAACTACATCATCCATGAGTTCCATCTCGTTAGCAAAGCTTTGTTGTCTTCGAGGGTATGTTCTCTATGGATGTATATCCACCCGTTGCGTGTATCTAATAGATAGATCTTGGCGTATAATAGTTCCCATCGTAGGATTTTTTTGCTTTCTATGCTGCGAACCCTTCAGACGTTGGATAGAGGTCATGTGGGCTTTGGGACTTGGGCTAACAGCAAGGCCTTTTGGGCTTGGCCACTTGGGAGGCCTATCCCTTTATTAATACAAAACCTTTTTTCTTTTTGATTTTTGGAAAACTAATTACTAGGAAAAAAGTTTGGGGAATTTAAGAATGGCAACTAATATAAGATTTTGTAATTTGTTGAAAACAAAACATGATTCTTTTTAGCAAAATAAGTTTCAGGGTTTTAAATGTTGCAAAAACAAAAGTAACAAGCAGATCTAATAGATTTTATAATACTTGAGGATAGTTTTAGAAAAACAAAAAAGTAGACTGTAGCAAAAATATAAATGAATTGGGTTGGTCAATCGAGGTGGAACGGTGTCGTTCAGAGAGATAAAATAAAGTCCAAGTGTCAAGTTCATTCTTGTTCATGTCCTTTGAAGTATTTATTATCAAAATACCTTATTCCTAATAGCATTTTGCTTATTTAAATACCATACCAATGATGCAATTTTAGATTTCAGAGTTTATATCATTTTGAAGATTTTGCCTACATAATCTTGCAGCCAAACAGGCAAGTTCACTCTTGTTCATGTCCTTTGAAGTATTTATTATCAAAAAAATTGCAATCTATTGTGGTATTATCACTTGCATTTCAAAAAGGCAGAAAATCACATTTTCATAACAATATGACTTATTGGTTACCAGACAGAGTGGTGGTAAGCTATTATGGCTAGCAAACAGAACCATGGTATGATATATGTTGTTGGTGGAGGTTCCATTTTCACGAGAAACTATCACCTAGGATTAATAATAAATGTCACCAGTGATTCTTGTGCCATATATTATGCATTAACCCTTAGATCTAGAAATGAGAAAGTCAGCTGGATCTTCTTCATTCCTTATATCAACAGATAAGCTAGAAGATAGGGCCATAGTGTGTTAATCGATTAGGGTGGTATGGCATAATCCGTGCCAGTTGGTCTATGATGGATTGTACCTACTAGGTCGTGGGTAAAGCAAAAGGGGGTCTACCGTGGATACGGATAGTACAAAAGGGTGGGTATATGGGGTTATGGAGAAGGATAGTGATTAGCTTGGATCTTAGACTAGGTGCCACACTAAGGAAGTGTGGACGAGAATAAGCTACCCAACTATGCAACAAGGCTAAGAACCTCTTATGAGTAAAGCAACACACTTCTATATAGTGTATAATTGTGGCATGTTACTCCCTGTTTCAGGAAGGAACTATGAACATGACAGGAAAGGAGCTTCATGAAGTTCTAGTAAACCTCTGAAGGCTAACGAACATAGTTTTTTAGAATAAAAGCACCTTTTGAAGAAATATTTACAAAAACTTGCATTAGACTTTGATCTCTGGTCAACTGGTCAAGATAGTGCATTGAAACACTTATCCTTATATATTGAACTTACTGAGTAATGTTGTTACTCATCTGTTTTCTTTGAACCCCCTGCTTAGAAACTGGAGCATTTAAGGACGTCATCCAAACTCAACAAGATGCCTGGAGGAACCACTACAAGCTTTGATGAACCAAAAGTCAAATGTGAAGTCTACTACAAATAACTGAAATCATCATAAAGAAGTCAAAGGAGTCAACTTCTACATCAACAAGGGTGGAAACCTAGACTAGGAGTAGAAGGGAACCAATTCCCTAAGCCTAAAACCCAGATAGTTAGTTTCTATTAAAATCCATTTAGTGATGGAGGTACATCTACTGTTAGTCTAGACTTCGAGTTGTTCTTTCTAGTTTTCTATTTGCTCACATTTACCTCATTATACCCAGGAGATTCTAATGATCTTCTATAAAGAGTAGGAGTTGTAATTCTATAGTCATATCTTGAACCCACGATGCTTCTATTGTACTACTCTAAGACATGTAATACTAGTGGAGCGGTGTTTCATTAGTGTTATGTCAAACTCTTGTGTACTATAAAATGCATTGGTATGCTAGGTCACTACAACAGCCACGCCTCTGTTTGTGCCTTACTAGAATACGCCGCACCTGGTAGCCACACCGACACTACCTATGGTTGTCTCAATAGAAGGCATCCTTGATTATTTTGCTTTACATGTGCCTGATGTCATCCAGTCTGCCCACCAAGTCCTCAAGGCCAGGCCTCTACCCCAAAAGGGGTGTTGTAAATGTGGGAATCAATCATATTGGAATGGATATGGTGATAGTACTTAGTCATGAGCATAACACTATTATGTTGTTGGTGATTCCAGAACTCGTTTTGTCACTACAATGACTACAAGGGCTTACACTTTAGACAATTTCTGAACCTCAAGGTGTGTATTGTACACCTATCATGGTTCTTATGACTTCTGTAGAGGTCTTGGATGCACATGTACAATGGGATCTCGGCCGGTTCTTGTCGACTATGAGTGGTGAACATGAGCTAGTCACGCAACCTCAGTGCCGAAGTGGGAGCAAAAAACTATTGCGGCCTGAGCACGCCATTGCTTGGGTACAAGCAATGTTTTGCCCGACAGTAGTATAACATCTGACTTACTCCTTGGGCCGCATTTGAGGGATGGGTTGTTGTAGGCTCGTAAAGGGGAGGATAAAGAGACAAGGGAGGTTAACACAAAGGCATGGAATAGAACAGAACTAAACTAAACCTCTTCCTCTCATGTGTCCTTCTTCCTATGGTCTGGATCCTCATCTTCTTCAAGTTTGGTGCTCTCATAAGTCACCGTTGCATCTCATTATATAGGCCTCATGCCCTGATCCTCACCGATGACAACGGGGTGACACAAAAGAGGAGGCATCAGAAGATTGATGGTAAGAATGAGTTGGGAAACTTAACCACAAGTTTCTAGGGAAGAAACGAGACGGGAAGGTCAACAAAGGTGAAAGAACATTTCATAATCTCTAGTGTTTTGTGTGTTAGATAACAATGTCAAGGATTATTTAATTATGTGTTTAGGTGTGTAGAAATCTTTCACACCTAAATGCTGCTAAACCAGTGCTTTAGGGGCGGATTATCTGCCCCTACCAAGGGCTGGATTGTCTGCCCCACCGAGTTTTTCAATGCCCCCAAGGAGCGTCACGTAGAAGGGGGGCGGAGTTTCCCCCGGATTAACCGGACAGGGCTAGAGGTTTTGCGTAGGCCCGATAATCCGCCCCTCCAGGGGGCCGGATAATCCGCCCCAGGGCGTTTTCCAAAGTCCGCCAAGACGCGTCACATAGAAGGTGGCGGAGTTTCCCCCAAATTAACTGGCCAGGGCTGGAGCTTTTGCTCGGGCCCAATAATCCGCCCCCCAAGAGTTTTCCAAAGGCGACCAAGGCACGTCATGCAGGGAGGGGCGGACATTTGGTCCGGATTGTCCGATTTCGGGCCGGATGTTTGCCCCAGATGGATAATTGGGCCCCCGATTCGTCCAATGACAGCTTTTTGGATGGGCTATAAATAGCCCTTGAGATCCCCATTTTAGATCCCTTAGATCCTGCGAAAAAGCTCAGCCCTATTCATCTCGATTCAAGCATGTTCTCCATCTTCAACCACTCAAAGGCTCCGAGCTTTGGGGAATCAAAGGAGGAGACTTTGATCTACATCGGCATCCATCAAGATCTTCACTTCCCCTCCACTCACTTGGAGGATTCTTGATCTAGTATTTTTGCAAATATCTAGATCTCAATTTTGGTTATTGATTAACTTGTTCTTGTGGCATCTTGTTGTCATCATGGGAGCCTCCAATTCAGTTGTGGATGCGTGCCCTGCTAGTGTTGTAAAGACACCGGTTCCCACCTAGAAGGGTACCAAATAGTGGAACATGGATCAGGACTTTGGTGGCAAGATCCATCGGAGAACAGGGTGAGGCCTATTGTGGCGTGGTGGTCTTAGTATCGCCCACCCCTCCAACATAGACGAACTTCCCTTAACAAGGAAGGAACTGCGGTAAAACAAATTATGTGTCTCCACGTGCTCCAGTACGGTTACCTCATTCCACTCACTTTGCCTTTACTCGCTTAGTAGTTAGGTTTACATATAGGGAAATTCCTCTTAGTTGCATATCTAGAGAATTTACCTTTGTGTTAAGCTTAAAATTGAAAATAAAATAAAAAATTGATCTAGCGCCTATTCACCCCCTCCAGGTGTCCATACGATCCATTTCAGAAGGTCACAAGCAGCGCCACGTGGAGAAAGCAGATTCAAACACTTCAATTTTTGTCATCTTGTGCATCTTGTCGGTTTTCAAATCAACCAAGAACCAAACAAACTCAACAATTTATCAGAATATACTTGAAAATATTATGCTCTATTCTTTGAGACATTGTGCAAATTTCATCGCAAAATAAGTTCACTTAAATTTTCTAATAATTCTAATATAGAGATGGCAACACTATTGATATTGGTTTCAATTGGACTATAGCTAGTAATTAAAATTTGATTCTTGAGCTATAAAAATAGTGTTCATGTCCTTTGCAGTGTATTACCATTATTTCCACAATACAGTAATCACTTTCATTGTAGAAAATTATCTAAGAAAATTTTGAGCTCACAAAGTATGCAATTATATTAGCAACTGAAGGCATGAAATAAATAGTAAATGAGTTTCACAAATTTTATGAATTTGTAGAGGCTCACTTAATACTCCTAAGAGCTTGTCAAAATCCAGGGAAGGCACATAGATAAATTTTAACAATAGCTACCATTTTTTTGGTGTAACCTTAATCTGTACATATGGCTAGATATGGTTAGTTGCAGCAAGGATTAGGAGGCCACGGTGAGAAACAAGTTGACCACCACCAAACTGTCTATCCGCAACGAAGTTGACGGCAGCACACACTGTTGTACTCCCTCTGTTCTGAAATATAAATTATTTTGGCAAATTTTGGCTTGCCAAAAAAAAAATTGGAATAAAGAGTACCATTTATTGCCTGGATTGGTGTCAACGACTTTGGAAGGCAACCCGCAGATGAACACCATCATGATACTAGCAATTGATGAACAAAATGAATAGTAAATAAGCTCCAAGAATTCCAAGAATTTGCAGAGGCTCAACTAATTGTCCTAAGTTTTTCAAAATCAAGGGAAGCTATTTAATCGAGAATGAAAATGACAAGATTGTGCACAGTAATATGCAAAGTAATGCTCATGAGTTGCTCATGAGTATTAGGATGATACTAATACTCACGAGATGTTTTCTGAATAATAGAGTATTAGTATCACAATCCCAATCTATCCTACAAAACCTCGTGGCATGTAATTTAGGCTAATATTTACAAAGCCGTTGCTACCATCAGCTACCTAAGATTCGTGAATCTTATCTTTATTTCTACACCACAAATTCTATAAACAAGACGACAAATCAGTAGAAGTTCAGAACTCCGGAGATTGTAATAGGACGGTCGATCTGCACCCGCTTTGCTTTCCCTTTGGAAACCAACTTTGGCAGCGTGTTTGCTTCCTTTGGTCCAACACATGCTGCTGTCCAGAGAGTACCATGTGGCCAGTCATTTCTGGAATCAACAGTCTCTCCATTTACCATTCCAAGCTGCGCCTCGAGAGCAGCCATCTTATCATTGTAGAAGAAGGCGTTAAACGATACGGGGACTTCCTGGTTCTGGTAGACGGCATAACTTGCAACTGCAGCTACACCATGTGCCCTTTTGTGGGCAAGGGTGACGTGCACCTTGTTCAGGTTGTCTAATTTTATGGCCTCAAGAAAATTGTTGACATCAGTGTCCTTCTCTGCAACCTGTTCAGTTTGCAATATGTACAATGTGGTTAGAGCCAGAGCTTCATCCATGAATGCTTCATAAGGAAATAACCTAGCAGCAGCGGTCACATAGAACAAACCTATGGCTGAGGAACTCCCCAGCAAACAGTATCTAATACATCCGAGCTGAGCAAAGAATTCCTGCTTTGGAGACTAAGCTGAGCATACAGTTCTTACCTTACGAACAAGGCACAGTATATCTGCCTGTGATAATGTAACAGCAGCAAAAATGATATTGCCGAACCTCCGCTTCGCAGTATCAGGGGTTCCGATATCACCTTTTGCCACAGCCTTTAACTGCTCCACTACTTCTTTCACCACAACTTCAAACGGAACCTAAATAAAATAAACATTATAACAGAAGAAATCAATTATCTTTTTCCTCAGCGAACAAAAGAATCATCATCCTGTGCACTGAAATTATAAACTCGAAGCCTTTCATGGTTTCAAACTAGTAGGCAGGATTAGTGCATGCTAGACAATAACTCCCTGACTGAAGCACATCACATAGCAATGTAAGGCATCTCTACTGTTATTGCTAAAAAGGGTAACATGGGTATTACCCCAATGGATGAGGTTGGTAGACTGAACTGTAAGCATAGGTGGCCGAAAGTAAACAGGGTAGTACAACTAATAATGTGCGTGAAAAGAGGTTGGTATATATGGTATTTCACACTATGTTTAGGTTTTGTGTGTCTTCTGTACTACATTGCCTACTTTGGCTTGAGTCACTAGAATACGTCAATTCATTAAGTTAACATCAGCAACAGGGTAAAGTGAGTTTGGAAGGTTGTTCTGCCACAAACTTCTTTGGTTTGAGATAACTTAGTAATGTCTCTTATTTGTTTGTGACAAAACGGCATGGGGTAGTGCAAAATCGCAACCACTATCCTTACTGACTTTGGTACTTTATTGTTCTAATTGTCCACAGGTTAAAGTTTCTCGGTCAAACATTAGTTTCATGAGATTTTTCCATATATGTTTTGTACTCCTTAGATTTCTGTTATCATCTCTCCAGGTTGTACACGGTTCTGAATGTTTTGGTTGCACACGATTGTTAGGAAGACCAAAACGTGAGATTCCTTCTATGGTGGTAGATGATTTTTTCCTTGCACTATGGACTATTTAAAGGAGCAACTCGCGTTTTTCAAATTTGTGGTTTTAAACTCTACTGAAGTCACTACATGTGTGCACGTGTGTCTTTGATTCTGATGTCAGATTATCTTCAAAGTTTCAGGTCATTGGGAGGAAGTTATGTCTCATTTTGTTATGTGATTAGGGAAAGCAATGACACTGGATGAGGACTGTATACTTCAGAGATCAAATTCCTGTTTAAAAATATCAAGGCAGAAGCACGCGACATGGAGGATATACTAAAGGGAATGTCTAAATTGGAAAGTGAGATTATCAATGACTTTTGAGGAATTCTCTTCCGAGAGCTTTGATGTACAGTGCAACAAGGAAAATAAAACCGAAGCAAAACCTAAAAAAATTCAAATGGTACAAACCAAAAAACCAGAGTGAAATGTATTAGATGTTCTGAGTAAGTTAAACACATTGTATAGGTTTGGGAGACTATATTGAATTATTTTAGAACCGTTGTTTGTGCTATTCTAACTTATTATCATGCCCATTATTATCCAACTCGGCGTCTTGGCCATGCCAACGAGAAATTACTTTAGTCTAGCTTTTCTCTCCCGCTGCAACGCACGGGCACGTTTCCTAGTAGATTTCCAATGTATAATACGGAGTAGATGAGATGTGTTTACCTGGATGGATTTAAGATAATCTTCATTCTTAAACAAGATCTCACGCAACCTCTTCTCCCACTGTTCCCATTCTTCACTAGCATATGAGCCATTTGATCGCTTCCGTCTGATTCGATATTATGGGTCAAATCAGCCAGTATATAGAAGAATCATGATTTTGACTATTCCGGTCTAGGTTTGCAAACATTATAAGTTGACACAGCACTAGCTTTGTACCCAGGGGTTAACAGATAACACTTTCATACCTTCCACGCCTGCTTCGATGCAGTTTGAATATGCTAAGCCCCTCATCTAAGATACTTTTGACATCACCAGGCAACAGAGCTCTGAAATCAGGAAAAACCAAGTGCCAGTTTAGTAGATACAAGTTTTTTGATCAACAAAAGTACAAACGAAAATGAAGCCGGACTCATCATGGCATGTTTCTCTGGTACATATAAAATATGAAAAGCTATAAACTTCTGGGTTCATAAGGGTACTGAGCAAGTTATCTTTCCCCAGCATAGGAACACAGAAGAGCATGGCTCAACAAACAGGATATTTAAGATAAGTTCATGAATACAATAGGAGGAAAAGTGTAAGAGCAAAAGAAACAGGTCATTTTATAAATAAAAATGGTAGAAGCAGTACAATAACATGTGAAAATCTGTACCTATCAGGCTTCAGCAGAGGCATCTTAACCAAGGAGCCGAAACGCTCATACAGTTCACTTTCAAACTCTGTTCGACTCTGGAAGTGCATTTTTCTTGAATGTCACATTGATAATATGGTATATTCCAGGGGGATTTTAAATAGTTTTTCAGGAAAGGACATACCATGCCATCATAGAGGTTGTAAAATGTTAGCAATACATTACCAGCACTCGGTGAGTCCTTGCCCAGATTTCCCTTTATAAGTACGTAGTCATAACATGTTAGACAATTTACAATATACAGCAGTCATTATCTACAAACTTGTGTACAGCGCAAAAATGTCTACATACCGGATGATCGACCCGTCTGAGTACACGAAGCATGAAAACAGCAAGAGATTCAATAGAAAATGGATTTGTCTCGGTGCCTGCAGTTGCAAGGAAATTAAGAAAAAATACAAAGAAATTTAATTATCCAATCCAAGAATATAGAAATACCGTAACCAGAGATATAGACAGTCAAGATGGGAAAACTACTCTTGAATCTATAAAATCCCCAAGCACGGGGTTTTGTACAGACTTGTCTTTTTTGTAAAATTGTTCTCTGAATTATAGTATACGGTACAGAGTACCAGGTACAGTATCAAGCATACATACTTATGAATAGCAGTACAGTCTTGTTTTACATGAAGAACTAGAAAGAAAAATAAACTACAAAAACGGTCCTCCACAACGTGGGACAGGAAGGCTGATGACACGCTCTGTTGCTCCTCCACAGCTGTCCATGGACTTCACCTGCTGACACTTTGCGGACTAACTGCAGCGGCGCTTCAACCGCATTGGCCATCCCTCCCGACATCAGGTCATCGAAGAAGATCTTGAGGGGGAGAACTCAGCTGGAAAGAAGAAGGCTCTTCGCTCCACCAAAGGTCCAATGCTCCAGAGAAAACGCCAAACCATGTCCTGTCTGCTTGAAACCCGGCTCTATCCTCTACAGCCCCAGTGCGGGCCTCCAATCAGGAGGTTGAGAAGAAAAGACACCAAATCGAAAGAAAAATCAATGAAGACCAGCCTCACAAGGGCGCTTGAGATGAACCAGAAATACATCATTCTTGCAAGAAGCAATCGGCGCCAGGCACTAGGTTTTGACTGCATGCATAGCCAGAACCATGGAGAGATGAAGCACAACTGAAAGAACTTGCCGAGCACAGAGTGTTTTGGATGAGAAAGCCGACGAATCCAAGAGCGAATTGCAGGGATTATTAACTAGAAGGCACCGGATTGGATAGTGCGGGCGGATCTTGCCTCCCTCCGCTGATGCTGTTGCCAGACAGACAAGGCAGAGAATAGCACCGCCATCACAGATTGAAGACCTTGGCACCTCTGGAGTAGCATCTAACTGAAACAAGGTGGTGCTAATCAGATCTGGCTTAATGCCCTCCTCCTAATCCAGCGTCACCAGCCAGATAAGGGGGAAATATTTCCCACAACTAACAGAAGAAATGACCACTGGATGAAGGAAGCAGTAATGGAAAACCAGAGTACACACAGCAGCGCCGACCCCTATACACGACATATCTCCCTTCCCAAGTCACTCCATCCGGCAGCGCACGTGGAGGCATGGGGAAGGAGACGGAGCTTCAGTTTTCCGCACTACACACGTCTCTCACCTCGCTTAGAAGGAGTCCCCCCCCCCCCCAAGAGCTCATCTTACAGACTTGTCAAAGTAGTGCATTCATGGGGTTTGAACCACATACATCTCGAATATATGCGAGATTGTTATCCAACGTTGTTGCGTTGCATTTCTATCATAAATTCAAAGGAGCGCATAATTTTCAAACATTGCTTTCCTCCTGAGTTCTTTGTGAAGTGGCTAAAAATGGAGCAACAAATAATGAAGCATAAGTTACCTTCAGAATCAGGAATAACAGGAACAGCAGCCGCTTTTGTGGTCCTGCACATATCTTCGATCTAGAATAAATATACCACCAGTTCAAGTTCTTTCTAAATTGCAACATACGAAAGAAATAACATTGATAGTTATACTCCATCTAATTTGAAAGTAGTCTTGCCTGCCGCCACACTTCCTTATTTGGTGCATTTTTGTCGGCGAGGGTTATTTTAAATGGATTGGTTTTTAGCCCATTAGCAACCTTTTGCCAGTATTTTTCTGCAAGGGCAGACAGTTTACAAAAAGATCAAAAAAAGCCTCTCTAGAAGAAAATATAACACCTAAAATAGCAATGAAAAGTGAAGAACAGGTATACAGGCATATATGTATGCAATACTCTACCAATAAAACAACTGATACTAATATATACTGCTAAAAGTAAACACAAAATGATATTCCCATAATTTCAAGAAACCACATCTACAGCAGGATAACGACTACTCCCTCCTCTCAAAATATAAAATGTTTTAGATTTGTGAAAGGAGTGTATCTGGACTCCATTTAGTGCGTAGGTTCATGTAGGTTTGGAGTGAACCTACACACTAAAAAGGGTCTAGATACACCTCTTTCACAAAGCTAAAACATCTTATATTTTGAAACGGAGGGAGTATAATTTATTTCAGTAGAGCAGCCTTCCTTTCTGAGTAGAAATATAGTCCTATTTGGCCCTGCAAACTTTGGGGGATATGGATTCGGTTTAGAGGAAACAAGCCCCCACCTCACCTTGCTACACAGCCCAATGGTCTAGTGTCCCTAACATGTGAGTGCAAGTTCCAGATATCAGTGGATTACTTGTGTATCCTCACAGAAGAAAAATGAATGTCCTATTTTGTCAACTCAAGATGATGACTTCCAAATTAGGGCCTTGCAACCAAATCAGAGTATGAAAATAGGATCCTTCCACTTATAAATAAATAAATATATTGATAACTATAATAAAACCAATGTAGAAACCACACTAGCGCATTTCAGTCAAATTTGGATTCGTTTTTCGAGTCCATGATATAAACAAATTGGGTGGATCCTCCACCCGTTTAGCTAAGAAAGAATAGATACAGAGGTGGATAATAGATCGATATGAAGATCATGAGCTGCCCCATAATGAAACCGCCAGTAGTCGTGAATATCTCCACACTAGCAACTGATAGTATTTTGTCACTAGCACAATGGAATTTATAATTCTCAAAATAAACTATTTCAGGGAAAGAAAATCACAACGGCAGTTCTTATTGGTTGACAAGGAATATACCAATAATTCAATTATCATTGTGAACAACGGGATGCAACTACAGGAAGCATAAAGTCGGGGAGAATGGCTACAAGCTGCCAGAATAATCAAATTTGTATTTGTTCTCATAAGCACATGTAAACTGCACTACTGCACACATCCACTCGTTCTACTTGCAGAAGATATAAGAAAAGGTGGGCCTCCTCCATGGAATCCATACTTTGGTCCTATGAACATAGCAACCAAAGAATACTGCCAAATGTCCCGTACCTTTAGTAAGATCTCCTTCCAAACTATGAAGAGGGCGATTATCACCAAGGCCACCAGGTATTTTCAATATCTCATTACATAGAGCAGACTTTGCACAACCAGGTATACCTGAAAGAAAATAATAAACATGATGTGATGGGAATTAGAAAATTAAAAAAATGAAAAAGATCACAGAACTTCACAGGAAAGATGAAGATCTATACAATATTTAGTTATTTACTAGCTAGAAAATTGTGGTATATCGATAATGATCTTAGAGCTGGTTGGTCTGGTATAAGCATAGACTCACTGGGTTTATAAGGTTAAGCCAAGCAGCCCAAGCCCAAGGAGGCAGTTGGTCTAAGACTTGCAGTTAATATTGCTTAAGCAAGATCCTCTGAGAAGCTGCTTGCATACACCTTATGACTTACTTATCTAGTTTATCAGGTTTATAAGCTTTAAGCTTGGTAAGATAATGTTTGAGAATTGAGAGAGGCAGAAGCTAGGGTAAGAAAAATCCAGAACCAACGGTTTTAGTGCATAAAATCAGTTAAGCTTAAAGTTACCTAAAAACAATGGTCTAATCTAGACATATGTGGTCCAGCTGGTATGGCACCTCAGTTTCTTGCAGAAGGTCAGGTTCGATGCCCAACCAAGCACATGCTAGAGAAGTTATCTTCTTTTACTTTCAGGGATTTGTTCCTGCGAAACCTGGCTTGTTTGAGGCTTAAGATAGATGAATTAAACAATTGGTCATCTTGGCCCTACTTGCAATTTCTGAGTTAATGTTATGTGTCATGTAGAGGGTAATACGCCGAACCCCTGGACCTCTGCAGCGCGACTCCAGCCATGGAAGGGTTGTCGCACAAAAGAGGCAGAGGAAGAGGTAATGTAGGTTGGGGGATAATAGATCTGATTCTTTATTGATTGCCATAAGGGTCTAGAGGCAGACAATAAATAGCCCACGTACATTACTTGAAGTCTAAGGCCAGAATCCTAACAAACTTGGAAAGGACGAAATAACATGGAAACTAACTCTAGAGATATGATCCTAATTAATAAAAAGGAAACCGATTGATTCTCTTTCCTATCTATTTGCTGCTAGCAGAAGCCCTTCACGTGACATTTCTTCCCCCTCGTGAGTCAGCTCGTCCTCGAGCGGATAAACTGGATAGGGCTTCTAAAAATCAGCCATTGTCAACTGCATTGTCATCATCGAGAAATGGATCGACCTCCATGATATATAGCTTCTTGCAGTGGTGACCTGGGCCAAACTGCTCCTCACAGTTGAAACATAGGCCCTGGGCTCGGTGGGTTACCATCTCTGCCTGAGATAGCGTGCGCCGTTGGCGCCCAGCTCGTGCCGCAGTGACTCCTCCTGGTGGTGGGAGAGCCGGAACAGGGAGGACGTCAGAGTCCTGAAGCAGACTATTGGCAGCTCACATGGCTGGTTCTGGAGCTGGGGGAACCCAGTTTGCCCGACGTTCACAATTGCGCGCCAAACTCATTGCCTCCAGGAGAGAAGTCGGCCGCCACATCTCCACATCGAGTGTGAGAGGCTCCTGTAGATTATTGGTGTAAAACATAGCCTTCTGGGCAGCTGGTAGGCGTGGCACACGACCAAATAGGGCATTGAACTGCTTGTTGAAGTCTGCCACCAGGCCTGTGCGCTTGAGGGAGATGAGCTCACCCAGGGCGTTGCTGTGGGAAGGTGGACCAAATTGGGTGTTAACCAACTCGGTAAACTGCTGCTGGGCAGCTGGTAAGCACGGCGCACTACCAAGTAGGGCATTGAACTGCTTGTTGAAGTCTGCCACCAGGCCTGTGCACTTGAGGGAGATGAGCTCACCAAGGGCGTTGCTGCGGGAAGGTGGACCAAATTGGGTGTTAACCAACTCAGTAAACTGGTGCCATGGAGGAGGGACGTAGACATCCTTGTACTGGCCATACCACAGCTGGGCGTCGCCCACGAGATGGAAGGAGGCGATACCCACCTTCTCAGCTTCCGCTGCCCGCTGCGCGTTGAAGAAGAGATCACAATGGTTCAGCCAAGACAGCGGGTCGACCCCGCCATCATAGGTGGCGAACTCCGTCTTGAAGTAGCGCGGTGGCCTGTCATCAGCCGGTGTGCCAGAGGACATCGGCAGGCCCTTGGACCACAAGATAACGTCTTTGTCACTAGCCAAAGGGCTCTCTCCTAACTCCAGCTTCAGGATCGCCAAGTTATACGCACGGGTCTGCTGGTTGATGTCACGCATGGTGCCGGAAAGGCTGTCCACCTTGACAGCGAGAGCCTTCTGTTCTGCAGCAAGCTTCTTCTGGTCTTCGCACATGGTGGTATGCGTGTTGCATAGAGACAGCAAGGATTCCTGAATCTTTTTGAGCTTCTCTTCCAAGAACATGGTGACGTCGGACATGGTGGGAGGGATGGATCTGGTTCTGATACCAAGTTGTCACGTAGAGGGTAATACGCCAAACCCCTGGACCTCTGCAGCACGATTCCAGCCGTGGAGGGATTGTCGCACAACAGAGGCAGAGAAAGAGGTAACGTAGGTTGGGGGATAATAGATCTGATTCTCTATTGATTGCCATAAGGGTCTAGAGGCAGACATTAAATAGCCCATGTACTCCCTTCCATCCTAAAACAATTGTCTAGATTCACATGTATCTAATACTAAAATAAGTCTAGATACATCCGAATGTAGACAAATCCAAGTCACTTATTCCAAGACGGAGGGAGTACATTACTTGAAGTCTAAGGCTAGAATCCTAACAAACTTGGAAGGACTAGATAACTTAGAAACTAACTCTAAAGTTACAATCCTAATTAATTAAAAGGATACCGATTGATTCTCTTTCCTATTTATTTGCTGCTAGCTGAAGCCCTTCACGTGACATTATGGGTAATCTATCAGCTATTTGGAAAATCTAAATATACCAAATGTTCTATCATCTGAAGTAGCTATAACCCTACAACCACCACCCCCACCAACAAAAAAGCACAGCAAATCAGTTGGGTGTTATGGACAGTTTGAGCACTGTCAGACAACGGCGGTACAAATGATTCATCAAGTTTTTAATCTTGAGAGTAATAATACTCCCTCCGACCCATATTACTTGACTTGGAGTTTTCTAGATTCGGATGTATCTAATATTAAAACATGTCTAGATACATCCGAATCTAGACAAATTCGAGTCAACTAATATGGGTCGGAGGGAGTATCTAAATGTATCAGTTATTAAAATTATTAAAAACAACTCAAGATGAAGAGTGCTTATGAAACATAAAACTTAGAATCTGTTAAAAGAAAAATATAATTTACCAGGAAAGAAGACAATAAGGCCCTTCCCAGTTTTTGAAACAATATCAGCGGATATTGTAGGACTAGAAGGTGCTGCCCCACGTTCTGGCTGAAGATTATCCTCTTCATTTCTGTGTGTGTCGAGTATGGCCAAGAAATTTTCTGTTTGAACCAAGTCACCAGCAGCCCCTATCAATGCCTGGTTTTTAGGGCTGCGCTTAGCATATTGCTCAAGGAAAGGCTCTGCCTCACTAAGATACATTGAGGTCGAGAGTGGCCTATTATTGTCATATTTCTCTCTAATGTAGACAGCCCTGTTTTGGCAAACCAATTAAATAACAAGAAACATGTGTAGTTTGGTAAAAAAACAACACTAAGAAACACCCCCTATGAAGAGAAAGAAGTTTGCAACATACCATTTATCCAGCAGATCGCAAAGATCATTCTGTTTACTTGGTGATGTTCCCCAATTCTCCATTTCCCTGTTAACATATTCAGGACCACTGATATCAGAGGCAGCACTGTTTGCATTCAATACGACAGCACCAACCACAACTCAGATACAAAAATTTCACATGGCTGAAATCTTCAAGCATCAAATGATCATTTGATGAAGAAACATTCTTGAATATCACAGAAAGGGTATCCAACATGGGAGCGGCCTGGCTTTACAGGTATTAACATTTTCTACTAATATGCATAATAATATCAACTTAATAGATGTCTGGAGGTTGCGCTAGCACTGTTTTTCCGGAGTTACACAAATTATGAACATGACGAAACTAAATCAAAACTAGTAGCTGCGTAAAATTAGCAAAGTAAAGATAGTCTTGTGGCAATACTCGTCTATTTCAGCCAACTGCTGAAAGAGCTGCGGAAAGGTAAAGAACAAAAATTTGAGATTTGAATACATGGCATACCTTAGGTAATATTTTATATATTTAGACCGGTCATCTTTGAAAATGGTTCTGAGGCCATTCCGAAATAAAAATGTCCTTATCTGTGAGGTAGCAATGTAAGAGAATCATTACAAGATGCAGACATCATTAAAACTTTTATGAATGCAGTCCTCTCCACCGTGCAAGAAAAAAGGAGGAAAGAAGTCCACACATATATGCCAAGCTTGTAAGCATTATAATGGCATTGCAACACTTATTTGCAGGTGCATCAAATGTTAAATGAAAGCAAGCAATCCAGAGTAAACAGCATTGTATTCATACATCAAGAAGTGACCAACGAGCATCTAAGCCCTATAAGCTGAAAACAGTAACAATGAAGTACCTTATAAGGAAGGAATTTTAGTTTGACCATTAAATTTGAATCCTCATCAGCCAGACCATCCTTAGCTGACGAACTTGAATCCAAGGCACCTTCAATATTGTTGAGTAAAATGTTACTGTCTTTGGAAAGTCCAGAAGCATTCTTATCGTTCGCCTTGAACAGGTTTACATCAATGAAGAAACCTAACCATGAAACATTATGTCAGTCAGTGGCACAGACTTATTATATCGAGAAGAATTTTAAGTCATGTGGTCTATCTTACCCCTATACAGTGGCCATAACCCTTGATTTTTCCTACAAATATACATGACCAGTTAAATCTCATGACAAATAATAAATCACAAAAGGTAAAGAATAATAGTGCTGCAATTGAGCTAATCACAATCTTACTTCATCTCTTGCTGATAGCGTGTAAAAACGGAATCACTATACACATGGATAACCATCTTGTAATACAAGTTATCATTTGAAAGGTAACATTTGAACGCTACAGATAAACGTCTCTCCAAACTAATCTGCTTCATCAAACGAATCATCTCCTGCAACAGGGCAGACAAAATAAATTATCATGTACTCTCTGTACTAAAACCACGACAAGTATTTTGGAACGAAGGAGTACTAGTTAATGGATTATTGATATCTGCAGTTATAAACATTCGCATCAATTGCAAAAAGACTTATTGTTAGACAAAAACAAATAAAAATTGCTAACCTGTAATTTCTGTGTTGCATAGTCTGTAGGATGTGCTTGCAAAAAGTCAGTGACAACCGATTCATCAGCTTTTCGAGACTGAGCATCAAGACCATTATTTCCAAACCAATCAGAATGGTCCGAACACATTGAAGATCCAACATTTTCAAGAAGTGCTTTAATTTTCTGTTCGTGTAAAAGTAATAAGAAGTTACTGCAAGATAGAACCAATACAAAACATGAAAAGGTGAATACCAGTTGACAACATTAAACAATACCTGTTTTTCATCTAACCTATTAGGGGGGCATAATTCACGTAAACTTGGCCCTAAATCATAGTCAACTGCATAGGAAAGTAACTTTGTAAATCAATGATAAAAACTACTGCCTCTGTTCCGAATTAAGTGACTCAACTCAACTTTTTCTAGATACACATGTATCTAGACATGTTTTGGTGTGTAGATACATGTGTATCTCGACAAAGTTATGACACTTAATTTGGGGTGGAGGGAGTAATATATTTACAACTCGATTACATTAACAAGTATTTCCTATAACATGTTCAGATGCATCAGAAAATATTTACAAGGACAAAAGCATAGATAACAACCATAGCAGTATTTTTTTTCTAGTATTTCGATTCTCTTCCTTTCTTATTTTTATTCTGTCCCTTGCTCTACCATATTAAGCAAAATATTACATTTGAATATGGAGAATTTTGTTCATATCTTTTATTTATCATGATCTGGTTCAGTTATCATGGTCAGGAGCAGCCGAACCTAAAACATTCATATGGTAAAGATTTGCAACCAAATGAAAAGTAGCTACTTTTCCTTGAATGAGAAAAAAGAGGTCTATTTGACAAATTTAAACATTGAGGTGGAATTTTTTTTGGAAACAGACAGAAACTCTCTTTATGGCTAATCTATTGCACTCAGATATAACTATATAAGTAGATCACAAGGCACAATCATTTTCTTACCTCCATCTAATGGAGGCTGTGAGAAGTTTCTCAGGAATTCTTCCATCTGAACTGAACTTTCACGACTAACAATACGGGCAACCAGACCTTCAAGTATCTCACCCTGTACAATTACATGATCCTTTGACCCTACAAATAAGAGAGACGTGAAACTTTTTACAACAACAGTGAAGTGTAAGACAACAATTATTATTCAAGATAGACTTACCTGGTACAGATATATCAGCTATTTCATCAAGGGCTTTGCAAACCGGTGTGGCAGTCCCCTCTTCACACAATGCATCATAGACAGCAAAAAAAGAATAGGCAGATTTCCTTCAAAGATATCAACAGAAAGAATATAATAATATTAAAAAAGACCCAGCGAAAAATGAAGATGTGTCGCGTATAAAACAGCTTTGGAATGGAAACTTATATCGAGTAAGGGAGTCAATGACTTTGGCATAGGAATTTACTTAACATAAAGTTGTCAGATGGCTACCTTGTGGAAAATAGCCAGACATGATTTGTTGGGAGGCGCCATTTTTGACAAAAGGCAACCACCTCCGGAATAGAATAGAACTTTGGTTTGCCATGACCCAATTCTGTTACAGCTGTAACCACTGCTGCATAAAGGACAATATATAACTGATATAAATATGCATTCAAAATAGATTTTGTAAAAAAGACTACCAAGAATGGTAAAATGTATGGATTGAAAAATGATGTTATAGTTAAATGGGTGAAGTAACCTCTCCAAACTTGAAGCAAGAAAAATACCAGCAATGATGCAGACAGAATAACATGGGCAGAAAAAGGATGGCGTTGATGTTTTGTTCAGTCTATAGAACAACCCAAATAGAACCTTGCTGTTAAGTCAATGCAAACAGTGAAATTTAGAGTGCTTTCAAGTATATCAATGAAAGCTTTTTTTACCTTTAGTTGTAGTCCAGTTGTTATTTCCGGAATCATAAAATGTTTCTACTCTAATGGTTTTAGTTTATACGTTATATCAGCAGTTGTGGCAAACCACAAAACGATAATTTTAATAGTGTCATTGAAACCTAATTTACCCCCAACAATAACAATATTTGACCATTTTATTATTCTAATACACATCACCCTATCCACTATTTTCGCGAAAACGCAAAAAGCTTTGCATTTCGATGCATTGATAAAAAAATAGAGTTATATGTACAAATTCAAAAGTGGACCAACACCCACACCATACAACTCAACCCAAGAAAAAAACATCTCGCGTATCCCTAATGCTCCTGCGTCCGCCCATGGTCTCGCATCCGCTTTGATCGTGCCGACTAGGGAGGGCACCGAAGGCACCCCATTGTTGAAGACTATCACGTTCCTATGCTTCCAAATCCACCACGCCATGAGGATGATCCCTTTCCGCATGTGGCGTGGGTTGGAACGCACCACCTGCGTCCACCACTCCGCGAAAGCTCCTTGAACAACCGGTGGTCCCACGATAGATCGTATCCAGGATAGGACCTCGTGCCAGATTGTCCACAAAAACGGACAACCTGTGAGGATGTGTGACATAATCTCCTCGGACTGATGACAGAACATGCAACGCGGACGGCGGGGATGTCGGTGGCGTGCGAGCCTCTCACCCGTCCAGCATCTGTCTTGGCAAACCAGCCAGATGAAGAACTTCACCCTAGGTGGCGCCCATGATTTCCAGTTCAAGTTCCATGATCCAGAGGCTACAGACCTGTGGAAGAGGGTATAGTAGCAGGACTTGTAAGAGTACTGGCCATGGGTCGTCCACCACCAATCAACTTGTTTGACTCACCACCCAGGTGCAGCCCCTGTAACCGGGCCCACAACTACACGTACTGCCAAAGTGCTAGGGGGTTCATGGCTCCAGAAATGTCCGTGATCCAGCTGCGCTCAGTGAGAGCGTGCCGCGCCGTCCTCACCTTTCTGGGTCCGCACGGGATGAGCGCCAGTAGGTCTGGCTCTATCTCCCTGATTGACTTCCCGTCCAGCCATCTGTCCTCCCAAAAAAGAGCAGAGGTTCCGTCGCCTAGTACCATCATGGTAGAGGCGAAGAAGATCTCACGCTGGCTTCTGGTGAACTGCATATCTAACCCACTCCATCCACTATCAAATGCAGAAACAGTTTGCATCATGCATTTGAAATTATAACTAGAAGACACTACTCCAGTAATGAATAATGATGAACAAAGTATATGCAGAGCACAACTTGCCTTGCTCATGGGATGTGTGTGTGTGTGTGTGGGGGGGGGGGGGGCACATACCATAATCATCCTTTGGCTTTTGTCCATGGTCTCCTAATACAGCCGTCACAAGTTCCATTGAAACGTTTACCCGGGTTTTCTATAAGCACAGAACAGCGGCAAAATCAGGAATCTTAAGCAAACTGCTGAGCAGAAGAAATGCAAACGATGAAAATCACTAAGTATAAACTGAACATTCTTGATGAGTGATTAGTTCAAATAAACTATGCATCAAACAAAGATAAACACCACAGCTGCAATGGTGATTCCTAATGTATCTGTTACCTAATAATCCCTCCTTTTCATTTTATAAACCGTATTTGGGGTAAGCAAGGGGATTAATGTTGCCATGATACTGAGAGAGCGATAGAGAGAAATGAACATGCCATGGTTGGAATAAGAGAGATTACTTAGTGTGTGTATTCACCATACATATTGAGGAGGGGAAATGAATAAGGACAAAGGAGAGAAAAGGTCATCAATTCAACATGCAAGCATTATAATTTATTAATTTAACACAAGATCCAAAAAACTATTGGCCACATAATTTGAAATGTAGAGGATAAACATATGGTTTCTTATGCTACTATTCAAGTCTCTGCGGAATTAAGATCTATATTCAACAAAATAGAAGCAGTGAAATATAAAAAGAAAAATAATATTCTGCTTAGTTCAAAGCTCTGCGTCATAAAATAAAATACTATATGCTAATGAAGTACCAAAAGATGCACAGACCAGAAAAACAAAAACATGATAATAGGGAAGTGAAAAGGGATGTACTTCTTGAGGAAATATTTAACTGGGCATGGAGTACCTCGAGATAATCGTTAAATTCGGCTTGCATTTTAGGAGCTTCCTTCCCCCAAGCTTCACGAAAGATACGGCACAGGATAAAAACGCCCACAGCAGTGAAGCTATAAGCAGGAATTACACCTTCAGTTAAATAGCTCAACAAACATCAAGACAAACTAGAAGAACCTACATATTTCCAAAGCTGTTCTTGGTATATGCTCCACCATGGTTACCAGCATACATGAATAAAGTTCCTGAATGCTTAAGCGTAACCTGAAGAAAAACTTAAATTTGTAGGGTAAACACATTTTAACCATAATTATATCTAGTTAGCTAAAATAAAATCAGTAACTGATCAAATGGCGATAAAGGAATAATTCAAATATACCTCCATGGTAGCTAAGCCATGTGACACCAAATCAATCATCTGAGTTCTTTTCTGCCATCACAAAAATGGGGGTAAGCTTCCCACTAAAGGTTATTAATTAAAACTACATTCACAAACATGCGGGTAAGCTTGACTACCAAAGTACCAAAAAACATTACTACTACTTAGAAGTTTACTATATAGCCAGTTCATTAAAAGAATCTACAGTAAGATAAAACTAAATGTGGTTACATTAACCAACCCCATTAAGGCAACGCAGATTCCAGAAACCATGATCAAGCCTTCACCGAGAGCTAAAGAGTAGAGTGCACAATGAGTGCGCAGCAGCTAATTTCATGTGAATTACTCAAAAGAAAAAAAGATAACCTTAAAACTCATCAATACAATGGAAACCTAGAGCAATTAAGCAACAGATGATTTAGAAACTAAGACTTGATTTAGCAATGTGGTGTATTATTACGATAGTCTAGTTTAGTTGAACGGCTTTTAGATTTTTGGGGGTCTCAATTGCTTTTTTGTTAACTGGCTTGCAAATATTCTTTACAAAACAGTACGGGATGATCAGAACCACAAAAACAATCAACAGGGAAAACACCCAACAGTTGCTCAGGAAACACTTGGCATTGTTTGTCACAAGGTGATGGGAGCAAGGGGTAATACAACAAACACCCTCGTGGTAAGGGTAGCCGACCACGCACCTCTTGATCGGACTTGTCGTTCCCGAATTTGGGGTAGAAAGCGGCCCTGATCCGCGCCTCCGCGAACGTGTCGTCATCCACAGCGAAGTCCATGTCCCTTTCCGAGGGCGATGATGGTGTCGTCATCCTTAAGTCTGCAGTTTGTAACTTGCAAGCTTCGATTACTCCCTTTCCAGTTCAGCTATATATCAAATGTCACAAAACGCAAGCTGAAAAATAAAAACAAAGAAACAAATAGATTCTTCTAAGATTTCTGATCAGTTCAATTTGCAATTGCAGGTGTTCTGAATTTCAGAACAATTCACTTGTTCACATCGATCGACAGTACAATGACATTGATGAAAAATTGTAAGGCTGTAAAGGAGGGCCTGACAGACTCCTCTTACTACTAAGCTGCCTGGCTACTAGTAGGCGGAACGGTAGATGGCAAGAGGGGCTGCAGCGAGGCTGGGGACTAGGAGCATGGGACATCGACAAAAGAGACAAAATCCGTAAGGCCGTCAGGCGGTAACGGGGGGATTGGAAGAGGCATGTATCCCAGTATGAAGGGGAGGCGAGGTCGGCTGCAGTGCGTGGCGGAGGCGGTGGAGGCGGCGGAGGCCCCGAGCGCGAGATGCCGGAGCCGCGGCGCGCGGGAACTAGGGACTGGTCGGCCGGTCGCCGGGATGCTGGCTGCCCCCGACGTCGCGTCTAGAGTTTCAGGTAAAGGGAGAGAGTCGCATTGAAGAGGCGAGAGACGATGAGCTCACCGCCGCTGCTACGCCAGCGCCGCTCCAGTCGTCGCCGCCGCAAGGGTTCGTGTCGGGTAGAAAAGGGGGACGTCCCGTGGTCCGTACGTAATGTTTAAGGGACGTGGTGGGCTCAAACCTGGAGACGCCAAAGCCCATCTGCGCGACCGTATAGTATAGGCTCCCTAAAAAAAAGCAAATACACGCTAAGAGCATCGATTTAGCGCGCGGAGACGAGTATCCGGCGCTCCAATAGACACCGCATAATTGCACGCGCTGTAAAAAATTAGCGTGCGCGACATTTTACACAATCGCGCGCGTACCATATTTGCCGCTTCCGCTCCAGCGCGCGGCAAAAGGCACAACGACCTGCGCGAACGCCAACTGCCGCTTGAAAATTCCCTGCACGCCCTGCTTTCCTCCGCCATCGCGCTTCTGCCGGCGATATATGGCCATGGACGGCAACGACGTCTCTCCAATGACCCCTCCCTACTCCGTCGCCGGTGTCGGCACCACCGGAATTGGCGCGGACCCTGGCGCCGCCGCTGCAAACCCTAGCGCTGTCGCCGCGAATGTTGTCGCCGCCCGTGACCTCTTCAATGCACCACGACCGTCGAGCGCGCAGGGCTCCGTCGCACCGCAGCCGCCCGCCCCCAATCCGCTCAAACGACCGGCTGTTGTCACGGGGCGTCGAAGGTGCTTCAAAGAAGGGGAAGGTGTCGGCGGTGAAGCTGGGCGCGGGCAACGCTAGGGCCGCGGCCACCCGACAGGCACAGCTGCCCCCACTGCCACCGCAATTCTAGGCACCATCGCCGCCACCACCTCCTCAAGCTTCCTCGACGCCGAATGCGTGCGATGTGGTCGACCAAATGCCTCATAGGTATGAATGGACCAAAATCAACTTTTTTCCCATGTAGATGAATTGAATTTGGCGTGTAATTGTGTTGCTATATATGTAGTGTCGATTACGAGGCTTTCATAGCACATATGAATGTTAGTTCAACTCATTCACAAGAATATTAGTCTCAATATGGTGCACCTCCACCACAACCTCAAACACGAGAGGAGTTAGACGAGGACGGTGAAGGTTTGATGGATGCACCGAAAAGGAAGAGCGGCAACTTACACACTAGAAGAAGACCAACTTCTATGGAAGGCATGGTGCAATATCGGCATGGATCCAACGGTTGGCGCCGACCAATCATGAGACATATTGGGTGCGCATCAAGGAGTACTTTGATGGTGAGAATACTAGTGGCATTGAGCGCACCAAGAGATCTCTTAGTTCTCGTTGGTCGGTGATCAATGTCGATTGCCAAAGATGGTCCGGGGTTCAAAAAATGTGGATTCCATCAATCCAAGTGGCTATGGAGAGAAGGATAGGGTAAGTTGTGTTTTTGTAGATGTTCTATATGTCAAATATGTGCTTGTGTTTGTGGCTTATTTGTTCTCTTCTTTGTGTTTGTAGCTCACCGTTGCCTAAAATCTATTTAGAGGTAACGGCAAGAAGACCAAGAAAGGAACAGTGGTGAAAGGGAGACCATTTACTTTAGCACATTGCTACTCGGTTCTTGAGAAGGAAGAGAAGTGGAGGAATTGAGATATGGAGGTATCCATGAGAGCCACCATGGAGCCACACCTTGTTGTTGATGATGAAGAAGCATCAAGTGATGGTGTCAAGAGAAGTCCTACGCCTAGCTCGGTGGCAAGGCCCAAAAGACCGATGGGAGTAAAGCAAGCAAAATAAATGAAAGGAAAGAAGTCTAGAGATGATGACATAAAGAAAGATATGGAGGCTATGGTGAGTGCACACAAGGAATACACCGAGGAGAAGAGGTTGGAGAATGTCAAGGTGTCGGTGGGCGAGGAGAGGAGGTTGGTATTGGAGGAGAAGAAGATTGCTATGGAGGAATATGCTCGAACAATGGAGCAAGAGAAGAACTCTTCCTCATGGACACATCCAATCTTGATGAGAGGCAAATGGAGTACATCAACCTTTGCCGTGATGAAGTGTTGGCAAAGAAAAGAATGATGGCATCTACCTTTGCACCACCGATGAGCGGCTTCGGTGGCATGGGTGGAATGGGTGGCAAAGAAAAGAATGGTGGCATGGGTGGCATGAGTGCACCACCGGGCGACATGGGTGGATTCGATGGTTTTGGTGGCTATGGAGCCATGGGAGCACCACCGATGATGAGTGCCTATGGAGCCATGGGAGCACCACCGGGTGGATTCATAGCCTCCATGGATTCATAAATTTATGGCTTCTACGCCCTAGGCCCCTCGGCCTCTCTCAATGGCGTCATGTACTTTCTGGTATTTCGATTGCATAAAAAGGGAGAGTTGCTTTGCTTCGACCTCGAGACTGAAAAGTGGAAGAACACGATTAAAGGCCCATCGAAAGGACTTAAGCCTTGCAAGGAGACCGAGGTTGGTCCGTATAACCGAGCTCAACGGTGCTCTATGTGTGATTCGGTTGAAGAAGCTCAAGAATGAATATGGATATGCCAACATTTGGCTCTTAACCAGCTCAGAACAAAGTACATGGAACAAGGCATACACGATATCATTAACTGGAGCCATTCACCTATGAATTTAGTCCCTTGCTGGTGACACCTGGTGGTGGTAAATTGATCTTCTACTGTTCAAATTGCGAAGAAGGAGATTTACTACAAGTCTATGATCCTGACACCAAGACACGTACTACATACACTACGTAGACTAGATTATACTGTCACTAAAATTAGTCTCTGCTATTTGCACTTGGACCGTTTTATCCCAGCGAAAAATCGTGTGCCCATCGCACTTTAATCACCCTCTGTTATGGCATTTCTGGACAAATACCACATGCCATTACTCAAACACATAGTCGTGGCTTGCAGTGAGGTCCACATCATTGCTGTCGAAACTCTTCTTGTTTTTCTTCAGGTTGCCGCTAAGATCCATTTACATATTTGGAGGTTGTACTATGAAACTATATGATTCATTGTTGCTCCCGTTGTTTTCTCTTTTTGCATTAATTATCAAACCTATATATGGATGTTATCTGAATGACTTATGTTAGTTGTGAGTCGGTGTGCACATGTTACTACCATGTATGTAGTGTCTTGTTATTGTTGCTCTTCACAATGTAATTGCAATAAGATGTACAGTATATCCTGACAAACCTTTGTTACCTCTATATGTTACAGACCCACGTCCGCAGGTACTTGTGGATTGTGTCTAGATACATACAAATCTAGACAGATCTGTGACATCTAATTCAGGACGGAGGGCGTACTTCCTTTTTACTACGCGGAAATACTCTGGAGGTTAGCTGAGACAAAGTTTTACCACCAAAATCTTACTGTACCATGCATAGAGCATGCCTGAAACTGCAGTACAGATTTCGATCCCTTGTCAGTACTGTACTGACCATGTACTACTGATGATGCACGACTATTTTCGGAGTTGCTCGGGAGAAAATTTTCTCCAGCTGCTGCTCTGATGAGAAAAGGTGTGCCCTACAATATTACATAGGGTCGTCAACCACGGTTGTAAAATCAGTAAGCTTAGTAAGTAGTATTTTTCTTTCGTCATTCTTCTGCGTCCATCCATACTGAATGGTCTGAGTAATCCTACATTTCTCAATGCACATCGAGTGGCAACTGGAGGTGTTTACACAACTGAAGCTCGTTACACATGCTAGATTGCTAGTATCATTGCTTATGGGTTTGAAATACAATGTGAAGATAATTCACTACTAGAGAAAATGTGCTCAATAGGGTACCCCCCCTAAGAAGGCCTGACTAAAGGCCCACGCCATCCCCTCATCGTCTGGTACTCGATCACCATCATCAGAAGACATATCGAAGAAGGGACATTCCGTATCAGCCCCGTCATTGAAGAAGGGACGTCCCGTATCAGCCTGGCCAGTCTCGTAACCGATAGGAACAGCAGGGTGCTTCAATGCATCCATCCCCTGATTCTTGCATGCATGACAGAATCCTAACACGAGACATGCAGTTTAACACTTCAAACCTTAATTGGACGCGATTACTGACTCTGGAGGAAATTGCCAAAAAAAAAAGAGAGCATATACCTTCTTCCAATGGATCCAGTGGATAGCAGAAATAATATTTCCATCCATACATTTCCTTCACTTGCGCAAAATATAGAGTTGATGACCACTTGTCTGAACCAGCTTGCTTCGTCTTCACCGTGAAGTTATAGTGGTGGAAGATCTTCTCATATGTCTCCACACTCAAACACTGATACAGAAGCTCATCTAGTTCGAACTCCGCACCCTGAAACAACACATCATAAGCAAACTTACATCCAATTAGCAAAGATAAAATAACGGTAGGAAGTCGCAAGTCGCGCGTACTCTGAATCTGCCCGTTTCTTTCATGTACTTCTTAAAAGCCTCCATGACTTCCTTCTTCATCCATTGTTTTCCGTTTTCAATTATTTGTTGTGTAGACTCTTCACACCTACAGCAAATTAGTTAAAGTTTCTGTCTGCTTGAAATCATATGAAAACTAGACAATATCTTTTGTATGAGTAAAGTGCACCATAAGGACTTGCAAGGTGTATCAGTCAGCTACTTTTATGAGGTACTTGAACTAGAAAAATTACGCATCCATGTATACAAATTTGAATAACTAAGTTGACAGAAGTTTAGACCCCACCTTACTTAGCAAATAAAAATAGCATAGACACCATGTGGACAACTAACAAATAAATGTAGTTAAACATATAGCTAAACATTCTAATAGCCATACCAGTTTTTACCCTGATTTAACACAAAGTTCTCAAATAAAGTGCTGCGGGAACGGATTAGCTACTGCTACGCAGGTACGTGGGAAAGGCCCCTCAATCCCTTGTCTAAAACAAAGTTCTCAAATAAAGTGCTATCAAGCTTGATCTTGCATAAACCCAAAAGTTCTATATTACCAGTTTATCACCAACAGCTAGCGGTATTGGACTTGGACCTACCTTCCCTTAGAGACACAAATGTAAAGCTCTCATATTGAGGAGCAATGTGACACATACATGCATGTTTGGAGACCAAATGTGTACCTTCATCCTTTTCTAGCTAGTGATTTACAACTTTTTAGCATCAGAACACCATTTGTTGTTCACTACGAAATAACACACACGCTTAATTTTTAGGTCGTTCGATATTGAAAATCCAGTAAGCTAAATGTGCCCAAAAGATTCAAGAATCATTAATTAGAATAGTGGAGCATGTTACTTAGTGACACTGTCAAGTGATGTCATCGACCAAGCTAGTCTGGTTGAACATTACTAGAGTTAAACTTGATGAGAAAGTGACAGTAAATTATGTTATCATAAAAATGATCAACAATATATTATGAATGGGAATTAAGATCGTAAATTACTATCAGAATATTGGAATCATTACTATGTTGTCTGAGAGGATTGAGCATCCAGTCCATGCGGAGACTGTAGTGAATCAGGCGACGCAACCTTTTTCGATGACTTATTGTTGGGGAATGGGACCTCTTTAGGTGGATTGCAGAAGCCATTTTTCATAGCAACCATGCCCTCCCACATGTCATCAAATGTATGTTCAGCGAGATACTGATCTATTCTCAGCCACCTTTCTTGTGACCTGTATAGCACACCAAACAAGAGTACTCAAAATGCAACATTACAATAGAAAAGCTACTGTGATGTTGTTGGTAAGGGGGGATGGGGCTGACAGCATCAGAGGCATGAAAGTCTTACAGAAGAACCAAATTAATAATCATACATATCAGTGTATCATATCAATCCTCCTTGACTAGTGCTTACCTTGGGGACAATCCTTCCCGAACAGCTGGTTGCTTTGCATTTGTAGAATCAGGCGCACGGCTATCTATGTCGCCGGCATGCACCACAGCCCTAAACATCGCAATTCGGAATCACAGTCAGTCAATTCAATTCTTCCTGAATGGAAACAATAACTCCTGGTTCTCTTAATTAATGATTGTGTTGGAACGATCATTGCCCTCTAGATGGACCATCAAGTGGCTGACGTGCTTTGCACATACTTATATCCACTTGAGCAGTTGATGTGAAATGCTATTTGAGAATGGGAGTCATAGATGGTAGGTTGTTGTTCATTTAGTTCAAGCTGGTGATCCATAGGACCATTAGCCTTGACGCTTTTTGCCAATTATAGCATAATTCTCAGAGAGATTTCAACACATGCAAGCTAACGTACAAAAAGTTAGATGCACAGTGACGTTTGTGAAAACAAATGCAAAATGTTGTGAGGGTTCATAACATGCACCTTTTCATCAAAACAACTATTCACATTTTCTAAGTAAATAGTAGATATATACCCATCAGTTGTTTCAGATGCAGGAGATGTGACATTCAGCGAAAGGCCCTCAACATTTGACAGTATCACACTTGTACCCTCACGCTCACTGCTTCTCACCTCGGGTGGATGCCCCACAACCCTGATCAGAACATGCACAACAGATCATTGGTCAGCGACTTTTATGATGAAGATAGCATAGATATTATTAATGGTTAGTAGGCATTTTGTTTCTTCTAGGAGGAAGCGGGGGAAAATAATAGTAGCAAATATCGTGTTAACTTCTAGTGAATATAGTGATACGGCAAAATAGTTTAGAAGTGAAAAGCAACGATGTCATTTACAGTCTTGCTGATCTGAGGTCCCTTGGGCCCGAATACAAAAAAGTCTGTTCCTACCTCAAAATGGTTGCAACCTCTCACTTCCATGTATATTACGGATTTTACCATATGGGTCATGACAATTACACATTATTTCAAATATGTGGTTCATAAGAAGGTACTCCCTCTGTTTCATAATGTAGTATGTTGTGGGAAACTAATTTAGTTTGCTAAAATGAACTACATTATGGAACAAAGGATGTACCTATTATTTCAACGAATCATAAGTTCATAACAAATTAAGGAAGACCAAAGAATGAATATACCGATCAGCTGATTCAAGTGTAGGAGGTGCGATATTCAACGTCAGGGCCTGGAACTGTGACATATCCATATTTGTACGCCCAGGATCACTGCTGCTCACCTCAGCGGTATGCTCCTCCACCCTGATCAGAACGTGTACAACAGACCATTGGTCATTATGACGAAGATACTGAAAATAACAATTAAGACTTGTAGGCATTCTATTTGTTGCTTGATAAAGGGAGTGCAAACAAAAGCGAATTATACAGCATGAAATCCAATAATTTTACGGAATAACAATCAAAATGAGAAGTGAAAAAAAAACATTAATAACACTTACGATCGTCTTTGCCTGCGTCGAGGTCCCCTTCGGGCCGAATACAGAACACTCTGCCGCACACGAGGCGCATATCCAGTTGACCTGCAAACGTTATAAAATTTAGGTTTGATGTGAAGATAGAACCTTGTTTAGTGGCAAACTTTCTCCAAACCCTCCCCCATCGCAGTTCCTTACGGAAAATATTCACGGATACACAACAATCGATGTTTATGTTACATATTAATAGACAGAAGTAGATGTGCTTCAGAATGTTTATTAGATGCAAAGGTAACAATTTGGGGCCAATCCACACAAAATTATCTAAACTGCAAACAAATTCCACCTCTCCTCAGGGGTACTAAAAGAACTTAATTACTTATTGTAAAATGTTTGGTCACCGAGATTAGGGTAGCTCCGGAGCTGGATCAACAATACTGGGAGTCCTTTGCCACATGGAGAGATTCCTCCCCGTGGAGGCTGCGCTAGCTCTCGTCTGTGGAGGTCCGCCTCCTCGTGGTCGAGGCGGATGCGCTTCCGCTAGAGGTCATAGAGCTGGCACTGGATACGCCGAGGTCCGAGGAGGCCGCCGGTTAAGGGGGTCTGGTCGGCACGGCGCTCCGGTTCCTCGTCCAAGAGAAGCCAGCGCTCGTGGTCGAGACGGTCGCGATCGCGCTCGATGCGGCGGAGCTGGGACTGGATTCTCCGGACTTGGCCGTCCATGGCGGGGAGGAGTTGGGTGGGGAAATTTGGTCGGGCCTCGACTCTGCCTCGCACGGCGATACGTTGGCAAGGTTTGGGTTCGACGCTTGTCCGGCTCCCTCGACTTTGGCCGAATTGTGTTTGCAGAGAGAAAAGAAAGAGAAAGAGGGAGCTGAGGTGTTGCGTAGAGGGAATACATTGGTTTAGCTCCATCTCCATGGCGTGTCTCGCCAACTCCGGGGGAAACATCGTCGTCTTTGGCCGCCGACGATGAGCCGCGCCCACGCCCCATGATGCTCTTTCTTTTCGCCGGCGATCTTCACGCCACGAGACGAGAGAGACACAGAAATACACGGACCGGCGTATCCGAGCTGTACACCGAGTAGGGCCGAATCCTGATTCCATGCCCAGGTAAGAACATATACTATTTCAAATTGTTGTGTCAAGCAGCGTGCAATTTTTGTCCATCCGTCGTATTATACTTCTTCTCCTTTTACCCCTACACACAGGTATAATAAAGGATGTGTTGTTAGTGTCACTCTACCAGTATCATTTTGTCGCTCGGCTACACTCCCTAATTAATACCGCACTCATCCACGTGCATCATACTACTTCTTTATGTAAAAAGTACAATACACCACTAATGCAGAGGTTTTTATTTGTTGTACGCATCAGGGCATCTCTCGTCTACCTACACTTGGTGTCGTCAAACACTTTGTGACGTGGGCAAACAAGATATTACCACGATATAACAAACCAATGCATGGAACCATGCTTCCAGAGTTTGACCAAAATAATGCGCACCAAACACCATCGATGATCAAATCAAGCACAACTCGTTGTTTTTATCCGAAATTGGCCATTCCTCAGCCAAAAATCATCATTAACAACGTCAACAAACATCAACAAATCATCAAAAAACGTCCGAATCAGCAACTAATAGACCGATTAATTGCTACTACGGACCTAACCATGTCGATTTACCACTAATCGGTTGCGTTAATCTTTTAGCCCAACTAATAGCTCTTACAGACCGATTATTAGGTATATTTCCGATTAACTACTACACATGGTCAAAAAAAACTCAAATTTTCAACGCATATCGCCTGTCCAACCGCTAGTCGTCCCAATGAAGTAGGTTTTGTGAAGCTCCCGCTCGATTCCCGCCGTCACCAACTAGTACCCTGGGTAGGTTATGGGAGAAGAGAAACTTCAAAGGTCAGAGGAGGATAAACAGAAGGAGGGCGCATGGTATCAGCTAGTGGATCGTGAGTCGCTCGTGACCTTGAAAATTAGGTCAGAGAGGAGAAGCGTATGTGTTTTAATGGGCTTTTGTGCTCTAGATAAGTAGGGTCGAGCATATAAAGGCCATATACTATTTTTATATACACGTGTTTTAGGTGCTAATTTGTGTAGGTTGCACCGGTTAATAGCCGACCGATTAAATCAGTTAATCATCCGAATTCCGATTAGTCGCTACTCCCAAGTCGACCGAGCAGTTAACGATTACCGGTTTTCTTACCATTGGAAAAAAATAAAACAACTTATTGGAACAGAGGGAGTAGAAACTAGCTTATTGTTGAGCATCAATAAACAACTAGGAAGGTTAAAGGTGTTGCTCCCAATTCTAATCTTGGAAGAGCAAAGTGCTTTCGTCCCGGGAAGGTTGATCACCGACAATGTAGTTGTCGCCTATGAATCTATCCACACCATTAGGACAAGGAAGAAGAACAAGACATTGTTATGCGCAGTAAAGCTTGATATGATGAAGGTCTACGACAGGGTCGAATGGGTCTTCCTTGAGCAGATCATGAGTAAGATGGATTTCTCGAGAGGGTGGATCGACATGGTTATGAGATGTATGAGTTTAGTACGCTTCTTAGTCAAGTTGAATGGGGGATTATCCGATATTTTCACACCATCTAGAGGCCTAAGACAGAGTGGCCCACTTTCACCGTATCTATTTCTCTTTTGTGTTGAAGGGTTCTCGACTTTATTGAAGAAAGTGAAGGGAATATGCCCGAGAGGTAATAATAAAGTTGTTATTATCTTATTTCAAGTATATAATATATGTTTACTTGGCATGCTATAATTGTGCTAATTGGAAACGTTAATACATGTGTGTTTAATAAACAAATATATAGAGTTCCTAGTTATGCCTCTCATATAAACTAGCTCGTTGATTAACAAGATGATCAATATTTCCTGATCATGGATATTGGATGTTATTAATAATGAGATCACAACATTGGTGAAATGATGTGATAAACTTTCATCTAAAATATAGTAATACGATCAAAGTCATTATGCTTAAATTACTATAACATCATGCAAAGTAACTTTACTCCTTAGACCATGAGATCATGTCAATCACTAACACTAGAAGAGTAACTTGATAACATCAAACGTCACACCGTAATAGGATGACAATAAAGGTGGGTTCAGATACTCCGAAAGTGTTATGTAGGGGCTCATGGATCAAGAGCGATATTTGTCCATCCCGATGATGGAGAGATATACTCTGGGTCCTCTCGGTGATATCACATTGATATTATTGAATTGTTGTCCTAGCCAATTATTCCAAAAGTATGAACTGATGGAAAGACGATAGGCAACATATTAATATTCTCAACACTCCCCCTCACGTCTAGGTCGGTGACTTTTTTTATTCATGAGGCTAAGACATGCATTCGGGTGTCCACATATATTTATTTTTAGTATTGCGTTAGCCAGGATTTGAACTCAAGACCTCTAGCTCTGATATCATAATAAATTATTGCCCTAGCCAATCTTTCCAAATGTCCAAACTTATGGAAAGACGATAGACAACATATTAATATTCTCAACAGACATAGCTTGCAAGCAAGTGATAAAATCACCAAAATGTTATATCACATGAACGAGAAAATAGTATTTGTCGGTAACGAGATCAAACTAGGTATGGGGATACCGATGATCGAATCTCGGATATGTAATATATCGCGAGACAAAGGGATTCAGTTACGACATTAAAAGGTTCACACGATCACAAGAAGTCATCATTGAATGTGTGGGAGTCAGTACAGATCTCCAGGTTCCGATGTTCATTATTGATCGGAGAGGGTTCTCGATCATGTATGTATTATTCCTGAACTGTAGGGTGACACACTTAAGGGATACCGACACCATTTAGAGCAAATAAGATACCATAGAAAGAAAAAGAAAGCGCTGGAATTATTTCGAGGACACCAGAATTGGTTTGAGTGAAATTGCTAAAATTGGTTCTACATACGATATCGAAATGTTGCAAGGGATTTTTTATGCAAATGTTTTTAATTAAATTAATTAATAAAATTCATAATAAAATAAATATAAGATTTTTATTAAATGAGAGATAATTTGGTAGAAATTTAATGCATGTGAGTGAAGAAGGTTTTATGTGAGTGGAGCTTCCACCCACATAAATGAAGGGAGAGGTGGGGGCACTACCTTGGCCACAGGCCATTGGTGGGGCTGCCCCCTCCCCCCTATAAAAGGCCCCCTCCTCCTCTCACTTCACACCTCCTCATGAAAGATCTCTCTCCCTCTAGATTATTCCCTATGGCTTCAAATTAGCGAAGTACATGTTCCCGGTGACTTTCTCTGGAAGGATTTGCTGCTTCCGCTGCTTTGCTAGAGCGAGGACACGGAGGTGGTCGGCTACCGGACGTGTGTACGATCATGAATGCACTGCTGAGTTGCGGTGCTGGACTTCATCACGATCTTAAGAAAGACAAGTGAACGACTAAATTATCCACAAGATCAAATCTCGTAACGATTTGTCGCTCGTCGAGGGTAAGTTCTCTATGGATGTATATCCACCCGTTGATTGTATATAGGTAGATAGATGTTGGTGTTTAGTTGTTCATATCGTAGATTTTTTTTTGTTTTCTATGCTGTGAACTCAACAGAAAGTTCAGGAGGAGATTTGCTGAAATGCGTTCAGTTTGGGACGGATGGGTCCCATATAACCCATCTTTTGTTTGCAGATGTCAGCATTATCTTCCTCGAGGCAACAGGGGAGAGCCTAAATACACTAAGGGGAGTGTTAGGAAAATATGAGGCAACATCTTGCCAGAAAGTTAATTTGCAAAAGTCCTCAATTTTCTTTGGTGACGGCTTTGAGGAGGGTCTCAAGGATGAACTCAAGGCAGCTCTTGGAATGGAGACCGAAGCATTGTCGGAAAGATATCTTGGACTCCCAACCGTGGTAGGAAAATCAAAAGAAGGATGTTTTCGGTACATCACAGAAAGATCGGGAGCCAAAACTTTTAGGTGGAAGGGGCGAGGCTTATCAAAGAAGGGCAATGAAACACTAGTCAAATCTATCCTTGAAGCTATGCCCACCTACCCTGTGCGCTGTTTCAAGTTCAACAAAAAGCAGTGCAAAAAACTCGGCTCTATCTCATCGGATTTCTGGTGGAACGATGCAGACGGATCGTGTAAGGTGCATTGGATATCTTGGAAGAAAATGTGTCAACCCAAGAGAGAGGGCGAGATGGGTTTTAGAAATTTTGAAGCTTTCAACCAGGCCCTTTTAGCAAAACAGGCATGGCGCATCTTGATTGTCCTGGGGTTGTTGTGCAGTAGAGTGCTGAAAGCTCGATACTCCCCGTCCTCTTCGCTAATACAAGCGGCGTGTCCGGCGAGAGGATCGTTTACATGGAGAAGCATTTTACATGGACGAGATTTGCTTAATAAGGGACTGATATGGCGTGTGGTTGATGGAACACAAGTGGACATTTGGAACAATAATTGGATCCCTAGAGCTGGGGCACAACTACCACTAGGTCACCATTGCCAAACCACTACTATTACACGAGTATCTCAAGTCATGAACGCCCAAGGAACTGCATGGAACATAGGAAAAATCAACCAAATATTTCACGATTTTGATGCCAAGGATATAGTGAAGATTTAGTTTGGAGGGGCAGGCTCAGCTGATTATCACGCATGGAACTTCACCATTTTTTGGGTACAATTTACAGTTTAACCCTGCACAATTAAAATTCGAACAAAGTAGTCCATCCTGATCGATCCATCTCCGGCTTCATCTGTCGCTCAGGTCCACTCCGTCGGAAGTGACTACGCGGTCGATCTGCCCCCTACACAGGGCCGGTCCACAGGTTTTGTGGGCCCTAGGGCAACATGAAATCAAGGGCCCCTTGTTTAATGTGTCTGAGCTTTCCTAGAATCAAGGGGGCAATGTCCCCTACTCCAAAAAATCTAGTAGAGATATATTATTTAGAATTATAAAGATTACTAAAAGTTTATCATGATTAGCATTCGTGGGTGTCTCGACAATCTCTATCAAGCTCCGCCACTTGTTCATAAAAACAATTAAAATATTAGTACTCCGTAAGAGAAATATTAGGCACTGAATTAAGAAGATGGAATAGTCTCTCAAATATATATGATGGAGACAAGTAGAATCGTTGCGAATCAGAGGATAATTGCTTGCAGAATAAAATATATAGTTATGCGATTGTGTTCTTAGTCTTCACTAATGAATAATCACAACCTTGTAAAGTAATATGAGGACCGCTGTTATTTTACAAATTTAGAGAGACCAACAAAATCGTGAAATTGGAAAAACATATTCGGAAATGTTAGAGTACATTTTTTGAGAAATAGAAGTAAGGGTAGAGTCATACTAGGATATAGTTTGAAACATCTATATTTTATCTTTTTAGACAACAAAATTATATTTTCTTATTGTACGTCAAAAGTATTAGACAGATAAGGATATGCAAACAAGTCGTGGGTCGGGGCCCCTAAACCATGGGGCCCAGGGCGAGCGCCCCTCCCCCACCCTATGGGCCGGCCCTGCCCATATAGCTAGCTATCCAGCTGCCCCAATAGAGAGCTCGTCCATACGAATTTTCCCAGCCGCCTGCCTCCATCTCGCTGTGCTTTGCTCCACTTCCCGCTGGTGCTCTGCTCCACTTCCGCGCGAATTCACCCCTTCTCGTACAACATAGGAGCACATCGATCCACCGACCGATCCATCTGGAGCAGGGTTCAGCACGCCACCAACTCGCGGTCTCGCCGGCAGCGCCAGCTCCAGCTTGTCTCAGCTTGTGGGCCAACAATGTCGGCAACTCCTGTTAGGTAAAAACACCACAGTAGCCACACAAGATCTTGCAAGAGCAACATCTAGAACACCTAATGAACATAAAAGATGGTAGATTAGAACTTTACGGGGTGTTGGAGTCGAGGAAGACGCCATTGCTGCCCGGTTGATGCAGGCTTGTGCAAAGGTCGAGGAAGACGAAGCAGGGAAGGTACGGATACCCTCCGGTCTCCAGCGGCACTGCACTGGCACTACACGGCGTGGTTCCAGCCTTCCTGCTGCTTGTGCGAGGTCTGCGATCGGAGCACCGTATGGAATTGTTCGGGAGTAGCGGGCTGGGCGATAACTCGGTGGATATCGTCAAACGCCAGGACTCCCCCTTTATATTTTTGCACACAGCAGGGGGCCACGAACCATGAGTTGGTTGGCGACGCCCCTGATCACGGTGTTCTGTTACCGTACAGGGGGTCCTGATCGTTGGGTCATGGGCCTCCTCCTTAACGTTAATTTTGACTTATCCTTACGTATTTAAACGTGACAGATCAAACCAACATTCTCCCCCTTCATCATCAGGTTTAACTTCATTTTCCCATTCTCCATAGGAGTAATACACCAAAGTGAGGCGTTGCAACAACCAATAAAATGTAGTTGAACTTCAACACTTATGGCATACCAGCCTATTTCGAAATGGATAATATTTTACCTGATGGGAGTGGTTCTTTGTAATGGTCCCTTTATACTAGAATCATAAGGCTTCCAGTAGTCCCATGTTGGCAACATGCTCATGAAAAATACTGGGTGGTAAGCCTTTCGTTAGCGGATCCGCAAGCATACGAGTAGTACTAATATGCTTAACATCAATAGTATGATCCTGGATTCTATCTTTCACAACATGATATTTTATGTCAATGTGCTTGGCATCAGCACTTGACTTGTTGTTACTCGTATAAAAAAATGGCGGGTTCATTATCGCAGTACAACACAAGTGGTTTAGAGATGCTGTCTACCACCTTAAGCCCGGGAATGAAATTCTTTAACCATATAGCCTGCCCAGTGGCCTCATAACATGCTATAAATTCTGCTTGCATCGTAGATGAGGCAGTTATTGTTTACTTAGAGCTTTTCCACGATATGGCTCCTCCGGCAAGTGTGAACACATAACCTGACATGGATTTCTTACTGTCCACACATCCGGCATAATCAGCATCTGAATAGCCAATAACTTCTAGGCTATCAGACCTTCTATATGTAAGCATGTAGTCTTTAGTGCCTTGCATATAACGCAAGACTTTCTTTGCGGCCTTCCAGTGGTCTAATCCTAGATTCGATTGGAATCTGCCAAGCATTCCCGTTATGAACGCCAAGTCAGGGCGCGTACAAACTTGTGCATACATGATGCTTCCGACAGCTGAAGCATAAGGAACCGACTTCATCTGATCAGTTTCAATTTGGTTCCTTGGACATTGAAATGTCCCAAACTTATCGCCCTTGACTATTGGAGCAGGTGAGGCTGAGCACTTATGCATATTGTATTTCTTTAGTACTCGCTCAAAGTATGCCTTTTGTGATAGTCCCAACACACCTTTATTCCTATCTCGATGAATCTCTATGCCAAGGACATATGAGGCTTCACCGAGATCTTTCATATCGAAATTGGAAGACAGAAAATTCTTAGTTTCGTGCAGCATATCCTTATCACTGCAAGCCAACAATATGTCATTCACATACAGGACTAATATTGTGAACCTACTGCCCTTAAACTTGACATAAATGCAGTTGTCCACAACATTTTCCGTAAAACCAAAAGTTCTTATGATCTTGTCGAACTTAAGTGTAACACCCTTGAATCGGCCCTATGCAAGTTATAGCCCTTTCCGCCAAACCCGCATAGAAACGATTCAAGGACGCCCACCAGGCACTTTCGTGCGGGTGGAAAACGAAGTAATACCATTACACAACAGTCCTCGATGGGACCCACAGAACAGATATATATACAACACGACTCCACAAGTCAAGAATACAGATATACAATACAAAGATCCAAATCACCTGGAAACCGATAGGGCGTCCGACTACGGACAAGATGCAAATTGGGCTAAGAGCCCTGAAGAATAACCAATGGAGTCCATAACCCTGCCCAGGCCAAGCCGGAAGGGTAACCCTGCTAACGACGTCGAACTCAAACCTGCTAAAACAAAAAGGGGCGCCAACAAAGGGCAAAGGAAAAAGAGGAGCGTCAGTACTGAAGCCAGTACACGGCGAGGCTAGAATTCGGCGGCTCTCGCCTACATAGGTACGGTGGGCTGAAGTGGCAGCGCAACGGCACTAAACAACCTATAGAGACTCGATACAACTTGCGGTTATCAGCGAGGGATAAGAAAGACCTATTCGGATCCAACCTGAAGCTAACACCAAACAAACCCATCCTGGCATTTTCCCCCTCGAGACCAAACGAGGAAGTCGGACCGAGGAACTCACACAGTTGGCAATTTTACTCATTCCGTTATAGTTGCAGCACTTACTAATCAGATATAGATAGCAAGAGTTATCCTGAAGCATAAGTAGTGGGCAGTTTTAGCTATCATTCCGTTGTAGTTGGGACATTTACTAGTCAGATATAATTGTCCTGAGAAATCCCAAAACCCAGCAGTTATTGGCACTTTTATCTCATTCCATTGGAGTTGCAATACTTACTAGGCAGGTATAGCAAAACAACCCAGATCCAGCAGTTGTTGGCATTTTTAATATCCATTCCGTTATAGTTGAGTCTGATTACTAGTCATATATTAAGTCAAGTTTATAGCACTACTTTAGTTATGCTTGTCTATGATCGAGATACTGTACTCCAAGTCGTCCATAACCACGGACACGGCTTTCAGAAAGTTTTACCCTGCAGGGGTGCACAAATAGCAACACACACTCGATCAACCTCGGAAAAACCAACTCAAAACCCAACGAGGCATTCACGACAAAGCGATCACAGGATTCATAAATATTTCAGGGGGGCACCCCATTAAGCTACCCGCAACGAAGTTGGCCGACTCCGAGACGGACCCAAGGTTTGCGCCAATGGCTGTAAACGACTGGGAACCCGAAAGTGTGACTGGGCTTGTCGATACCGCGAAAACACTCCGCAATCCTAAACAGTACAGGTGCTCCACGCACAATCTTAAATAAAGCGGTAAAGCATGGCACATGTACAGGATAGTAATAAAGCCCTAAACTACTTTGTGGCCCCAAGAAATAGAAATGAATCAAGCTCTGGCTTAGGGGGGTCCATAAGGCCTCCCGGATGTGGATAGTGCGAAAAATCAAGGAATAGGTATCAAGTACTCGGGGTCCTACGGGACACAAGTGAGCGTGGAAGAACCAGATAACATCTATTGCCCACCGATGGCTCTGCATTAGTTATATCTAGTATTTTAATAGTTGTATTTAAAGTCATGATCATCTCCACCAATAAGCATCTCCACCATAAACATTTGCCAGCATTCCAACAACTATGGTACTTGACAACACGAGATCGCACATGAGCAAGCAACTACGACTCGCAAGGCCAGCTATCTACCAAGCAACAGGTAATAGGAGGTGTCCAAGGCAATATAGAGGCTGCACGGGATATAACTGGTGCACGGAAACTAAAGCATCGCGACACGGATAGCAATAGATCAACAGGAAGATATAAAGACTATAAATGCAAAATAGGTAGAAGGGGAAGAGATGCTCGCCTGGGAAACACTGCCGGAGATTCATATCCGAAGAACTTGTCGATACTCGCATCAACTCATCGGCCTAATCCGCGAAGAAGCAAACACTAGCACAAACACCGGATGCACTATTTAATACTACGGCAAAAGATCCGGCATGATTATGATATGATGCAGAGGTGAACAATTTAATATGCGACAGTCGATAATGTAATATTGTAAAAATAATGGGGGTCTCGGATAGGGAATCACATTAGGGTTCGGCGAACTTGGGCCCCGAGGGGTTCGGGGTTCGACAGGGTCGGCGGGGATCGGTCTCGGCGGAAACGTTCTCGGACAACGGAGATAGATCTTGGCGTTCCGGGAAGAAGGACTTGGTTCGGCGTCGGGGGCGCATCGGATATGCCCTGGTCGATGTCAATCTTATCGTCGCGAAGATCTTGTCGGGTCCGCGCCATCGAGTTGGTCTTGGCGTTCGGGAGGAAGAACTTGGTGTTCCGGTGGCAATCTTGGCGGTCTTCGGATCCGGGCCTCCCATCCGGGAAGGAGTACTTATCGCATCTGATGGATAGGTCCTCGGGGTCGAAGAGCTTGGCGCGCCCGGGTTCGGTCTTCGGAAGGTCTTGTCGGGTCGCCGGTAGATCTTGTTTCGGCAACCGTGGTCGAGGTGAGTTGTTTGGTGTCGGGATACTCGGGTGCTGCCTTGGTATGTCTCCTCGTGTCGACCTTGGTGCTTCGGACAGTGTCTTATCTGATGCAGCGGAGAAGATCCTGTCGACGGGAACATTACAAACGACGGCCTTGGATCGTACGAGGAAACACCAGAGCAAAAACACTACCACAACAAGGTATGCGCTACCCGTGCCCTCATCTGCACAGGTATACCACCACAATCGGACCTCATGAAGCACATGAGCACATGGCCGATGCGCTGCAGGACGGGGGACAGCGGGGCGACCGGAGCTCGAGGCGGAGGCGATGACGACCGGAGCGAGGCGGCGACGCGGCAGAGGCAGCGGCCACGCGCAGTCGCCGCGCTGCAGGGGCTCGCCGGCCATGAGGAAGACGGCGGCAGGCGGCCTCGAGGAAGGAGCCACGTGGAGGTGGCCCACGCGTGACGTAGCCGAGGCCGGGGCCGACAGCGGAGGAGATGGCACCGGGGTGGAGAATGACCGGGCCACGAGGCAGGGCGGCGGCCGGCTCCGGTTGTGGCGGCGGGGTGCTCGCGGGCGGGTCGGCGTTGTCGGCAGAGGCGGTGAGGGGAAGAGGCGGTGGCCGGCGCGGTTAGAGGATGCACGGGCGATGGCGGCCTCGGCCCTGGCGGCGGGGTCGAGCCGGGGGAAGAGGAGCGCGGTAGAGAGGGGGACGGGGCGGTGGACGGCCCGGGGTGGCGGCGAGGAAGCAGAGCGTCGGCCGGCGGCCGACGGGAAGAGGACGACGGGGACGACGGTGGCGCTCGGCGGCCGGGGTGCTCGCGGGCGGCCAGCGCGAACTCGGGCTCGAGCGGCGGGAGGGGCTCCCGGCGGTGGAGGACGGACCTGCGGCGGGCGATGCGGGGTGAGGGAGGAGATGGCGTGCGGGAGTTGGCGCGTGGGGCGCGGGGCCAGGACCTAGGACGCGTGGACGGGGTGGAGGGACAGGTGGGGTCGGGTTAGGGGGATTTGTCCGCTTGCGGCTGGTGGCGTGTGGTGGAACTGGGAGTAGGGCCCGCGCGGGGGAGGATTTGGTGGAGACAGGGGCGACCTAGTGGTGGGCCTCGCGGGGAGCGTGCGCGCGCGCTGTGTCCGCGTGGTGTGGCTGGGTTAGGGAGTGGAGGGAGTTGGGGGTGAGGTGGCAGTGGGTGAGTGGGTGGGAAATTGGCCAGGGTGACGTGGCGCGCTGCCATAGGGTGAGGTGAGGTGGAGGGGCTGGGTAGAATAGGCTGGGTGGGTTATTTGGTAGAATAAGTTTTGGGTGTTTCTGGGGTAGGTAGGAATTTTAATCTGGAGGTGGCCGGCTGGGCTTTCGGGCCGGGCTGGCTGCCTCCCAAAAATAAAATAAATGTTTTATTATTTAAAACGGGGCTTTTGAAAACCGTTGGTAGACAAAACAAAATATTCCGAACAGACCTGGGTTTTAATTTGAAAACAAGACGGGGCGTTTAGAAAACAAAAATAGACTTTTCGAAAATAGTTTTATGCAAACAAATGCAAGATGACATGACGATGCTCAAATGCAAGGTGGCATGATGACATGAGCATGCGGTCATGATGATGCAATGCACAAAAACACCGCGATTTTCTAGTAGTGGTTTTTGCGGGGCGCCACATTAAGGTAACATTGTCTCGAAGCTTGCTTCAAGCCATAGATGGATTTCTTTAGGTGACACGCCAAGTGTTCACTTCCTTTCACGACAAAACCTTCTGGCTGAGTCATGTGAACATCTTCTTTCAGTTCTCCATTCAGGAAAGCTGTTTTAACATCCATTTGGTGTAATCCTAGGTCGAAATGAGCTACTAGAGCCATGACAATCCTAAAGGAATCTTTAGATGACACGGGAGAGAAGGTCTCATTGTAATCGATTCCTTCTCTCTGTGTGAACCCTTTTGCCACAAGTCTTGCCTTGAACCTTTCGACATTCTCTTTGGAGTCATACTTGGTTTGGTAGACCCATTTGCATCCTACTCTTTTAGCTCCATTGGGAACTTCTAGTAAGTCCCAAACATCATTTGAGGCCATAGACTTCAACTCGTCTTCCATGGCAACTTGCCACTTAGACGAATTCATACTTTTATTGGCTTCTTTATATGAGGTTGGATCCTCCACCTTTCCTATATCATTTACATCCTCACTCATGTAAGTGACATAATCTTCTGGGATGGCTTTCTTCCTTTCTCGTAATGATCTTCTCAGAGGTGGTGGTGAAGGGGCATCATTATTTTGTGGATCATTTTCTTCATCCGACTAGTGAGGCTCTTCATTGTTATTTTCGTTAGTCTCAGCATCACCATTAGGTGGAGGGCCTAAATTATCAGATTCAGAAATATGAGAGGTTACTCTCCTTGATATTGGTAGAACGATTTCTTAGATAGTCGGGCATGGTGCACACACCCTCTTCTCCTCAAGATCAATCTTCCTTATTTTCGTTATATCATTATCTTCAAAAAATACCGCTTGTCGGGTCTCCACATACTTAGTGGTGTGACCTGGACAATAGAAACGATATCACTTTCCCTAGTGAGGGTATCCAATGAAGAAACAACTAACTGTTTTTGGATATAGCTTCTTTAGTTGTGGATTGAAAACTCTAGCTTCAGCAGGATAGCCCCACACACGTAAGTAGTTCAGGCTCGGCTTCCTTCCCGTCCACATCTCGTAAGGTGTGGATGGTGCAGCTTTAGTAGGAGCAAGATTTAGTACATGTGCGGCTGTCTTCAAAGCCTCCATCCATAGGCTTACTGGCAAATCTGCATGGCTGAGCATGCTTCGCACCATATCCATAAGTGTGCGATTTCTACGCTCAGCTACACCATTCTGCTGAGGTTCGCCAGGCATTGAATACTGGGCAACAATTCCATTTTCAGATAGGAACTTGGCAAAAGGTCCTAGAATTTTCCCATAAGGAGCATGCCTTCCATAATACTCTCCCCCATGATCAGATCGTACAACTTTAATTTTTGCATTTAGTTGGTTCTCAACTTCGGCTTTGAACACTTTGAATTTGTCCAAAGCTTCCGATCGATCGCGTATGGGATAGATATACCCATACCGGGAGTAATCGTCTGTAAATGTGATGAACGAATCAAAACCATCTATAGACTTAACATTCAGAGGTCCACATATGTCAGTATGAACCAGTTGGAGAACCTCTGTGGCTCTAACGGCTCCTTTCTTAATCGTTTTCGCATATTTTCCTTTAATGCAGTCTACACAATTGTCTGCATCCGAAAAGTCTAATGGAAGGAGTACATCATTTTTAATAAGTCTTTCCATTCTCCCCCTCAAAATGTGGCCTAAACGACGATGCCACAATTTCGAAGAAGTGCTAGTACCCTTCCATTTCTTTTCATTATTCGAAATATTACTCACATGCATCACATAATCTTTGAGAGATAACATATATAGTTTGCCTCGTCTGACACCGAGGCCAACATCCTTATTACAATATTTTAGAATAAATTGTTTATGACCAAACAAGCATTAGAACATCTCATCATCTAAACAAGAGACAGAAATTAAATTCCTACTCAAAGTAGGTACATAAAGAACATTATTTAAATGAAGACTAAAGCCGGTGTGAAGCTCCAATGTGAGTGACCCTATTGCTTCAACGTCGACTTCAACTCCATTCGCTACTTTAAGCTTTGTTGAACCTCTTGTTGTAGTTTGGATCATACTTAATCCCTGCATGGAGTTAGCAACATGAGCAGTTGCTCCTGAGTCAATCCACCATGAAGTACAAGAGAAATTTTCATAATGTAGTTCATCAACAAAAGTAATTTCATCTGTACCTCTGTTCATCATCCACTTGAGGTATTCTGAACAGTCCTTCCTATAATGACCTCCTTGCTTACAATGGAAGCACACATTCTCGTCATTTGCACTTCCAGAGGACTGTGCAACCTCCTTTCCCTTAGACTTTGGCACTTCTTTCCTGAAGGGCTTCTTGGAAGGCTTTGGGGAAGTTGGCCCGTCATGCTTTCTCTTTTGAGAGCCAACATGAAAAGCTTGGTCCCTGTTCTGCCTCATGAACCTTTCCTCTTCCTGGACTACTTTAGGGGTTAGCTCAGGAAGAGTCCACTTTTCCTTCATAGAGTTGTAGTTGATCTTGAATTGATCAAATTCATCAGGGAGGGACTCCAATATCATTATCACTAGCAGATTGTCACTAAGCTCACACTTCAATGTCTTCAGCTTTTGTGAAGCAGATACCATCTTCATAATGTGGCTCCTGACTTCTCCATTACATTTATACTTCCCAAATAGCTTGTGAAGAACATGCGCATAAACCTTTTCGGAGCCTTAAAACTGCTCCTCCAAGGATGCCATAAATTCCTTAGGAGTATCCTTCTTGGGGAGAGCCCCAATAATCTCTGGTGAGATGGAAGACTTCATCAGTAGCATAGCCACATGATTAGATCTTTCCCACTTCTCCATCTTGGAGTCATAAGCTTTCTTTAAGTCTTCATACCCCTCGGCACCAACAACGGGTGCCGTGGGCTTATCCTCCCTTAAGGCATAATCAAAATCACTGAAAGCCAAACTTAACTCGATGGAGTTCTTCCAACGAGGAAAGTTACTCCCCCTCAGTGGCTCGACAGTGTCATAGCGTATCGTAGTGAAAGCTGAAATTTTCACATGGAAATTCATTAGTAAATTGCATGAATAAAAATTAAAACATGCCATAAACATGAAAGTTTTAATTATATGTCAAAACACCGTTGGGCAGAATTGACACAAGATTAAAACAACATTAGGAGAAATACTTGAAAAATTAACACAACGTTGGTCAGAATTAATTTTACGGTCATGACATTTCCATAATAAGCATCAAAATAAAACATAAGGAAATTTAACATTATTCGATGCCTAAAATGGGAATACAACATTAAAAACATTAAATATTCTAGACAAAAATTCTCGTTGGTTCATTTTAGTCTAGAACAGTAACATGTTTTACAATCATATTTTAGTCAATTATTTTCTGTATTTAAAACAGTGCATAAACATTAATACATAATACATAAAGCACTGGAAAAAATACAGAAAAAACAAACAGAAAACCGGAAATAGCCCAATTTTCTCTACCTGGGCCGCAACCCAGCCTCAGAAAAACGGCCTGTTTACCCCCACCTGGCCTGCCAGCGCCTCCAGATCGCTGTGGACCGTTGGATCCTTTTAGCGGTCAGGATCTGACAGGGCCCATTCATCAGTGGCAGGGGTTAACCCTAACCTTATCCCCTCACCCACTCCCTCACAGTCTCGTTACCAGCGAGGCAGTGACTGAGGGAGGCGACGGCGCGGCCTCGCGCTCTCCCGAGCTCGTCTCTCCGCCGAGCACCCCGTGGTGCAGCGCCTCGCACGTGCAGCAGAGCGGCAGCAGCGCGCCCGTGCAGAGGAAACAGTGGCACCACTACGCGCGCACACAGAGAGGCAGCGGCAGCAGCCGGTGCTCTCCCCTCTTCCTCGACGCGGCCGCAGCTAGGGGAGGGGGCCGGCGGCCACGGCGGCGCGCGCTAGGGAGCTGCAGCGGCAGCGGGCCCAACCTCCCTATTCCCCCACTCCCGCGCCCTTCACCCCGTGAGCGATAGAGACGGCGGCTGTCCGCCCGCCCCTTGCTCCATGCCGATGCGCGGTGGCGGTGCTCGCCGGGAGAGCATGCCTTGGACCAAGTCCGGCGTGCTCTTTCGTCGAGCATAGCCCTGCCATCGTTTTCATATGGGGGTGGAGCTCACTGGCGGGGCAGGTGGCAGCGACGGCCACCGACGCCATACTTCATTCCACGTGTTGCTTCGTCGGGAGCGAACGACGGCGCGGGATCCTCGCCCTCGCTAGAGCTGCAGGTGCTTCGGCGGGCCCCGAAGGGAGAGGCGACGACCCGACGGCATCATCAGGTTCCCCTAACTTGTGACCGTGTTCATATGTGCAAATAAATGGGGAATTAGCTAGGGTTCTTTAGAATGCAAATTGTGCTTTTCTAGATCTAATTACTTGCAAAATCATATCAATAGATCAAAAGGATAACTTGCAGATACATCATGGCTTCATTAGTACTGTAATCTGTTGACTGCTATTGATCTAGGAATGTCTTTAAAATACATTTTGCAATCAGATTAGATCTAAACAAAATTTGCTGGGGCTGAGGAACATAATTTAGTCCATATCATCTTAATTGCCTAAGACATGATCCATATAACAAAACCGAGATCAGTAGATCTCCCTTAGGATTCTAGTGCTACTCAGTTTTTGGCTCTGATACCATTGTTAGGTAAAAACACCACAGTAGCCACACAAGATCTTGCAAGAGCAACATCTAGAACACCTAATGAACATAAAAGATGGTAGATTAGAACTTTACGGGGTGTTGGAGTCGAGGAAGACGCCATTGCTGCCCGGTTGATGCAGGCTTGTGCAGAGGTCGAGGAAGACGAAGCAGGGAAGGTACGGATACCCTCCGGTCTCTAGCGACACTGCCCTAGCACTGCACGGCGAGGTTCTAGCCTTCCTGCTGCTTGTGCGAGGTCTGTGATCGGAGCAGCGTATGGAATTGTTGGGGAGTAGCGGGCTGGGCGATAACTCGGTGGATATCGTCAGACGCCAGGACTCCCCCTTTATATTTTCGCACACAGCAGGGGGCCACGAACCATGAGTTGGTTGGCGACGCCCCCGATCAAGGCGTTCTGTTACCGTACGAGGGGGCCCTGATCGTTGGGTCATGGGCCTCCTCCTTAACGTTAATTTCTACTTATCCTTACGTATTTAAATACGACAGATCAAACCAACAACTCCGTGTGCTTCTCACCGGGCAATGTGCAAGAGGCAGGACATAGAGATACCAGCAGCTCGTACCCAACGTCCACCTGCAGCTCTAGCAACTCCTCCTCAGTGTCCCCTGCAGCCGCGCCCAAAAGTGGTCATGGAAGAGCCCGCGCTGGCGCGCGAGTCCTTCGCCCCGGCATCTCCTGGATCCGCACCTCCTGTTACGACCTCGGCGCCAAGCTCTTCATCGTCCTCGACGTTCTCCCTGAGTCAGGGAGAGGACACCGACCTCCTGCTAGTCGGTGGTGTCATCGCCTTGCTCCGGTGCAGCTAGATCTCCCTCAAGTTGTTCTACATCATGAACAATACTGTTTATACTGGGAAATGTAATGTACTGACAAGAACTAAATGAAACATGAAGCAATTAGGAAAAGCTAATCATGGTGTCTAGTGTTCAATAAGGGCATCCACAGTGTGTAGCTAAATCTAGTTTCAAATTGATCTTTTGGCTTTTGGAACTAGTTCTCTACGGTGTTGGAGTGGTTCCAAATAGAGGAAAACTAGGAACTAGCACCTTCATGCTCCGATGCTAAATTTTGGCCATGCAATATTTTATTGTATCTCTCCTATTAAAAGCATTCTTTTGCATGCACTTGTGGTGAGCGAAACAAGCACTTTGTGGCATGCACAACATGTGGTGAGAAAGAAAGACCATTTTTTACTCAGTGGTGGGACCATGTAGGACAGACATTTGGAACCACTACACTGTGGTGCTCTAGCCAAATTCCATGCGGTAGGCAAATTTTACTTTTTTGCACATTTAGCGATGACAACGTTGTAGCTGCCCTAACTGTACAAGAACTACTCCTAATTTGCTTCATCAAAGTCAAGAGTACCTAGTTGTTCAAATGTTAAAAGAACATGACCATGTATTCATTTCAATTTTCAACATTAAGCCAATCTTGTGCAACAGAATGCGTATAGAGCAGATACATAATTCAATCAGGATATTTGTGTGTAAGAAGATCATGTATACTAGCAGATCATGTAATCTAAAATAACAAGAAGTACATGAGCACAACTCTTGGCCATCTAATATAGCAAGTAAACAGTAAATAAAATGTGTTCTTTCTAAAAAAAATTGTTTAGAAGCTTCAGACTTGCTCCAAAAGATAACAAGAGTATTTAAGTCCACAAACAACATTATTTAATTTCAATAGTATTTATTTGCACAAAAAAGATAACAACATGTAGCAGCAATAAAACAAATTGCCTCTCTGCATCCTGTTACTCCAACAATTAAACATGTACCAGCAGGGGCGGAGCCAGGGGGCCCAAGGTTTATCCAGCTATGCACCCACGGAAGCCCAGCAAGCAGACACGCCCATCTATACCATCGATCCTAGACGGTTGGTCGTTGCCCATCGCATACTCTTGATCGCCACTTGATCAGATCGACCGGTCATCAATCTATCTGCTAACAGTGTGCCAGGATCGCCTGCCGGCGGCGGCAAGACGTCAACCATGGATTTGATTGGCGGCTGGCCAGGCAGCCGAGTAGCGGCGAACGCCTTCCGCTTTTCATCTTCGCTTGCTACATCCGAACTAATGGATTATTAGTCAAGGTATGTACAGCCTAATCCTCCTATCCTAGTTGATCTGTGCTTTCTCTTAGTTTTTCTACTACCGAATAGGCAAATAAATAAATGGAACTAAAAAGGGAATCGATTAAATTACCAATACTTGTATGTTCGCTAGTTGAAAAACTAAGAGAAGGCACATGATATTTTACTCTAAGTGTTTCGATTTTGAATCCAGCCTAGTGCAGTTTGGATCAAGTCTGTGGTGAATGGTGATAGTAGGTCTATATTTTAACTTGTCAAAAACTGGGCGAAATATACCAGTTTACTCTAATGTTACTGGCTTAATGCCAAATATGTTAATAATTTGATTTTTCTTGGACTTGATATTTTCATATATTATACTCCACATGTGATCGTCATCGCTCGCCCCCCTATACCCAAATCCTGGCTCCGCCCATGTGTACCAGCTTGAATCTCCACAATCCCAGCTGATGAACAAGTGAGCATATCCCTCAAAATTTTAAACTGAATCTCTACAGTCCAAACTTGAATCACTACAATAGGCTGGCGCTGGAAGACGGGTCTGGGAGAGGATGCCGGGCTCCCGCGTCTCGCCAGGCGACCAAGGCGACCCACCGCGGCTCATCGCTCCGGTGACCGCTGGCCACCCCCTCTCCCCTAGAACTAGCCACCAAGCCACTCTCGCCACCCCCGCTCCTCCTCCACGCTTCGCCTGCGGCTGGCACTGACGAAAGCTCCACGGATGCCCAAGGTTTCCTTGCCAAGCGCCTGCCATGGATGCTGGCCTTGGACCCGAAGGATATGCCGCAGCCTTTCTCCTCGTCGGGCGACGACTTCCTCCAGTTCACCTTGGAAAATTTCAGCACCCTGGTATGATCCCCTATTGCCCCTGGCTCGCCTCTGTACTCACCATCTCCGGTGGTGGTTGCGGTGGTTCATGGCAAAAACTCACATGTCCCCTCTTCTTTGGTTTGCAATTTACTGCAGTTTTGGCTAGGTTCCTCGTTTGAGCGTTTTGTTGTCACTGTAATCGGCAAAGATCTGTTCGAGTTCTTGGTCTCTTCACCTCGTCTAGCTGCCTTCATCGTTTCGCTAGGTGGCATCTACCATGGCCTGCTCCTGGCCACTTTCTCCTTGCCCTCTTCTTCTCTCTTGCCCTTCGTTGGCCCTGACCGCCCCGGCTCTGGCCTACCCGCCCGGTCTGTGATGGCAATGATGCATCCCCTGGTGCATACGGACAACTCTGCCCCAGAGCCCTCTGTGCTGACTGAGTCCAACAGTTGGACACAGCGCACCCCATCCCCCACCCGTCGCCTAGTAATGCTACAGCTACAGACAGTTTGGTACGGAATCAGCCTTACGGACCGACGTGTAAATCAGGGGAAGAATTCAGGCCCTGAAATCACGCGAGATAGAAAGATTTGCACCAACCGAATCATCCCACGTCTATCCATAGCGTTTTTCCGTAAGTTTTCATCCATAAGTCTAGCATTTCCGCTTGTCGTCCGTTGACTAAACGCGTGCCTGCCGAGAAATGCTACACCTACAGAATATTTTCTACGGAACGACGTGTCCGCAATTGGTTTGTCGCAAATCAATTAGCCCCCGTGATTTCAGGCCCGGGATGGCTCCACGGATCTCCACCTTAGTCCGTAAAAAAAATCTGTAAGAAGTTGCATGTATGTGTCTGCCCTCTCTACCTTGTTGGCGGCCTCCTCTGACCTTCAACCCCCTAAAAATCCCCGTGGTGCCTTGCGCAGGCGGCGCTATCCTCTCTGCCTCTCCCTTCTTTCTCTGGGTTTTCTCCCAAGGCCTACTAGCCCCTGCCATGGAAGGTTCACGAGTCCTATGCGTCTCCTCCCTCCCTCTCTTCTGAGAGCACCGCTCCCTCCCCCAACGGCGCTCCCCTACCGCCATATTTCCTCCTCCGTCCACCCCGTCTCCTGCAAATCAAATTTCCCCAAATGGCTATGTCGGGCGCTGCGTCGCCGCTGATGCACCCTCTCCACCATCCTATTCTCAGGCGGCCGCGACGTTCTCAAAGCCAACCCCACCCCACTCCTTATCCACTCCACCCCCATTGCCCTCCTCCGTCCAGCGCTGCCATCGGTGTTTGGCTAGAGATCACTTTGTGGCTGGCTGCATAGACCTCTTTGCTGCAAGCGCTGCCGCCGCTCCGGTCACCTAGAGCGCGACTATAAGCTATCTCCTTTCGCCTCCCCATCTTCTCCTCCCCCACCCTTCTTCCCATAATCTTACTGTTCTCTGAATCTAGTCCCCCATGGACGCCTTTGGAGATGAGCCTGAGGTTGGTGAGGTTGGTCATGCCTCTCCTCTGTTCTGCAGCCTGTGCTTCGACCGCGACCACTCACGCTCGCACTGCCGTCTCGCTGTCCCGGTGGCCTTGGCAGTGGTTGAAGCTGCGCCTGCGGAGGAGGAGGAATAAGAGGAACCTGAAGAGCTTGTCTTCAACGGCGACTCAAGTAGCGATGGAGAGGCGCTGGTGGAGGAGGGTGGAGTAGACGACGACTTCATCCCCATCATCGATGCCCTCGACTACCTCCCCGCTCCAGATGCAAAGCATGTCCTTGATGCTGAGGATCTGGAGGAGGCGCAGTGGCCTCACTACATTGATGTGTACATGCCACACATTCACATGGCCCAGTATGATAACCTTGCATATGCCTTCATTACTCCTCCTATCCAACACCCCGACAACTTCCTTCTACAAGCCACTGACCTTGGTTGTGGGCCAGATCATGTCGTTCTTCTGTCCTCCTCTCGCGGTGCTAGATTAGCGGTCTTCTCCTCTCCCTACGATTGGGAAAATGCCGTGAATAATAGACTATTTGTTGGGGAAGCGACCATTTTCTTCAAACACCACGACGAGACTGACAATCGCTTCCTTTTTGACCATGAAACCTTGGCTTCTCTCTCCATCGAAGATTTTCCCCTTGAGCATTGGCACCAGGATCATATAATCCAATCCGTTGGGCCTTTACCAACCCACACACCATAGACCCCATTTGTCTCTCTAGCATGGACTACTCTTCTGTCCTTGTCATTGTGAAAGTTGAAACCATCACTAATATTCCTATGAACCTCAATGTCAAGAACCATAGTAGTGTGGGGACTATTGGGCGGATTGATATTATTGATTTTGAGGACCTCGCTCTCGGATCCGACCCACCTTCCGACCATGATATTCACCCTATCCCGGATGCTCTCTCCTCTTATGAGGAGCAGGACTATGTTGTCATTGAAAGGGGGCTGGATATGCTGATGTCCTTCGCGCTCTTGGTGCGCCCCAGCCGTCGGTTGCTCAAGGCGAGCCTTCTGGTGCTGCGCATGCTGCCCCTCTACTTCCCATTGTGGTGTGTGCCCTTGCCTCTTCTCCACTTGTTTCGGTCGCCATTGGATACCCCCTCCGCTCCAAACCTTTGAAAGTGATTGTTAAACTCCGCATAGGATTCTTTGACATCTTCGTGTGGGGATCTGTGGGTAAGCGTGCCTTCTTCCGCCTACTGATTCGCCTTCTGATCCTTCCCCCAAAGGTCTCATGATGGTCAATTTATCCTCTGCCTCGGAGGGAATCATTGATTCCATCGGCGATGATGGCCCACTGTGTTGTCCCACCATTGTAGCTGACTTTCTGGTCCGTGACAGCCCGCTGTCGTCGGAGGTTCACAACTCCCTGTCCTTCGCCACCTCCCTCCTTCTTAGCTATGACAAAGAGACTGCTCTCTTATCTGACCCTACCTCATACACTAGCAAGACTGTGACCTCTGCCCCGCTCGACCTCTCCCCTTAGAGGAGTTCCTCTATTTCCCCAGCTTTTCTCAATGATGAAGGCCTTGTCCGTGCTAGTGTCTGGCCTTCTTCCCCTAGATCAGCTCCCAAGCCTCACCGCATCTCTCGTATCATCAATTCTGAGACAGACAGTGTTGGGTTTGCAGCATAGAAAACAATTTTTTCCCACGATATGAACAACTAAGCACCAAGATCTATCTACTTAGATACAATCAATGGGTGGATATACATCCATAGAGATCTTTCCGTCGAAGACCGAAAAGCTTTGTTAACGAAATCTGGTTTCGTGGATGATGTAGTTGTTCACTTGCCGATCTCAAGATTGTGATGAAGTCCAGCACTGTAAAGCAGCAGTGCATCCGTGATGGCACACACGTCCGGTACCCCAACCACCTCTGAGTCCTTGCTCCAGCAAAGCAGCGAAAGAAGCAAATCCTTCTAGAAAAAGCCACCGGGAACATGTACTTCGCTAATCTGAAGCTATGGGGAATTGCTAGAGGGGGAAGAGAACCTTCACGAGGAGGTGGTGCAAGAGGAGAGGAGGCATGAGGCTCCTTTTATAGGGGAGGGGCGCACCCCCATAGCCATGGTTGGCCGGCCATGGTGGGTGCCCCCACCTCTCCCTCGTTCATGCGGGTGGAGCTTCCACTAAGCCCACTCACATCAATTTCAACTCTACTCACTTTGCATTTAATGTCCACTAAATTAAATGCATTTTCTCTTTAAATAAAACACTTTTATTTATTTTATTTAGAATTTTGTTAATTACTTTAATTAACGAACATTCACATAAAACCCCTTGCAACATTTCGATATCACATGCAAAACTAATTTCAGCAATTTGAACAGAAACAATTCCGGTGTCCATCAAAATAATTCTAGCACTTTCATAATATTTCTCTGGTATCATATTTTCTCCAAATGGTGTCGATATCCCTTAAGTGTGTCACCCTACAGTTCGTGAATAATGCAGACATGATCGAGACCCATCTTCGATCAATAATCAGCAGTGGGTCCTAGAGATCCGTACTGGCTCCCACACATTCAACGATGACTCAAGTGATCGTGTGAACCTTTAATGTCGTAACTAAACCCCTTTGTCTCGCGATATATTACATGTCCAAGATTCGATCATCGGTATCCCCATACCTAGTTTGATCTCATTATCGACAAGTACTCTTTTCTCGTTTCCATGATATAACATTCTAGTAATCTTATCACTTGCTTGCAAGCTATGTCAATGTGATATCACCGAGAGGGCACAGAGTATATCTCTCCGTCATCAGGATGGAAAAATCCCACTATTGATCCATGGGCCTCTACATAACACTTTTGGAGTATCTGAACCCACCTTTATTTGTCACCCTGTTATGGTCTGACATTTGCTGTCATCAAGTTACTCTTCTGGTGTTAGTGATTGACATGATCTTATGGTCTAAGGACTAAAGTTACTTCGCATGATGTTATAGCAATATAAACATAATGACTTTGATCATATTACTATACTTTGGATGAATGTTCATCACATCATTCCACCAATGTTGTGACCTCGTTATTAACAACATCCAATGTCCATGATCAGGAAACCTTGATCATCTTGTTAATCAACGAGCTAGTTTATATGAGAGGCATAACTAGGAACACTTATTTGTTTATTAACCACACATGCATTAACGTTTCTAATTAACACAATTATAGCATGAGAAATAAAAATTTATCATAAATATGGAATAAGATAATAACCACTTTATTATTGCCTCTCGGGCATATTCCCTTCAGTCTCCCACTTGCACTAGAGTCAATAATCTAGTTTGTAAACTTGCGCATTCAACACCTATGGCTTTCTGGTGTTGTATATACGCGTTTGCTAGTGGTAAACATAATATCAGGAACTGACACTTTCAGGTCCGTGCGTATTTGCATGTTTTTGTGTCTCTACGCATCCCTCATTCTCAAATGAGATGGCATTGTATAAATTTAGTCCTTGGTGAGACCTTTAGTTCCTTTGGGTTAAAACATGTTGATATTATTGCCTACAATATATCTTCATAGTACTAGCCTACTATGAACCACACCTAGTTTGATAACAAACTATTTAACACAAATGCCCTCCTTTAATGCTATTATAGAAGTCATATACTTAGCCTTTTATTGTAGTATCCGTCACAATGTCTTAACTTTCTGCCTCAGGAAGAAACAGATCAACGAGGGCCCTGTCCAGCCAACTGCCCGCCGCTCCTCGGCTGCTACCAGGATGAGTGAACTTTCTGTTGATGATCTACTTGATGTCACGCTGGAGGATAAGTACCCTCTGTCAGACCGTGATGTGCACATCCTTGCGGCGGCCTGCGACATTACGGCTACCGAGCTAGCCGCTGATCCCTCTACTACCCTGGTGGAAAATGGGTCTCCATGATTGGGCTGACCTCCATCTGTTGGGCCCTTCAGTCTCGTCGTGCTGCTCCCTCTATCCGGTACCCGGCCCACCATGGCCCTCTCAATGGCTCTGCTATCTATCCTTGGCACCTTAGGCTGGGCCTGCTAGCCTTAAGAGTTTTAGTTCATCATCTTTATATGCTTTATGCTTTTTGGGCATGTTGCATTGCCCCTGTAACTATGATTGTTGAGAACATTTGTCTTAATTGTAATTGAGACAATGTCTGCTACTTTATTTTCCTTTCCTTGTTTCATATTTGCACCTCTTCATGTTGTCTTGTAGTCATTATGTTTATTAAACTCCTTTTTGCCTGCTACAATGTGAGTGGGTTGGGCCAACGGAGCAAACGTGATGATGTGAAATCCGCCATCGACTCGTTTCTTCCTGCTATCCTCTGTCTTCAGGAATCTAACCTCACGGACATTTCTCCCTTCTTAGCTTGTTCCTTTCTCCCTCCTTCTCTTCGCTCCTTTGTTTTCAAACCTTCGGACGGCGTTTCTGGAGCTATCATCACGGCCTGGAATGATAGTATCTTGGAATTAATCTACCACTTCATTGATGATTTCTCCATTACAACCACCTTCTCCTTTAGAGCTAATAACTTGAGTTTCTCTATGGTTAATGTCTATGGTCCTTGTACTCACTCTCTCAAACCCATTTTCCTATCCTCTCTTGAAAGCTTGGTTGCCACCCTCACCACCCCCACTACTATCATGGGAGATTTAAACCTCATTATGAACCTGCGGGAACGCTCTAATGATAACTTCAACCCCGCTGAGGCAAGTTTCTTTAACGACTTCGTCAATACCCTAGGACTCCTCGAAATTCCTCTCTTGGATCGCCAGTTCACTTGTCCAACCAACAAGACCCCCTATTCTCGCTAGGCTTGACCATGTGCTGGTCAACTTGGCTTGGAGTGTTGCCCTCCCTGAATCTACCCTCACCTCTTCTGCTCGCCCCACGTTTGACCATGTTACCCTCCACCTCGTGGTCGCGTCCAAAGCTCCTCAGAGCACCATTTTCCGCCTCGAAAACACCTGGCTCTCCCATCACTCCTTCCCCCTCTGGTCACCGCTAATTGGCCCAGTGTTGGACAATCGCATAGCAAACTACCTAGCATTAGCCGGCTATGCCCGCGCCTTAAACGCATAAGATTTGTTGCCTAATCTTGGGCAAAAGATAGGCGCTTACCTTCTTTCTATCTTGCCAATTGTAAAACCATCATCGAGCTGTTCGATCGGCTTGAAGAAATTTGCCTCCTCTCCCTCTTGAGCGGCACCTCGGCCTTCTCGCCAAGCAACACCTGAGTCAACATAATGGCCTTCGTACCACATACTGGTGGCAATGGGAAAAAATCAAGCAATGTGTCCTTGGAGATGAAAACTCTCACTATTTCCACCTATGTGCCTCCGGGCGTCTCTGCAAAAATCAAATCTAAGTGTTGGATGATGACGACGCCAACCCCATTTTCTCCCACTCGGCTAAGGCTAATATTCTCCATGATTTCTTCAAGAATCTTTTAGGCTCTACGCTCCCTGCCTCGCCTTGCCTCGCCCTTGTTAGTCCACTCCACCTCACTCACTGCTTCTCAAGCTTCCTCCCTTGAACGCCCTTTCACTATGGAGGAACTCAGGGCCGCCGTTTTCTCCATGAATGAAAATTCTAGCCCTGGTCCAGATGGTTTTGGGCCGACCTTCTATAAGAAAAATTGGGATCTCGTCAAAGACAATCTGATGGAATCCCTTCATGACTTCCATAATCTTTCCACCGACCTTCACCCTATCAACAAATCTCCTATTGTTCTTTTACCCAAAAAAATGGGCACTAATTAGTCAGAAAATTTTCGCCCCATCTCCCTTCAAAACGCCTGCCTTAAGTTCCACTAGAAATGCATCACCTTTCGCCTCCGTGACCTTATCCCCTACCTCGTCCACCTGGATCAAACTGGGTTTATCTCTGGTCGCTCGATTGCTGAGAACTTTGTCTATGTGGCCGACCTTGTCCAATCCTGTCATAGACGTGCGACTTTGGCTGTAGTCCTCAAACTCGATTTCCGCAAATCTTTTGACTCCATCAGTTGGGAGGCCCTTGATCGCATCCTTGAGGCCAAGGGGTTTCCTGAGCTTTGGCGCTCCTAGATAAAAATGATGAACACCACTAGCCAACCTGTTATTCTCCTAAATAGCGTCCCTGGCCGTTGGATCCAATGTCGCGGAGGTCTCTGCCAAGGGGATCCCCTATCCTCCTTCATTTTCAATATTGTGGTCGGTGTCCTCCAGCAACTTCTTCTCAAAGCCTCTCGCGGCGGCCTTCTTCTCCACCCTCTGATTGACGATCTGCCTTGCCCCATCCTTCAGTATGCGAATGATACCCTTTTCATCATCTGTTCCATCCCTCAGCATGTCGCTAACCTTAAAAAACTTCTCGATGATTTATTGACCGCCACCGGTCTCGTTATCAACTACCATAAGAGCACCTTCATCCCCATCAAAACTGAATCTTCCGTCGTCGCCCAAATGGGGAGACCTTTGGTTGCGTTGTCTCCTCTTTCCCTCAGACTTACCTCGGCCTCCCCCTCTCCACTTATAAATTCCGGCTCAACGATTTCTGCCCCATTATTTGCAAATGCGACATGCGTCTCTTCGTTTGGCGCGACCGCTCCTTACCTGTTGGTGGCCGCCTACTCCTTGTCAACTCCGTTCTTACGGCCATGCTTGTTCACGCTATGAATGCTGGCATCCTTCCTGGGGGAGTAGTGGAAGCCATTGATAAACATCGCCGTGCCTTCCATTGGACCGGGGAAGAATCTTGCTTTGGTGTCCAATTCAAAGTTGTATGGACCAATGTCTACACCCCTAAATACGTGGGAGGGCTTGGCGTCCTCTCTGTACCTGCCCAAAACTCCGCTCTCCTGAAGAAATTCCTTAACAAACTTCATGCTGCCACCGATGCCCCTTGGGCAGCCTGGTTTCGTCACTGATATGGATGGTCTGAATCCATGGACCTTGATGATCTCCACCATCTCGACACTCCTGTTTGGAGGGATATCGTTGCTGGCCTCGCCGCGTACCGGGCTACCACCTCTACCTCCCTTGGCGATGGGTCGACTACTGCTTTCTGGCATGACCGTTGGCTGGGTACTGGTACCCTCGCGGAACGTATGTCTGCCTTGTTCTCCCACTCTGTCCGGCCCCATGCTTTCGTTCTCTTCGTTACTCTTCATGGGCTCGCCTCACCACCTCCGCCTCTGCCGAACTAGCAGATATCGGCCTTGAACTCCAGCTCGTCAACCTTCGTCCAAACACCCCGGACTCCCAGTCTTTGCCAATACACTAACAAAAAAACTTCAAACAAAGGTTTCTATGTCAACTCTTTCAGGCACTTGCAAACTGATGAACAGGTCATGGTGGTGTGGAGCAATGCGGTGTCTCTCGAGTGCAAGATTTTCAACTAGCTCGCTCGTCATCACCGGCTCCCTACCAACGACCGTCAACATCGCCACAACATGACCTCGTCTCCAGCATGCCCTTCCTGCTCTCTGGATGAAGACGTGGACCACATGCTCATCAGCTCTAGGGAGGTCTAGTGCTTCTTGTCCAACGGTGGTGCTAAACCCTCAAGTTTCTTGGACCTCTGGAGCTCACGCTGCCGCTCCCCTACCGACACTACCATCTGCACGGCCATCCTATGGAATATATGGAAGAGGAGAAACGCCCTTGTCTTCAACGCCAAAGATGAGCCACCTTTGCTGTCACAAGTGCAGTTCTAGTAGTTCGAGAAGCAGAATGCCAGAAGTACAAGGGAACAAGAAAATCCCCAAATTTGATGATCATAGTGTTTTCCAATGCAAGTTGTGTACATATATGAACAAGAAAATATCCAGATGGACCCCAGGAAAAGGATCACACCGTTTTACTACGAATTAGAATTAGTGAAGCTCTTGAAACTATAAAAACAAGCACCATAGGAGAAATGCACTATCAAAGTTCTACTTCGAATGGTCTGAGTAATCCTAAATTTCTCATTGCGCGGCGAGTATTGACCGAGTGGCAACTGGACGTGCTTACACAACTGAGGCTTCTTACACATGCTATTACCATGGCTTCTCGGTTTGATAATTCACTACTAGAGAAAATGTACTCAATAGGGTGCTCCCCCAAAGAACACCTGACTAAAGGCCCACGCCATCCCATCTTCGTCTGGTACTCGATCGTCATCTCAGAAGAGTCTTCAAAGAAGGGACATCCCGTATCAGCCTGGCCAGTCTCGTAACCAATGGGAACAGCAGGGTGCCTCAATGCATCCATACCCTGATTCTTGCATGCATGACAGACGCCTAACATAAGATATGCAGCTCAACACATCAAACCTTACTTGGACAAAGCCTAGAAATCGATTAATGACAAAACAAAAGGAGTAGAAAGGTATATACCGTCTTCGAGTGGATCCAGAGGATAGCAGTAATAATATTTACGTCCATACATTTCCTTCACTTGCGCAAAATATAGAGTTGATGACCACTTGTCTGAACCAGCTTGCTTCGTCTTCACGGTGAAGTTATAGTGGTGGAAGATCTTCTCATATGTCTCCACACTCAGACACTGATGCAGAAGCTCATCTAGTTTGAACTCCACACCCTGAAACAATGCATCATAAGCAAACTTGCATCCAGTTAGCAAAGATAAAAATAACAGTAGGAAGTCACACGTACTCTGAATCTGCCCGTTTCTTTCATGTATTTCTTAAAAGCCTCCATGACTTCCTTCTTCATCCATTCTTTCCCGTTTTCATATATTTGCCCTGTAGACTCTTCACACCTACGGAAAATTAGTTAAAGTGCACCATAGGGACTTGCAAGGTGAGTCGGTTACTTCTGATGACAAGGATATCTTGAGGTACCTGAACTAGAAAAATCGTGCACCCGTGTACACAAATTTGAATAACTAAGTTGAAAACAGTTTAGACCCCACCTTACTTATCAAACAAAAATGGCATAGAAACCATGTGGACAACAAACAAATAAATGTAGTTAAACATACATGTACACAAATTTGAATAACTATGTTGACAAAAGTTTAGACCCCAAATTACTTATCAAACAAAAATGGCATCGACACCATGTGGACAACAAACAAATAAATGTAGTTAAACAAAAACATTCTAATACCTGCGCCTCTGGCTTGCCGTGGCAAACAAGACGCTCACCGATCAGTGCGACTACCTAGTGTGGAAGTGGACAGAAAGTGGCACCTACACGGCCCAGTCATGCTATCGTGCCATGTTCCAAAGCATGGAAGCTCATATGGAAGACTTGGGCGCCACCACACGTCAAGTTCTTCCATTGGCTCGCAGATCAGGATCGTTGCTGGACAGCTGAGCGACGTGCAGGACATGGAATGCAGCACCACCCCAAATGCCTTCTGTGCAATTAGTTGCCGGAGACGATGCACCACCTAATCCTGGCCTGCCCATTTGTGCAGCAGGTATGGCACGACACCCTCGCATGGATGAGGCTGCCATCCCGACCGCCGGACGATGACGACACGCCTAAGCCAATGCACAAAGGCATGGCCTCCCTAGCGCTGCTCGTACCGTGGATGACATGGAAGCACTGCAAGCATAGTTTAAAAAACCGGACCGGTGAGTGAACCGGTCAGGCGATTGGTTCGCGGTTCGATGGTCGGACCGCCGGTTCTGCTGGTTCGATAGCGACAGAAAAACAAAACTTTTAAATAAATTGGAATGAAATTTCGGAGAAAAATAGTCTGAGAATGTACATGTAAGGTGCCCTTCACTTTGTCATCACAAAACAAGTTTAGCCCAGGTGGTATTGGGCCTCGAGAGGTGCTATTGTGCGTGTGTGGTGATCGTGAGTTCAAATCCTACCAAACGAACTTGTTTTTGTCCGGGTTTTTTAGTATTTCGACCGGTGCCTCTTAAAAAACCAGCCAAGTCGTCAGTTCCGGTTTTTTCCGGTTGGACCGCCAGTCCGGTCCGGTTTTTTAAACTATGCCGCAATGACTGCGTATTCAACCACGCCCGCCCCTTGTCGGCTGCGGTTGTGAACGCAATCAAGGATGAAGCAGCACAATGGGCAAGAGCCAGGGCCAAAGGCCTGCGCGTGATCCTACCGACAACCTGGGATGCCCACTGGTTGTACCTCTTTTTTTGTATGTTCGCCTCTTAGGAAAATTGTAAACAAACTCCTACCTAGTCAATGAAAAGAAACGCAAAAGGTCCTTTACATTTTCTGGAAAAAACATTCTAAAAGCCATACAGTTTTTTACCCTAATTTGACACAAAGTTCTACAATAAAGTCCGGTGGGAACCGATTAGCTACTGCTATGCAGGTATGTGTGAAAGCCCCCTCAATCCCCCATCCCTATTGCCATCAAACTTGATCTTGCATAAACCCAGAAGTTCTACAATACGGGTTTATCATGAACAGCTAGCGGTATTGGACTTGGACCTACCTTCCCTTAGAGACACAAATGTAAAGCTCTCATGTTGAGGAGCAAAGTGACACAGCCATGCATGTTTGGAGACCAAATGTGTGCCTTCCTCCATAGTGATTTACAACTTTTTACCATTAGAACACCATTTGTTCTTCATTACAAAATAACAGGCGTGCTTAACTTCTAGGTCGTTCAATATTGAAATCCAGTAAGCTAAATGTGCCCAAAAGATTCAAGAATCGATAATTTTAGAATAGTGGAGCCTGTTAATAAGTGACACTATCAAGTGATGTCATCGATCAAGTTGATTGAACACTCCTAGAGGTAAACTTGATGAGAAAGTGACAGTAAATTATGTTATCATAAAAAAGATCAACAATAGATTATGAATGGGAAATTAAGATGATAAATTACTATCAGAATATTGGAATCATTACTGTGTTGTTGTCTGAGAGGATTGAGCTTCCAGTCCATGCGGAGACTGTAGTGAATCGGGCAAAGAAACCTTTCTCGATGACTTCTTGTTGGGGAATGGAACCTTTTTAGGTGGGTCGCAGAAGCCATTTTTCATAGCAACCATGCCCTCCCACATGTCATCAAATGTATGTTCAGCGAGATACTGATCTATTCTCAGCCACCTTTCTTGTGACCTGTATAGCACACCAAACAAGATTACTCAAAATGCAGCATTACAATAAAAAGGCTACTTTGTATCATATAATCCTGCTTGACTAGTGCGCCTGATTCCAAAAATGCAAAGCAAGCAGCGAGATGTTGGTGGTGAGGGGGATGGGGCTGACAGCATCAGAGGCAGAAAAACTTACGAAAAGAACCAAATTAATAATCATGCATATCAGTGTATCATATCAATCCTGCTTGACTAGTGCTTACCTTGGAGACAATCCTTCCCGAACAGCTGGTTGTTTTGCATTTGTAGAATCGGGCGCATGGCTGTCTATGTCGGCGGCATGCATCACAGACCTAATCATTGCAATTCAAAATCACAGTCAATTTAATTCTTCTTGAATGGAAACAATAACTACTGGTTCTCTTAATTAGTACTTGCATTGGAAGGACCATTGCCCTCTAGATGGACCATCAAATGGCTGATGTGCTTTGCCCACACTTATATCCACTTTAGTGGTTGATGGTATGAAATGCTGTTTGAGAATGGGAGTCATAGATGGTAGGTTGTTGTTCATTCAGTTGAAGCTGATGATCCATACGACCATTAGCCTTTTTTGAGGCTTCACGACCATTAGCCTTGACTCTATTTGTCAATTATAGCATACTTCTCACAGAGATTTCAACACATGCAAGTTACGTTACAAAAAGTTAGGTGCCCAGTAACGTTTGTGAAAACAAATCCAAAATGCCGTGATGGCTCATAACATGCACCCATCATTTCATTAAAACAACGATTCAAATTTTCTAAAAGTAAATAGTAGTATATACCCATCAGTTGGTTCAGATGCAGGAGATGTGACATTCAGTGAAAGGCCCTCAGCTTTTGACAGTATCACACTTGTACTCTCACGCTCACTGCTTCTCACCTCAGATGGATGCTCCACAACCCTGATCGGAACACGCACAGCAGATCATTGGTCAATGACTCTTATGATGAAGATAGCACAGATATTGTTAGGGCTTGTAGGCATTTTGTTTCATCTATGAGGAAGTGAGGAGATAATAGCAAATACAGTGTGAACTTCTAGTGGATATTGCCATATGGCAAATAGTCAAATTAGAAGTGAAAAGCAACAATGACACTTATATGGTCTTGCTGATCTGCCTCGAGGTCCCTTGGGACCGAATACAAAAAACTCTGCCTATCTAAAAATGGTTGCGACCTCTCCCTTCCATCTCTATTACAGATTTTGCCGTATGCGTCATGACAGTTACACATTATTTCAAACATATTGTTCATACGATGTACTTCCTCCGTTTCAAAATATAAGATGCTTTAGCTTTGTGAAAGGAGTGTATCTAGAAATCTTTCAGTATATAGGTTCACTCCGAACCTACACACTAAAAGAGTTTAGACACACTCTTTTCACAAATCTAAAACATCTTATATTATGAAACGGAGGGAGTACCTATTATTTCAAGGAATCGTAACTAATTAAAAGAAGACAAAATAATGAATATACCTATCATCTGATTCAACTGTAGGAGGTGTGGTATTCAGCGTCAGGGCCTGGAACTGCGACAGATCCGTATTTGTAATCCCAGGCTCACTGCTGCTCACCTCAGCAGTATGCTCCTCCACCCTGATCAGAACATGTACAACAGACCATTGGTCATTATATGATGAATATACTGATTTCTTGCTTGATAAAGGGAGTGTAAAGTGCAAAAAAAAGCGGATTATACAACAAGAAGTCCTAACCAATACAACCATACAGAATAACAATCAGAATGGCAAGTGAAAAACATTAATGGCACTTACGGTCGTCCTTGCCTGCCTCGAGGTCCCCTTCGGGCCGAATACAGAACACTCTGCCGCACACGGGGCGCAGATCCAGTTGACCTGCAAACGTTATAAAATTAGGTTCGATTTGAAGACAGAACCTTGTTTAGTTCATGTCTCAAAAAGTGGCAACCTTTCTCCAAACCCTCCCCGATCTTAGTACTCTTACGGAAAAAAATTCTGGAATACACAACAACCGCTGTTTATGTTAGATTATTATTAATATAGATAGAAGTAGACGTGCTTTAGAATGTTTATTAGGCGCAAAGGTAACAATTTGGAACCAATCCAACCAAAAAAAAAATCTAAACTGCAAACAAATTCCATCCCTCCTCAGGGGTACTAAAAAAAACTTAGTTACTGTAAAATATTTGGTTTAGGTCACCGAGATTAGGGTAGCTTCGGAGCTGGATCAGCAATACTGGGAGTCCTTTGCCACATGGAGAAATTCCTCCCCGGTTGCATTACTGATACCAAAGCCTTCAGGCTATTTTTCTATTGGTTCAGCTCTAGTCTATAGATCGCAGACTAAATAGAAAAAGACCAGTAATCTGCGGTTGCATTTGCAACTCCCATTAAAAAAGTTGGAATATTTTGCCTAAAACACTGCTCTTTTGGGAAGGCCGCGCTCGAGGAGTAGTATAATACTAGGAAATCTGACCGCGAGGAGGAGGATGACGGTGTAGGGCCGAGTAGGACGCGGAGGGTGCCCTCTCGTCTGCGGACGTCCGCCTCCTCGTGGCCGAGGCGGGTGCGCTCCCGCTCGAGGTCACGGAGCTGCCGGTGGATAAGTCGAGGTTTGGTGAGGCCTCCGGTTGACGGGGTCTGGTCGGCACAGCACTTGGATTGCTCATCGAAAAGTCGCCGGCGCTCCTTATGAGACGGACGCGGTCGCGCTCGATGCGGCGGAGCTGGGACTGGATTTTCCGGGCGTCGCCGTCCATGGCGGGGCGGTGGGCGAGCCGCGGGGGGGATTGGGGAAATTTGGTCGGGCTCGTCGACACGTTGGCAAGGTACGGGTTGGACACTTGGGCCAGGGCTCCGTCGACTTCCTTCCGGCCGAATTATGTTTTGTTTGCAGAGAGAAAAATAAGGAGCTGAGGTGTTGCGTAGAGGGAATACATTGGTTTAGCTCCATCTCCATGGCGTGTCTCGCCGACACCGGGGGAAACATCGTCGTCTTTGGCCGCCGACGATGAGCCGCGCCCACGCCCCATGATGCTCTTTCTTTTCGCCGGCCGATCTTCACGCCACGAGACGTATCGATCGATGGTGATTTTTTTTCTTTATTAATGACACTATATAAGTATACGAGAGAGAGACGGAGAAATACACGGACCGGCGTATCCGAGCTGTACACCGAGCGACCGCAGGAACATGTCAAAATCATAAAACCGCGCATTTTGAATAGTATCTATATCTAGCCACACCAATAGCTGAAATTCACTTTTGGTCTCCACAGCACTGCACATGCTCCCTTTAGCCAAAAAAAAGATATACTCTCCGTTCTTGTTGTAAGTTTGTAAGTTTTTGTCTAAATTTAAATGAATCTATATATAAAATAGTGTCTAGATACATTTGAATTTAGACAAATCTGTGACGTCCTTTTTAGGATAGAGGGAGTACTTGTAACACCCCCGGGATCAGGGTTAAATAAATCTCAGATCTTAGTCTGATATAAGCCTAACCTAGAGTTCGAGGATATCCAGTGCAGAATCGTAATACAACAGTGACCATGCGACATAAAATTTATTACAGCAAGCTCATAGCTAAGTAGAGAACCAAAATATTATAAGCAGAGGTCACTAACCACAAATATCAAACAACGGAAGTTAAATTATGCTATTAAATATAATAAACTTGACAAATGGTCTAAAAGACCTGAAGCATAACGATAAAGTCTCAGCCCATAGATTCCAGGTTGCCGGCCGGTAAGCCCAAACTACCCGTCGGTGTCGATGTCGTAGCAAACTCGTCTTCAGGGGAACACATACTCTGCTACAAAAAGTATCAATAAAGCAAGGGGTGAGTACAGAGTGCACTCCGCAAGCCTTATGGCTCGTGGAGTTATTTTGCATAAATCCATCTTTATTTTTAAAACAAGAGGGAGTAGAACCTTGTCTAATCAGAATATGTTAAAAGGGGATAAGAGAGCGACATCTCCAAAATATTGATCATCATCTTTTGATATCTACCAAAATAATCATCATCACCTATCAAATAGGATCACCCCTCGTACCCATGAAAAAACATACTTAAGCACACATTGATGTGCCAAGTTTTACGATTAGGTTAAATTTCTTCATGATCTTAAAATTTGGTCACTAAGCGTTCATAATTGTGAACACGGCTTTTCAAAAAGATTTAACCTTATAGGGGTGCACAACTTTATCCACTAGTTGTAGCCCTATTCCTTGAAAGGCCGATAGAGGATGGTTGGACACGACCTTTACCTTGCTTTCGCCGAGACCATGAGTCACGCCCTAAGGAGAGTTCCGTCGTAACGAGTCAAATCCTGAAGCCGGCCCCTAGAGATGTGAGGCGAGATTGGTTCACCAGAGGCTCCGTCGACCCTAAGCAACCCGATCGACGTTTCCTTACCTGTTATGATGCATCCCTTTCACCGCATTCGAGAACAATCAGAATGCGTATATCGAATGGAACGCCCGAACTATGTGACTCATGAAATTTACTAGGCAAGTTAGTTACTCGTAGGGTTTTCCAAGCCTCATGTGGTTGTACGCTCGTCTCGGTTCCAAAGGAAGAACTTGGGTCCTAGTGGTGGCGAGCATGGGAATACAAAAACAACATCCCATTGTGGCCTCCCATACAAGCCTTAGCATGTTTAACCTCATATCACTTTCATACCTCATTCTCCTATCATGCTAGATTCTCTGCAGTTGATAACTCATCTGGATGGACCAAACTCAACAGCTAAGCATGGCTAAGTAGGACATAGATATAAGCTCTAGCAGCGCACACAAGTCAAACCTAGTTATGCTAGGAGCAGTGGATCAGGTAATATAAGCTCAAAGGGAGTAATGCAACAAATAGAATACTTTATCTATCAATAAAAGATCACAGTAGAATCATATGCATCATGACAAGAATTTAAATTCTTTCAAAATCATAGGATTATATAATGATGGGGCTATGCTTTCCTTTTCCCGTTGATAACCAATAAGTAGATCTTTGGTAGCCTTCTACTTGACTTAGTCATAGTTGGTCAAGTATCGATCTTTGATGGTGTTGATCTCGGTCTTCGATCTCGATATCGATATTGTATTCTACCGATAAGAACCAAACACCAGAAATAAAGGGAAACAATCAACACATTATATCGATGTAATGCTCAAGCAAAGATGATGATATGATAAGTTAAATAGTATTGAAACGATAACCTAAGGCATGCTTGATAGTTTAAACGGGGTCCGAGGGGTATAAACCCTAAAATAGGGAAACCTCAGAAAGACCTACCGGGGTTCATTTTGTTCTTCTAATAAACTTCTTGATTGAAGTTGTTTAACAATGCATGATTATGACGATATTATGTAGATCTCATTTTTCTAAACATTTTGATATATTATTCTATTTTTCCAACTTATAAATAATTAGTTATTGATTTTACAATATTTATTCAATTTTTGAAAATATTAAACTAATTTAAAACAGTTACCGCGCAAGGCTGACGTCAGCGGGGCATTTAGCCTTTTTACACCGGGACTGGCCCTAGCCACCATGACTGACTGTTGGGCCAAATGCCACATCAGCGGCCATGGTGGCGGTCTGTGGGTCCACGGGCTACGTTGGTGTGATGTCACTGTGACGTCATCTCGATGGCCACCGTCAGGTGGTCACCAAAGACGGCGCTGGGACACGCACGCGAGCGAGTGGAGCAGTGGGTTCGAACTAGGGCTTCAAGGCAAACCTAAAGAGGCCAGTGCCATTGGGATTCGGTCATCGGAGCGACGGGCACGGCGAGCAGCGACGATGGTATTTGCAGACCAACAGTAGGCAGCAGCTACAGTGAGCGAGCGAACTAAAGGAGGGTGCCATAGGCACCAGTGGCTCACCACGGCTGCATAGGAGTGGTCGGTGAAGCAGGAAGAGTGAAATGGCATATATGCCCCATGTGTGGCTTTGGTAATTAATGATAATCCCTATGGACTAATGTGAAAATTAAGTTTTCACTTGTAAGTTTGTCCATTGGCATTGTTTGGGCCATGTGTTGGTCTTAAGGTTGAAATAAGAAGAAGAAGAAGAAGAAGATCAAGTGTGTCTTGAAGAAGAAGATGGATTTCCTCATGTGCATCTTCAAGACATCATCATTATGGGGATAGAAGAAATAAAGTGCAAGCTCAAGATGTGCCATCTCTAGAAGATCTCATGCTTGAATTTTGCCATCCTCGGTGATCATGGAGTGATGAAGACAAGTTCAAAGAAGAGGTTTCCCCATGGAGTATAGGGGAGCAAGTCGCAAGTCTTCATCAAGACAAGTTCAAAGAGGAGTTTCCCCATGGAGGATAGATGATATATAAGTATGTTGATTTGTTGTTGATGTTGCTAGTGTAAGTCTTAGGGGTCTTTGCTGCTTGGAATCAACTACTATGGTGCCTCAGTTGAGTGTGCATAGTAGAGTTCTAGGATACCATGATCTACTATTCTTGCACTTTCACTGATGCATAAGAATGGGGTTTTTGTTTGGATAAGAAAAGAGACTCTGGTTGGATTTTTAGAAACCCTAGGATGAAGTTTGTATACCACTTGTATACAATCCTGAGGGCATTCCCTTTACCAAAAATGTTTTTCTTCATGAATGGACAAGATCAGATGTTGGTGTGGATCTAGTGCTCAACCTGTTATTAGTAGAGTAGACAAAAGTGCTTGGTGATGTTGTGGATGATCTAGCAACTCTTCTTGATCCACTATTACTTAATATTGTGGCCTTCTCCACCTTGATCCAACTGCTGGCATGCTTCTGGCTTGGCCTTTATCTGCTCCTGGCATGTTTCTTCTATTGGATCATGGTAGCTATGGTGTTACTAATGTGGATCTGGGAACGAACTAGAGTATGTGTTCCTGATACTCTTGTACTACTAAGAGAGAGGTGTGGTTTTGGCTGGAATGAATGAATATGTGAGAAACATTCCTGGAATTACTCTACTGCTGCTTTTATACTGTTGTATCGGTTGATGTGGTGGGGACAACACATGCCATGCATGTGTTGTGTGAGCTACTTGCCTGCTTCCTCCAGCGTGTGGATCACATCAAGTGAAACTGGATCTTTTGTTGGGTATTACTGTTTTGCCTTTTAACTTAACTTGATTGGTGAATTTTTCCCCTTAGCCTGCGATGTTGGACTAGCGCAAAAATCCTAATAAGAACAGATTCACATTTGGCCCCTTGATTATATTATACTCAGTGATGATTCGCCAAGGCATTTCCTTACCAACCTGAGAGTAAAACATTCACCATAACCCCTCTTCCTATTTTCTTTTCTTCTGTTTGTGTTGTTTTGTTTTATTTTACAGGAACAAGGTGAAGAAGAAAAGAATAATCAAGAAATTGACAAGAAATAGTTTAGAATTTATTTTTACTCTTTTGTATCTTTCTTTATTCTTAAACATTGTAAAGAATATTATATCCTTTTATTAGTGTAATAGAATTACTTTTCTATTTGTTCATTGAAAGTTGTGAAGGTTTAAATCTTAATAAAATTGAGTGTCCTTTCTATTTGTAATTTCAAGTTATCTTTTTATTTATTAATTGTAAAGGACCAATGTATTATTATATTATGTAATAAAGATATTTTATATTATTCTTTGGTTTATGCTTTACTCATATTAAGTATTCAACAAATGTTGTAAAACATCCTTTTGAGTAACAATTGTAAATCATATTATATATGTTTGTAAGAAAACATATTATTCTAAATTGTGTCTTATTTTACTATCTCATTTGATGTAGAACTAGATATTTATTGTCGTATTCAATAAAGTTATTTTTTCTTTCATTAACAACTTTTAGATTAGCAACTATTTGTACATTAACTAAATTATTTATTTCTTATTGCAATTCAACTATTATTTATAATTCAATTTTGAAATGTTTTCCTCTCAAACACAAATACACAGTAGAGGTCATGTCGAAATATGTCGCACCTGTCCTGATGTTTCCATGAGAACAAGAGAGATCTCGATCCCTCTATAGCTTTTTTAGATTTGCGCGAAAATTCGCCAGATTTTCTTATGCATTAATGCAGTGCACACACATGTGCCCTTACTATTTCTAGGTGCTAATCCTGGGATGTTACAAAAAGTGAGGGAGGGGTCGGGCTGGGGAGATAGCTGCGTGGCTTATGCAGTGTTGAAGTGTAGCACATTTCTGTAAGGCACTATGCCTGTGTAGCTCCAAGCGCAGAGGCGCTATACGACCACAGGTGGGGCTCGGCCTAGCCCGCAGCTGCCACGCTAGCAGGGCCATAGCACCTATGACAAAGGTGCTATATTGTGTAGTTTGAAGCCTTGCTATTAGGCGCTACACAAAAGGGTTAGTGATGTAAAATTAGTTTCACCGCGAGTTCATTTTGTGAGCTTTCAAACTTGGGTCAATTTTGTGCATTTTGCCCGATGTTGTCATCCATGTCCATCAGTCGCAGAACGCCTTGCCATGATGATCAAATTTGGAGGTGACAACCTGCAGCAGCTCAGCATGTCGTGACTTTCGTGTCGCGATGAAGATCAGGTCAGAGACGAGGACATCCTAGCCCTTGGACATGTAGTGGAACCGACACACTAACTTCACTAGCAGCCTTGGAAGGGCGTCGAAGAGGAGATCGTCCACCAACAGCACAACCATACGGGTGCTAGCGCCTACATGTGAGGTGAGAAGATGATAGGTTTTGGGCGAGAGCATGGTAGACGATTTTGTCAAGGAGGATCAGGGTTTGAGCCATCGGTATATCATCCATCGTGATCGGACTCTAATAATGTTGTAGTTGTGCTTGGCTCAAACTCCTTTTTTGAGGGATGGTTGGTTTGATCTCCTTATTTTAAGGGTAAGATTGGGCGTCCTCTGGAAAATGAAAATTTTCCAACCTCCGAGTCCAACGGTCGACATGTGTCCCGTTGGGACCACGACTCACACACAGGGAAAAATCACTGCATGTTCCCAAAGAAATTAGTGGCATCTGCGTGTCACGCAAGGCTGCGCCCTACCCATTGTCGGAGAAGATTTTGCTATTCCTCAAGCCCCACCATCACCGGAGAAGACGTCAATGGAGATGACATCGCTGCAGCTTCCACCGCCATCCGTCATAGCATCTTCACTCGTTGGCCATAGCATCTTCGACCGACGATCATAGCAAGTTCGTTTGCTAGTTGTAGCAAACCTACCGTCCACTCTTAGCATCTTCGACAGTCGCTAGTAGCAACCTCGTCGGCCGCTCGAAGCAATTTTGGCCACACCTTGTAGCAACGTCAGGCGCCGAAGGTAGCAACAGCAGGCACCGATGGTAGCATCGGTGCTACATTTCGGCACCCACTGGTGCTACCTTCGGCGCATGTCATTGCTACCTTTGGCAGAGGATGATGCTACCTTCCGTGCTTCCATGTGCGGTTAAGGTAGCATCGACAGGTGATGGGCTGGGTTCCTGCACCAAAACAGGATTATTACAGTGTCTGTAGCTGCAAATATTTAAAGAGTTTGTCCCGATGGGAGCTTGGGGAACACGACCCTCGCAGCCGCATTGTCAATGCGACCACGTTTGCACTTAAACCGTGATTTGGAAATAGCCTATTCTATAAGTTGTTAGGATAAATGAATTTAAGATGTTTTGTAACTACTAGTAGTACTAGAAGAAAACTAGAGCAAAAGTAAAACTAAAAAGAGGTGAATGCAATGAGATGAAATATAAATGCTATGATTCCTCAAGTAATATTGTGTATACCAGTGTGCATGGTAAGTGCTTATGGAATAGCTGTTAACTATAATTGTGGAGGTCCCTCATATACCGTTGTCTCCCACCGTTGGTAAGTGGCAACTAGACAACTCAATTGTCCACATCCTCTTTGGACATGAGTCATCTCGTAAGAGAATAGTGTATTAAGGTAACAAGACCAATCAAGGTAAACGAGAGCAAAGGCATTAAGTTCTACGGACAACCGTTGTAACACCCTCGAATCGGCCCTATGCAAGTTTTAGCGCTTCCCGCCAAACCCGCATATAAACGATTCAAGGACGCCCACCAGGCACTTTTGTGCGGGTGGAAAACGAAGTAATACCATTACACATTAGTCCATGATGGAACCCACATGACATATATATACAACAACGACTCCATGAGTCAAGAATATAGATATAATATACAAAGATCCAAATCACCTTGAAAACGATAGAGCGTCCGACTACGGACAAGATGCAAATGGGGCTAAGAGCCCTGAAGAATAACCAATGGCGTCCATAACCCTGCCTAGGCCAAGCCGGAAGGGTAACCCTGTTAATGACGACGATCTCAAACCTGCTAAAACAAAAGGGGTGCCGACAAAGGGCAAAGGAAAAAGAGGAGCGTCAATACTAAGGCCAGTACACGACAAGGCTAGAATGTGGCGGCTCTCGCCTACATAGGTATGGTGGACTGAAGCGGCAGCGCAGCATGCACTAAACAACCTATAGAGACTCGATAAACTGTCGGCTATTAGAGAGGGATAAGAAAGACCTATTCGGAACCAACCTTATACTAACACCAATCATACACATCCTGGTATTTCCCCCTCGAGACCAAATGAGGAAGTCGGACTAAGGAACTCACACAGTTGGCAGTTTTACTCATTCCATTATACTTGCAGAATTTACTAGTCAGATATATAGCATGGGTCATCCTGATAGCATAAGTAGTGGGCATTTTTAGTTAACATTCCGTTGTAGTTGGAACATTTACTAGTCAGATATAATTGTCCTGAGGAATACCAAAACCCAGCAATTGTTGGCACTTTTATCACATTCCATTGGAGTTGCAATACTTATTAGGCATATATAACAAAACAACCCAGATCCAGCAGTTGTTGGCATTTTTAATATCCATTCCGTTATAGTTGAATCTGATTACTAGTCATATATTAAGTCAAGTTTATAGCACTACTTTAGTTATGCTTGTCTATGATCGAGATACTGTGCTCCAAGTCGTCCATAACCGCGAACACGGCTTTCAGAAAGTTTTACCCTGCAGGGGTGCACAAATAGCAACACACACTCCATCAACCTCGGAAAAGCCAACTCAAAACCCAACGAGGCATTCACGACAAAGCGATCACAGGATTCATAAAATATTTCAGGGGGCCACCCCACTAAGCTACCCGCAACGAAGTTGGACGGCTCCGGAATGGACCCAGGGTTTGCGTCAATGGCTGTAAACGACTGGGAACCCAAAAGTGTGACTGAGCTTGTCGATACCGTGAAAACACACCGCAATCCTAAACAGTACAGGTGATCCACGCACAATCTTAAATAAAGCAGTAACCATGGCATAAGTACAGGATAGTAAATAAAATCCCAAACTAGTTTGTGGCCCCAAGAAATAGAAATGAATCAAGCTCTGGCTTAGGGAGGTCCATAAGGCCTCCCGGATGTGGATAGTGCGAAAAATCATGGAACAGGTATCAAGTACTCGGGGTCCTACGGGACACAAGTGAGCGTGGAAGAACCAAATAACATCTATTGCCCACCGATGCATCTGCATTAGTTATATCTAGCAATTTAATAGTTGTATTTAAAGTCATGATCATCTCCACCATAAACATCTGCCAGGATTCCAACAACTGTGGTACTCGACAACACGAGATCGCACCTGAGCAAGCAACTACGACTTGCAAGGCCAGCTATCTACCAAACAACATGTATTAGGAGGTATCCATGGCAATATAGAGGCTGCACGGGATATAACTGGTGCACAAAAACTAAAGCATCGTGACACGGATAGCAATAGATCAACAGGAGGAAATAAAGACTATAAATGCAAAATAGGTAGAAGGGGGAGAGATGCTCGCCTGGGAAATACTGCCGACGGATCATAACCGAAGAACTTGTCGATACTCGCATCAACTCATCGGCCTAATCCACGAAAAAGCAAACACTAGAAGAAACACCGGATGCAATATTTAATACTACGGCAGAAGATCCGACATGATTATGATATGATGCAGATGCGTTGCAATTCGGCAGTATTAAGCGGAACCGGGGTCCCGACAATTAATTAAACGGTTCAAGTTATTTAGAACCCCCGCAATTTAAATGTTGTATTAACAGGGCGAAACATGGCATCGGTTCGCTACACCAATTTAAATGGAGTCCGGAATAAGACAACAATATTCCGCATATAGGCTCCATATTTAATTTAGGTGAATCGACTAATGCCCCCCACACCACATGATATGCATGCGAGACGAACAAATAATATGCAACAGGTATATATCCTATATTATAAAAATAGGGGTCTCGGAAAAGGGAATCACATGTGGTTCCAAAGGTCTTGGGTTCCGGAGGTTCGGGGTCCGGACTCAGGGTTCGACGGGATCGGGCATCGGGGTCGTTCTCGGACAACGGGAAGTCGATCTTGTCGCATCCGTGGTCTTCGGGTCCGGGGTCTCAGCATTCGTGAAGAAGGGCATGGCGTTCCATGTGGCGGTCTTGGCGGTCATCGGGTTCGGAGAAAGGGACGGCGGCGTTCGAGGAGGGAGATCTTGAGTTTCCACGACGAAGAACTTGGCGTTCTAAAGAACACGAGAAAACTTGGTGGCATCGGTCTTCAGATCCGCTGAAAGATTGCGATGGTGGAAGTGTGCACATGGACACACATACAAGCACATCGCGTGAGGAAAAATACCACATGGTACCCAAAACAGAAAACATGGCAGGAACACCATTGCCTTGATTTAGGGCTCATGGAGGCGCTGCAAGAACCTCGGCCAGGAGGATATGCGCGGCCACGGCGCTGGAGACGGCCAGGCGTAGCGGCGACAGACCTGGCCTCGCGGGGTTCTGTGAGGCAGCAGTGACCTGGGAGGTGGTGGCGACCTGGGAGGCAAAGGAAGCAGAGGTGGCGGGGAGGGGATCGGGCGGCAACGGCTTGCGGGAGGCGGGGCGGTGGTCGGAGCTGACCGTAAGGCGCCGGCCGGGGAGGGCGACGACCAACGGCGAGCGTCGGGAAGGTCGAAGAGGCGCAGAGGGCGGCCAGGACGCGGGGCTCGCTCGTGGCAGCGCGGTGCAGAGCAGCCGGAGAGGCGACAAACAGCGGCGCCTGGTGACGCAGAGGAGAGTTGTTGGAGCGGCCGACGAGGGCGACGCAGAGGACGGCGTCTGGCGCTCAGGGACGCGCTCGGGGGTGACCGCGGGGGGGTCGAGGCGAGCAGGGCGGAGCCAGGAGATGAGAGCGACGGCGAGGAGAGCACCTCGCTCCCGACGGCGGCGAGTAGGGGGACAAGAGAGGCGCCGGCGGCGCTCTCGGAGCAAGAGAAACCAAGAGGAGGGGTCGCTCAGGGGAGAGAGGTGGGGATCGTGGCGTCCGCGTCGAGCGACGCGCGGGTTGGGGTGGGGCCAGGTGGAAGCGGGGCGTGTCGGTTGACTGGGTTGGGTGGAACGTGGGGCGGGGACCCGATGCGAGGTGGGGTAGGTGGAGGAGTGCGGGCAGGTGGGCGGGAATAAAGGCGGGTGGCGGTGGGGATTGGGGGCCAGGTGGTGGGCCAGGGGAATCTGGCGGCAGGTGGTGGGTTTTGGAGGCTGGTGGGCGGGAGATGGTGGCGGGGTGAGCGGGAAAACAAGGGCAGGCGCGGGGTGGGGCCCGACTCGGGATGTGGGTAGGTGGGGAGGTGGGTCTGCGTGTGGTTGTGGCGCTTGGGAGCGTGTTTGTGTGGTGCAGCGTGTGCGTGCTGTGTGGGATGGAGGGTGGCGGCAAGGTGTAGTGTGTGGCGGCTGTGCGGGTTGGTCTGGGTGGATAGGGTTGGGGGTAGGTAGGGCTAGCGTTTGAGATTTAGCTTAGGTTTTAGTTTAGGGCTTGGAGGTGGCCGGCCGGGCTTTCGGGCCTGGCGGACTGCCTCCTAAAAAAATTAAAAATATTTTATTTATTTAAAACGAGGCTTTGGCAATCCATGTTTAGACAAACCAAAATAATCCGGAGGCCCTAGGTTTTAATTTGAATAAAGACGGGAATATTTAGAAAATAAAACTAGGCGTTTCGAAAATAGTTTAGACAAAAACCATGCATGATGATGACGATGTTAAAATGCAATGTGGCGTGATGACATGAGCATGTGTTCATGATGATGCAATGCACAAAAACACCGCGATTTTCTAGTAGTGGTTTTAGCGGGATGCCACAGTTGTACTCCTAAGAAAGTGTGCTAGTCACAAGATATCCCATCTGTCACTTTGGGGTCAAGCAATCCGCAACGCTATACCTATCTATATCATGAGTGATCTTGAGGAAATTAAATCTTAATGGGCGGTGCATCCTAAGCTGCCATTGTCTCCGCAAATCACTTATAGCAAATAGCCTATTAGTTCTACCCATGAACTTGTCAGACCCATGGATGAGTAGAGACTAATGATATGTTTTATGACACTCCGTGAATTCCTAGTAAATTCCTCAACAATAGATTGGACGTCTCTAATCACTAGAATAATATCATGAATAGAACAATGTAAAGAGAAAGCACAAACATATTAATTAACAAGAACACACCACACTTCAATTACTCAAATCATCATAATATTAATAAAAGGGGGTTCAAGCCATGTTACAACCCATCACGGGGATCATGATGGGGAAGGATGAAGGAGTAGCGGCGATGGAGATGGTGATGACGGCGCGGTGATGATGGCGTCAGCATGGTGATGGCGGCGTCCTCATTCTCTTCCCCGTCTTGCTTGGATGGCTTGATGGTGTTGATGGAGATCTGGATCTTGGTGGAGCTGTAGAGGCTATGGAGACGGCACGACGGCAGGGTGCCGCCATGGAGGCGGTAGATGGGATATAGATCTTGTATATGGTGTATTGTTGCTTCCTTGGGCCCTCCCTCCTTTATATAGGCCTTAGGGGTGCCCTAGGATTCCCCCAATACCGTCATATGACTTAGAGAAGGTTCTGGAGCTTTTCTGGGGCGAAATTCCGTTGTTTCTGACCCTTTTTACAACTATACGGGCGCAACTATACGACCGGAATTATTGCTCCGGTCGTATAGTTGCTCGTTAAACCGTTTGTACTCTTTAGTATTTTGGTCACCATTTCTTCATACGAACTCCGTTTTGGGTGTTCTTAGACTCGTTGAGTTCGTATAATCAAGGGCTACAACCATGTGGTATTGAATATTTATTTAGAGAAGTTGGAAAAAATTACTTCTCCAACCTCTCAAATGGCTAAGTATGGTCCCTACAACTCCTCCATACTATGCTCTCTTTGTTCCTTTTGCCTTTGTTTTATCCATAATCATCATCAACCCCTAAACACATGTTAAATACAAGGAAGAGGGATAAAATTCTACCTAAACTACTAAATGTCCAAAGCTCATATTGAATTTAATAAAAACAAGTAATCATGCATATCAGGCATAGCAATAGTTAGATGGAGCATCATATGATAGGCAAATGAAATAATTTATATTGCTAAATAAGTGTTGTATTATCACAACCATCAACTTCCCCAAGATAGATCTTGCTCGTCCTTGAGCAAAAGGGATCGACAACTTAATGGATGTGATCTTTCTTATCATTGGAAATCAATGCACTGTATCCTTGTTTTTCCTGTAAGCTTAAAGTAAGAGAGCACATAATCATACAAGGCAATATAAGCTCAGTTATATTATTCCAACCCACTAGAGATTAGTCAAAAACTTTTATGCCCCATGTTAAAGTTAAATCTAGCCTGCAAGTAAGCTTGTGATCCTTCTATACGCACTTTATTGTATTTTTGTATTTTTATTTGTATAAGGCAAAGATGAACACGGTTAGTTGTCAATCATAAATAGAAATAGAGTTTTCCAATGATGCCCACTCATGTCATCTATTAAAGTCTCTCAAGTGCAAACTTTAATTGTTGAGCTCAAAGAAAATATATTTTTTAGTAACGAGACCATGCCAAAAGAATGATATATGTTCAATCGAGACTGTGTAGGCTAGGAAGGACACTCGTGACCATTACCAAGGTTTCCCTTTTTGATATAATGATTTCTTATAACGGTCAGAGGAGTATTCCGACTTTTGCTTTTAACGCAGGCCCATGAGAATACCAATGCATACCCAAATATAGCATTTTTGCTACATATGTTGGGAAACTCATAGCCAAACTCCAGGAGTTTCCTCTTTTTGGATTATCCAAAGGCAAGCGGAGTTGTTAGCATCCCATGTTGTGCGACAGTGGCGCAAGACACGCATAAAGCAATATCTCACTTTGATTTGCAAGACAAAAATTTGGCATATGTAATCTCGAAACTTTGAAACATCATTTCTTATTTGACAACTCACCCAGTAAGCATCTATTAAGACCATCATTTCCAACACTATGGGGTCATGCTACTCCATAACCATTCACTTAAGACAATTCTGAATAGTGGCAACTAGCAAGTTTCGAAGAACTTCTTTATTATTATTTTTTTCAAAATGTAGAGAACATGGCAATGTATATTTAGAGGATCACAATATTTTTGACAAGCTAGATAAAGTTTGAACAAGGTGCATCAAAGTTATGGCTTGTCTCCTATGGGGCCTAACATGAGCAAGTACATACCTTATATAAATATGAAAAAAAATCTCACCTAAGCATTCAAAAACACAGAGATACACAATAGCATGAAAACTTTTTAAGATAAAGAACTTTGCACAAGACTCTACTCATGCAAAATAACCTCCCCAAGCTAAACTTGAGAAGATCATGAAAACAAAAGAGAAAATGCAGTTATGAAAAGAGACTATAAGAAGTGGTTACCTCTCCAAGCTTAAGTTAAAGCAAGGGTGATACACTTTACCGTTGAGGTGCTTTTAACCTCTACTTTGATGGACAAAGAACCTTTGCTTCAATGAATGCTTCATGATCCGGTGTATGCCTTCCTTAAGAACCTAGTAGGAACAAGACTAGAAGGACAACAGAATATTTTTGTGTTTTTGAAGACATGGGTTTAGCTCACAAGTGATAAAAATACAAGTCCCACTAAGTCGGTTCATCAACCTAAGCACCACGCTAAGTCAACAAACTAACTCTAGAAGTGCGCTTCTCCTAGATTGTGATGAAGTGTAAGTGAGACAAAATATGAAACACGAGTGTGCAGCCCCTATGTGCTTATTTAAAAGAGGTTCAAGTTGGAAGGTTTTACTAGATATAAACGTTGAATTGAAGCCATCAAGTGGCTCATGCGAGTGTTTGCACGATTGGCACTACCGTACACGTCGTCACACAAGGTTCCAGTCCCTGCGAAAATAACACACTAAATAAAATGCATCGGTTTTGTATACGAACATAGTTTGTTTATCCCACCGATAAAAGGAAAATAAAAAAGGAAACATGAACTTCTATAGAGAATTATAGTCTAGGAAGTTTCTTAGGTAGAAATTTTATTGCTTGCAGATATTCGGCTCCCCCTCGATCAAGGGAGAAGATCCCATGTGGAGTTTTGAGGTTTTTTAAAAGAAGTAGGGAGAAAGTATGTCGAAATTTTGATACCAGGGTTACCTTCCCATAGCGATTTTGTGGTCAGATGCAACTATACGGGCAGAACTATACGGTCGTAACAATATGCTCCCGCCGTATAATTGGCCTGCTGTCAAAATTTTAGGCTTTCTTAAGACAATTCTGAACAGTGGCAACTAGCAAGTTTCGAAGAACTTCTTTATTATTATTCTTTTTCAAAATGTAGAGAACATGGCAATGTATATTTAGAGGATCACAATATTTTTCACAAGCTAGATAAAGTTTGAACAAGGTGCATCAAAGTTATGGCTTGTCTCCTATGGGGCCTAACATGAGCAAGTATATGCCTTATATAAATATGAAAAAATCTCACCTAAGCATTCAAAAACACAGAGATACACAATAGCACGAAAACTTTTGAAGATAAAGAACTTTGCACAAGACTCTACTCATGCAAAATAACCTCCCCAAGCTAAACTTGAGAAGATCATGAAAACAAAAGAGGAAATGCAGTTATGAAAAGAGAGTATAAGAAGTGGTTACCTCTCCAAGCTTAAGTTAAAGCAAGGGTGATACACTTTACCGTTGAGGTGATTTTAACCTCTACTTTGATGGACAAAGAACCTTTGCTTCAATGAATGCTTCATGATCCAGTGTATGCCTTTCTTAAGAACCTGGTAGGAACAAGACTAGAAGGACAACAAAATATTTTTGTGTTTTAGAAGACACGGGTTTAGCTCACAAGTGATAAAAATACAAGTCCCACTAAGTCGGTTCATCAACCTAAGCACCACGCTAAGTCAACAAACTAATTCTAGAAGTGCGCTTCTCCTAGATTGTGATGAAGTGTAAGTGAGACAAAATATGAAACACGAGTGTGCAGCCCCTATGTGCTTATTTTAAAGAGGTTCAAGTTGGAAGGTTTTACCAGATACTGATTGTTGAAACGTTGAATTGAAGCCATAAAGTGGCTCATGTGAGTGTTTGCATGATTGGCACTACCGTACACGTCGTCACACAAGGTTCCAGTCCCTGCGAAAATAACACACAAAATAAAATGCATCGGTTTTGTATACGAACATAGTTCGTTTATCCCACCGATAAAAGGAAAATAAAAAAGGAAACATGAACTTCTATAGAGAATTATAGTCTAGGAAGTTTCTTAGGTAGAACTTTTATTGCTTGCAGATATTCGGCTCCCCCTCGATCAAGGGAGAAGATCCCATGTGGAGTTTTGAGGTTTTTAAAAAGAAGTAGGGAGAAAGTATGTCGAAATTTTGATACCGGGGTTACCTACCCATAGCAATTTTGTGGTCGGATGCAACTATACGGGCAGAACTATATGGTCGTAACAATATGTTCCCGCTGTATAATTGGCCTACTGTCAACATTTTAGGCTTTTCACCTGGCGGCGCAACTATACGACCAGAACTATACGGCCAGAACAATTTGTGTTGGGGATATACTTTCTGGGTATCCTCACAGTTCCTCACTGACCAGGGTGGCCCACTTCGGGTTAGAGCTTTGCTTCACGGGCGGCCCAGTCAGGGAGAGAAGACGGAGTCCAATTCGGCTACGGGAAGGCCCAGAAGACTTATCGACTTAGGCCCATAATGTTACTTGTAGTTCAAGATGTACTCTATAACCAACTCTTAGTCGTAGCCGGATTGATCTCTCCTATAAACCCTAGGCCCGATATCTATATAAGCCATCCTAGGGAGAGCCTTTAGGGCAACACAATAGTCTACAATCTCAACTCGCACAGGCGATACCCTTGTAACCCATATTCCGGCTCTGCCGTATTACTGGATTGCTAGCAGGAGTAGGATTCGTCCAAAGCCGGCGGATTCGAACCTGGGTAAACTTGTGTGCTCACCGTCCCGGAATACCGTACGTCTCACACCCCTCTCTCCCGCACGCCTCGAGGACCCCCTCATGGCGTACTTGTCCTCAATCCGATGACAGTTGGCGCCCACCGTGGGCCAAGTAAGCTTCGGATCTATGTTCCGAGCGGAATCTGCAAGAATCGGAATCGGCGAGACCATCGTCGTCGGTCGCATCCTCTACGCCAGCGACGTCCCTCTCATCGTTCTCGACGAGACTTGGATTCCGGCTAGGGAGGCCGTGACTACCTATACAATCATGTCTTTTGGCGAGATCGATGTTTACATCGGTTTCGCTGAACCTGCCCAACCCACCCCAGCGGTGATGATAGAGGCAGAAAAATCTTCTGGGTCCCCTTTGTCTGCGGAGGCGGCAGAGTTCCGGATCTCAGAAAACCCAAAACCCACCCAGCCTGCACCAGTTGCGGAGATAGTGGAGAAATCTGAGCCTGAAGAAGACCACACAGTCCAAGTCGAATCTGGAGTGGATCTCCCTGGAGAAGCCGGATCCCAGATCGACCCACCCGTGGAAGTCGAAATCTAGGAGGAGCATATCAACGACACTGATTCCAGCTCTGACGATGCCGGGACAGACATGCCTTTCCTCAGGTACACATTAAGACGTATGATACGGCAAGGCAAAAGCGTAGATGCAATCCTCGAGACCATTAAAAGTTTCGATATGGCTGATCGTGAAAGCCGCAGGTACCTCAGGAAGCACGCATCGCACTTCGTCGGATACGTGGGATCTGGATCCGGCTCTGCCGATGCTAGAGAAAACACCGACTCGGTGCTGGAGGCAATTGGAACAAACACCGACGTTCCCGCATCCTCGGATGAATCTATGACGTCGGCAGATTTCCAAAAGTTATCCGCGGAATATAAAGATGAGTACAACTCCAAAGCCACAGAAGAAGAAGAAGCCATGGATGAAGGATCCGGGGAACAGTCTCCCAAAGCGCAGGATGACATGCACGTCGGAGATAATCCCGAAGTCCAGATGTCCGAAAGTACCGATCAGAGCTTGACTCCGGGAAACGGACCCAAAGCCGTCTTTGCTACCGGTGCTGCCAAGAAGGCAAAGAATAAGAACAAGAAGAACAAGACCCCGGCAAAAGACCCTCTCACAGAAGAGGTGATTGCTGAGGAATACGAGGAAGACTCGGATGGAGCACTTATCCTAGACGAGCCAAAAAAAGAAGCATCGGTGGATGGACACGTGATCACAGAAGGTGCGCGTAAACTCATCGATGTCGCATTAACCACACCTATCCCTACAGCTGCAGAACTCACTGCGGATGAGCTGGACGAAAGGGCCCAAGCCCTAGAAGCGCGTCGTCAACAACTCCTCGACGAAGCCAAAAACATCGAGGTGGAGAAGAAACGCATGTCAACCAAGGACTACATGTCTCGTCTACATCAGAAGACACGGAAGCGTCACACCAATGATGACCAATTCCCACGTGTCCGTGCCGTCCTTTTCGGGGATGAGATGGGGAAGCCACGGAAAGACAGCAACGGAGATTGGGTATACCCAACCCCAGTACAGAATACCGTGGCGGCCCGAGAAATTCTATCGGCTAATCCAGGACCAGAGGAGATCCATTTGGGTATCAAGCTACTCAACAAGGGACTGGAGCAGCAAAAGATCGCCGTGTCCGGAAGCCAAAAAGTGGTCTCGGATTCTGACCAATGTCGCACAGATCCGGCATGGGCTGACGTAAGATCCCATTACGTTCGGGCGCAATACCATCACCCCGAACACAGGGAAGACAATTATTCAAGAACCGGATCATCGGGACAGCATCACAGAGCTACACATAACTGGAGCAATGTCGCTCCAGCGGCCGAGAAAGACGCGATCGCTGCACTGAATCTGAGGAATCCTCCCCGACAAGAATTCAACGATCGAAAGGGAGAAGATAAGGAGAAACGTCGGGAGGAGGATCGTCAGAGAATGCCACCTCCTAGACATGAGAGCCGTCCGGCTGAGCCTCACCATGGTGGGAACGACGGACAAAGGAATGACGGAAACCATGCTGGAACAAGCCGGCAGGGGGCTCGTCGTAGTCAAGAACCTCCTTGGAACCGGAATAATGATGCTCCAGACAGAGACCGGCAATCAGCCGGAAACAATTTAGCTGCCCCACCCCCTCCACCAGGCAGTTATCACAACGGCCCCCAAGGAGGGCAAGGAGGACGACATGGCGGAGGAGGTGGTCGCAGAAGCCGAAGTCCGGCTCCAAGGCACCGCGGCCACAACCGACATTTGGGACGATCTCTATCCCTAAACGACGCAAGGCACAGGATTAACTCCAATATAGAGGCGCGGCGCTACGAAAACAACGATTTCTACGTGGGCCCAAAGTGTTTTGGACCACGCGTCAGAGCTACAAAATTCCCGGAAGGATTTGCTATCTCAAGGCACATCCAAGCCTACAACGGCATTGCTCGGCCAGATACCTGGCTACAGGATTTCTTCCAAGCTTGCTGCATCGCCAAAGGCGGAAACAGTCTGGTCGCAACCCGATATCTCCCACTTATGTTGCGGAAGATGACGCGATCATGGCTCAATGAACTTCCGGAGAACACCATCCACAACTGGTATGACATGGAAAGTGCGTTCTTTCGGAATTTCAAAGGCACATATCGGAGGCCCTGTTCGGTTGGAGACCTACAACGTTGCACCCAGAAATCCGGAAAAACTTGCCGGGATTACCTCGGACGATGGATCGACACCAAGAACTCCTGTGAAGGAGTAAATGATCAAACCGCGATTGAAGCTTTCATCGCATGACTCCCAATTGGTCTACTGCGTCACCGCTTGAAGTGTGACAAGGTTACTGATTTGGGAGAGATGATTGAAACAATGAGCAAGTATGTAGAAGCTAACGACGACGCAGAAGGATTACTCAACGTCCTGGCTGTACCTCAGTCAGCAAAGACAAAGCAACAAGCTCAGAAGCGCAAAAATACCTCGGAAGAAAAACCCAACGCGGAGACAGCGGTGGTCACTACTGTTTCCGGGTCTGGAGGACGAGGAGGACGTGGCGGAGGCCGCGGACGTGGTCATGGGACATCAAGGGTCCAAGGTAGAGGAGAGCAACAACCAGGCAAAACCTACACTTGGGTCGACATTGCCAATAACCCATGTGTGCATCACTTGGACGCCAATGGGGGCTCGTCCCACACCAAGGATGTGTGTTGTTTTAACGACGACATCAAGAGAGATGATACCGCGGGCTACAAAGCTAAGCGGAAGAAGGGAAAGAAAAATCTCGAAAAGGACAAAGAGACCAAGGAAGATTCCGACATGGAGGAAGCCGATGCTTCAAATCCCAAGTTGGAAGGGAAGAAAACTTTTCCCACCAAGAAGGACACTTACGTCACCTTCCTCGGATCTCAACCAGCAAAGGTCAAGAAAGCAGTTCTCCACGAGCTCAATGCAATAGTTTCGGCTGTCCCTCAATATCTAGACTGGTCGGAGGTGGCAATCACATTTGACCGCGCTGATCATCCGCCTAAGCTACACATGCGAGGAAAATACGCCTTAATCGTCAATCCACTTATTCACGGTTATGGTTTCTCCGAGACCCTCATGGACGGTGGTAGCAGTATAAATATTCTCTATGTCAAAATGCTACGCCGGATGAAGATCTCGGAAACACAGCTGAACCATAGCTCTATGATCTTTCACGGAGTTGTCCCAGGAAGACAAGCTAATTCCCTGGGAGAGATCACTTTGGATGTTACTTTTGGAACACCAAAGAATTATCGGACGGAGGCACTTTCCTTCAAAGTGGTCCCGTTCAAGAGCGCATACCACGCTATATTCGGATGTCCGGCTTACTGGGCCTTTATGGCTCGTCCGTGTTACATTTACAATATGATGAAAATTCCAGGTCCCAACGACGTGATCACCATCAGGGGAGACCCGAAGAAAGCGCGAGAGTGCGAGGATGGAAATGCCACCTTTGCCAAAGCCGTGCTGCACGCCCAGGAGTACCAGGAGATCAAGAAGAGCATAGATCCGTCTGAGATTCCCGCAACGAAGAAGGAGGTGACAAAGCCAAATCCGGAGCTCATGGCATCAGAAGAGACGAAGACGACGTCGTTGAAGGATGATGACCCCTCCAAGGTGACCTAGATAGGCGTAGGCCTAGGTAGCACATAGGAAAGTGCGCTCGTCAAGTTCCTCCAAGCAAATCAAGATATCTTTGCATGGCAGCCATCTGACATGACCGGAGTACCTAGGGAACTTGCCGAGCACTCTCTAAATGTAAACCCGAACGCTAAACCCGTCAAATAGTCCTTACGATGGTTTGGCGATGAAAAACGTAAGGCAATAGCTAAGGAACTAGCGTGGCTCGAGTTAGCCGAATTCATAGAAGAGGTCATCCACACTGAGTGGTCGGCCAATCCTGTAATGGTCCCTAAAAAGGACACCACTGATTTAAGGATGTGCATTGATTATACTGCCTTGAACAAGGCTTGTCCAAAAGATCCGTTCGCTTTGCCTAGAATTGATCACGTCATCGATTCTACGGCAGGCTCAGAACTCCTCTATTTTCTCGACGCATATTCCGGTTATCACCAAATCCGGATGAAGGAATCTGACACTGTCAAAACTTCATTCATAACCCCCTTCGGAACCTTCTGTTTTGTTACAATGCCCTTTGGGCTAAAGAACGCAGGAGCTACATACCAGCGCACGATGCAGCGTTGCCTCCATGACCAACTCGGACGCAATGAACATGCATACATGGATGATATCGCGGTGATGTCCAAAAATAAGGAAACACTGATTTTCGACTTGGAGGAGACGTTTGCCAATCTACGAAAATACAACATCATGCTTAACCCGAAGAAATGCTTCTATGGAATACCAGCCGGAAAATTTTTAGGTTTCATCGTGTCTCAAAGAGGCATAGAGGTGAACCGGGACAAAATTAAGGCTATACTCAACATTTCCAGGCCAACTCGCCTGAAGGACGTACAAAGACTAACTGGTTGCATTGCTGCGGTCAGTCGATTTGTAAGCCAGCTTGGTGAAAGAGCCGCACCATTATATAAACTCCTGAAAAAGACCAAGGATTTTGTCTGGACGGACGAGGCTGAAGCTGCACTACAAGATCTGAAAAGAGTACTCTCATCTGCTCCTATCCTTGCAGCGCCGGAACCTCAGGAACCGATGTTGCTTTACATTGCTGTGACAAATAAGGTTGTCAGTATCGTCATGGTGGTGGAGAGACCAGAGGAAAATCAGGAACACCTGGTGCAGCGTCCGATGTACTTTGTTAGCGAGGTCCTGACAGAATCAAAGCAGCGGTATCCGCACTATCAAAAATTGGCTTATGGTGTTTTTATAGCATCTCGTAAGTTACGACACTATTTTCAGGAGCATTCAATTACCGTGGTGAGCAAAGCTCCCATGAGATACATAATCAATAATAGTGACGCCACAGGACGCGTCACCAAATGGGGAATAGAGCTCTCAGCTTTCGACATTGAGTATAAACCTCGGATAGCAATCAAATCCCAGATCCTTGCTGACTTTGTCGCTGATTGGACAGAGACAAAGGAGAACATGATCCTCCTTGAGTCGGAATATTGGACCCTCTTTTTCGATGGGTCTAAGGCTCGAGGGGGCTCGGGGGCTGGTGTGGTGCTCAAATCACCCCAAGGAGATAAACTTTTATACATGTTGCAGATCCACTTCACAGCGACAAACAACATTGCTGAATATGAAGTACTGCTGCATGGAATCCGGATTCTAAGGATATTGGCATCCGACGTTTGATGTGTTACGGAGATTCGTATCTTGTTGCTCAGCATGTCTCGGATATTTGTAATGCAAATAAACACATGGCAGCATATAAAGCTGTCGTGGATGATCTATCTAAATCGTTCGAAGGGTTTGAAGTTCAACGCATCCCTCGAGCAGAAAATGAGGAAGCAGATGCACTATCTCGCATAGGCTCTGCGCGGAAAGAGGTCCCGGATGGCGCTTTTTTAGAGCACCTCAAAGTCCCCTCGATAAAGGGAGTAGATGAGAAATATCCGACCAAGTCCGACTCACCTTTGGTAGCAGTTCTGGCTGTAATTCCCTGCTGGACTCAACCCTACCTCGATTATTTGGTAGATGGCAAATCACCCAAAGACGAGGTGCTGAGCCGGCAGATCATCCGACGAGCAAAAGCCTATACTACTGTTAAAGGTGAGCTCCATAAATAGAGTGTTTCTAGGGTCTTTCAGCTCTGTGTATCTCCAGAAGAAGGAGTGGAAATCTTAAGGGAAATCCACGAAGGCAAGTGTGGTCATCACGCTGCAGCCAAATCTTTAGTGGCAAAAGCTTTTAGACACGGATTTTTCTGGCTTACAGCTCAAGCAGATGCCGAGATTAGTGAAGACGTGCAAAGGCTGCCAAAAGTACGCCAAGCATGCTCATGTTCCGGCTGATCAGCTGAGAACAATACCTATAACATGGCCCTTTGCGGTCTGGGGGCTTGATATGGTAGGACCATTTAAACGAGCTCCAAGTGGATTTACTCACCTTTTAGTGATGGTGGATAAATTCACAAAATGGATTGAGGCTAAACCTGTCACTAGTTGTGATGGAGCAACAACCAAAAGATTTGGCAAGGATGTTATAATCCGGTATGGTTATCCGCATAGCATTATCACGGACAACGGGAGTAACTTTTCCATGGGAGAATTGGCTAAATTTTGCGATGAGCAAAATATCCGGCTTGACATTGCGTCAGTCGCACATCCATAGGCTAACGGACAAGTCGAAAGAGCAAATGGTTTAATCATACAAGGCCTGAAACCGAGACTCGAAGCACCACTACGACGTGCTGCGGGGGCTTGGGAAGAGGAATTACCCTCTGTAATTTGGAGTTTAAGAACAACTCCGAACAGGTTAACAGGATACACACCTTTCTTCTTGGTCTATGGTGCAGAAGCAGTTCTTCCTAGTGATTTAATTCATACTTCTCCTAGAGTGGCCACGTATATCGAAGAGGATGCCGAGATTTCTCGACAAAATGATCGCGACTTAGTCAAAGAAGTTCGCGTCGTTGCTGAAATGAGATCTACAGCCTATCAGCAGAAGTTACGCAAGTATCATAGCTAGAGAGTCGGAAACAGATCTTTCAATAAAGGTGATTTGGTTCTCCGGCTTGTGCAACAAAGAAAGCACAAACTTTCCCCAGTATGGGAAGGGCCCTTTTTAGTTAGTCGAGTATTGCACAATGGATCGTACTACTTAACTGACATGAGGCCAGTCAAACAAAGACCTGCTACTAAGAAGAGAAAGAGAGCTGGAGGCAGTACAAATCCGGATGAGTTAGACAGACCGTGGAATATTGCTCAGCTACGTCCCTTTTATTCTTAGTTTATCCTCCTTTGTAATCATATATATGTACATGTTCTTTGAGAAATAAAAGTTTTGGTTGCCTCAAGTTTTTCTGAGAAGTTTTTACCATCTTATTTCCAAATGATCATGTTATAGGTTAAAATCCCAGAATGCTTGAAAGTACTTTATGCTCATGTTCGTTCTGGTATAGATTTCCGATTCTAAAACTGCTACCTTCGGGTACAACTCTAAAATTTGTAGTCTTTACTTTGGTTATTTGTCTGATTGCTGGATGCGGGTATTTTCTGAGTAGTGAATTGTTGGTACTGGAAGCCGGCTTTGTTTCCGAGTTTAAACTGGTTTAACAAGTGAGCTCCGTTGCTTGGCAAAGTTCCCGGCTGAAGGTTTAGCCGGCTCACGAAAGGGACGAGGCGGAAAGCCAGATAAACGATAAGTAGAGATGAAAAAATTCAAGTGCTTATGAAAATATTTCAAGCACACAAAAAAAACAAAGCCAAAAGTGCTGAATAGATCACAAGCTTAGCACTAGCAAAATCAATAGTACTTAATATTTACAAACGCATCATGTTCTTTCCGGAATAATACATAATTTTCTGGTCTATGATGCAGGAGGAGATGAAGGAGCTGCCGGCTCGCTGGGTACTCCGCCTTGATATCGTTCCGAGATGTCCGGATCTGAGGTGGTCCGTTCATCGTCGGAAACTTCTTCAGCTTCTTCTGGAGGAGGTGGCGGAGTAGTTACGCGGGTGAAGAAGGGGATCTCGTAGCTGGTCAAATCAGCTACGTGGCACCCGTATCCAGCGCAGGAGTGCATGATGGCTTGAAGTTCCTGCTCCTGGCCGTCTTCGTCTACCTTGCAGTACCCTCTGGTCACTTGCCATATCTCCATGTTTCCATGGTGGCTCATGACCATGGTGAGAGCGTTTTGCGCAGCAGTCCGCGCGTAGGACATGTTCCAGTCCCGAACAAGCTGCGGCATCTCCTTCGCCTTGTCCCGCACCTGAAAATCCGACATGCTTGGCATGTCCGGAATCCTGAGAGACTCGCCAATGTCCTCAAGGGACTGGCGGAAGTCATGAAGAAGATCACCGACTTGGGTAAGCCGGTGGGTGCGGGGCTCAGAGGAGGAAGAGTCCGTCAAGTTCAGAGGACCTATACACAAAACAAGTCAAGAAAAATCCGACATTGATAAATGTCGAAGAAAAGATAAGTCAGACAGATAGAACGTATCGAGAATGACGTCGTCAATATTGGTCTTCTCCTCCCGGAGACTCTGGAGTTCAGCCCGGAGCGCCTGGGAGATGTCCTTCTCTCTGCCAAGCTCATTCTTGAGGTCCAAGATTATTTTATCTTCAGCAGCAATCTTGCGATCGCACTCTTCGGTGGCCATGGAGGAGGATTCAAGGACTTGATCTATGCTCCTTTCATGATCCGCTTTGAGCTTATCCAGCTCTTGGCGAAATCCCTTGTTCTCCACCACCAGGGTCTTGAGGTTCTCGGCCTCTTCAATCATAGCGATGGATTGTTTCACCAGCGCTGTAAGTCAAAAAAGAACAACAGTTCAGAAAAATTCGACATTGAAAAAGCAAAAGACAAGGTTTGAATCTCGGAATGTTTACCTTCGGCTTCATCCTTGGCTACTTTATGTTCAGCATTTTTAAGCTGGAGAGCCTTGATCTCTCTCCGCTTATTGCAGACATTGGTCAGTAATTCCTGGTTATAGGAACATACTTTCTGTAAGTCAGAATACCCAAAGTCAGAAAGCTACTTAAGACTCGGGCTAATACTTTTTGCTAAATATCAGCACGAGCCTTGGGGGATACACTAGTTCGTTCTTTGGCATCCTAATGAAAGCATAAACCCGGATTATATATCCTACTTCATGCTTGGGGGCTAGAGGATATGGAATAACATAATGTAAAAACAAGAGTTGGAATTCCGACTTACATATTGTTCACGGGTGAGTTTATCTAAACCCGCGTTCACTTCAGCTACCACCTTCTCGGCAAGAGTAAGAGGGATTACTGGGGCTGTTGGAAGCTCGCCAGTCCTAATCCTCTCGTCACGAAGGCGGACTTGAGCGAGAAGGTCAGAGAACTTGACGTCCTCTGCTTATTGTGCTTCCTGTTCGGGGGATAAATGGCTTTTGTCCAGGACTTGCCTGGCTAGCCGCTGGATTTCCTCTGCGGATTTCCGGGACAGGCCAGACTTGGCAAGTCCTGGATTGCTTAGGAGGTTTTCGGCGAAGGTTTCAGCCAAGGGATCATTACCCGAAGAGGGTTCAGCCTTATCTTGATCTGACGCACCCACGGTGATGTCAGTTTGCAACCCAAGGATCGTAGGCTCTGTTGGAGGAGCCGGATCTTCTGCAACCACCGGAGGAGGAATGATCACCGGAGTTGCAGAAGGTTGAGGGGCAGGAGTCGGAGGAGCCACGGCAGGGGAAGCTATGGTTAGCTTCGTCTGTCTCAGGGGCTTCGAAGGAATCCCTTTCCCCTTACCCTTGATGAGAGGCTTTGCTCTGAGAATGTAGTAAAGTCGAAAACATGACATCTCAGAAAGAAATTCGAGAAAGGTACAAAGGCGGAAATTGTGAATGGAAGTTACCTCTTCACAACAGGCACCTCCTTTATGCCAACGGCCACTGTCGGAGCTTTGCGCTTCTTGAGCGCAAGGTCCGGCAATGGGACCAATTCTGTCTCCTGAGAAAAATCAGGAGGATATCCTTCGACCGGCGCAAGCTCCCACTCGGGGAGGTCAGCAAGCTGAAAACAAGAAAGCATATCAGTATTGCAGTATAACTTGAAGATTGAAACACATAAAAGGTGTATTGATGGTAGCTTACCGGCACCCCGGGGTTTTCCGCCATGTGCATATCCAGAGAAATCTCTGGAATTCTCCTCTTGATCCACTCCTTGATCAGCCACTTGATCTGGCTGATGTAGCCTTGAGTGGTGTAGGCTTTGGGGCTGATGCGGACGGAGTCTTTTTTGGATGACGTGATGGAGTGCATTAGTCTATCCCCGTGATACTAAATTGGCTAGATCCGACGTGAGACCCAGCACTAGACCAAGTCGGATCCCTTCAGATCCTTGTGTTTGATCAAATATTCGATCTGCCTCTTCGCGAGGATCAGAACATCGGTGAGAGCCGGAGAAGCCCCGTCCCAGGAAGGCTGGGCCATGGCGGCTCCGTCGACAAAAGCCGGCGAAGCAGTAGCTTTGCCGGGAGCCGAAATATCCCTATGATAGAAAAGGTGGCTGGCCATTGTTTGACCGAGTCACTGGCAGAAATTTGGGGATATGCCCGGTCACATCTAAGTGAAAAACTAATAGTGCCGGTGATGTAAGGAACACCGGCAGTGATGGAATTTCTCCGGACATGAAAGTAGTACCGGAAGAGAAGCAAACTCGGCCTAATGCCGAGAAAGCCCTCGCAAAGCGATGCATACACGCTCATCTCTAAGATAGAGTTGGGAGGAAGATTGTGGAGTTGAACTCCGTAATGTTCTATCACCTCGGAGAAGAACTTCGAGGGAGGAAAAGACAGACCTCGGTCGAGATGGGTGTCGAAGTGGACGCGCTCGCCATCACACGGGTAGGGACGGTTTCGCCGGAGCCGCTCCGCCAGTCGCCGGCGAGGAGAAGCCCCTCCTTCTCCACGTTCTTGAGGCCCTCCTCGGTGAGGGCGCAGGGGATCCAGATTCCTCGGAAGCTCTCCTTCTCCGCTACTGCTTCCGCCGTCGCCGCCGCCGCTGCTGCCGCCAAACCGGAGGAAGAAGATGATGAAGCCATTTCTCCTGTGAGAAGATGACTTGAAAGAGGCGACGCTGGGAGTTCTGTGGGGAAAGGACGAGGGAGCTCTGTGTGTGCAGGAGGATTGGGAGGAAAGGAAACGGCAAAGGACTGGTGGAAGGGAGAAGGAGAAATCCAAACCCCTTATATCCACCTAACTGCGCCAAGATTCATGCAAATGCTACAGTGTAATCGCCACGCATCGTGGAAAGAACTGGGAAGGACCCACGCGATGATTGCGTCTCCTCAATCTCCCCGCACGCATTGAAACGGTGCCTCGGTTCCGCGAACCGCGGACCCACCAACGGTCGTGTTGACGGCACGCCTGTCAGATGACGTGACTTGACCATGCTTGTCTCAAGTGGCGTTAGAAACCAAGTTTCGGCTTAGTTAGAAATCGAGCTGGAAAATCCGAGTAACCTGTTGATAGGTCTGACTTATTTTTAAGACCCGGATTGTATTTTTTGTTGTAAAGTTTCAGGAACCCTTCAAGATTCCGCAAGCCGAAGATCAAGCTAGACGATGATAAAATCCGACTTTGGATCTTGGAGGCCTCCGAGGGCTACTGTTGGGGATATACTTTCCGGGTATCCTCACAGTTCCTCACTGACCAGGGTGGCCCACTTCGGGTTAGAGCTTTGCTTCATGGGCGGCCCAGTCAGGGAGAGAAGACGGAGTCCAATCCAGCTACGGGAAGTCCTTGAAGACTTACCGACTTAGGCCCATAATGTTACTTGTGGTTCAAGATATACTCTGTAACCAACTCTTAGTCGTAGCCAGATTGATCTCTCCTATAAACCCTAGGCCGGATATCTACAATCTCAACTTGCACAGGCGATACCCTTGTAACCCATATTCCGGCTCTGCCGTATTACTGGATTGCTAGCAGGAGTAGGATTCATCCAAAGCCGGCGGATTTGAACCTCGGTAAACTTGTGTGCTCACCGTCCCGGAATACCGTACGTCTCACACCCCTCTCTCCCGCACGCCTCGAGGACCCCCTCATGGCGTACTTGTCCTCAATCCGACGACAATTTGTTCCCGCCGTATAGTTGGTCGTAAAACCCTCTTTACCTGGAAAAGAAATTGTACGAAAGCATTGATATGTATACGACCGGAACTATACGGCCAAAAATATTATTCCTGCCGTATAGTTGGTTAAACCGTCAGTACTTAGGAAAGAAAAATTGTCGATGGCAAAAATATCTGTACGACCAAAACTATACGGCCAGAATTTTTATTCCCGTTGTATAGTTGGTCGTTAAACTCTCTGTAGCCATCAAAAAAATTCCATTTCTTCGAGAATTATTTCTTATCTTGAAACTTAGCAAAACACCATATTTTGACAGAAAAATGACAGATTAAATTTTCGACCAACATTTAGCATGTATAAAATAGGATTTAAGTACAATCGAGTTTATGCAACACATACCTTTTGAAAACTCCAACAAGATTACTCTAATAGCAAGACATGTGATACATTGCAAATGTATCTATAATTTTTTATGTTCCACACTTGGTTTTATCTACTTTCTTATGTTTTGCCCACACTTTGGAGTACTTTTCATATGATTTCTTGGACTAACCTATTAACAAGATGCCACAGTGCTAATTGCCTGTTTTCTGCTGTTTTTGGTTCCAGGAAAGTCAGAAAATAAATATTCTCAGAATTGGACGGGACAAAAGCCAAAGTTCCTATTTTACCGGAAGACTCACGGAGCCAGAATACGAGACGGAGGAGGGCCAGGGCCTGGCCACATCCCCTAGGCGCGGGCTAGCCCTAGCCGCGCCACCAGGTGGTGTGGGCCCCCTGGCCGCCCACCGACCTTGCCTCTTCGCCTATAAGAAGCCTCCCGATGCATAAACCCTAAAAAGTCAAGCCTCCAGCCACGAAAAGTTCTGCAGCGCCGCCGCCACCGAAGGGGAGATTCGGGGGACAGAAAGTCTCCGTTCCAGCATCCTGCTGGGATGGGGAAGTGCCCCCGGAGCTATCTGCATCGATCTCCACCACCATCTCCATCGTCGTTGCTGATTTCCATGATGAGGAGGGAGTAGTTCTCTCTCGAGGCTAAGGGTTCTACGGGTAGCTATGTGTTCATCTCTCTATATATGCATGATCTTGTTGTGGACATGAACTTTGTAATCAAGTAGATCTATCTTGCTACTCAAGTGCTTTAATGAATCTCTGCTCTCCCCATGTGTGTGAAAGTGACAGCGTGCTCACCATGGTGGCACTTAGGCTAGAGATTACAAATACTTGTTATGAGTTATATTTGGAGTTGCCGGGGAGGTAAGGCAAAAGGTACTCACATCCTCCGGTGTGAGTGCTTGAAGTTATTTCCTTTAGATTCTGCAATTTTGTCTTTTTGTTTCTTGTTTTCACTAGTTAGGCTTAATGGAAAACAACAAAAAAATTAGAGAGCTTTATAGTATTTGTCTTGAGTTAGGACATGAAGTGTTTGAAGAGAAAATTAAAAAACCTATGGAACATTATTTGCATGCTAATAGCAATGTTGTTAGTATGAACTCTTTGGACACCATTATTACTAATGCTATGGAAAAGTCTAAGCTTGGGGAAGCTAGTTTTTATGAAAATGATCTTTTTAGTCCCCCAAGCACGGAGGAGAAAATTTACTTTGATGATACTATGCCTCCAATATATGATGATTACAATGATGAATATGATATTTTCAGTGCACCTACTATTGAGGAGAAAATTAATTATGATTACAATATGCCTCCTATATTTGATGATTATGGTGATAAGAATAATAATGATAGCTATTTTGTTGAATTTGCTCCCACTACAATTAATAAGAATAACTATGCTTATGTGGACAGTAATAATGATTATATGCATGTGGCTCATGATAAGAATGTTTTATGTGATAGTTATATTGTTGATTTTATTCATGATGCTACTAAAAGTTATTATGAGAGAGGGAAACATGGTTTTATGCATCTCAATAATATTAAGTTTCCCCTCTTTATGTTGAAAGTCTTGAAGTTGCACTTGTTTTGCTTTACCATGCTTGTTGCTTTGTGCTTTCATGACTTGTTTCTTTATAAGATTCTTATGCACAGGAAGTGGGTTAGACTTAAATGTGCTTTGAATTTGCTTCTTGATCCTCTCTTTCACCTCAATTCATTTTTCTTATGTGAGCATCTTCTCAAACTATCAAGCCTAACTTAAAGGCGTTAAAGAAAAGTACTTATTGGGAGATAACCCAAAAGTTTTAGATGAGTCTTGGAAGTTATTACCTCTGTAATAACCACTCCTTATCCTTTTTATTTGCTTTTTGTGCCAAGAGTAACCTCTAATGAGAGACAAGTAATGATTGGGAAAGTTGCTGTCCCGAAACAGATTTATGTGTTTCACCGTAAAAATTTGTGTAAAATCTCTGTACGTGCTTTTGAGGTGTGAATTTTTGTGCTTCTGCCCCAGGTTGTTATCTAACTTTCGTTAGTTCAACACTTTTCGATTTGAGCAACAGAAGATGTTCCAAAAAATTCTTCTTTACCTGCTGGTATGTTTTGATAGATTTCTGCCATTATTTGCATTTGCTTCTTGTTGGTTCCTTTTTGAGTTCTTTTAGGGAATTGAGATTTTTGGAGGACGTGATACAGTAGCTTGTGTTTTAATGGAAGTTTTATTGGTGTTAGAACTGAACCTTAAGACTTATTATCTTGAGTGCACTAATGTTGCTAATAAAGATTGTGTGAAGTTTTGTATGAAGGAAAAAATTTAGGTGTATGGAAGGAACGAGTAATGAGATGAAGGATGGACTAAAGCTCAAGCTTGGGGATGCCACGCGTGTCACTCCAAGAAATATCCAAGAAGTACAAGCGTCAAAGCTTGGGGATGTCCAAGGCATCCCCTTCTTCATCAATAAAAATCTCAGGTTTCTTCCAAACACTTCTTTTTTATTGTTTCATTCACAGTTGTGTTGTTCTTGGAGCGTCTTCTTTTTCGTTTTCGTTTTGGTTTTTCATTTGCTTGGTTTGCTTAATAAATTGGTTGGAACACCTCTTTCATACATTGGTTTTCAAATAGTTTGGTTTGGATTGGAAAAGAGTAGGAAAGTTCATGCTTAAGTGGTAAAGAGAGCTTGTTTTTGACTGTGGCCTATGCTTTGTCATGCCATGCTTGATATTGTTTTGTCTTTATGCTTAGTATTCTTTGCTGTAGTATGACTTGTTATAAACAATTGAGATTGCTTAATGTGCCTTGGATGAATCATGCGTTGTTTTAGCATATTAAAGCATAGTATAGTGGTATTCTCCTTTGATGCTTTATTTTGGTTGACTTGGCGTATGCTCACACCATGTTATGACTATCTCAAGTCACCATAGCCTTTATGATCCTTTAGTTTTCAACTTGTAGGATCACTTTATGCTTTGATCAATGATGTTTTGTCGCTCTGCATGATTATGACCATTATTGCTCTCTTAGTTTGTTGCTCCCAGTCTTTTGCTAACCTCCACAACAAAGTATGAGTTCCACTCATGCATCCAACTCCCTAAACCAAGTTATTCCAAAGAGTCCACCATACCTACCTACTAGCTTATGCTATTCCAAGTATATTCATGCTTTTGTTTACCTTCCAAATTAAACTTGTTATGAGAAAACTAGTGATTAAAGCTCTCAAGAACTTGATGGCACACTTTACTTTTCTTGCCCTTAATAAACTTGAACCATTGTGTCCATCTTTGTTGCGTATATGCTTGCGCTTTATAAGTTGAAGTTAGCAGAACCATGTATCATGGGGAACGCTTTCAACATTGCACCTGTACTTTGTACCCCGTTGATATCATGTTCTTTTGCTTATGGATCCCGGCGGTGTGAAATAAAAGTGGAACTTGTAAGATCATGGAGTTTATATGTGTGTTAGAGAAACGCCTGGGCCGCTAGCCTAAGCCATCCCTAATCATGGTGGAAACTTGCAGCATCATCATAATGAGCACTCTATGAAGCATCCTCACTAAAAACCTATGCAAATAGCAAATAAAAAGATCGCTGAGATGCTCATTGTCTGCTTGCCTTGTATCATGTGCAAGGGGTACCCCGTTGGCGGTTCTTTATGATACATATGTACTTACAATGACAAGAGCTTACTTGTGACTAAAGTTGAGTAGCATGAGGTTCGGTCTTCGTAAGTAAGGGGCATGAGATTTCGGTTTATAACTTGTCAAGCATATCCTCTTAGTTGTGTCACTTTAACCTTAATCACCTTCAAGATGCTTATGATAGGGGCAATGATAGCTGAAAGCTATTAAGTACCATAATTTTTGGAAGCTCTTTATGAAACTTGAATCCCTACTTCCTTCTATGAAGGCCTTTCTTTCACCATTATATTGAGTCTCCACCTTCTATCTTTATGCACCTACTTTGAGAGCATAGTGGCCATTCTTAGTTCTTTGTGCATTGTCCCAAGACTAGTTGATCGATGCATAACTTTGATATTGCTTGTTTTAAACTATTTGTATCTAGTCACTCTTATGAACTTTGAATGTGTCCTATACATTTATATTTCCTACTCTATGAGGGACAAGCTGAATACTAATATGCTATGTTTTCTTTATGTGAAACAAACAAACGTCTTGCAAAGCATTGTTATTCATGAATCTTTTGTTTGTGCCTTTTCATGTTGCAACATAGTTGCTATATCTTATTGTTAGAACTTTCTCTTTCATGCTATGATTGAAGTACTATGATCCCAGCTTTGAGTGTTTTACAAATACTTTGATCAAGTCTTTGATGGTGCATGTCACCTCAAAAATTATTCTTTCTTTTTATCACTTACCTACTCGAGGACGAGCAGGAGTTAAGCTTGGGGATGTTGATACATTGCAAATGTATCTATAATTTTTGATGTTCCATGCTTGGTTTTATCTACTTTCTTATGTTTTGTCCACACTTTGGAGTACTTTTCATATGATTTGTTGGACTAACCTATTAACAAGATGCCACAGTGATAGTTGCCTGTTTTCTGCTGTTTTTGGCTCCAAGAAAGTCAGAAAATGAATATTCTCAGAATTGGACGGGACAAAAGCCAAAGTTCCTATTTTACCGGAAGACTCACGGAGCCAGAATACGAGACGAAGGAGGGCCAGGGCCTGGCCACACCCCCCAGGCGCAGGCTAGCCCTAGCCGCGCCACCAGGTGGTGTGGCCCCCCTGGCCGCCCACCGACCTTGCCTCTTCGCCTATAAGAAGCCTCCCGATGCATAAACCCTAAAAAGTCAAGCCTCCAGCCACGAAAAGTTCTGCAGTGCCGCCGCCACCGAAGGGGAGATTTGGGGGACAGAAAGTCTCCGTTCCGGCATCCTGCTGGGACGGGGAAGTGCCCCCGGAGCTATCTCCATCGATCTCCACCACCATCTCCATCGCCGTTGCTGATTCCCATGATGAGGAGGGAGTAGTTCGCTCTCGAGGCTAAGGGTTCTACGGGTAGCTATGTGTTCATCTCTCTATATATGCATGATCTTGTTGTGGTCATGAGCTTTGTAATCAAGTAGATCTATCTTGCTACTCAAGTGATTTAATGAATCTCTGCTCTCCCCATGTGTGTGAAAGTGACAGCGTGCTCGCCATGGTGCTACTTAGGCTAGAGATTACAAATACTTGTTATGAGTTATATTTGGAGTTGGATGTCTTTATGAAATTGTGGTGTTTTTTGGACTCATCTAGTACTCAAGGTGACAGTGTGGGGTTTTCTAGATGGGAAAGGCTTACTTTGAGGTGTGATGTTATAGCCCTACCAACGATTAGAGTGTTCAACCGGAGAGTAGTTAAGATTAGCATCATAAAGAGAAGATATTTATATGAGAGTGTTCACTAGTGAAAGTATGATTCCTAGGCCTTGTTTCTAAGCATTGATACACCGTTTGCTATTAGATCTGTTACATGTTTGCTTGCTTCCATCTTTATTTCAGTTTTCCTTTAGTCTCTTCCACGCCATCAAGCTATCTTCTATCACCGTTACCACTTATAATTATCCATACCACTTGTATTTCACTATCTCTTCGCCGAACTAGTGCACCTATACACCTGACAAGTGTATTGGGTGTGTTGGGGACACAAGAGACTTATTGTATCTTGATTGCAGGGTTGCTTGAGAGGGAATACCTTTGACCACTTCCTCCCCGAGTTCGATAAACCTTGGGTGATCCACTTAAGGGAAAACTTGCTGCTGTTCTACAAACCTCTGCACTTGGAGGCCCAACAACTGTCTACAAGAATAGAAGTGCGTAGACATCAACATGCAAAGAATAAACGTGCTAGTGCAACATGAATGCAACTAGACTCAAGACACAAAACTAAGAAAGATGCCTAATGACTTCTGGGTTGCCTCCCGGGAAGCTCTCTCTTTAAAGCCATAAAGCCAGGCTAGGATGCTCCATATATTACCCACCTGGATCCCAAGGGATATCAACTCGAGGTGAGGTTGTACATACCATCTTGGATCATCTTGAAGTAGAGTTCGGTCGGAGTCGTACCCTCTTACGGTGCATCGGCATCATGTAGATGAACAATTTCTCGCTTTCAAGCGAGTGTTGATGCACCAATATTGGTGAACATGCCTCCGTGTATAGCTGCAACAAGAGGATTTGAGATTCATATAATTTTTTTAAATCTTTACCTTGGTTACCTATGTAGGGGAACACTTCATAGTATTATTCTTTCATAGAAGGGAGTTTAGGACCCTACATGTTAGTATAGCAAGGTTCTATCTCTAGTTCATTATTATTAATGCTCTCCATATGAGTATCTAGGCACAAGGCCTCTGCAGAACAAATATCAACAGTTTTAGCATCATAAAATCACTACTAGAGTGAGAGGCATCACATTTTTGTTCCTCCTTTTCATCGACTAGTGTTTTAATAGCAATGATAAAATCAAAAGTAGGAGTCGAAGGTGTGAGCAGGTGATCAACCCGTTCTTCCTCCTTGTGCTCCTTTTCCTCTTCGCTCTTTAGTGAATCCTGCAAAAGGTTATCTTTCTCCATGGTGGTTTTAGACCGCTTCAAATAATATAATACCAATGCATTATTACTTAAATTATTATCGCAAAAGAGGTATATGAGGTATACAAAATTAAAAACTCCATCAAGTGATTTACTTTCAACATGAATACTTCCTAGTCTAAATACTATTTCAGATGCACCTTTGAAAAGAACGTATTCTAGTACTTCCAAACTAGCATAGGATTTATCTCTATTATAATTTGCTAGAGTAGGATTGTTGGAACACTTACATTGAAAATTAAGGTGGTCATCTGTTATACAAATTCTACAATAAGATCCATCATTAAGACACAACCATAATAAATGCCTTTCCAATTGGTCCAGCAATTGCTTTATCAAGCTCAAAAAAAGCAATTGCTTTATTAGCTCATGTCTAGCAACTAGGCTTGATGAACTTGAATCCTTTATCTTCTCCAATGCTTGTATTATCTCTTGAACAAAATTTATCTCGGAAGACATGATTAGTAGCAACAATTTTTATAAATTTTTGGTTTTGTAATTTTTTATTGTTTTCAATATAAAAGAAAGCAGTAAGATAATAGCAACAAATAGAAATAAACTATGTGCGAGTAGATAACCAAACGCTTTGCTCCCCGACAACGGCGCCAATTTGATGGGCTTGGTTCCTGCACCAAAATAGGGCTATTGCAGTACCTGTAGGAGCAAATATTTAAAGAGTTTGTCCCGTTGGGAGCTCGGCGAACACGACCCTCGCAGCCGCGTTGTCAATGCACCACATTTACACCCAAACCGTGATTTGGAAATAGCCTATTCTATAAGTTGCTAGGATAAATGAATTTAAGATGTTTTGTAACTACTACTAGGACTAGAAGAAAACTAGAGCAAAAGTAAAACTAAAAAATAGCCGAATGCAATGAGATGAAATATTAATGCTATGATTCCTCAAGTAATGTTGTGTATACCGGTGTGCATGATAAGTGCTTATGGAATAGCTGTTAACTATAATTGTGGCGGTCCCTCATATACCGTTGTGTCCCAATGTTGGTAAGTGGCAAATAGACAACTCAATTGTCCACACCCTCTTCGGACTTGGGACATCTCGTAAGAGAATAGTGTATTAAGGTAACAAGACTAACCAAGGTAAACCAGAGCAAAGGCATTAAGTTCTATGGACAACCGAACTCCTAAGCAAGTGTGCTAGTCACAAGATATCCCATCTATCACTTTGGGGTCAAGAAATTCGCAACACTATACCTATCTATATCATGAGTGATCTTGAGGAAATTAAATCTTAATGGGCGGTGAAGGAGTTATGCCCTAGAGGCAAATAAAAAAGTGTATTATTTAATATATCTCCTATATGTTCATAATACGTTTCATACTGTGCTATAACTGTGTTAATACGAAATGTTAATACACGTGTGGTATGTAAACAAACTGTGTCTCTAGTTACCTCTAGCGAACTAGTTCATTGGTCATGAGGATGGTCTGGGTTTCAAGATCATGGGAATTTACGCCAATTGACAATGGGGTCATGTTATTAGTTGAATAACATGATAGACAAACATCCGACTGTTATATCTTGAATGAGATCTAGTTACAAAGTTCACCATTGATGATAAAACACAGAGAACCTCGCAACCTGATCCTTTGACTGTGAGGTAATGCAAATCACCATTCCAGAGGAAGCTTAGATGGTTATCAAGAATCATCTCGTAACAGGCTGATCAAAAAGGTGCCACTCAGGTTTCCAAAGGGATGCGTAGAGGAGTACATATCAAGACCAGGATTTGTCTCATCCATGTAATAGATAGATACATGTGGCCATCTCGGTGACGTTGCATTAATGAAGCTTGCAAGCTTGTGACATGTTCACGGAATGCAACGACATGAGAACGAGTAAACAAGTTCATTGGTAATGAAACAGAACTAAGGTATGGGGATACGGAAGATCAAGTCTCGAATGAATTAGGTATCGTATGACAAAGGGAATGGAAAACGACAATCTCACGGTTCGAGCGATTATTCATGAAACGCACGGGGGTCACATGGCCATCTAGGTACCTCGGTTGATCATTGATGTGAGAGTAGTCTCGATCATGTCCGGAGTGTTTCCGAACGGAAGGATGTCACGCTTAAGGGTAGGGACGCTTAGGGTAGATGAGGTATCGTAGGAGAAATAGAGAAAGAGAAACCAGAATAGTTCCGGGTAACATCCGATGGAGATCGGAAGGGGTCCGGAAGGTGTTTCGGGGTGAAGGAATAATATAATATGTGTATTTGAATGTTAATTGGAGAATTAATATTAAATATATATTTTATTTCATTATCAAAGGCTTCATAATGCTAATGGGCCTCACCCGAAGGGAGGCCCAATAGGGCATGGCGCCTAGGGAGAGGGGCCAGCCGGCCTGGGCTTGGTAGGCCGCCCTAGTGGGGCTCACTGATGACCCACAAGTACAGGGGGTATATCGTAGTATTTTCGATAAGTAAGAGTGTCGAACCCAACGAGGAGCAGAAGGTGCTGGCTAGTGGTATGGATCAGGAATTCTCTGCAAATACTTAGCAAACGGATTTTTAGGAGTTTTTGATAAAGCAAGTAAACAAAGTACGAGTAAATAAAAGACATTAGGAATAAATGCAGCAAGTGGCCCAATCCTTTATGCAACAAAGGACAAGCTGGTTGTATTACTTAAGATGACCAAACGTTCTCGAGGACACATGGGAAGACTGTCAAGTGCTTTCGCTTTATATAGTTGATTAATCTTCTTTAGCTTGCTAAGTGTTGTGTGGGAGAACCTGTGCTAATGTACCGACCTTCCTAGGACTAATACATACTTGTGATTATACCCCTTGCAAACATCCGTAAGTACACGAAAGTAATTAAGGTAGAAACCTAACCACAACTTTAAACTCTAAGACCCTTACGTCCCTTGTGCAATGGTTTCCTAACGGGGTTCAGGTTTCTGTCACTCCGGCAACCCCTACGATTAGTAGCCAAATACACAATGCATTCCCCTAGGCCCATATAGGTGAAGTGTCATGTAGTCGACGTTCACATGACACCACTAGAAGAAGTACACCACAACTTAAATATCAAACTATTGAATCTTTCTCAACACAACTCCACTACTGACGAGGGTTTAACTCATCAATGCAGTGGTATTGTGAGGGCCAGTCAACGACCTCAAAGTCGATGTGCTCGCGCCGGAAGTTCTTTGGCGTGCCGAATATGACGTCGAGGTTGATTTTGCCCAGGGGGTATACGCCTTTCCCTGGGACGATGCCATGGAACGTTGTGTCCGATGCCTCCTAGCAGGTTAGAGGGATCCTCATTGCTCGCAAGGTACTCGCGAATATGAGGTTGATGCCGCTTCCGCCATCCATGAAGACGCGACTCATGTCGAAGCCTCCAATTTGCGCCTCGAGTACGAGGGGGCAATGACCTGGGCGAGGTACTTGAGGCGGGTGGTCGCGTTTATCGAAGGTAATGCACGACTTGTTGCCACTGAGGTACTCAGTGGTGGATGGTGGCGAGTGCGTGGCCAAGTTGACTTGGCGAGTGATGGATTTTTGCACCCTGTTGGAGGGGCACCCCTTTTGGATCATCATGGTACCCATGGCCCGTGGGTACGGTTCTCCTCCGTGGTGCTGGTCCGGTGCAGCTCCGTTCGGGGGTGGCCCAGGTGGTGGTGGCGGTGCGCCATGTGCCACGGTGCCTAGAACGGCTTCGTAGCCTCTTTCAACTGCGTTGCGGTTCATCCAAACCAATCCCTCGTGTAGCTTGAGGAACTCGCGGCAGTCCTTGAGGAGGTGGCTGGACTTTCTCTTGCCGTCATGCTTGTCGATGTAGAAGTGTATTGTGCATGGCTCAGACAGTTTATCCTCGATGGAGGTCGCGGGTGCCTCGTCGCGAGTGCGGCGTTGCCACACTTGCGTGGTTTTCTCGGAGTCGCGGTATCCGCCGCTGTAGTATCTGCTGTTGCGGTTGTCGTCGCGTCTATCAGCGTAGCCGGCTACGACCATATTAACGTCGTCGCAATCGTCATAGATGCGCATGCGACGCTTGCCCCGGCGGTTGCGTCTGCGTTCGAGTTCCGCCTCCTCGTCGGAGTGAGCGCGGTTCTTCACCGAATCTTCTCCATCGGCCCACCGATTCGCGATCTCCATCAGGTGGTCGATGGTCTGGGGCTTCGAGCGGCCCAGCTCCTCCCTGAGCTCTAGGCGGCGGACGCCACCGTTGAATGCATCAATCGCGCGATCCTCCGAGATGTTTTCCGTGGAGTTCTTGATGATGGACCACCTTTGGATGTATGAGCGCAGCGATTCGCCAGATCTTTGCTGGCAGCATCTCAGTTCTTCGATTGATGCGGGCCATTTGTACGTGCCCTTAAAGTTGCGCATGAAGCTGTAAACCAGCTCATCCCAACTACGAATGGATCTGCGTGGGAGGTTATTGAGCCATGCTCGGGCGGCGCCCTGCAGCTGTAGCTGCAAACATTGCGTGGCAGTACTTCGAATGCCTCCATGGAGCCTGACGGATGAGATGTGATCCTCTAGCCAGATTTTAGGGTCTTGTAGACCGTCGAATTTTGGATTCTCCGACGGGAGTTTAAACCCTTTAGGCATTCGCTTCTGCCTAATGGATCTGCTGAAACATCTGGCGTCGCAGAGCTCCCCATCTTCCTCTTCCGAGTCAGTTGACCGAGCACGTTGTGCCCTTGACTTGTCGATCTTGCGTTGCGTGAGGTCGTTGCGCGCATCGTAGTCGTGATCGTGTCGCCGTGAGCGACGGCGTCGAGACAGGTCGTGACTGTCATCGCCGGATGAGGGTGAGGAGTAGCGCTTTGCCCTTTTTTGGGTCTGGTACCGGCTCCTTGTCGAGGGCGGCCTCGATTAGCCCCAAACCCGCGATCGTAGATCGGTGCATGGCAGTTCGGGGATCTCCAGCTGGCGGCTGGTTATTGAGGAGGTACATGGTGGCTGCTGTCACTGCAGCCTGCGGCGTCCTGGGAACCACGTTACCTCTCGTTTCCACTGTCATAGAGCCGAAGTCGAGGACTTTCGCGGGCTCTATGCGTTCTTGCTCGGTGAGGTGAGCCATCCGCGACTGCCTCTTCTTGGCGAGGTACTCATTGCCTCTTGAGGAGGATCCTCCGTAGGAGGAGAGCGCGGCGCGACGAAGGCTTGACTCGTCCGCTGCCTTTTTACGCGCCTCAAGTTGCACAATTACTTGTTTTTGGCGCTTGAATTCTTCTTTTAGGAGCTAGTGGTAGCCCATTAGCAGTTCCTGCGGGGACCCAAGGGGTAGAGGTGCACCTTGTAGGGCTTCGCGGCAGCGCTCCCACCCTTGCTCGTTGAGCCTGATTACGACGCGTTCGCCGGTTTGCTCATTGATTATGCTGGGAGGTTCGACTGCTCCCCCGTTGGCGCCATTACCGCCGTCGCCACCATTGCCACCGTTGGGTGGATCGGTGCCATTATCGCTGTTACCGTCGTTGCCGCGATTGGCAGAGGTGTCGCCTGCGTTAATGACGGCGCACATGAAGTGATTGGGGAAGCTGTTGCTTCCACAACTTTCAGATTCGGAACCGTAGGTTCCATCTTTTGTGGCCAGATCGCTCAGATCGGAGTCGCGACTGCTGTCACTGATCATGGTCCCGACTGCCACCGGAGCATTGAGCTCGCTGAGGGTGCCGATCGATGGAGGGAACCATGATGCCGGGGCAATCGCGGGTGCTGTCGGTTGATCAGGCATGCGAAGCGTGCCCATCTGACCAACTTGAAAGCGGAAGCTCCCAATCGCCAGGCTAATTCCGTCGCCCACGGATTCGAAGGCCGGGCGGGTGGCCGGCGTGTGGACGGTGAAGTCGAAGGCGCCAAAGAGCTGGCAAATCTCCCCTGTTGTGGAGTTGTAGATCGCAGTTGATGGGGTCGAAGAAGCCGCAACATCAGCACTCCCAGTTCCCACAGACGGCGCCAATTTACGAGGGTTTAACTCATCAATGCCCATTGTTATGGACTTGGGTTTTGGAGAAGGAGGGAGCGCCGGAGACATCTATCGGCTAGCAAACAAGCACACAGGGGACAAAGGATTTACCCAGGTTCAGGCTTCGTAGAGGTCCCTACTCCTGCTTGTCTGCTCATGGAATTATCGAAGGAGTCGAAAGTTACAATGGTGCGCAGATGCAATCTGGCGAGGGTTGTGGAAACTAGGGTTGCATGTGTCCTTCTCGCCGCCCCCTCCTAGCCTTTATAAAGATAGGCTAGGTCTCGGGTAGCAGGTCGAGTCGGTTACAAGTTAGGGTTTTCCCCTTCAAACTTTCTATCTTTAGTTTCTTCTTGTCCTTCAAGCAATCGAGAGTCCGCAGGTTACTCGAGTCCTTTCATCTGGGCCTTGGCGACACCGTGGGCCTGTATGTATTTAGATCGTATATACCAAGCTCGAGTACCTGTAGGGTATACCCATGTCAACTACTAACAACATGACTTCTCCCATGTCCTCAAGACCCAAACGAACTACTCACAAGACATCATATGGATCATGATCAGAGATGGAATAATGATGTATAACAATCTGAACATAAACAATAATTCAACGGTTCACTCAATAGCATCAACTACAGAGAGTAATCAACACCGGGAAAGTTTCCCCTATGAACTATGCAAGATTCAACCCAATTGTTACAGCAATATGGAGATGGTGATGAGGGTGCTGATGGTGATGATGGTGGTGATGATGATGATGATGATCCCGATGAAGTCCATCTTGATGATGGTGTTGATGGCGACAATCTCCCCTCTCCAGGAAGGAATTCCCCCGGCAGAAATATGTCTGCCGGAGAGATCTTTCTCTCTCGGTTTTTTTTGCCCCGCAGAGGCGGTGGAATCTTTCTGTGATCGCTCCCCGAGTCTTAGGGTTTCGGGAGGATAATATATGCCAGAGGGGAGTGCCAAGGATGGACCAGGGCGGCCACACCACCTGGTGGCGCGGCCTAGGCTGGCCCGCACCAGGGGGTGGTGTGGGCCCCCTGTGGCCCATCTCCAGCCCCCTTCTGGCTTCCTTCGTCATCTAGAAAAATAGGATTTTCCGTATATTTTCCCGGATTTTCTGATCTTCGCGAATTTTGCCTCCAAACAGCACCTTTTCCATCAGAATCCTGACTGCAACGGTCCATGCTCCAAAAGTCATCAACCATGCAAAAACAAATGAAATAACATAAGTATCACCTCTGAATACGAAATATATCAATAAATAACAGTGAATTATGACATAGAATAGTGATGCAAAATGGACGTATCAACTCCCCGAAGCTTAGACTTCACTTGTCCCCAAGCGAAACTGAGCTCAATCAACATGACCTCGGGTTTATGGAGTGAAGAGTCAATAAAAGAATACGGACAAGAAGCATCACATTCATCAATACATAGATCATAATAGAAGACAACTCACTATTACATAACTTAACTTGCAATGAGTAAAGGAAACACAATAAAGATACATAAAGTAAATCATAATTGGTAATGGAAAACTTAGCTCTTGGTCGAAGAATAGTTGATAATTTGCTGGAGTTCACAAATAACTGGTTTTCAAAGATAGCTTTCAAAGTAGTAAACATCAAGATAAGAGCAATGTGCAAAACAAGGAACACAAGAAACATGATTGAATAAATCATCATATGAATGAATGAAACACAACAACTCAAAATACTTGCTGAGATAGAAAGAAAGTAGGTTTACTGACTCAACTAAAAAGTAAAAGAAAGGCCCTTCGCAGAGGGAAGCAGAGATTGCAAGTCTCATAAAGAGCTCCCAAAAATTATGATACTTACTAGCTTTCAGCTCTCATTGCCGCTATCATAGGCATCTTTAGGTGATTAAGGTTAAAGTGACACAACTAAGAGGATATGCTTGACAAGTTATAAGTTGAAATCTCATGCCCCTTACTTATGAGTACCGAACCTCATGCTACTCAACTTCAGTCACGAGTAAGCTCTTGTCATTGTAAATACACGTGTATCATTGAGAACCGCCAACGGGGTACCCCTTGCACATGACACATGAGCTATCCCATAATCAAAATGACAAGGCAAGCAGACAGTGAGCATCTCAGTGATCTTTTTATTTGCTATTTGCATAGGTTTTTATTGAGGGTGCTTCACAGAATGCTCACTATGGTTATGCTGCAAGTTTCCACCATGTTTAGGCATGGCTTAGGCTAGCGGCCCAGGCGTTTCTCTAACACACATATAAACTCCATGATCTTACAAGTTCCCCTTTTATTTCACACCGCCGGGATCCATAAGCAAAAGAATATGATATCAACTAGGTACAAAGTACTAGTGCAATGTTGAAAGCGTTCCCCATGATACATGGTTCTGCTAACTTCAACTCATAAAGCGCAAGCATATACGCAACAAAGAAGGACCCAATGGTTCAGGTTATTAAATGCAAGAAAAGTAAAGTGTGCCATCAAGTTCGTGAGAGCTTTAATTACTAATTTTCACATAACAAGTTTAATTTGGGAGGTATATAAAACAATAATTTACTTGGAATAGCAATAATGCTAATAGGTAGGTATGGTGGACACAAATGGCAAAGGTTTTGGTTTTAAGGAATGGATGCACGAGAAGAATTCCCTCTCAGTACATGTTTTTGGCTAGCAAGGCTAGGTAGCAAGTATAAGAGTTGAAGGAAACAAACAAACATACAAGTGATAAATACAAACATGCAATCTTCCTTGGAAGCACAAAAGATCTTAACTAGAGAATACTAAACTTATGAGCAAATCAAGAAAGAAAGATGATGAAATTATATTTCTTTAGAGTACTTTTATCTTTTCTTTCAACTCTCAAAAATAGTGTTGCTACTGGCCGAGCCAGGTTTGCCAAAACCAACTAAATTAACTCAATGATCCCAAAGTGATACCAATACTATCAACAAGATCAATCATATAACCACAAATTGAAAACTAATATAAGCTATGCAAAAGAGTAAATGATAGAACTGCTCATTAATATTCCATAACGGCAACTCACACCAAGGGATACATATCTAACGAGAGAGGGGACACTTCCATAATGCAAACCATCCTACATAATAACTTCTCTATTCATGATATGACTCTACTAAAAAGGGTAAAAAGATAGAAGATAGTGATGTGATACCGCGGCACTCCCCCAAGCTTGGAACAAACCAAGGGGATGCCAAACCTGATGACGAATTACTCCTTCGGTGGTGGTGGATCCTCTCATCATCATCCGACTTCCAAGGTAAGGGCTCCCCATCAACAAAAGACATCCTGGTTTCCAGCATCCTGAAACTTGCAGCAGCACTTATGCGTTTAAACCTAACCTCATACTCACAGTTTTTATTTTGAACAACGTAGAGTTGTGCTTGCAGTTTGTTGGTTGTTTGGCGGAGTGAGAGGACTTCATCCTTGAGTTTAGCAGTCTCCTTTTGGTGCCCGGCGATGAGTTCGGAACAAATCTTATGGATGATATCCACTTCGCGCTCCTCCATCTTCTTGTACCTAAAGACTTCTTGCTCCAGTGCTTCCATCCTATCCTCCAGACTTCCTTCACCTTTAGGACCTCGAACCTCTTTTATCCGGAGCTCCCCATCTTCAAGCAATAACTCCTTGGGATGAATCTTTAACTCTCTCATGTATGGGTTGATGATATCCGCTAAAGAATCTTCCTTGGCTGATCCAGAGGAAGACACTGAGGCTCCAAATCTGGGGCTCCACCTGTCAGAAACAGATCGAAACGAAAACACGATGAAAACACAATATATGAACCTCGGGAGATCCGGGGGATTATATATTACGAAGTTTCATGACAAAAGGAAGGTAATGGGAGAAAACAAGTCGGAGGCGGAGTCTGGAGTGGCCACACCACCTGCTGGCGCGACCTGGGGTGGGCCCGCGCCACAGGGTGGTGTGAGCCACCCTGGCTCCATTTCCGTCCCTTTTTCGCTTCGTAGCTTTCCTTATTGACTGAAAACTACAAAAATATAGTTGGATAGTATTTTCGCGGAACTTTTCTTAACAAAACTGTTACCTATTTGAAAGCGGGCTCTGCAGGTTTCTGAATTTGGTATCTAGTAGATTCTTCCGGAGTCACCACTTGAATAACATCAATATCTTCATCTTCATACACTTATTACTTGAGTCATGAAACCTTTCTCTTTCTCATTACACCATTATCTCCACTTCCTGGAAATTTCTTTCACACAAAATTTCACGCAGTTCTCATTAGCAACATTAGTATAAATGAAGTGATAAAACTTTTTGAGCCCAACTTCAACTGAAAACCATCAAAACATAAGCTACTGTAGCAACTCCTTCCGAAGACCCAAAAAGAATTCAAAAGGAAATCGAATAAAGAAGCAAATGCAAGAGTGGCAAAATCTGTCAAAACAGACCAGCAGGTAAATATCATTTTTTTCGAAAATCTTATGTTGCTCAACTCAAAAAAAGCAAAACTAACGAAAGTTGAATAACAACCTGGGGCATAAGCACAAACAATTACAGCTCCATCTGACATACAGAGATCTCTCATGAAGTTTTACGGTGAAGCACAAAAATCTGTTTCGGGACAGCAACTTCCCCAAATCTTACTTCTCTCTCATTCGAGGTTGATCTTGACACAGAAACCAAACAAAAAGGATAAGGAGAGGTTATTACCGAGATAATAACTTCCAAGACTCAAAGAAACAAAAACCAACTGAAAGTAAAAAATAAATTGGGTTGTCTCCCAAAAAGCTCTTTCTTTATAGCTATTAAGATGGACATGATAATTTTGAAGATGCTCACATAAGAATATGAATTGAGGTGAAAGAGAGCATTAAGAAGTAAAAATACACACATTTAAGTCTAACCCACTTCCTATGCAAAGGAATTTTGTAAACAAACAAGTTGTTGAAACCAGAGGCTACTAGCATAGGAAGGCAAAAGAAGTGCAACATAAAAACTTTCAGCATAAAACGAGGAAAATTGATATTATTGAGATGCATAAGAACACTTTTCCCTCTATCATAGTAACTTTCAGTATCATGCATAAACTTAACAATATAGCTATCACAAGGGCCATCGTAACAATGATCACTTATTCTAACAAAAAACACAGGAATAATAGCTCTCATAACACTACTATGTGAAACAATATTAGAGGTATCCTTACAAAGGATAGTGTGTCCCTCTTCTACGTATTTAGTAACAAAGTCTTTCACATTTGCTATTGTGGGTTCATCAACCATTTGTTTATCAGGTTCAACAGCTTTATCTGTACTTTCATTAACCATACTAGCTATTATAGAATGTATCCTTTATCTTAACTGGGAAAGGCATTTTCTCAATATAAGGTTTTGGTAAGACATGATTAGCAGTATAAACTTCAGTATTTCTTGCAGGAACACTCTTAGCAACATCTTTATAAGGTTCATGATACTTATTCCACTTCTTTTTAGGCACTTCAATGTAGGAAGCAAAAGCCTTAAAATAAGAAGCAATAGCTTGAGAGTCTAGACCATAAGCATTTTTAATAGTTTGAAAGTCATCAGTTCCCATAAAAGATTCAATGCATTCATAATCATAATTTATACCTGACTTTCTACCTTTGTCATCCTCCCATGCTTCAGCATTATCTTGAATACGGTCCAGAAGATCCCATTTAGCTTCTTCTTCCATGCGAGTGAATGATCCAGCACAAGAAGCATCCAATAAATCCTTGTCATGTAGAGGGAGCCTTGCATAAAAGTTATTGATAATAATATTGTTGGGGAGCTCATGAATGGGACATTTGAGCATAAGTAACTTCAATATACCCCAAGCTTGAGCTGTACTCTCACCATCAAGAGGCCAAAAGTTGTATATTTGATTCCGACCTTTATGAATCTCAGTAGGAGGATAAAACTTTGAATAAAAGAGAGGCACTATTTCCTCCCATTCCAAAGCTTGACCATTCTTCAGCAGCTTATACCATTCCTCGGCTCTTCCTTTCAGCGATAATGAGAATAACTTCTTCTTAACTTGATCTTTAGTAATACTGCACACTTGAACAACCCGCATAATTCGTGTATAAAGAGCAAATGATCACCGGGATGGATAGTTCCATCCCCAACATAATAGTTATCCATAACACAATCAATAATTCTTGTAGGTATGTTGAAATCAACATTCTCAGCAGGCGGTGGCTTATCTACTACCTTAGCAGTGGTAGTAGCATTACCAAATAAGAAACTCAGCGAATTATCCATAACGAAAATAAAGCAACTAGCAGAAGTAAACAATACTCATAGTAGAAGTTTCCTTTACCAGTTCCACTCTCCAATAGCGCTTCACTCCTTGGCAACGACGCCAGAAAATAGTCTTGATGACCCACAAGTATATGGGGTGTATCGCAGTATTTTCGATAAGTAAGAGTGTCGAACCCAACGAGGAGCAGAAGGTGCTGGCTAGTGGTATGGATGAGGAATTCTCTGCAAATACTTAGCAAATTGATTTTTAGGGGTTTTTGATAAAGCAAGTAAACAAAGTACGAGTAAATAAAAGACATTAGGAATAAATGCAGCAAGTGGCCCAATCCTTTATGCAGCAAAGGACAAGCCAGTTGTATTACTTAAGATGACCAAACGTTCTCGAGGACACATGGGAAGACTGTCAAGTGATTTCGCTTTATATAGTTGATTAATCTTCTTTAGCTTGCTAAGTGTTGTGTGGGTGAACCTGTGCTAATGTACCGACCTTCCTAGGACTAATACATACTTGTGATTATACCCCTTGCAAACATCCGTACGTACAAGAAAGTAATTAAGGTAGAAACCTAACCACAACTTTAAACTCTAAGACCCTTACGTCCCTTGTGCAATGGTTTCCTAACGGGGGTTCAGGTTTCTGTCACTCCGGCAACCCCTACTATTAGTAGCCAAATACACAATGCATTCCCCTAGGCCCATATAGGTGAAGTGTCATGTAGTCGACGTTCACATGACACCACTAGAAGAAGTACACCACAACTTAAATATCAAACTATTGAATCTTTATCAACACAACTCCACTACTAACAACATGACTTCTGCCATGTCCTCAAGAACCAAACGAACTACTCACAAGACATCATATGGATCATGATCAGAGATGGAATAATGATGTATAACAATCTGAACATAAACAATAATTCAAGGGTTCACTCAATAGCATCAACTACAAAGAGTAATCAACACCGGGAAAGTTTCCCCTATGAACTATGCAAGATTCAACCCAATTGTTACAGCAATATGGAGATGGTGATGAGGGTGTTGATGGTGATGATGATGGTGATCCGATGAAGTCTAGCTTGATGATGGTGTTGATGGCGACGATCTCCCCTCTCCGGGAAGGAATTCCCCCGGCAGAAATCTGTCTGCCGGAGAGATCTTTCTCTCTCGGTGTTTTCTGCCCCGTAGAGGCGGCGGAATCTTTCTGTGGTCGCTCCCCGAGTCTTAGGGTTTCAGGAGGATAATATACGCCAGAGGGGAGTGCCAGGGGTGGACCAGGGCGGCCACACCACCCGGTGGCACGGCCTAGGCTGGCCCGTGCTAGGGGGTGGTGTGGGCCCCCTGTGGCCCATCTCCAGCCCTGCTTTTGGCTTCCTGCGTCTTCTGGAAAAATAGGATTTTCCGTATATTTTCCTAGATTTTCTGATCTTCGCAAATTTTGCCTCCAAACAGCACCTTTTCCATCAGAATCCTAACTGCAGCGGTCCATACTCCAAAAGTCATCAACCATGCAAAAACAGATGAAATAACATAAGTATCACCTCTCAATACGAAATATATCAATGAATAACAGTGAATTATGACATAGAATAGTGATGCAAAATGGACGTATCACCCACCTAGGGCTAGGGGCTGCCCCTAGGTGGCCGACGGTTATGGGGTTTAGTCCCACACTGCCTAGCCCCTGGGTGGCCCACCTCCCCTTCCCACTATATATAGGGGTCTCCCCTCCCCCTTTGGAATCATCCCATTCCCTCTCATTCTCTCTCTCTCTCATCCATTGAGGACTTCTTCGTAATATTGGAGAGGACCTCGCGGGTGAGTTCTCCACCTTCACACCACCGTCGTGTGATCAGCGATCCGACATCTACTTCTTCTCTGCTTGGCTGGATCGGTGTCCGGTTGACGTCTCCTACACCGGACGTGTGACGAACTTCGGAGGCACCACACTTGGGGTGCTGCTCGTCTTCATCAATATACGCCTTCCTGCGTAAGGCGTGCCTCGGTCTTCAAAGGTATGAATACCGTCTCTCTCCTCCATTACTTATGTCTACATAGTATAGATCCTGGTATTAGTGTTCGAGTAGATAGAATTTTTTTGTTTTCTGCTACGGAACCCTTCAGTGGTATCAGAGCGGGTCTCTGGGTAGACATGTCGTACGGATAGAACACATAGAAATATGTGGGCATTGATTCTCTAGTTTCTACCCTCTTTTAATGTTCTTGTTCATATCGCGACACTGTTTGATGAAGCGGCCCCGAACCGACCTCACGTGGTGATTCATGAGACTGGTCCACGAATCAAAGTGGCTTAGGGGGTGTCTATCCCTTTGAAGTAGTTGATATGGCATCGACATTAGAGGGCCCTGAAAAGGGAAGAAGAACGACAATCATATATTGAATCCACGTTGTGGCTCCATGTTCGTAGGTGGGAAGGGGTTCTACTGCGAAAGCCCCTAAAGCCGCGTAAAACTTGCAATGGATAATATAGAAGCGTCTATTTTTATTATTGCATAGGGGCATGTATTATAACGTGGTAATGACAAGTTTATGAAACTTTCATTGAAGCTATTGATGATGATCAAAATGCTATAACCACGTCATAACACTTTACTTTTTGAAGTATTACTTATTGTGCTGGTATAATTATATATTCGACGGTGGCATAATAAGATAATCCCTCACAGTATTCTAGTTATTGTATTCCCCTTGTGTGTGCACCCCCAAGAAAGTTCTTCGTTATGAGGTCGGCCGTGATGATCGGGGGTCAGACATGTCTACGTTTGCATACAGTGGGTGCAAGCCATGTTGACCACAGATACACACAAGTTATAACTGGCGAGCCTATCATGTGTAGACATGGCCTCGGAATACAAGAGACCAAAAGGTCGAGCATGAATCGCATAGTTGATGTAATCGACATTAGGGAATGTCCACCTTTGATACTGCACTGATGGTCGTGATGATCAGGGGAGGTGTAGGGGATTGGGATCATGTGATCACTAAACGAGTGGAGGGATGTTTGTTTGAGTGGGAGTTCTTTTATTTTAAGTTCGATAACATAATGAAAACTTGAACTCATTATTATGGACATGGTCTAAACACTTTGCAAATCCATTGTAGATGTCTCGCCCACCCACCTTCAACCTTAGCACTTTCCTCGAGAAGGACAAGCTGAAAACTGATGGGACCAACTTCACCGCATGGTTCCGCAATCTTAGGATCCTTCTAGTCCCCTACAAGTTGACTTATGTCATCGAGGATGAGCTTCCAGCTAAGCCTGCAGATTCTGCCTCCCAGGACGAAAAGAATGTCTGGCAGTCCAAGGAAGACGATTTCTCCCTCATCCAGAGTGGGATGCTCTATGCCATGGAGCCAGAGCTTCAAAAGCGTTTTGAGAAGATGAATGCTTTTGAGATCATTGAGGATCTCAAGGCTGTATTTGCTCCACAAGCCCGTGCAGAGAAGTATGATGCTTCCGAGCTCTTCTTCTCTGCTAAAATGGAAGAGCATAGCAGTATTAGTGAGCACGTGGTCAAAATGTCTGGCTACGTCAAGCGTTTGAACACCCTGGATTGCAAAATCCCAGAGGAGCTCGCAATTGATAGGGTGCTGCACTCGCTACCCCTAGCTATAAGAGCTTTGTGATGAACTACAACATGCAAGAGATGACTAAGACCCTTGTTGAGGTGTTCGCCATGCTCAAAACTGTTGAGGTTGAAATCAAGAAGGAGCACACAGTGTTGATGGTCAATAAGACCACCAATTTTAAGAAGCCAGGGCAAAAGGGAAAAGGCAAGGGCAAGAAGTCCAAGAAGGATGGATATATCATTGCTAGTACCTCAAAGACTGCCAAGCCTGGCCCTAAGCCCGGCACTACGTGCTACTACTACAAAGGGGATGGGCACTGGAAACACAACTGCCCCAAGTACCTTGAAGACAAGCGAGCCGGCAAGATAGCCGCCAAGGATAAAGGTATATGTGATATGTACATGTTATTGATGTGTTCCTTATAAGCGCCAGGAGTAACATTGGGTATTTGATACCGGTTTTGTTGCTCACATTTGTAGCTCTCAGCAGGATCTGTAGAGTAGGAAGTGCCTGAGGAAGGACGAGGTGATGATGCGCGTCGGCAATGGTTCGAGAGCCGAAGTGATGGCCGTCATCACCCTGCATCTCCGTCTGCCACCAGGATTATTTTTGGTTTTCAATAAATGCTACTATGTACCTGCATTGAGTATGAACATTGTGAGTGGGTCTTGCTTGTTGCAAGACCGTTATTCGTTTAAATCAGGAACAAATGGTTGTTCAATTTATATGAATGATATTTTCTATGTTCATTCCCCTGTGTGTGATGGTTTATTCTTACTCGATCTTGATTGTAATACAGACATCCATAGTGTTGATGCTAAACGTTGTAAGCATAATGATGATAATTCCATGTTTATGTGGCATTGCCATCTTGGTCACATTGGCATAAAACGCATGAATAAGCTTCATTCAGAAGGGCTTCGTGGATCATTGGATTTCGAATCCCTTGATACATGTGAGCCATGCCTCATGGGCAAGATGACTAGGACACCATTCTCCGGGACAATGGAGAGAGTTGTAGACCTACTAGAATCATACATACAGATGTATGTAGACCAATGAGCGTCTCAACATGCAATGGTTATCGTTACTTTGTTACCTTTACTAACGACTTAAGCAGATATGGATATATCTACTTAATGAATCACAAGTTTGAAACCTTTGAAAAGTTCAAAGAATTTCAGAAATAAATAGAGAATCAAGCATCTTCGATCGGATCAAGGAGGCGAGTATTTGAGTTATGAGTTTAACATGCACTTGAAGGACTGTGGGATTATCCCACGGCTTATGCCAGCCGGAACACCACAGCGTAATGGTATGTCGGAACGTCGTAAACGAACCCTATTATATAGTGTGCGGTCCATGATGTCTTTAACTGCTTTTATTTTAAACCGAGCGCCATCCAAATCCGTGGAGATAACCCCATATGAGATATGGTATGGCAAGAAGCCAATGTTGTCATTTTTGAAAGTTTGGGGATGTGAGGTTTACGTCAAGAAACTACAGCCTGACAAACTCGAACCCAAATCGGAAAAATGCATCTTTGTGGGATGCCCAAGGGAAACAATCGGGTATACTTTCTACAACCAGGCCGAAGGCAAAACGTTTGTCGCAAAAGCCGGCACCTTTCTCGAGAAAGAGCTTCTCGCTAAAGGAGTTAGTGGAAGGAAAATTGAGTTAGATGAAGTTGTTAACCCTTCTCTCCAAATTACGAGTAGCGCAATAGAAGCTGTTCCGAAACCGCTCTCCAACATGGAGGAAGAGACCAATGATGATGATCAAAACAACACGTCGAGACTCCTGAGGTTCGCAGGTCTACAAGAGTTTGTGCCCCTCCTGATTGGTACAGTAGCCTTGTGATGTCTGTCATCCTAGATGAACAGGAGGAACCTGCAAACTACAAAGAAGCTATGGATAGTGCTGACTCCGAGAAATGGCTAGAAGCCATGAAATCCGAAATAGGATCCATGTACGAGAACCAAGTTTGGACCTTGGTAGATCTTCCAGAAGGCCGCAAGGCCGTGGAAAATAAATGGATTTTTAAGAAAAAGACAGATGCGAATGGTAATGTGACCGTTCACAAAGCTTGACTTGTCACAAAGGGGTTTTGACAAATTCAAGGAGTTGATTACAATGAGACTTATTCTCCCATAGTGATGCTTAAGGCTGTCCAGATTTTAATAGCAATTGATGCACATTTCAACTATGAAATTTGGCAGATGAATGTCAAGACTGCATTCCTCAATGGTCACATTGATGAAGAGTTGTATATAATGCAACCGGAAGGTTTTGTTGATCCTAAGGATGCTAGAAAGGTTCGCAAGCTTCAGTGGTCCATTTATGGATTGAAGCAAGCATCTTGGAGCTGGAACCAACGTTTTGATCAAGTGATCAAGAGTTTTGGATTTGTCCAAAATCAACAAGAGTTCTGTGTTTACAAGAAAGTGAGTGGGAGCTCAGTTGTTTTATTAGTAGTATATGTGGATGACATATTACTCATGGGAAACGATGTGGATCTTATGAGAAGCGTGAAAGCATATTTGAGTAATCAATTTTCCATGAAGGATCTAGGTGAAGCTGCATACATATTAGGAATCAAGATCTATAGAGATAGATCAAGGAGACTAATTTCATTAAGTCAGAGTACTTACATCGAAAAGATTTTGAAGAGGTTCAAAATGGACAATACCAAAAGGGGCTTTGTACCAATGATGAAGAATTGCAAAATGAGTATGACTCAATGTCTAGTAACGGATGATGATAGAGAAAAGATGTCTAACATCCCCTATGCCTCAGCCATAGGATCTATCATGTATGCAATGTTAAGTACGCGACCTGATGTGGCATTGGATCTTAGTTTAACGAGCCGATACCAAAGTAATCCAGGACCGGATCACTGGATAGCTGTGAACAATATCCTAAAGTATCTGAAAAGAACAAAGGATATGTTCCTAATCTATGGAGGAAGTGATGAAGCTCTAAACGTAACAGGTTACGTGGATGCGAGTTGGAACTCAGATCATGATTACTCGAAGTCTCAAACAGGATTTGTGTTCCTAGTGAATGGTGGGGCAGTAAGCTAGAAGAGTAAAAATCAGCCGGTGGTGGCACAATCTTCAATGGAGTCTGAATACATTGTTGCAGCTGCTGCAGCGAATGAAGCTGTTTGACTAAGGAATTTCGTCATCAAACTAGGAGTTTTTCCAAATGCGCAAGACCCCGTGACGATCTATTGTGATAACACGGGAGCTATTGCAAACGCAAAGGAACCAAGGACTCATTCCGCATCCAAACACATCAAGCTTAGATTTCACGTCATCGAGCAGAATGTTGACGAAGGTGAAGTCAAGATTTGCAAAGTAGATACAAAACTGAATGTGGCAGATCCTTTGACCAAAGCTCTCCATCAGGAAAAGCACGAACAACTCCGAGATTCTATTGGTGTTAGGTTCCTGCCTATTGTAAACTAGTTTTATTTGTACTCTAGTGCAAGTGGGAGACTGAAGGAGTTATGCCCTCGAGGCAAAAAATAAAGTGTATTATTTGATATATCTCCTATATGTTCATAATACATTTCATACTGTGCTATAACTGTGTTAATACGAAACGTTAATACACGTGTGGTATGTAAACAAACCGTGTCTCTAGATACCTCTAGCGAACTAGTTCATTGGTCATGAGGATGGTCTAGGTTTCAAGATCATGGGCATTTATGCCAATTGACAATGGGTCATGTTATTAGTTCAATAACATGATAGACAAACATCCGACCGTTATATCTTGAATAAGATCTAGTTACAAAGTTCACCATTGATGATAAAACACAGAGAACCTCGCAACCTGATCCTTTGACTGTGAGGTAATGCAAATCACCATTCCAGAGGAAGCTTAGATGGTTATCAAGAATCATCTCGTAACACGGTGATCAAAAAAGTGCCACTCAGGTTTTCCAAAGGGATGCATAGAGGAGTACATACCAAGACCATGATTTGTCTAATCCATGTAACAGATAGATACATGTGGCCATCTCGGTGACGTTGCATTAATGAAGCTTCCAAGCACGTGACTTGGTCACGAAATGCAACGACATGAGAACGAGTAAACAAGTTCATTGGTAACCATACCGAACTAAGGTATGGGGATACCGAAGATCAAGTCTCGAATGAATTAGGTATTGTATGACAAAGGGAACGGGAAACGACTATCTCATGGTTCGAGCGATTATTCATGAAATGCATAGGGGTCACATGGCCATCCAAGTCCCTCTGTTAATCATTGATGTGAGAGTAGTCTCGATCATGTCCGGAGTGTTTCCGAACCGAAGGATGTCACGCTTAAGGGTAGGGACGCTTAGGGTAGATGGAGATCGGAAGCGGTCCGGAAAGAAATAATATAATATGTGTATTTGAATGTTAATTGGAGAATTAATATTAAATATATATTTTATTTTATTATTAAAGGCTTCATAATGCTAATGGGCCTCACCCGAAGGGAGGCCCAATAGGGCATGGCGCCTAGGGAGAGGGGACCAGCCGGCCTGGGCTTGGTGGGCCACCCCAGTGAGGCCTACCTAGGGCCGACGGCTGCCCTAGGTGGTCGACGGGTGTGGGGTTTAGTCCCACACCACCTGGCCCCCTGGGTGGTGTGCCCCCCTTCCCACTATATATAGGGGTCTCCCTTCCCCCTTTGGAGTCATCACATTCCCTCTCATTCTCTCTCTCATCCATTGAGGACTTCTCCGTAATATTGGAGAGGACCTGGTGGGTGAGTTCTCCACCTTCACACCACCGTCGCGTGATCAGCGATCCGGTATCTACTTCTTCTGCTGCTCGGCTGGATCAGAGTCTGGTTAACGTCTCCTACACCGGACGTGTGACGAACTTCGGAGGCACCACACTTGGGGTGCTGCTCGTCTTCATCAATATACGCCTTCCTGCGTAAGGCGTGCCTCGGTCTTCAAAGGTATGAATACCGTCTCTCTCCTCCGTTACTTATGTCTACATAGTATAGATCTTGGTATTAGTGTTCAAGTAGATAGAATTTTTTTGTTTTCTGCTACGGAACCCTTCATGCGGTGCATCCTAAGCTGCTATTGCCTCCGCAAATCACTTATAGCAAATAGCCTATTAGTTCTACCCATAAACTTGTCAGGCCCATGGATGAGTAGAGACTAATGATATGTTTTGTGACACTCCGTGAATCCCTAGTAAATTCCTCAACAATGGATTGGACGTCTCCAATCACTAGAATAATATCATGAATAGAACAATGTAAAGAGAAAGCACAAACATATTAATTAACAAGAACACACCACACTTCAATTACTCAAATCATCATAATATTAATAAAAGGGGGTTCAAGCCATGTTACAACCCATCACGGGGATCATGATGGGGAAGGATGAAGGAGTAGCAGCGATGGAGATGGTGATGACGACGCGGTGATGATGGCGTCGACGTGGTGATGGCGGCGTCCTCCTTCTCCTCCTCTTCTTGCTTGGATGGCTTGATGGTGTTGATGGAGATCTGGATCTTGGTGGAGCTGTAGAGGCTATGGAGACGGGACGGCGGCAGGGCACTAGCATGGAGGCGGTAGATGGGATCTAGATCTTGTATATGGTGTATTGTTGCTTCCTTGGGTCCCCCCTCCTTTATATAAGCCTTGGGTTCCCCCAATACCGTCATATGACTTAGGGAAGGTTCTAGAGATTTTCTGGGGTGAAATCCTGTCATTTCCGACCCTTTTTATAACTATACGGGCGCAACTATATGGCCGGAATTATTGCTCCGGTCGTATAGTTGCTCGTTAAATCGTCTATACTCTTTAGTAGTTTGGTCTCCATTTATTCATACAAACTCCGTTTTGGGTGTTCTTGGGCTCGTTCAGTTCGTATCATCGAGGGATACAACCATGTGGTCTTGGATCTTTATTTTGGGAAGTTGGAAAAATTCACTTTTCCAACCTCTCAATGGCTAAGTCTGGTCCCTGTAGCTCCTCCATACTATGCTCTCTTTGTTTCTTTTGCCTTTGTTTTATCCATAATCATCATCAACACCTACACACATGTCAAAGTCAAGGAAGAGGGATAAAATACTACCTAAACTACTAAATGTCCAAAGCTCATATTGAATTTAATAAAAACAAGTAATCATGCATAGAAATAGTTAGATGGAGCATGATATGATAGGAAAATGACCCAATTTATATTGCTAAAAAGTGTTGTATTATCACAGCCATCAACAGGCGCCAATGGAAGCACCACCTGCAGGCTAGCCCACTTGTAGCAGCAGTGTGGACTTGCCCGTCAGCGGGATTGCAGGTCCCGTGGTAGCCACTTGCAGCTTCAAAGACGACCCTTTGCAGCTCTGGTATCGAGCACACGTAGCTCTGGCGGTGCCGGCAGGTTGCAACACCACCGCCCCCACGCTGGCAACAGTGTCGCCGTGCTCAGGCAGCACCGCGCCCCAACGCTGGCAGCAACACAACGGTGACAGAGTCCGGTTGGCAGCAGTGCAACAAAAGCGGCGTCCCACTGGCGGCACCACGACATCGAACTTGTTTGTGTCCTCCATGGGCTGAGAAAGAAATCAGAGATGAAGGGGGATGAACGAGAGAAACGAGTGGATGGCAGTAGATGGGAAACGATAAAGAGGTCGTATTTGGTAGTGTGGGCCCGGGCAGGGGCACGTGGCTCGACCTGGAAGAGGATGACGTTTGCGGTGGGGGAAAATAAGGAGGCCAACGTGATAGGCCCGCAACCGTCATCGTCTCCACGCGCTATAAGGGCGTGTACAATGGTCCACCTGTAAGATGTGCCACATAGTATTTTGAACAATGATGTGCCACATAGTATTTTGAACAATGTGGAAGAGAGAGGAGGGAGAAAGAGAACAGGTATGTCTGTTGAAATACTGATGGTCTGTTAACGCTAAAATCACTGCTAGCAGACAACCTTATTCCCGTTGTAGAGATGGTGTCTGCTATTTCACCGGGTTCACCCAGTCGTGGGCAATGAGCCAATGAGAAATCCCCGGCTATTTGTTGTTGATAAATAATTTCCGAAGCCGCATGCAAGTAATGAAGTTGCAGACAACTCAAAAGACTACTCAAGAGACACCCTACAGGTGTCCGTGGTGTTGTCTATAGGTGACGTGGACGAGATGTACAGACAGCCACCGTCTAGACTATTGAACATGCCCTAACCCGGAGGTTGCGAGCCTCCGGGGGTATCGAAGCGTTTTACTTTTTTTAAGGGATGCTTGGATTGAACTCCTAAAACGCACGCTTTTTTTGAGACTTCGGACCTCTTTATTCATTGTTACCAAGAATGTTTACAGGAAGAAGCAAGCCCTCTGGCCTAATGCCTAACCAAACATGGCGATCAGGAGGTAAAGACATCGCTAGACGAGCTAGACTATGTGCTTCCACGCTTGATCGAAGATCCTCATGCCGGAACGCCATGTCGCCCCGCAGTCTCACTGAGTCCTTGATCTCCCACATTACATGGCTAAAGATTCCCATGTTTTTATCATGTAGTCCTTTCACCACTTCCATGCAGTCAGAGGCCACCATCACCTTGCCAACATGCAGATCAGCCAGTAGAGCGAGGGCCTCACGACACACCATGGCTTCAAGGCAGCCTGGGTGTATCGTCCACTCGACAGCCAGTGCCGACGCTCCCAAGTAAGTGCCATCTGCTGACCTGCACATAGCTCCCAGAGTCCCCGATTTGTTGTTTTTGTCACAGCTCCATCAACATTAACCTTGCAGGAATCCGCTAGTGGAGGAATCCACTTAGGCGCTAGCACAGCTTGCCGCACACCTCTCAGCTTCTCCTTGTGCACCTTGCTCGCTCCCAGGTCTCGAAGGAAAGTATCAACGAACTGATGTGTAACACTTGGGCTATGGAAAATCTCCTCGTGGATGACCTTCTGTCTCGCATGCCATATTGCCCACAAGGTGACCACCATCGTCGCAAAGTCCTCGTGATCCATTGTATGCATCATCGAGAAAAGCCATTGTCGAGCCGAAGATTCTGTCGAGATGCTAATATGCTCCACAATTGTTGGGTTAGAGAGAGCCCACACACATCGGGACACCGTACACTCGATCAACGAATGCTTCCAAGAATCTTCATGGCCACAAACCGAGCATGCGCTTGTAGGGGACATGTTCTTGTGGTGGCGGACATCGCCAGTGGGGAGAGAACATTGGGCTAGTCTCCACAAGAAAATACAAATCTTCGATGGTATCTCACATTTCCAGAGTTTCGCCCAAGATTTCCCCTCTTCTGCCGAACTCGAGGACGTAGCACGGCCATCAAGTCAGTCTTCTCTTACTTTCTTAACATTGACGAGAGCTCTGTAGGCCGGCCGCACTGTAAATAATCCCTTTTTCTCAAAATACCATGCCCAAAAGTCTTCCTGATTCCGAGTACACAACGGAATATTCTTGATGACATCCACATCCATGGGGAGAATTTTTTTTCCAGTTTTGCCAGATTACATCAATGTAATCACTCACCAAGTAGGGCGTCCCTTCCTTTTAAGGCCGACTTTTCAGCTTATGATTCTAGAGAAGCTAGATTTTGGGAGATTGTGGGGAGAAGCTGTGGTGGGGAGAAGCTGACAGAATTTGCTGCCCTCTATTCTTTTTAGCTTATAGCCATTTGGCTTATTTGATGGGTTAAGTGGTGAAATGTCTGTATAGCCCATAAATTTCATTTGGATGCTAGTTTTTAGTACAAATGAGATAAAAATGAATACAGAAGATTATAAAACAGACAAATGAGATGGTACCATACGTTCTATAATTCATTACATGCCAAAATAAAATAAAAATCTTTTTTAGTGATTCAACAATTACAATTAGAATACTCCTCAGGCAACTAAACTTTCAGCAATTCCCTGTCGCGTCGCACGTATGACGTCATCGGAAAAAAATGAGGGGTTTCTCCCGACATAAGATGCACTATCCTCATGGATATATGAGCCTCACTCAATCGCGTCGAAATGATCGTCATATAGTTTACTATCACGAATGAAGTTATGCAAACACATGCATGCAGTGATGATCTTCGACTGCGTCTCTTCATCCGGATAAAATGGAATAGAAAGAAGAATACGCCACTTCATCTTAAAAACGTCAAATGCTCTTTCAATGGCATTTCGTAGAGATGAATGAAGATGGTTGAATTTCTCCTGCATGTTATGTGGAGGCGCACCTTGGAAGTTAGGAATATGGTAGCATTGTTCTTTGAATAGGGAAAGATAACCAGTTCTATTGGGATATCCAGAGTCGACAAGATAGTATTTTTCTAGGAGTAGCAGAAACATTACAACATAACTACATACTATGAGAATAAATTTTGAGTGCATAGTACGTATGTCCATACACGATTATCATGAGTAGATCCAGGCCATCTAGAAACAACAAATATGAACCTGAGGTCAAAATCGCAAATTGCAAGGATATTCTGACTTGTATAGTCTTTCCTATTAGTGTATCTTTGCTTGTCCTTCTTAGCAACTAAGACAGGAATATGTGTTTCTCCAATAATATTCTTGAAATGGGGCCAAAATCTTGGTTGTCTAATTTTTCATGAACTTGGGTGAAAGTAGGATCAAATGTAATCACCCACGATACGGTCTACACAGTCTAATACCTCATGCAACTTCCTGCTGACAGTGGAAACACTACCCTGACCTCCTCATCCTAGCGATTCTATATTGGACATCTGAGAAGTCCACTTTAGGCCATATTTAGCAACAAGAGTTTCATGCAACATTCTGAAAACCGATCTCCTCATCCTAAAACACTTGTAGAATTTCTTTGCATCCTTCATCCTTTCGTCAACCCATTGTATCTCTGTCAGCAAAGGCAGTCTTCTAGCCGCATAAGGTGTCTTTTCACCCTCTTCTACAAGAGCAGCCGCAAGCATGTAGTACATGTTCAAATCGTCATCATCAGAATCATCATTTGAACAATTCATCGGTAAGTACAGAAAAATATGTAAATCATTCATACGTAAGTACACAAAAATACGCAAGCAGAAAACAATTGAAATTGGGTCATACGTAGGTCAAACAGACGAGTTACTAGTAAATAAAATATGGTCATCCGAGATATAAGTTTAAAGTAAATAAAATATGGTCATTCGAGATACAAGATCAAAGCATTTAAAATATAAAGAGACGCATCTCATCCTAAGCCAACTTCTTGTTATGCTCCCATGTCATCCTAAGCCAATCAAGCCTCTGCTCCGGTGTAGCATCCTCCTCCAAGCAAATGAATACATCACAATACTCCGGTAGAATGAACAACTGTGTGGTATAGAAGTACTCCAATATCCCGGGCTTAGCTCCATCTTAAACGATTAATGCAACCATCCGCCTAATCTCCTGCTGAGTAGAATCCTTCTTGTCCTCCCTTCTTTTTAGAGATGTCACAGAGTTCCTACTCTTCTCTTCTTCCATCAACCTCATCTTCTCCTTCTTCTCCTCCTTCTTTTCAATGAGCTCCATCATACGATCAAACCTCGAGGCCCTCCCAGTGCTCGCCTTTGGTGTTGGTGTGGGGCTAGGTGAGTAAGGGCATCTTCACTTGTTCTTTTTAACTTGTGCACGCAAAGGTGTAAGTCTGGAACACAATCATCTTTACCTATTGCTAGTATTTTTTGTCATGTTTTGCAATGAAAGGAGATCAATATAAGGTAAAACAACACTGAATGAGCTACACTAAAATTACACTATAAATGAGCTACACTGAAATTGTATTTCTCATGCCTAATCAGTTTACCTGCAAAGAAACTACACTAAAAATCATGCCATAGTACCAATCACTGAATGTAAATGAACTAGAAAAGGGCCTTCCTACCGGTGGCGGCGACGGCTCAGAGGATGCCATGGCGAGGGCGGACAGCGGCGCAGGGCGTCGGTGGGTTGGGGCGGCGGCGTCTGATGAGGACCCGGTCAGGGCGGCGTCGTCGGACAAGGAGAGGGTTGGGCCGGTGGCGGACTGGCGAGAGGGGGTAGCTGCAGCGGCGGCGGGCACTGGCGGTGGCGGCGGAGGCCCAACGACGGACCCTAGCTCATTTTCTCGAAGGGGGTCATGTGCGCGTGCGGGAGGAACCGCCCAGCTCGAGCCTGAGTTTTTTTTCTTTTCTCCTAAAATCTGGTGGTGATAATTCTTTGTAAATATGAGCAACCACATGTCCACATATGAACAACCTTGTGTTTCACTTGGAGGGATCCCGGGAATCACATCAGAATCAAGGGGAGATCCGATTCTGAGTTCACGTACAAAACCAGCTTCTCGGTGGAAATAATCTGGCCAAAATCGGACTCATTCTTTTGAATTTCTATGATTCTAGACCTAAAATCTGATCGAGAAGCTGAAAAGAAATCGCACGCATGCAAACTAGGGTGTGGCATGTGTCTGAATGTGTAGCCCATCCGAACGTGTGCTCGCTGGGCTTCTGTGATAGCCCGTTCCGTTGCCCACATAACTTATTTCATTTGACTTGGGAGTCCACAAACAAAAGTCTGTCCGTCGCTGACGACACCGTCGATTGTATAGACAGATGCGGAATAAAGTGAAAAAAAGAATAAGTACTGCGAGTGAGTGATCACTGACTGAAGTGCAGACTGATTTCGCACCGGGGGTTTACATCGCACGGCACCTGTGTAAGTAGGTTGCAGGACACCGCCGTATGTACGTTCCCCTCGCGTCTCGCGTCGCCCCCGCGAGGGCGGCCGAGGCGCAACCCTAGCCCGCCGCCGCCTCTCCCCACCTCCCCCCTCCCTCCCCTGCCGCCGCCCGCGAGCGCCGCTCGGCAAAATCCGCCCGGTGCCGGCGGCGGCGGGATCTCCCTTACCCGTTGCTGGGGCTCCCTCGCGGGCGGCGGCTCTTAGCGACGGTGCAGATCAAGTGGCGGTGACCTCGACCGGCGGCAGAGCTTCTGGCTGGCGGCCCTCGGTGCGGCACGGCGGTGGTACCCTCTCCTGGCGTCGGGGTTGCGGGTTTGGCCGTCGCCCGGCCGGGGACAGGAGATGCCGCGGCGGCACAGCTAGGTCTCTAGCGGCGAGTCCTTGCGTCATGGCGAGCGAGGTGGAGCGGGTAGGGGCGGCACATCGCAGGAGGTCGACGGCTCGGACGGTTTAGCTGCAGCAATGCGGCAACGGCACTGACAGGGCCCGATATGGGCCTGGCCGGGCCTGATCTGGGCCTGGCTGGGCCTGATCCAGGCCTAGTCGGTACGGCTACTGCGCCCGGATGGCAATCACCGTGCGTGATGGAGGGATGTCCCCCTCCCCTTGGCTGTCGGGTGGCTAATTTTCGGCAGGTCTGCGCTTGACCTGCTTCGTCCTCCTCGTCGGTGCGATGTGGCGTTGCTCGGAGACCGGGCTCGAGTTCATGGATGCCAGGGCGGCAGCCCCGGAAGGTGGCCTGCGCGGTCGACTCTTCGGCGAGCGTCGTGGTGGGGGTGATGGTTCCCTTCTTCGGCCATGTGGATGGCGAGGAGCGGACGTTGGGAGACTTTGGTGTTGGCGTCGTTTCGGCTTCGTCCGCTCCCGGATCGTGTGTTGGAAGCCAGACTCGGGGACGGTGGGCGTGGGCAGGTGACGGGGAGCGGCTTGAAGGTTTTTTCGGGCGAAAGCTCAGTGCTTTGGCACCATCAGCGGCGGTGCCTGCGGGTATCGATACCCTCTTGGGGGCGCCGATGCGGCTGCTACCTTCTCCGTGATAAGGCTCCGGGTGAAAACCTTTGACTATCGGTCTCGACGGCGGCGGCGTGGTGCGTCGTTACCCTCTTGGGGGGCGTCGTTGTGGAGCCCCCGGCTCTTCTAGGTCTCAGGGCCTTGTCTCCGGTGGCGAGTTGTGGGTTTCCGTGTTTTGTTCTTGTTTATCTTGATCTGCTTTGTAAGGAGTCTCCCCATCACCTTGTATCAGTTTGGCCGATGTGACTTTATTTATAAAGAAGCCTATTTCGAGAGGTTTGATCAAGCCAGAGACGACGGCCACGACGCCACCAGTGAAGTCTTGGCAGCAACTTCTAGGAAAACACGAATAGCTTGGACAAGAATGATACCACTCTCAATACAAATCATGCGTTTCACTTTCACGGTAGATATATTGAAAGCACCCTAAACATAGAGAGAAGTAAACTACGGCGGGCACAAGATCTTTTGACCGAGGTAAGACGGTCTAGGTGCATGCAAACTGCAGAGACCAATTTTATCGACGACATTGTCTAATCTACGCTGTATGGTTGGTGTTAGGATCACAGACCTGGACTACGTCTCCTTGTTTGCGACTTGAACAATAGACGGTCTATTTATCACCAACACGTATCACCCTCCCCTCAGGGGAGTAAATTCATAGGTGAATGGCGCAATCGTGATTATTGTGTACGCCTGGCCTTGATCCATGTGTTTTTGTATGAATCGGTTAAATTAATGTTGACATGTTCATAACACTCCCCTGCCGGCCGGGTCTCTCAAACTGAAGCATGCATAGAGCACCACTGATCAGCTGGGTGTTGCCGTCCATGTCCATCCATCAGCCGTAGGTCGCTCGGATCAGGTGACGACCAGTAGCGGCTTGGCATGCCGTATGTGATCCATGCGCCGCGAGGAAGGCCCGGTCGGATTGAAGGGAGGGGCTGCATCATGACCCGCCGATTGTGAGTAGGAATGGGCCAACAAAAATATGGGCTTGCGTCACCGTTCGGTTAGCCCGCGTCTGAACGCGCGTTGGGCCTCTATTGCTAGCCCAGTCCATCGGTAGTGAACTTGTACTGGTGTTTGCTTTTTTAGGACTCTCACATGAAACTCTGACTGACTCGCAGACTGACAGACTGAGCGTCCAGCCTTGACTGACTGACTGACGACGCCGTCGATTGATGGATGCGAGGAAAAATATCAGCGGCTGACTGATTTCGCATGGGGGGTTCACGTCGCGCACGGCAACAGCGTGACGTTTTGGAGAGCGAAGAGAGCAGAACACGCTACGTACGTACACAACGTACAACTTTTCTCACAGCGGAAGATAAAATTTCTCCAGGGTAACATGTCCCGGAGTAATTCCAAGATATTCATATAGTATATCACAAGTACATGATTTTTTTAGAGAAGTCACCAAATCATTAAACCACCGTGTGATCTCTAAACAGAGCACACATGTACATGTTCTGTACTGACATGGGATCGATTTGTACTCCTCCAGATGTTTTAACTTTATGAACCGAATGTATCTATACTACTTTTGTCTATAAATTCAGAGTGAAGCTATACACTAGAAGATATCTACATACATTCATTTCACAAAGCTAAAATATCTTATATTTCTGAACGGAGGGAGTACTACAATTCATGGCAAAGACCACGGTAGGGACGCGTTTGGTAGCCTGCAGGAGGCCAAGCCAAACCCTCGCGAGATGGAAACGGGCCGCATACGAGTTTGCGTTGCGCCAGCGCGAACTTTAAGCAGCCCACGGTAAGACCCGACGACAATGCTCGAATCGAGCGCTTTCGTGGAGCCAACCTCGTCGTGCGTCCACATGATGCAAAAACGGCACTCCCCCGCAGGAGCGCGCACAACCGGTGATGGCGATGGCAGGACCTTTTGCGCTGGAGCGAAAAGTAGAGCTGAATAGATTCGCTCATCTCCTAGCAAAACCCTCGCCTATTTCTATGCTCACCGCTGAAACCCAACCCGCCATTTCATCCCACATTGAGCACAATTTCCCAGTCGGTCCACGTCACATAAGAAACTCCCTCTTCTTAGGTCATCGGCGGCGGTAGCGGTGGCAACGTCAAGACTACTTCCTCCTCTTCTGGCAGTTGTAAGCTGCGTCCACCACCTTCGGTGATAATGGTAAGTGGCCACACCTCCACATAAGGTTGTATAACTAGACCCAATTGTGCAAAGAAAGTTTTGTCGCCACCATCGCTACGAAAGTTGTGTAAAGTTGGAAAATGCGCAGGACAAGGCACATATCAAGGGACCATTGAATGGCTCCCCTACATGTCCACTTTCGTGCTAAACAAGATGTGCGAGATCGTGAAGAGCGGTGTCAGGACTGAAAAGGGATTCAAGGAGCTCCATCTGAATGCCTGGGCCAAAGCTATGTTCGAGCACTACGGCACCGAGGTTTCAGGAACTTAGGTGTACATCCACCTAAGCAAGTGGAGGGTGCGTTGGGTCCAGATTAGCAAGTTGAGTGACCTAAGCGGCACGCAATGGTGTGAGCACACCTGCGCGATTCTTCTTGCCAATGAGCACTTCAAGGGGCATGTTCAGGCTAGCACACATTATCGCTCCCTACACCAGTTGTCTCACATGATCACTACAATTCACAACTAAAACTCTCTCTTGCAATTATAGGAGCACCCCAAGGGAACCGAAAACCTGAACAATCTCACAGTGAAATATGTACAGATGCAGACCATCTTCTCCTATGGGATTTCCACCATCAAGTATGACATGGGGTCTAGAGAGCCCCTTGGTACTCCTACAGCTGAGGATGCTGACACCCAAGAATCTGACACCGTGATCCTTGATGGCCCCAACAAGCCTACTAATGTGTAGTCTACTACTGCTCTTGTCGCTAATGGGATGAGGAAGAGGGGTGTTCTAGGATATGATGAGATCCAAGCCTTCACCAACATGACCGACACCATCAAGGACATTGTGTAGGCTATTAGGGACAACACACCCACTGGCATGCACCTGGCTTGTACCAGGTTGTGATGGACACTGTTGGCTTCACCGAGGAGCATCTCATGGTGGCTCCCGGCCACCTGGTTTACCATAAGGGACATGTGATGTCTACGCACTTCTATTCTTGTAGACAGTTGTTGGCCTCCAAGTGTAGAGGTTTGTAGAACAACAGCAAGTTTCCCTTAAGTGGATCACCCAAGGTTTATCGAACTCAGAGAGGAAGTGGTCAAAGGTATCCCTCTCAAGCAACCCTGCAATCAAGATACAAGAAGTCTCTTGTGTCCCCAACACACCCAATACACTTGTCAGGTGTATAGGTGCACTAGTTCGGCGAAGAGATAGTGAAATACAAGTGGTATGGATATAAGACAATGGTGCCAGAAAAGAGCTTGACGGGAGGAAAAGACTAAAGGCAAAAAGATGGAAGCAAGCAAACATGTAACATATCTAATTGCAAACGGTGTTTCAATGTTTAGAAACAAGGCCTAGGGATCATACTTTCACTAGTGAACACTCTCATATAAATATCTTCTCTTCATGATACTACTCTGCACTACTCTCCGGTTGGACACTCTAATCCATGGTAGGGCTATAACAACACACCTCAAAGTTCGCTTTCCCCATCTAGATAACCCCACACCGTCACCTTGAGCGCTAGATGGTTCCAACAAACACCACAATTTCATAGAGACATCTAACTCCAAATATAACTCATAACAAGTATTTGTAGTCTCTAGCCTAAGTGCCACCATGGTGTGCACACTATCAACTTCACACACGTGGGGAGAGCAGAGATCTATTGAAGCACTTGAGTAGCAAGGTAGATCTACTTGATTACAAATCTCATGATCACAATATGATCACACATAGAGAGAGAGAGATGAACACATAGCTACCGGTAGAGCCCTTAGCCTCGAGGAAGAACTACTCCCTCATCATCATGGGAATCCGCAACGGTGATGGAGATGGTGGTGGAGATCGATGGAGATGGCTCCGGGGGCAATTCCCCATCCCGACAGGGTGCTGGAGCAGAGACATTCAGTCCCCCGAATCTCCCCTTCGGTGGCGGCGACGCTGCGGAAATTTTTGTGGCTGGAGGCTGGATTCTTTAGGGTTTTCTCATCGGAGGCTTCTTATAGGCGAAAGGACGATGTCAGAGGGTGGACCATGGGCCCACACCACCTGGTGGCGCGGCCAGGGGGACCCGCGCCACCACATGGTGTGGCCAGCCCTTGGCCCCTCTCAGTCTCGTCTTCTGGCTCCGTGAGTCTTCCGGTAAAATATCGACTTTGGATTTTGTCCCGTCCAATTCCGAGAATATTCATTTTCTGGCTTTTCTGGAAGCAAAAATAGAAGAAAACTGGCAACTGGCACTATGGCATCTTGTTAATAGGTTAGTCCCAGAAAATGCATAAAAGTATCTCAAAGTATGAACAAAACATAAGAAAGTAGATATAAAACAAGCATGGGACATCAAAAATTATAGATACGTTTACAATGTATTAGCATCCCCAAGCTTAACTCCTCGTCCTCGAGTAGATAAGTGATAAAAAGAATAATTTTTTAGGTGAGATGCACCATCACAATCAAGATCAAACCATTTGCAAGCATTGAAAGCTGGGATCAAAGTACTCTAACATATACATGAAAGATGTAGTTATAACAATAAGACCTAGCAACTATGTTGTAACATGAAAAGGTACAAACAAAAGATTCATGAATAACAATGCATTGAAAGACGTTTGTTTGTTTCACATATAGAAAACATAGCATAGTGGCATTCAGCTTGTCCATCAATGAGTAGCAATAAATGTATATGACACCTTCTAAGTTCATAAGGGTGACTAGATACAAATAGTTCAAGAACAAGCAATATCAACATTATGAATCAATCAATAAGTTTTGGGACAATGCACATAGAACTAAGAATGACAACTATGCTCTCTTAATTGGTGCATAAAGATAGAAGGTGGAGACTCAATATAAAAGTAGAAGAAAGGCCCTTCAAAGGGAAGCAGGGATTTCAAGTCTCATAAAGAGCTTCCAAAAATTATGGTACTTGTTAGCTTTCAGCTCTCATTGCCCCTATCATAGGCATCTTGAAGTGATTAAGGTTAAAGTGAACAATCTATGGAGTATATGCTTGACATTTTATAAGTTGGCAATCTCATGTCCCTTGAATACGAGGGGCGCTCCTCATGCTACTCAAGTTTAGTTACCGGTAAATTCTTGTCATAGTAAGTACATGTGTATCATAGAGAACCACCAACGGGGTACCCCTTGCCCGATGATACGGAAGAATCCCCATATCAAAATGACAAGGCAAGCAGACAATAAGCATCTCAGCATCTTCTATTTACCATGGGAAAATGGTGTTTTTTTCTCTCTTTCCTCTTTTCTCATCTTTTTTTTCAATCTCTATCTCTTTTTTTATAAGAAGAATGCTTCATAGATTGCTCATTATGGTTACGGTGTAGGTTTCCACCATGATTAGGCATGGATTAGACCAGCCACCCAGGCGTTTCTCTAACACACATACATAACTCCATGGACTTACAAGCTCACCTTTCATTTCACACCGACGACATCCATAAACAAAAGAGCATGATATCAACTGGGTACAATGTACAAGTGCAATGTTGAAAGCGTTCCCCATGATAGCATGGTTCTCCTAATTCCCAACGTATAAGTGCAAGCATATACAACATAGATGACACAATGGTTTAAGTTTATTAGGGGCAAGAAAAGTAAAGTGTGCCATCAATTTCGTGAGAGCTTTAATCACTAATTTTCACATAACAAGTTTAATTCGGAAGGTAGATAAAAACATGAATATACTTGGAATAGAAAATGCTAATAGGTAGGTATGGTGGACTCTTTGGAATAACTTGGTTTTATTTGGAGTTGGATGCATGAGTGGAACTCATACTTGGTATGGAGGCTACCAAAAGACTGGGAGCGACTAACTAAGAGAGCAATAATGGCTATAATCATGCAAAGCAACAAAACATCATTAATTAAAGCATAAAGTGATATTACAAGTCGAAAACTAAATGATCATAGAGGCTATGGTGACTTGGTATAGTCTTAATATGGTGTGAGCATGCGCCAATTCAACCCAAATAAAGCATTTAAAGGAGAATACCACAATATTATGCTATTAATATGCTAAAACAACGCATGATTCTTTCAAGGCACATTAAGCAATCTCAATTGTTTATAACAAGTCATGCTATAGCAATAATCACTAAGCATAAAGTCATTGCAATATCAAACATGACACGATAAAATCTAGGCCACAGTCAAAACAAGCTCCTTTTGGTACCACTCATAAGTATGAAACTTCCTACTCTTTTCCAATTCAAACCAATCTTATTTGAAAACTAATGTATGAATGAGGGGGTCCAACCAATTTATTCAAGCAAATGAAAACTAAAAACTAAAACAAAGACGCTCCAAGAACAACATAATTGTGCATGAAACAATAAAAATGAAGTGTTTGGAAGAAACCTGGAATTTTTATTGATGAAGAAGGGGATTCCTTAGGCATCCCCAAGCTTTGACGCTTGTACTTCTTGAATATTTCTTGGGGTGACACAGGTGGCATCCCCAAGCTTGAGATGTTGTCCATTCTTCATCTTACCACATTACTCTTCCCTACACTTTAAAATTTCCTTCATACAAAACTTCACACAATCTTCATTAGCAACATTAGTGTATTCAAAAGATAATAAACCTTTGGGGTTTAGTTTTAAAACAGCAAAACTTTCATTAAAAACACAAGCTACTGTAGCAATTCCTTCAAAAATCTCAACTTACCAGAGAGAACCCAACAAGAAATCAATAAAGAGACAAATGCAAATAATGGCAGAAATCTGTCAAAAGTGACCAGCAGGTAAAAACTGATTTTTTTGAAGACCTTCTATTGCTCAAATAAAAACTTGTTGAACTAACGAAAGTTATCTAACAACCTGGGGGATTTATTCAGAAAATTACATCTCAATCCGACTTACAGAGATTTTTCACGAATTTTTACAGTCGAAAACAAAAATCTGTTTTGGGACAACACTTCCCCAAATCTTACTTCCCTCTCATTAGAGGTTATTCTTGGCACAAAAATCAAACAAAAAGGATAAGGAGAGGTTTTTACAGAGGTAATAACTTCCAATACTCAACTAAAACTTTTGGGTTATCTCCTAATAAGTACTTTTCTTTAATGCCTTTAAGTTAGGCATGATGGTTTGAGAAGATGCTCACATAAGAAATATGAATTGAAGTAAAAGAGAGCATCAAGAAGCAAATTCAAAACACATTTAAGTATAACCCACTTCCTATGCATAGGAATCTTGTAAAGAAACAAGTCATGAAAGCACAAAGAAACAAGCATAGGAAAGCAAAACAAGTGCAACTTCAAGACTTTCAACATAAAGAGGGGAAACTTAATATTGTTGAGATACATAAGACCATGTATCCCTCTCTCATAATAACTTTCAGTAGCATCATGAATAAAATTAACAATATAATTATCATATAAAACATTCTTATCATGAACCACATGCATATAATAATTATTACTCTCCACATAACCATAGTCATTCTTTTTAATTGTAGTGGGAGAAAATTCAACAAAATAGCTATCATTATTATTCTCATCACCATAATCATCAAATATAGGAGGCATATTGTAGTCATAATTAATTTCCTCCTCAGTAGTAGGTGGACTGAAAATACCATATTCATCATTGTAATCATCATATATTGGAGGTATAGTATCATCAAAGCAAATTTTCTCCTCTAAAGATGGGGGACTAAAAGGATCATTTTCATAAAAACTAGCTTCCCCAAGCTTAGACTTTTCCATAGCATTAGCAATAATGGTGTCCAAAGAATGCATACTAACAACATTGCTATTAGCATGCAAATAAAGTTCCATAAGTTTTTAAATTTTCTCTTCAAACACTTCATGTCCTAACTCAAGATAAATACTATAAAGCTCTCTAATTTTGTTGTTGTTTTCCATTAAGCCTAACTAGTGAAAACAAGAAACAAAAAGACAAAATTGTAGAATCTAAAGGAAATAACTTCGAGCACTCACATCGGAGGATGTGAGTACCTTTTATCTTACCTCCCTGGCAACGGCGCCAGAAAAATAGCTTGATGTCTACGCACTTCTATTTTTGTAGACAATTGTTGGGCCTCCAAGTGCAGAGGTTTGTAGAACAGCAGCAAGTTTCCCTTAAGTGGATCACCCAAGGTTTATCGAACTCAGGGAGGAAGTGGTCAAAGGTATCCCTCTCAAACAACCCTGCAATCAAGATACAAGCAGTCTCTTGTGTCCCCAACACACCCAATACACTTGTCAGGTGTATAGGTGCACTAGTTCGGCGAAGAGATAGTGAAATACAAGTAGTGTGGATATAATACAACGGTGCCAGAAAAGAGCTTGATGGGAGGAAAAGACTAAAGGCAAAAATATGGAAGCAAGCAAACATGTAACAGATCTAATTGCAAACAGTGTTTCAATGTTTAGAAACAAGGCCTATGGATCATACTTTCACTAGTGAACACTCTCATATAAATATCTTCTCTTCATGATACTACTCTGAACTACTCTCCGGTTGGACACTCTAATCCATGGTAGGGCTATAACAACACACCTCAAAGTTCGCTTTCCCCATCTAGATAACTCCACACCGTCACTGATGACCCACAAGTATAGGGGGTGTATCACAGTATTTTTGATAAGTAAGAGTGTTGAACCCAATGAGGAGCAGAAGGTGCTGGCTAGTGGTATGGATCAGGAATTCTCTACAAATACTTAGCAAACGGATTTTTAGGGGGTTTCGATAAAGCAAATAAACGAAGTACGAGTAAATAAAAGACAGTAGGAATAAATGTAGCAAGTGGCCCAATCCTTTATGCAACAAAGGACAAGTCGGTTGTATTACTTAAGATGACCAAACATTCTTGAGGACACATGGGAAGACCGGCAAGTGCTTTCGCTTCATATAGTTGATTAATCTTCTTTAGCTTCCTAAGTTTTGTGTGGGTGAACCTGTGCTAATGTACCACCCTTCCTAGGACTAATACATACTTGTGATTATACCCCTTGCAAACATCCGTAAGTACAAGAAAGTAATTAAGGTAGAAACCTAACCACAACTTTAAACTCTAAGACCCTTATGATACATTGCAAATGTATCTATAATTTTTGATGTTCCATGCTTAGTTTTATCCACTTTCTTGTGTTTTGTTCCAACTTTGGAGTACTTTTCATATGATTTCTTGGACTAACCTATTAACAAGAGCCACAGTGCCAGCTGCCTGTTTTCTGCTGTTTTTGGTTCTAGGAAAGTCAGAAAATGAATATCCTCGGAATTGGACGGGACAAAAGCCAAAGTGCCTATTTTCTGGAAGTGATCAAGTGCCAGAATACGAGACAGAGAAGGGCTAGGGTCCGGCCACACCACATGGCCGCGCGGCCAGGCTGGGCCCGCGCCAGGGGGTGGTGTGGTGGCTCCCGGCACCCCCTCGGCCTCTCCTTCCGCCTATAAGTTGCCCTCGGGACGAAAACCCTAAGTACCCGATCAAAAATCCACGAAAGAGTCTGTAGCCGCCGTCATCTCCATCCCTAGATCGGGAGGGATCTGAAGATCTTCCGGCACCCTACCGGAGAGGGGAATTCACCTTGGAGGCCTTCTTCATCACCATGCAAGCCTCCGGTGTGATGCGTGAGTAGTTCATCCTTGGACTACGAATCCATGTAGTAGCTAGATGGCTGGTTTCTACTCCTTTGTGCTTTCATGTTTAGATCTTGTGAGGTTCGTTCATGATCAAGATCATCTATTTGTAATTCATACATGTTGTGTTTGCGGGGATCCGATGGATATTGAGATGCTATTTCAGATTGATTATTCATTCTATCATGTCTTTGTTATTTGAGATCTTGCATGCTTTCCGTTGTTAGTAGCTATCTTGGCCAAGTAGATGCTAGCAACTCCAAGAGTTAGTATTTATGCTCGATAGTGGGTTCATGCCTCTGGTAATCTGTGGAAGTGACAGAAATCTCTAAGGTACTAGATGTGTTGTTGCTACTAGGGAGAAAACAACAATCGTTTGTTCATAGAACAATCGTATTGTTTACTTTACACGCAGTTCGTAAAGCAATAATCTGTTGCTTGCAACTTAATACTGGAGGGGGTTCGGATGATAACCTGAAGGTGGATTATTAGTCATAGATGGAGTTGGATGGCGGTCTATGTATTATGTTGTAATGCCCAATCAAGTCTCAGAGGAGTCAAGATGATTAGTATATGGATTTATCGCTTTCTCGGTGTTTGTCAATTGCCCTGCTGTAATTTGTTCACCCAGCATGTTATCTATCTTAAGGAGAGCCACCTCTAGTGAACTATGGATCCCGGTCCTTTTTCTTTACATACAATCTACAATCTTTTACTGCTTTGTTTTTACTTTCTGCAAACTTTTACTTCTTTCCATTCGATACGTTTAATCCTTTGTTTTCCGCAAAACACGGTGAGATTGACAACCTCATCGCAAGTTGGGGACAAGTTCTGTAGTTGTGTGGTGCAGGTCTCCACGTTTCTACTAGCACCGGTAGTGCGCCCTGCCAAAGCTCAGCTAGTAACACCTTTGGGGTGTTTCCTTGCTCCTACTGGTTCGATTAAACCTTGGTTTCATAACTGAGGGAAACTTGCTGTTGTGCTCATCATACCTTCCTATTGGGGTTCCCAACGAGCTCTACATCAACACCGCCATCAAGCATTTTTCTAGGCGCCGTGCATTGAGCCATCAAGCATTTTTATGGCGTCGTTGCCGGGGAGTCAAGGACATCTTCACAAGGGGAGTCCCTCATAACCAATCTCTTTACTTTGTTGTTCTTGTTTTGCTTAGTTTTCTTTTTTGCTTTGTTTGCTTGTTTTGTTCTTCAAAAACACAAAAAAATTAGTTATCTTTTTGCTTTCTTATTTGAAAACCCAAAAAATGACTACTCTTGAAAACACTAAGTTGTGTGACTTCACTAGCGCCAACAACAATGATTTTATGAGCACTCCTATTGCTCCACCTATGTCTGAAAATACTTTCTTTGAGATAAAATCTGCTTTACTCAATCTTGTTATGAGAGAGCAATTTTCTGGTATTGGTAATGAAGATGCCGCTTTCCATCTAAATAACTTTGTTGAACTTTGTGAGATGCAAAATCATAGGGATATAGATGGTGATATTATTAAGCTGAAATTGTTTCCTTTCTCTTTGAGAGGAAAAGCTAAAGAATGGTTGAATTCCTTAAGTAGGAATAGTATTGATTCTTGGACTAAATGCAAAGATGCTTTTATTGGAAAATACTATCCTCCTGCTAAGATTATATCCATGAGAAGTGAAATAATGAAGTTTAAACAACTTGATAATGAGCATGTTGCTCAAGCTTGGGAAAGAATGAAATCTTTGGTAAAGAATTGTCCCACTCATGGACTGACTGCTTGGATGATCATCCAAACTTTTTATGCAGGATTGAACTATTCTTCAAGGAACCTATTGGATTCTGCTGCTGGAGGTACATTTATGACCATCACTTTGGGTGCTGCAACAAAAGTTTTGGACAATATGATGGTTAATTATTCTGAATGGCATACCGAGAGAGCTCCACAAGGTAAGAAGGTAAATTCTGTTGAGGAAACCTCTTCCTTGAGTGATAAGATTGATATTATTATGTCTATGCTTGTTAATGGGAAAGCCCATATTGATCCAAATAATGTTCCTTTAGCCTCTTTGGTTGCTCAAGAAGAGCAAGTTGATGTGAACTTCATAAGAAATAACAACTTTGGCAACAATGCTTATGGTAATAATGCTTATAGGAACAATTTTGGTAACAACAATTATAAGCCTTACCCTCTTAATACTACTTATGGCTATAATGGTAAATCTGAATTACCTAGTGAAGGAAGAATTTTAGAAGTTGAAAGAGCCACTAGAAACTTCATGCAAATGCAATATGAGCAAAATAAGTTATTTACTAAAACTATGGAAGAACAATCTATCATTTTGAAGAACATTAGCCATCAACTTGAGAGTCTAAATAGGGAAATTCCTAGTTTACAATTGAAACTCTCTAATGTTGAAAGAAATATATCTTCTCTATCTGAAGCTCAATCTTCATTGATTAATAAAATGGCTGCTAAACCTGAAACTAATGAGAATCCCTTTGCAGCTACTAATGCCATACAAGTAAGAATTGATGAAAATGTTAGACTATTAGCTGAATTACATGCTAAGTGGGAAAGAGAAGATTAAATTGCTAGAAACATTAATGTTTCTACTATCACCACCACTAGTGTTGAGGCTAGTAATAGTTCTACTACTTTAGATGATAAAGTTGATTTTGATCTTGATGGTTGCAATATCTCTGAAGTTATTAAGTTTCTACAAAAGCTTGCTAAAAGTCCTAATGCTAGTGCTATGAACATGGCTTTTACAAAACACATTACTGATGCTCTCATAAAGATTAAAGAAGAAAAGATGAAACATAAAGCTTCTATTCCTATAAAACAAGAAGATGGTTGGGAACCCATCATTAATATGAAAGTGAATGACTTTGATTTCAAAGCTTTGTGTGATCTTGATAGTAGTGTTTCTATTATGCCTAGAAGGATTTATGATATGCTTGATTTGCCTCCACTTGAAGATTGTTATTTGAATGTACCACTTGATGCTAATGCTAAAAAGAAACTCATGGAGAGTCTTAATGATGTTCTTATTATGGTTAACGATTCCTATGTCCCCGTCGATTTCTATGTTTTGGATGTTGAATACAATGCTTCTTGTCCTATTACTTTGGGAAGACCTTTTCTTAGAACTGTTGGTGCCATCATTGATATGAAAGAAGGCATCATTAAATATCAACTCCCACTCAAGAAAGTTATAGAACACTTCCCTAAAAAGAGAGAAAAGATTTATTTTGTTTCTCCTATGAAAACAAAATTTGGTCTTAATGCTTCTTTATTTGAGAACACTTGATTCGTTCTTTGTCTCTTATGCCTAACTTAAAGGCGTTAAAGAAAAGTACTTATTGGGAGATAATCCAATAGTTTTAGTTGAGTCTTGGAAGTTATTACCTCTGTAATAACCTCTCCTTATCCTTTTTATTTGCTTTTTGTGCCAAGAGTAACCTCTAATGAGAGTGAAGTAATGATTGGGAAAGTTGCTGTCTCGAAACAGATTTTTGTGCTTCACCGTAAAAATTCCTGAGAGAGCTGTGTGCGTCTTATTGAGCTGTAATTTTTTATTCTTCTGCCCCAGGTTGTTATCTAACTGTAGTTAGTTCAACACTTTTTGATTTGAGCAACAGAAGGTCTCCGAAAAAATTCATCTTTACCTGCTTGTCTGTTTTGACAGATTTCTGCCATTTTTCTGCATTTGCTTCTTGTTAGTTCCTTCTTGAGTTCCTTTGGGGAATTGAGATTTTTGAGGGAAGTGCTACAGTATCTAGTGTTCTAATGGAAGTTTATTGGGTGTTAGAACTGAACCTTGAGACTTATTTATCTGAAGTGCACTAATGTTGCTAATAAAGATTGTGTGAAGTTTTGTATGAAGGAAAAATTTCAGGTGTATGGAAGGAATGAGTAATGAGCTGAAGGATGGACTAAAGCTCAAGCTTGGGGATGCCATGCGTGTCACCCCAAGAAATATCCAAGAAGTACAAGCATCAAAGCTTGGGGATGCCCAAGACATCCCCTTCTTCATCAATAAAAATCCCAGGTTTCTTCCAAACGCTTCATTTTTATTGTTTCATGCACAGTTGTGTTGTTCTTGGAGCGTCTTCTTTTTCGTTTTTGTTTTGGTTTTTCGTTTGCTTGGTTTGCTTAGTTTCCTGAATAAATTGGTTGGACCCCCTCTTTCATACATTGGTTTTCAAATAGTTTGGTTTGGTTTGGAAAAGAGTAGGAAAGCTCATGCTTAAGTGGTAAAAAGAGCTTGTTTTTTACTGTGGCCTATGCTTTGTCATGCCATGCTTGATATTGTTTTGGCTTTATGCTTAGTATTCTTTGCTGTAGCATGACTTGTTATAAACATTTGAGATTGCTTAATGTGCCTTGGATGAATCATGCGTTGTTTTAGCATACTAAAGCATAGTATAGTGGTATTCTCCTTTGATGCTTTATTTGGGTTGACTTGGCGCATGCTCACACCATGTTATGACTATCTCAAGTCACCATAGCCTTTATGATCCTTTAGTTTTTAACTTGTAGTATCACTTTATGCTTTGATCAATGATGTTTTGTCGCTTTGCATGATTATGGCCATTATTGCTCTCTTAGTTTGTCGCTCCCAGTCTTTTGCTAGCCTCCACAACCAAGTATGAGTTCCACTCATGCATCCAACTCTCTAAACCAAGTTATTCCAAAGAGTCCACCATACCTACCTACTAGCTTATGCTACTCCAAGTACATTCATGCTTTTGTTTACCTTCCACTTGTTATGAAAAAACTAGTGATTAAAGCTCTCACGAACTTGATGGCACACCTTACTTTTGCCCCTAATAAACTTGAACCATTGTGTATTCTATGTTGTATATGCTTGCACTTATTTGTTGGGAATTAGCAGAACCATGCTTTCATGGGGAACGCTTTCAACATTGCACTTGGTACTTGTACCTAGTTGATATCATGCTCTTTTGTATATGGATGTCGTCGGTGTGAAATGAAAGGGGAGCTTGTAAGTCCATGGAGTTATGTATATGTGTTAGAGAAACGCCTGGGCCGCTGGTCTAATCCATGCTGACATGGTGGAAACCTGCAGCGTAACCATAATGAGCTGTCTATGAAGCATTCTTCTTATAAAAAAAGAGTCCTATATTGAGAAAAAAAGAAAAAATAGAAAAAAAGAGATGCTATGAAAAGAGGAAAGAGAGAAAAAAAGCACCATATTCCCATGGTAAATAAGAAGAATGCTGAGATGCTCGTTGTCTGCTTGCCTTGTCATTTTGATATGGGGATTCTTCCGTATCATCGGGCAAGGGGTACCCCGTTGGCGGTTCTCAATGATACACATGTACTTACGATGACAAGAACTTACCGGTGACTAAACTTGAGTAGCATGAGGAGCGGCCCTTGTATACAAGGGACATGAGATTTCTGACTTATACTTCGTCAAGCATGTACACCATAGTTTGTTCACTTTAACCTTAATCACTTCAAGATGCTTATGATAGGGGCAATGAGAGCTGAAAGCTATAAGTACCATAATTTTTGGAAGCTCTTTATGAGACTTGAATCCCTACTTCCTTTTACAAAAGGCCTTTCTTCCACCATTATATTGAGTCTCCACCTTCTAACTTTATGCACCTACTTTGAGAGCATAGTGGCCATTCTTAGTTCTATGTGCATTTTCCCAAGACTAGTTGATTGATGCATAACTTGTTATTTCTTGTTTGCGACTATTGTATCTAGTCACTCTTATGAACTTTGAAGGTGTCCTATGCATTTATATTTGCTACTCTATTGAGGGACAAGCTGAATACTAGTATGCTATGTTTTCTTTATGTGAAACAAACAAACGTCTTGCAAAGCATTGTTATTCATGAATCTTTTGTTTGTGCCTTTTCATGTTGCATCATAGTTTCTTTGCTTATTGCTAGAACTTTGTTTTTCATGTTATGGTTGAAGTACTATGATCCCAGCTTTGAATGTTCTGCAAATACTTTGATCAAGTCTTTGATGGTGCATGTCACCTCAAAAATTATTTCTTTTTATCACTTACCTACTCGAGGACGAGCATGAGTTAAGCTTGGGGATGTTGATACATTGCAAATGTATCTATAATTTTTGATGTTCCATGCTTAGTTTTATCCACTTTCTTGTGTTTTGTTCCAACTTTGGAGTACTTTTCATATGATTTCTTGGACTAACCTATTAACAAGAGCCACAGTGCCAGCTGCCTATTTTCTGCTGTTTTTGGTTCTAGGAAAGTCAGAAAATGAATATTCTCGGAATTGGACGGGACAAAAGCCAAAGTGCCTATTTTTCCGGATGTGATCAAGTGCCAGAATACGAGACGGAGAAGGGCCAGGGGCCGGCCACACCACCTGGCCGCACGGCCAGGCTGGGCCCGCGCCAGGGGGTGGTATGGTAGCTCCCGGCACCCCTCGGCCTCTCCTTCCGCCTATAAGTTGCCCTCGGGACGAAAACCCTAAGTACCCGATCAAAAATCCACGAAAGAGTCTGTAGCCGCCGTCATCTCCATCCCTAGATCGGGAGGGATCTGAAGCTCTTCCCGGCACCCTGCCAGAGAGGGGAATTCATCCTGGAGGCCTTCTTCATCACCATGCAAGCCTCTGATGTGATGCGTGAGTAGTTCATCCTTGGACTACGGATCCATGTAGTAGCTAGATGGCTGGTTTCTCCTCCTTTGTGCTTTCATGTTCAGATCTTGTGAGCTCCGTTCATGATCTAGATCATCTATTTGTAATTCATACATGTTGTGTTTGCGGGGATCCTATGGATATTGAGATGCTATTTCAGATTGATTATTGATTTTATCATGTCTTTGTTATTTGAGATCTTGCATGCTTTCCGTTGTTAGTAGCTATCTTGGCCAAGTAGATGCTAACAACTCCAAGAGTTAGTATTTATGCTCGATAGTGGGTTCATGCCTCTGGTAATCTGTGGAAGTGACAGAAATCTCTAAGGTACTAGATGTGCTATTGCTACTAGGGAGAAAACAACAATCCTTTGTTCATAGAACAATCGTATTGTTTACTTCACACGCAATTCGTAAAGCAATAATGTGTTGCTTGGAACTTAATACTGGAGGGGGTTCGGATAATAACCTGAAGGTGGATTGCTAGTCATAGATAGAGTTGGATGGCGGTCTATGTATTATGTTGTAATGCCCAATCAAGTCTCAAGAGTCAAGATGATTAGTATATGCGTGTATTGCTTTCTCGGTGTTTGTCAATTGCCCCGCTGTAATTTGTTCACCCAGCATGTTATCTATCTTAAGGAGAGACACCTCTAGTGAACGATGGATCCTGGTCCTTTTTCTTTACATAAAATCTACAATCTTTTACTGCTTTGTGTTTACTTTCAGCACACTTTTACTTATTTCCATTCGATACGTTTAATCCTTTGTTTTCTGCAAAACACGGTGAGATTGACAACCTCATCGCAAGTTGGGGACAAAGTTCTGTGGTTGTGTTGTGCAGGTCTCCACGTTGCTACTAGCACTGGTAGTGCGCCCTGCCAAAGCTCAGCTAGTAACACCTTTGGGGTGTTTCCTTGCTCCTACTGGTTCGATTAAACCTTGGTTTCATAACTGAGGAAAACTTGCTGTTGTGCTCATCATACCTTCCTCTTGGGGTTCCCAACGAGCTCTACATCAACACCACCATCAAGCATTTTTCTGGGCGCCGTGCATTGAGCCATCACCTTACGTCCCATGTGCAATGGTTTCCTAATGGGGTTCAGGTTCCTGTCACTCCAACAACCCCTACGATTAGTAGCCAAATACACAATGCATTCCCCTAGGCCCATATAGGTGAAGTGTCATGTAGTCGACGTTCACATGGCACCACTAGAAGAAGTACACCACAACTTAAATATCAAACTATTGAATCTTTCTCAACACAATTCCACTACTAACAACATGACTTCTCCCATGTCCTCAAGAAAAAAAAGAACTACTCACAAGAAATCATATGGATCATGATCAGAGATGGAATAATGATGTATAACAATCTAAACATAAACAATAGTTCAATGGTTCACTCAATAGCATCAACTACAAAGAGTAATTAACACCGGGAAAGTTTCCCCTATGAACTATGCAAGATTCAATGCAATTGTTACAACAATATGGAGATGGTGATGATGGTGGTGGTGATGATGATGATCCCGATGAAGTACAGCTTGATAGTGGTGTTGATGGCGACGATCTCCCCTCTCCGGGAAGGTATTCTCCTGGCAAAAATCTGTCTGCCGGAGAGATCTTTCTCTCTCGGTGTTTTCCGCCCCGTAGAGGCGGCGGAATCTTTCTGTGGTCGCTCCCCGAGTCTTAGGGTTTCGGGAGGATAATATACACCAGAGGGGAGTGCCAGGGGTGGACCAGGGCGGCCACACCACCTGGTGGCGCGGCCTAGGCTGGCCCGCGCCAGGGGGTGGTGTGGGCCCCCTGTGGCCCATCTCCAGCCCCCCTTCTGGCTTCCTTCGTCTTCTGGAAAAATAGGATTCTCCATATATTTTCCCGGATTTTCTGATCTTCGCGAATTTTGCCTCCAAACAACACCTTTTTCATCAGAATTCTGACTGCAGCGGTCCATGCTCCAAAAGTCATCAACCATGCAAAAACAGATGAAATAACATAAGTATCACCTCTCAATATGAAATATATCAATGAATAACAGTGAATTATGACATAGAATAGTGATGCAAAATGGATGTATCAACTCCCCCCAAGCTTAGACTTCGCTTGTCCCCAAGCGAAACTGAGCTCAATAAACATGACCTCGGGTTTATGGAGTGAAGAGTCGATAAAAGAATACGGACAAGAAGCATCACATTCATCAATACATAGATCATAATAGAAGACAACTCACTATTATATAACTCAACTTGCAAAGAGTAAAGTAAACACAATAAAGATACATAAAGTAAATCATAATTCGTAATGGAAAACTTAGCTCTTGGTCGAAGAATAGTTGATAATTTGCTGGAGTTCACAAATAACTGGTTTTCAATGATAGCTTTCAAAGTAGTAAACATCAAGATAAGAGCAATGTGCAAAACAAGGAACATAAGCAACATGAGTGAATAAATCATCATATGAAAGAATGAAACACAACAACTCAAAAAACTTGCTGAGATAGAAGGGAATAGGTTTACTGACTCAACTAAAAAAATAAAAGAAGGGCCCTTCATAGAGGAAGCAGGGATTGCAAGTCTCATAAAGAGCTCCCAAAAATTATGATACTTACTAGCTTTCAGCTCTCATTGCCCCTATCATAGGCATCTTTAGGTGATTAAGGTTAAAGTGACACAACTAAGAGGATGTGCTTGACAAGTTATAGGTTGAAATCTCATGCCCCTTACTTATGAGTACCGAACCTCATGCTACTCAACTTCAGTCACGAGTAAGCTCTTGTCATTGTAAATACATGTGTATCATTGAGAACCGCCAACGGGGTACCCCTTGCACATGACACAGGAGCTATCCCATAATCAAAATGACAAGGCAAGCAGACAGTGAGCATCTCAGCGATCTTTTTATTTGCTATTTGCATAGGTTTTTATTGAGGATGCTTCATAGAATGCTCACTATAGTTATGCTGCAAGTTTCCACCATGATTAGGCATGGCTTAGGCTAGCGGTCCAGGCATTTCTCTAACACACATATAAACTCCATGATCTTACAAGTTCCCCTTTTATTTCACACCGCCGGGATCCATAGGCAAAAGAATCATGATATCAACTAGGTACAAAGTACCATGGCAGTGTTGAAAGTGTTCCCCATGATACATGGTTCTGCTAACTTCAACTCATAAAGTGCAAGCATATACGCAACAAAGAAGGACCCAATGGCTCAGGTTATTAAATGCAAGAAAAGTAAAGTGTGCCATCAAGTTTGTGAGAGCTTTAGTCACTAATTTTCACATAACAAGTTTAATTTGGGAGGTACATAAAACAAGAATTTACTTGGAATAGCAATAATTTACTAGGTAGGTATGGTGGACTCAAATGGCATGGGTTTGGTTTAAAGGAAGTGGATGCACGAGAAAATTTCCTCTCAGTACAGGTTTTTGGCTAGCACGGCTGGGTAGCAAGTATAAGAGTTGAAGAAAATAAACAAACATAGAAGTGATAAAGACAAACATGCAATCTTCCTTGGAAGCACAAAAGATCTTAACTAGAGAATACTAGACTCATGAGCAAATCAAGAAAGAAAGACGATGAAATTATTTTTATTTAGAGGTACTTTTATCTTTTTCAATCAACTCTCAAAAATAGTGTTGCTACTGACCGAGCCAGGTTTGCCAAAACCAACTAAATTAACTCAATGATCCCAAAGTGATATACCAATACTAACAACAAGATCAATCATATAACCACGAATTGAAAACTAATATAAGCTATGAAAAAGAGTGAATGATAGAACTTCTCATTAATACTCCATAACGGCAACTCACACCAAGGGATACATATCTAACGAGAGAGGGGGCACTTCCATAATGCAAACCATCCTACATAATAACTTCTCTATTCATGATATGACTCTACTAAAAAGGTAAAAATATAGAAGATAGTGATGTGATACCGCGGCACTCCCCCAAGCTTGGAACAAACCAAGGGGATGCCAAACCTGATGACGAATTACTCCTTCGGTGGTGGTGGTAATATCTCGATGAGCTCTCTGATAAGTTTCCCCAAGTCCTCAATCTCAAAGGTGAGATTACGAATCAGCTGTGAGTTTTGCTCAATGCGGCTCATGATCATGTCGGGTTGAGAATTCCAGCTCTTGCTATTCTTTCCCCACTCTTCCTCCTTGAAGTCTTCTTTTCCTGCATGGCTAGAACGAGGCAAATCCCAATTGGAGGGTAATTTCCCCTTGGGCATATTATGGTATTGATGCTCATGGATAAGGGTATGGAAAGGGTTCTTGGTGTGCGGAGGAAGTGACCGTGGAGCCAAACGGTGACGAGGAGCTTTCCCCCCAGTCTGCATCCGTGCAGTCCTTCTAACCCTGACAGGTTTTGTCACCACTCCAATGCTTACAATGGTAGTGCCGGTGTGCGTATGTTGGCCTTGCTCCTCTTCACCTTCACTCTTGATCTCCTTCTCCTTCTCGGGATCTTGGAGGTCTTCCTCCATAGGCTCCTTCCCTTTCTCCTTGGCGGATACCATTGTGCTTCTAAACCTTAAAAGAGTATGTCCTGGCAGAAACAGATCGAAACGAAAACATGACGAAAACACGATATACGAACCTCGGGGGATCCAGGGGATTATATATCACGAAATTTCACAACAAAAGGAAGTTACTAGGATAAAACGAGTCGGAGGCGGAGTCCGGAGTGGCCACACCACCTGGTGGCGCGACCAGGGGTGGGCCCACGCCACAGGGTGGTGCGAGCCACTCTGGCTCCGTTTCCGTCCCTTTTTTGCTTCATAACCTTTCTTATTGTCTGAAAACTGCAAAAACATTGTTGGATAATATTTTCGCGGAACTTTTATTACCAGAACTGTTACCTATTTGAAAACGGACTCTGCAGGTCTCTGAATTTCGTCCTTGATAGATTCTTCCGGAGTCACCACTTGAATAACATCAATATCTTCATCTTCATACACTTATTACTTGAGTCATAAAACCTTTCACTTCCTTATTACACCATTATCTCCACTAACCCTGAAACTTCTTTCACACAAAACTTCACACAGTTCTCATTAGCAACATTAGTATAAGTGAAGTGATAAAACCCTTTGAGTCCAACTTCGACTGCAATCCATCAAAACATAAGCTACTGTAGCAACTCCTTCCGAAAACCCAAGAAGAATCCAAAAAGGAAATCGATTAAAGAAGCAAATGCAAGAGTGGCAAAATCTGTCAAAACAGACCAGCAGGTAAAGATAAATTTTTTCGAAAATCTTATGTTGCTCAAATGAAAAAGTGCAAAACTAAAGAAAGTTAAATAACAACCCTAGGCATAAGCACAAAAAATTACAGCTCGGTGAAGCACAAAAATCTGTTTCGGGACAACAACTTCCCCAAATATTACTTCTCTCTCATTAGAGGTTGATCTTGACACAAAAACCAAACAAAAAAAAGATCAGGAGCGGTTATTACCAAAGTAATAACTTCCAAGACTCAAAGAAACAAAAACAAACTAAAAGCAAAAACAAATTGGGTTGTCTCCCAAAAAGCTCTTTCTTCATAGCCATTAAGATGGGCATGATAATTTTGAAGATTCTCACATAAGAATATGAATTGAGGCGAAAGGGAGCATTAATAAGCAAAAATACACACGTTTAAGTCTTACCCACTTCCTATGCAAGGGAATTTTGTAAACAAACAAGTTTTTGAAACCAAAGGCTACTAGCACAGGAAGGAAAAAGAAGTGCAACATAAAAACTTTCAGCATAAAACGAGGAAACTTGATATTATTGAGATGCATAAGAACACGTTTTCCTCTCTCATAATAACTTTCAGTATCATGCATAAACTTAACAATATAGCTATCATCGTAACAATGATCATTTATTCTAACAGAAAACACAGGAATACTAGCTCTCATAACACTACTATGTGAAACAATATTAGAGGTATCCTTACAAAGGATAGTGTGTCCCTCTTCTACGTATTTAATAACAAAGTCTTTCACATTTGCTATTGTGGATTCATCAACCATTTGTTTATCAGGTTCAACAACTTTACTTGTACTTTCGTTAACCATACTAACTATCATAGAATGTTCCTTTATCTTAACTGGGAAAGGCATTTTCTCAATGTAAGGTTTAGGTAAAACATGATTAGTAGTATAAACTTCAGTATTTGTTGCAGGAACACTCTCAACAATGTCTTTATAAGGTTCATGATACTTATTCCACTTCTTTTTAGGCACTTCAATGTAGGAAGCAAAAGCCTTAAAATAAGAAGCAATAGCTTGAGAGTCTAGACCATAAGCATTTTTAATGTTTTGAAAGCAATCAGTTTCCATAAAAGATTCAATGCATTCATAATCATAATTTATACCTGACTTTCTACCTTTGTCATTCTCCCAAGCTTTAGCATTGTCTTGAATACGGTCCAGAAGATCCCATTTAGCTTCTTCTTCCATGCGAGTGAATGATCCAGCACAAGAAGCATCCAATAAATCCTTGTCATATAGAGGGAGCCTTGCATAAAAGTTATTGATAATAATATTGTTGGGGAGCTCATGAATGGGACATTTGAGCATTAGTAACTTCAGTCTCCCCCAAGCTTGAGCTGTACCCTCTCCATCAAGAGGCCAAAAGTTGTATATTTGATTCCTATCCTTATGAATCTCACTAGGAGGATAAAACTTTGAATAAAAGAGAGGCACTATTTCCTCCCATTCCAGAGCTTGACCATTCTTCAGCAGCTTATACAATTCCTCAGCTCTTCCTTTTAGTGATAATGAGAATAAATTCTTCTTAACTTGATCTGTAGTAATACCTGCACACTTGAACAACCCGCATAATTCGTGTATAAAGAGTAAATGATCACCAGGATGGACAGTTCTATCTCCAACATAATAGTTATCCATAACACGATCAATAATCCTTGTAGGTATTTTGAAAGCATCATTCTCAGGAGGTGGTGGCTTATCTACTACCTTAGCAGTGGTAGTAGCATTACCAAATAAGAAACTCAGCGAATTATCCATAACAAAAATAAAGCAACTAGCATAAGTAAACAATACTCACAGTAGAGGTTGCCTTTACCAGTTCCACTCTCCAATAGCGCTTCACTCCCTGGCAACGGCGCCATAAAATAGTCTTGATGCCCCACAAGTATAGGGGGTGTATCGCAGTATTTTTGATAAGTAAGAGTGTCGAACCCAACGAGGAGCAGAAGGTGCTGGCTAGTGGTATGGATCAGGAATTCTCTACAAATACTTAGCAAACGGATTTTTAGGGGTTTTTGATAAAACAAATAAACGAAGTACGAGTAAATAAAAGATAGTAGGAATAAATGTAGCAAGTGGCCCAATCCTTTATGCAGCAAAGGACAAGCCAGTTGTATTACTTAAGATGACCAAACGTTCTTGAGGACACATGGGAAGGCCGTCAAGTGCTTTCGCTTCATATAGTCGATTAATCTTCTTTAGCTTGCTAAGTGTTGTGTGGGTGAACCTGTGCTAATGTACCGCCCTTCCTAGGACTAATACATACTTGTGATTATACCCCTTGCAAACATCCGTAAGTACAAGAAAGTAATTAAGGTAGAAACCTAACCACAACTTTAAACTCTAAGACCCTTACGTCCCTGGTGCAATGGTTTCCTAACGGGGGTTCATGTTTCTGTCACTCCGGCAACCCCTACGATTAGTATCCAAATACACAATGCATTCCCCTAGGCCCATATAGGTGAAGTGTCATGTAGTCGACGTTCACATGACACCACTAGAAGAAGTACACCACAACTTAAATATCAAACTATTGAATCTTTCTCAACACAATTCCACTACTAACAACATGACTTCTCCCATGTCCTCAAGAACAAAATGAACTAATCATAAGACATCATATGGATCATGATCAGAGATAGAATAATGATGTATAACAATCTGAACATAAACAATAATTCAATGGTTCACTCAATAGCATCAACTACAAAGAGTAATCAACACCGGGAAAGTTTCCCCTATGAACTATGCAAGATTAACCGCAATTGTTACAACAATATGGAGATGGTGATGAGGGTGCTGATGGTGATGATGGTGGTGGTGATGATGATGATGATCCCGATGAAGTCCAACTTGGTAGTGGTGTTGATGGCGACGATCTCCCCTCTCCGGGAAGGAATTCCCCCGGCAGAAATCTGTCTGCCGGAGAGATCTTTCTCTCTCGCTGTTTTCCGCCCCGCAGAGGCAGCGGAATCTTTCTGTGGTCACTCCCCGAGTCTTAGGGTTTCGGGAGGATAATATACGCCAGAGGGGAATGCCAGGGGTGGACCAGGGCGGCCACACCACCTGGTGGCGCAGCCTAGGCTGGCCCGCGCCAGGGGGTGGTGTGGGGCCCCTGTGGCCCATCTCCAGCCCCCCTTCTGGCTTCCTTCGTCTTCTAGAAAAATAGGATTTTCCATGTATTTTTCCGGATTTTCTAATCTTCGTAAATTTTGCCTCCAAACAACACATTTTCCATGAGAATCCTGACTGCATCGGTCCATGCTCCAAAAGTCATCAACCATGCAAAAGATGAAATAACATAAGTATCACCTCTCAATATGAAATATATCAATGAATAACAGTGAATTATGACATAGAATAGTGATACAAAATAGACGTATCAGTCACCTTGAGCGCTAGATGGTTCCAACAAACACCACTATTTCATAGAGACATCTAACTCCTAATGTAACTTATAACAAGTATTTGTAATCTCTAGCCTAAGTGCCACCATGGTGTGCACACTGCCAACTTGACACACGTGGGGAGAGCAGAGATCTATTGAAGCACTTGAGTAGCAATGTTGATTACAAAGCTCATGATCACAATATGATCATGCACAGAGGGAGAGATGAACACATAGCTACCGGTAGAGCCCTTAGCCTCGAAAAAGAACTACTCCCTCATCATCATGGGAATCAGCAACGGCGATGGAGATGGTGGTGGAGATTGATGGAGATGGCTCCGGGGGCAATTTCCCATCCCAGTAGGGTGTCAAAACAGAGACTTTCTATCCCCCGAATCTCCCCTTCGGTGGCGATGGTGCTGTGGAACTTTTCGTTGCTGGAGGCTAGATTCTTTAGGGTTTTCTCATCAGAGGCTTCTTATAGGCGAAAGGGCAATGTTAGAGGGTGGACCAGGGGCCCACACCACCTGGTGGCGCGGCCAGGGGACCCGCGCCACCACATGGTGTGGCCAGCCCCTGGACCCTCTCCGTCTCATCTTCTGGCTCCGTGAGTCTTCCGGTAAAATATCGACTTTGGCTTTTGTCCCGTCTAATTCCGAGAATATTCATTTTCTGACTTTTCTAGAACCAAAAACAGAAGAAAACAGGCAACTGGCACCATGGCATCTTGTTAATAGGTTAGAACCAGAAAATGCATAAAAGTATCTCAAAGTATGAACAAAACATAAGAAAGTAGATATAAAACATGCATGGAACATAAAAAATTATAGATACGTTTACGACGTATCAATATGGAACCATCTCAGTCGACATGCATGAGCCGCGCATGATCTCTGGATAAGGACCTTCCTTTACAAGTACTATAACTAGAGCTTCAACAGCTTCAGTCCTAGAGCTGGTGTGCATGATGGTGATGGTGTCGATGATGAACTGATGATGCATATGATGTACATTTTTATTGTAGCTAGGTCCTAAAACCTTCTTATGGCTTGTATATTTTTATGAGGTGGTATATATCAACCCCTCATGTGATGGAGAACTAGTGGAGGTAGGATGACACCCACTTGTGGTGTGGTGTAGGTTAACACCATATGTGGTGAACCAGCACAACACTACATGTTCTAATGCACAAGTCATTGACATAGTACTCACGAATTACCATTTTGTAAATATTACATCCCTCAGAGTGGTACAATAAAAACATTGAGGGTCTTAACTTTACGTGTTTATCATATCAACCAGAAGAGTACAAAAGATTCTTTGTATCCTCTTTGGTCTAGAGAGGATTCATATTTCAATTCGGACTAAATAGCTTGACTATCAATGGCACCACTATATTTAGTACCACTGTAGTTCAACAACTTATTTAGGTAATAAGTCTATTGATACCTTCGATCCGGATTCATGGATGTAGTACAATAGGTTTTTCCCTAGAAAACCTAGGTTTAATCGAACCTTGGAAAGCAATGCTAAAAGGAAATAAAAAGGACATGTCTACAAGAATTTTTTTATTTTTTTTATCTTAGTTTACCAGACCAATCTAGTTTACTTTTATAATGGGTTGAATCAATGGATGGAGATAGGCCAGGGTTGAAGATCCACCTGCAGCTACACATCATATGGGATAAAAGATAATACTCCCTCCGTCCCAAAATGTAAGGCGCCTAAGCTTTAGCCAAAAGTCAACATATTCTATGTTTGACCAAGTTTATACGAAAAAATATGAATATCTACAATATCAAATGGACATTTTGAGAAACTATACATTCTGGTGAATCTGTTGGTATTGATTTGGTATTGTGACTGTTTATAGTTTTATGTATAAATTTGGTCAAACTTAAAATAAGTTGACTTTTGACTAAAGCTTAGACGCCTTATATTTTGGGACGGAGGGAGTAATAAGCATAGTCAAGTGTAATGGTTGAATATGAATAATCTCTTGTGGGCAACACATCCTAATATACTAGAGCCCCCGTGATGCAGCGGGCATAGCAATAGTCTTTTAATCCAACCGAGTGCACCACGAAGCAATGGGCTACAAACGATTATTAAGTGTAGAACACATATCAAAGCATTAAGTGGTGATGTTGTTGTGATCCCGAATGGGTCGCTATGCAAAGACCGTACTACCCTTTCTGTCACTGGGGTTCCTATGAGATCGTCACTAGCCAAGTATCTCACCTCAAGCCTTTATCAATCTATGGGATCTTGGGTATCTATAAGTCCAAAGATCGATGCAAGAGACAAAGAAACAAAAGATACAAATTGCTATTGCAAACAAAACACAATACTCCCATGAGTTAGATGCACATAATTGCTGCGAGGTTTCTCCCCAACCCGCAGATCGAGCCGCACCATACCCGAGTGAATCCCCACTCGTTCGCTGCCGAGGCCGTCATCCACCTAACCTTCTCAAGGCCCTCCTCATTGATGATCTTAGGGAGCAGAAAGGAGTTGTGGCTTGATGACGGAAGACCCGCCATGACCGGAGCATCGTGTGCTCTTTTAGGTGCCATCACAGAATCCTAGAAAGGCGAAGGTGAGGCAATGGAGCGAAGGCCAGAAGGAAGCGGCGGGGGAAGAGGGCGAAGTGGATAGTCCTATGTCGGGCTTAGGCTTTTATGGAAGGAGCGATCCTCGAGGCCAAACAGTGGAGACAAAGGTTCCTGTATCCGATGGGCACCTCCCGACTCTGACTACACGTGGAGGTCACGGATGAGCCCCTCTGGCGATCATGCCCTAACACGATCAGGTGCGGGCCCAACTCCAGTTGGTCCCTTGACTTCCTCACCCCTCTAGCAGACGCGTGCAAGTCAAACACCCGGAGGCTACTATCGGGCCATCGGTACAGGGGGTACCGCGTCCTGTTAAGTTGCTGGGCCCACATCACGCTCTCCTTGGAGGGCTCAAGAGGTGCACATCCCTCTAGAGGCCATAAGAGGCCTCGGTAAGGGTGCATGTGTCGGATGAGCCCCGAGCGTCAAGAAGAACCCTTGGCGAGGCATCGTCGAAGGGCACTGCCATAACTTCACCACAACAACAAGACGACAATCAAACGTGCATCCCAAGATGCGCCCTGTCCTCCTTGGTAAAGCAAGATGTTGTTTGGTCGCTTCAGTGTTAAAGTTAGGCTAACGACACTAGGACCCCGTGAAGCCCTACATTGTCACTTCGGTGCAAGAATACTAAACATGACGCAATGCCATGGGGGAGGCATCATCCGTGACCGCAGCATTGGACCTAAGCACCGCGGAAGGGGTGGAGTCGGTCCACATAGGACAAGTGTGTGAGTTGGCGATCATTTGGCGGGAACGTGGAGATCCTTCCTGGCCAGATTTGGGGGAAGAGGCCTGACTCCACTATAAAAGGAGGGTCACTCCAACCTTAGAAGGGAATCGATCCTTGGGATCTAAAACCCTAGACATTCATCCTCCATTGTACCCTCGTGAGACACCGCTGGCAATACAACCAAGCATAAGTAGGGACTTTACCTCTCACGAGGGTCCTGAACATGGGTAAAAAAACCTATGTCCACTCTCTGTCATGTGCGAGCTCTGCCGTTGATGATAAGACCCGAACGCGTGTTCAGCTCCCTCTTAGACTCAGGGATCATTGGACCCCTTGTTCCTTCACAGGACGCAAGTCTCCGACAAATTTTCTATGCTAAATTCTTTGTTTTATGTACTGATTGGCCCTCAAGTGATACCCATAGAGCCCATAAAACTTACCATATCGTCATCCACCAAGCCTATCCTATATAATTGAGGACCACATCCTCTTCCTCCACACTGTCGCACTTCACTGCTAACCCTAGATCTTAGCCTCTCCCTCTTTCCCCTCCAAAAACTGCATCTCATCTGGTCTCCCTCTTTTCACTCCGACCCCCTAGATTTCATCAGGGCTTTCCCTTATGTCCACTCTGAACACAGATGTGCCCAAGCAGTCCACAGTCAGTCAAGTTGACTTATCTGCTCAACTCTCAGTGGAAGTCCTCCACCGGTCATGTCCATGTTTGTTATCCCTTCTTCAAAGTGCGTTTTGCTGATTTCTTCATGCCCCTTTTGCTAATCTATCATTCGTTTCTGTTTTAGATCCATGACCCAGAGGCTGGCTAGAACAGACTCACCAAGCCTGGCACGCTGATTGTTGGCGAGGTCATTAGCACCTGTCGTGACAACAATAGCGGCTAGATCGTCGACGAGGTCAATATAGCATGGCTTGAATATGATGGTGGTCAGAACCGCATCGCGGAGATCGTACATGCGCCTCATCAAGGAATCCACGAAAGCATGGTTTTGGTATAACCCTCCATCCCAGAATAAGGGACGGAGGGGATTAGATATGTAGGAAAAGAGATTATGATATCTCATAATTAGATGTTATATTTTAATTAATGTAATATGATTTATCAATGAATTTGATACCTTAATAGAATCCAGCATTTGATTCAAATCAACACGCTTCCAGATGATTTCGTTTGTACTAATTGTAATTAATAGTAGTGCCACTGAAAAGTGTACCAAGCACGGCGAAGCAGTTTCACTATTTATCTGCAAGTATTGGCCCCGCAGTGTTTCTTATACCGAGGCGCATCCTCTGCCGCACCGTAGAAATGCTAGCTCAGTGGATCACGTTGAGCCGCTCCAAAAAATCCACCACCGTTTCAGAATCCCCGACGCAGTTATCCCTGGCGCCTTTTTTTACCGTGCCAGCGCGAGCGCGGTGACTAAGGCTATACCTTGGCATCTATAAGCGTCAGCGCCCGGGCTCCGTGTTGTAGTATCAAGGAGAGTACTTGGGTACATAACCCCATACTAGTACCCAAGAAGGACACTGATATACTCTGCATGTGCGTAGACAACATGTCCTTGAATAAGCATTGCCCGAAGGACCATTTCCTCTGCCACGGATCAACCAAATCATCAACTCCACCACAAGTTGCAAATAACTCTCATTTCTTGATGCCTACTCAGGCTATTATCAGATTCGAATGAAAGTGGAGGATCGGGAAATAACTACTTCATCACGCCCTTTGGAGTATACTGCTACAATACCATGCCCTTCGGGCTGAAGAACGCGGGTGCCACCTACCAACGGGCCATGCTCCACCTTGCAACTATGAGATCAATGGCCCACATATCCCAAAGGATAGTACCTTACCGATGGCATCTATCGAAGGTGGGTCGACATTTGTGAAGACAACCCCGAGCCTCTAGCTTAGATGAAGTGTCACTTTTATTTGCTCCAAAAGTGTTGTAGGAAGGATGTGGAGTGTGCGTTTGGTGTCTTGCAATCTCGATTTGCGATCGTCACACACCCTGCTCTTACTTGGTCTCAAGATTAGATGTGGGAGGTGATGAATGTTTGTGTAATCATGCACAACATGACCATCGAGAGTGAGCACAAGCATCCGGTGAATGGCGTTGGTCGGTATAAGTGGTAGGGTCCACTCGCCGATGTTGATCAGGTGCCCGCAGAGTTTAGAGACTTTGTTGCCAGGCAATGCGGAAATCCGTGACCTAGATGGTCACAAGCAACTCCACCCGCTTCATCAAGTTGAACTTCAAATTATTTCAGTTGTATTGTATGACATATTTTGTTCCCAAACCTCGATTTATTTTATGTTCAAAGTTGTTTATTGCGTGAGAAAAACAAATTTGGGACGGAGTTTGGCTTTTGCTTTTTGCCGGAGGAACGTTTGGAGAAAGCGGGTGGAGATTTGTGTCAGCAGCTGATGCACTTCAGTTATTATTAGTAGTAAATCCCAAATGCTAAAAAGCGAGTAAATATATTATGTTGGCAGCTGCAGTAATAGAAGGAAGTACTGACTGAATTTAAAACGGGAGATAGACATGGACGGAAGCAGGCAAGGCAGATCACCACGCGCCAATCACAGCCGCCCGTCCGTCCCCTGCTGTACACACGCAGTACATGTGAAGAGAGAGAGAGAGTATGAGACTAGAGAGTACAGATAGAGAGAGAGGACGAGTGCAGGCCAGGTTGCAGCTTTCCGTTTATGCCCACGCCACAGCAAAAAAGGGAGCGACGTCGTCGTCGTCGTCCCGTCCGTCGCTCGCATTTACCACTCTCCTCCTCTACTCTTCCTCCTCCAGAGGAGCAAGCAACCACCTTCCTTCCAACCGGAGATCGGTTTCTTCTGCTGTCGCTTTCCTCCCCATCCCCTGCTCCGCTCGCCCTTCTTCTTCTTCCTCCTACTCCTCCAGCTGCTGCCGCCGCCGCCGCTGCTGGGAGAGGATTGAGGATTCGGCTCGGCTGGGCTGGGCTGGAGAGGGCCGGCGGACATCATCATCGGCGCCATGGGAGGTAAGTAGGTCCGTACGTGCTAATTTCTTGATTCCATGGTTCTCTTCTTGGTCTGCTCCGTTTCTTTCCTGAAATCGTTCCTTCCTCCGGGTTTCAGATGGGGGAGGTTTGCACTTAATTCGTATCCAATTACTCATTTTCGTTCTCGTCCATTGCTCTGGTTTTTTTCACTCTCGTTCACTCGGCATTAATTCGGAAATAACTCATGTTTATTAGTTCTGGGGGGGATGGATTAAGTACAACCCATGGCCCAGAAAGCTGTCACCGTCACATTTCTTCTTCCACTCACTCACTCACTTCTAAAACCGGACCAAGATCAGATTAAACAACCGACCGATCGGAGAATTCCGGCGTTAATTTGGATCTGGATAAAGGGGAAGGTTCCCCCCGATGCAAACGTATTCCTCTTTCTCGGATTCCTGGGGCTACCCAAAGATCCATCCAACCCAACCCAATCCAAAGCATGGGCTTCGTTGTCAGGCAACGGGGAAAAAGAATTCCCCCCTCCTCCATCTTCTTTCCCTCCACCACCTTTCCTCCTTCACACAAAACCCTTTCCCAGTCCCCAGCATCCGATCCCTCAGCTCCCTCCTTCCTCCTCTCTGCATTCCCAAGTGACCAGGCAGCGAGCTCGCTCTGTTTTCTATCCGGACCTTTTCTGATGGATGGCGCCTCCCTGACTTTGCTTCCATTCCATTGCGCTGCTGCTGCTGCTGCTGCTGATGACCTCTGGATGCTTGTCTTCTTGTCTCAGCCCTACCACTGCCGCTACTAGCTAGCCACACTCCCTGCTTTCTCTCTCTCTCTCATAAAAAAAAGGAAAGGAAACAAAGTTGCTGTTCACTCCCTTTGCTCTCTCCTCTCCTCCGCCCCTTATTAAAGCGAGCCCCCTCCTCACTCCGTTCATGTCTTGTGATGAATGCGTACGTTGGCGCGAGAGAGAGATACCGTTGCTGCTGCTAGGATTCGCGAGGGCGCTTTCCGGGTGACCTTTTGGGATGGTGGATACGGAGGACGAGGAGAAGGAGAAGAGGAAGCCGGTAGCGGTGGTTGGGCTCACGAGGAGGCACGTGACTCCCCCGCCTTCGACTCCTCCCCCTGCCGGTACGCGTGCTGTTCCCAGCCTCCTCCAATGGCATCTCTCTCCCCTGTGTTCAGAACCAGAGGATTGGTTGCAGTGATTGGGGGAACAAACTCTGATGCTGTTGCTGCTGCTTTCTCTCTCATCTTTCCCAAAATGCCCCTTATCTTGTTCTGATACACCATCTCTCACTCTCTATCTCCTGGGGCTGCAGCTCATTTTTGTTTTTGTTTTTTTAGACTTCTCTAATTGGGTTTAAGGATCTTTTCTCGGAAAATTAGCCCCTTTCCTGTTAGTGCCCACTGAGGCTGGCGGTTGGAGACTAGTAAGTAAATCATTGTCTAGAGACTTGAACCACATAACAGTAGTAGTACTACTGTACTCCTTCCGATTGGCTGGAGACCACCACTAGTAGTACTATACCAATAAAATGGAGATCAAACTCTCCTCAATTTAATTTCTCCAAATTAAAAATTGATGCTTGAAATTTATATCCAGGGGTAAACTTTTTCTCTCTTCCTTTTTCTTTCTTTCTTTCTTTCTGGTTTTGGATGGTTGGATTAGGTGAAGCTCTGTTTTCGTGAAGAAAGAAAATGATTTCCGGGGAGATATTGGTGACGCTTGTGTGGCCTGGGGTCGTAACGCTTGGCACCTACTGCATGTGCCGACGTGTAGACAGATATATGCACACGTACGTACGCAAGCCTTAAGCTAGTGTGCTTCCTCTCTGTCTGTCGTCCTTTCCGCAACAGAAATGGCCCTTTCTTGTGGATGTGGAGTATCAATCCAGAATGACACCACATAAATGGAAGAGATATATACCATGTGCACAAGTAATTTATTATGTATTTTTTCTGACACAATTTATTATTATTATTTTCCTCCTGCTTTCTTTTTTGAAACACTGCCTTTTTTATCTACTTTTCTAAAAATTAAAATAATGGGTTTAAACACCTGGAGCAAGTAGTACTCCCAAGTACGGCGGTGCACGCTCTACACACCACGTTGCTTGACAGCGGATGCTCATCAACTAAGCTGTCAGTCTGATGCCACTCTCGCTCTGAACATTGTTTCCAGATAGCAACAGAAACGAGAGCGAGGGTGCCGATCACACCACCGAGTTCCGGCGTAAGAAGGGGAAAAAGCCCAAGGCGCCCCTGAAGTGGAGATCAACCAACAGCGACATGAACAACCGCAATGGCGAGGCGGAAGGTTCCGACGGAGACCGCGCCGGCGACGAAGACACGGTCCTCTCCTCACTGGCGGCGGCCGGTAGTAGCTTCAGGAGTCTGATCAGTAGTAACAGCAAGGGAGTGAGGACCCTCGGAATTGGAAAGGTGACGCCTTGTTTTGCTGCCTTCTCTGATCAGCTTCACTCCCATCATTTAATTTAGTCCTTATAACAACGAAAAGGTTCAGTCATTTGTCTCCCTGCTCTTTATGCACACATATTGATTTATTCTTTTGTTTTGCAAATTCAAAGGTGGCTGCGGGCTGTGATGCTGTGGACCCACCGGTTCCTAGGAAATTGAGATCAGGTATAGTACTAATCACTGCATTTGCTGTCTCATAAAGCTTGGAATAGGGACAGCTTTGTCCTTTACTCTTTCCATCTTTACCTATTCATTTGCAGATTGCATAGGACCATCTGTGCCTAATGGTCTGCAGATATGATGCCTAACCAACAATACCAGTGATTTTACATAGATAATAAATAGTAACATAGTATATTTTCTAGAAAAAAGTAGTAATCGAGTACAATGTTCAACACCAAAACTAACGTACCTGGTCCTTTTTTTTTTGCGGGTACCTGGTCCTTGAATATACTTTCTTTCTAAGAGCTCCTGGTAGATCCCTGAATCTAAATTTGCTATTCTGGCTCCTACTTTCAGCCATAAATAAGCGCGCCGGTCGAACTGTCTCTTCATCACCACGGCATGTCAAGAAGAGACGTCATCTTTCAGCTATCAGCGCTCAGATTTTCCTCATGGACCACGAAACAAGGTTCGACGAGACCAGGGTATGCATTTTTATGCTTCAAAACTTCTCTACATCTTCTCTGTGACGCAAGGCTGGAATTTGGAAGTGAACTATGGGTTCTTGCTTGCTTGCAGACATCAAATCCCTTCACACAGGAGGAGGAAGTTCTTGCTGATACTTTGCTGGCACTGTCCCAAAACGCTCCTCTTTCTGAGCCAACAGAAGCAGAAATGGGAAGAAAGGGAGAAGATATCTCGACCATAGATGTTGCCTCGACTTCTTGCCCCAAAGGTTCATCTGCACCCTGTCTCTTACTATCGCTGCATCATACTAATCATCAAGATTGTACATTTTCAATCATATACCGCGTCGATAATTTGGGTGTGGTTACTCCTACAGGAGCTATGAAGGAGGATAACAAAATGGTAGTACTGCCAATTGATGATGGTGAAGTGGTTATCCGGCCTGCCCAGGTAGATCAACAAGTGGAACAAACTGGCAGCATTCCACAAGAAAATCCCGATTTAAATGCTCCCCACAACAGCATAATTCTACATTCTCCAAAAGATGGGAAAATACAGGACCTTTCTTTGGGACTTGTCACGACTTCTTCAAACCCATCTAAAGACTCCTCCAATAACAGGTAGGAATAGCTGGTGTATATCCTCAGTCTGTTACCTTGGTCTTATGGTTGAAGCTACCCTTATGTTTATCTCTGTTTGCAGTGCTCGGAAGCAGCCGAAAGTGCACTTCGATGGTAATCTAAGTCTAACTAATCCGACAAAGTCGGAGGCTCCTCACTGGCTGGTATTGCTTTTTTGCCGTCTGAGAGTACTGATGTACTTCGATTTAGTCCTATAATGTTTCATGAATTCACCATAATATGATTTTTGTACAGGTGAATTGCAGTAAACCTGGTTTTCTGGTACATAATAGGACGAAAGATGGGAATAACAGTGTCCAAGGTAATCCTTAGCTTCAGAATGCCATGGCAATTTGCTTATGACACCATTCTACTGAAATGCCGGTGGTGCTGTGATTACTTCTTAGCTAACTGTTGTTATTTCATCAGAATTTACGCGTCCGGTGCAGACTCCGTTACCTTCTAAATCAGAAGGGTATTCCACAAAGTAACTTGCTATCTAAAACTTTGACATTGTTTCTTACCACGATCTTTGCTCTTCAAAAGATTGTTAATGTATGTCTTTTTCCAGTCCCTCGTCAAGCACGTTGGGGCTACTCATAAAACCTGTCACCGGAACTTCTAAAGCTAGTGCAACTGAAAATAATCCAAAGGTCGGTGTTCTACCTGCATTACTTATATTGAAAGTATTTACCTCTTCTACTCAATTTTTGTTACATTATGTTTTCTAACTGAATAAATGTGAAAATAACGGGCAAGTCAATCGCTAAAATAATATTGAATACTCGCTGCTGAAAGAATCTTTTTTTGCAAATAAATGTTGAGCTTGAGCCCTTTGAACACTGAGCTGACAGTATGGATCTTTCATCTGCAGCTTTCCCTTTCCAAAAATGGTGAACCAACAAAGACATGGAAGAAAAGTATGACCCACGTTTATGTGAGTCATCTCATCCAAGCACAGTTGGACAAAGAGAAGGCGTCACAAAAACTAGTAAAACAGGAGGAAATGTCACGCTGCCACATCTCGACGCACCCAAGCGGCTCCATCATGAACAAGAGCAAGGCGCATCTCGACGCAACCCACCCGGTTCAGCAATCTCTTGGGTTTCGCGACGCGGCTGCTGGTCGGCAAAAGATGGTGAGTGTGTCTGCCTTTCAGTTGGCTGCCCACTTGTATTTCTTCTGTAATTCTTGCTTGACATGTTTATGTGGGCTCTTTCAGGTTAGTAGTAGTAGTCATATTGTGAACTTGCCCACATCGGCGGGATTCTCAGGGGCACAATATGTTCAGTATTTACATCCCCAGATGATCGCCCACCGTGGCCCGACGCCGTACCCGTATCCGCACCATCTCCCTTGTAGCAGAGGGAATTTAGCGCCTACGATGACAGTTCAGCAGGTTCTCCCTCTTTGCACACTGTTTCTGAATTTGTTAGTTCACAATGTAGACAAATGCACTCATCCAATTCATGAAATTCAAACAGTCTTACTGAATCTTGTTTATCGTTGTCCAGCAGCAGATGCAGCAGTACATGTGCAACCCGGGCTACGGGCCGCACCCTGGCCTACCGGCGAGCTCCACCGCCATGAAGCTCCAGCAGTTCACGCCGACTCCGCAGCAGCAGCAGCAGATGTGGCAGTTACATTTCTCCCAGTACCACCAGCCAAGGCCATCAGAAGGTGGCCCGCCGGTGTCATGGCAGAACAGCCGGCTCCAGGACATGTCATCCTCGTCCTCACTGCGACCATTACTGGCGCCGCGTCCTCCCCCGGCGATGATGCCGCCGCCGCCGCAGATGGAGCTCCTCTGCGCCCCGTATCATGGCAGCGGCGGCGGCGGTAGACGGCCGCCGCAGCTCAGGCTGATCTAGTGAAACTAACTGGCAAAAGTGCCATGTAAAAACTAAAGAAACCGAATTTCCTGGCGTCTGACAGAGGATGGTTCTGAAAAATCTACAGGTGGTGGTGTGAGTGACTCTCGGAGTAAATGGGACAAAGAAAGAGTGATTAGTGTAATTTGCAGTGCATCTGCAAACTTCAACAGCGTTTCTGATTTTTTTTTTGTATTCTGTTCGGTTATGCATAGTTGATTTTTAGAAATAATAAAATATACAGTACCTTCTCTCTGATCTCTCTTTTTTTAGCTGTTCTCTCTGATCTCTGTGGATACATACATAACGATGAAAATAAAAGCACATTTTCAGAGAATTTGTACAGTTCAGACTTCGGAATATACGAGGGAAGACATGAGAGATTCAGAAAGGTATCAATATCAGAGCAAAAACTTAGCGCACGGATTCCCACGCACACATTCAGCTAAACTCTCGCCTCTAACAGCCGAGGCAACGTTTCAGATGCAAGGAGGACATTTCGGCGGCCTGATCCAACGGTGCTCAGTTCTTGTCTTAAAGTGTGTAGCGTTGGCAGTGCTAATTAAACAAATTTAGATGTAATGGAGTTTATCTTTGTAAGCATGGCTCTTCTAGGTACTTGTTATAACCACGGAGAGCGGAAGGCTCGGCGGCATGCTATGAATAAACCCTAAACTTTATCGATGTTGCATTTTATCCTTCCTTACCTAGGTAGAGCCCCCCCCCCCCCCCCCCCCCCCCCCAACACCCAAAGAGCTCGGGCATTAACGATCTAGCGGGATCTTGACAAAGTGGTATAAGGGCGTCGATATGGCCATCTATCCCTTTACCCCTGCACCAACAAGAGGTTACCCGAGTTCATCACTCCGGCCGTAAAATCCCTCTGTTGTCATGTGTTCTGGCACTTGGTCACACTCGACTTCTCGCGAGCGGGAAATCACGCACCGCCACCACCATCATAGACGAGGAACACGAGGAGGATCAGCTCAAGGGGAAGCTACCGCGTGAAGTCTGATCCATCTACCACCGCCTCGACCGCCACGACAAGGTCGCCCCCGACTCCACCGCCACCCTCTCTACAATTCAAGGTGAGATGGTAAAGATGACTGCTATGGTGTCTACTTTAGCTATGAAATTCGCTAACTAAGTAGCATCTGAAGCCACAACCACCGCCAAGTGAGTTAGGTTGCCAAGTGAGTCCACTTATTAGTGACATCTTGCCACTATAATTAAATGAGGTGTGCTTCAGTGTCCCCCCCCCCCCCAATTTAAGTTTGCATGGGCTAGTTTTTATTTTGACCGGTTGAAACCTATATCCAGGCTATGTTTACCTCCGTATAGGTGTACTCGGTTGAGATGGGTATACTCCACGTTCTTACCGGCTGATACCACCTCCCGCTAACGCGATCTATGTCTATGCATTGAAATTTTGTTGTTGTTGCTGCTATATACCTCCCGATTTCCTTCTCCCGCAAGGATGTGAGTATACGTGTACGTGAGTATACATCTAAGAGGACCATACATGCTTCTGGTGGGTTCATACGGTCTTCGAAACGAATCGGTATCGAGTTTTTATTATCCAAGTTGGAAAAGGAGGGGGGACACCAAAGAAAAAGTGATAATTTAAATGTATTGATCATCCGTGGCTGCATTTTTTCATGTTGCAGCTTATTCTTAGGACGAGTAAGGTTATCGTTAAGGTTGCGAATCTACACTCAACATGTTTCATGTGGCGTGATGGACCTTTATTTATTGAACTATGTTATTTGAGATGGTTGTGAGCTAAGTAACTTTATAATAATTATATTCTTCGATCAAACGTTATAATTAATAATATGATACATTGATACTCTTTTATTTGTCAAAACTGTGTGAGCTAGCTAATCGATCCAAGGGACTAGCACTGTAAACACATGATCCAACCTGTAACGGCTTGGATCGTGACAAAACAACAACACCTGTAGTGCTCCAATGGCGTCAAGTTCCACGGAGTGCAGTGCATATGACATTCCTATTCCTCAATGGCTAGCTCACTAGGAAACATGTCTCCAAATAATGCAACATGGAAAGATGCAAAATATACCCAAGCAACATTCCATTTGTTCAAGCCTTGAAGCCTTGTGTTAGGGGGGGTGGGGGGGGGGGGGGGAATGACTGTCAGAACCTGTGCACACATTCAGTTAAAATATCCCTTCAGACAACCAAGGCAATGGTTCAGATGCAAGGATGGCGTTTCAGCCTGATCCAATAATGCTCGGTTCTCATCTTAAAGTCTGTAGCATTGGCTGTGTTTACCTAGTTAATTAAACAAGTTTACCTACAATAGAGTTTATCCTTGTAAGCATGGCTTCTCTGGATACTCGTTATAACTAGGGAGGGTGGGAGGCTAGACGGCATGCTATCAATAAGCCCTAAAATTTATCTATGCTACAATTGATCCTTTCTTAACCGTATAGTTTGAGCCCCAACTGCTCCACTGTCTTCCCCCTCGAGAGCACAGTCGTCAGCGATCTAGCGGGATCATGTAACACCCCACTTTCAACCCTGATTATTTGTCCACAATGCAAAAATCAGGGGGAACAACAACTTTTTCTTGCTTAATGGTGAAGCAGTTGTTTGCTTGTTTGTGCTTATGTCTCTGATTGTCTAGTAGCTAAGATACTTCTCTATCCTCTTCAAGGTTTACCAAAGTTATTTAACAAAAGACAATGTCTTGGCTCACTTCACCTATTCTCAAATATTCGGACTTTTCAAACAAGAGCTAAGCTTACTTTGTAAAACTAAAATGTCTTATTGGCTTCTATTGAGAAAATTATGTAGATCTATATGATACCATATCCCTATGTTTTCAAGATAGAACCTTCTAAATATCATTACCTCTAGTCTTTTCAAAATCTTATAAAAACTATTTCCTTCTCAATCTTGGTAGAAGTGCCAAGGGACTCTTACCTTCTTCAAAACACAATACCTTTCAAAGCTTCCCTTCTTTAGACCCTGAGTAATGTATGTGTGTAGGTAGTTCTCTTGAGATAATTGTATGAATTGCCTTGGTCTGTTGTCTTTAAACCACATTGTTTGAACTTGCTTGATTAGGAAGTGGTATGAGCTACCCTAGGAGCTCATCTTCTAGTACCTAAATCAACCCAACAATAAAACTTCTAAAACTCTTAAGAAATCCTCAAACCAACTCAATCTTCATCTCTCGTAAAAAACCTTGGGACTGCCAAATTGACTAAGTCTGAAAATGTATCAACATCCCATCTTGGAGTCTCTACCTATATTAATCCATGGACCTTTTAGGAAATGTACTTGAGCCATCTTGTAAACCATCATGAGTACTTATATATCACACCCTTGCCCTTGACTATATCATCCTTGGACCCACTTTCCCTTGATGGTTTTGTAGTCAAGAAAATAATCTTTTTCTGCCAATCTTATCAACATGCCTAATTTGGCAGAAGCTTCCAACTCCACCTAAACCTTTATTGGCCAACTATTTGCATGGTTGTGATTTTATTAACCTTGTCTATCAAACCACACTTCCCATGTTTCATTTGGAATCTTGTGCTTCTTAAACCAACATGGTTTTTGAGGCAAAATAATAATCTGTTTTGACACCCTTATTTTCAACAAAGTTTGGCATCAATCCTAGGAGAACCCAATCTTGATCATTGTCATCCCTTTGTACCATGCTGATATAAATCACATGGTATATCTATCCATCTAGCCCATGATTCAAGGGGAGATCTGAGCCCTTTAATATAACATGGTTTTGGTGGAATAAAAATATTCTGGCCCAAGATCCTTTTTCCTACTTTATTTCTTGGTTTCTTTAACTCAAATGTTGATCTTCAAAACCCAAGGTGTGCAAATGATAGATACACTATGTGAACATCATCTACCTTGGAGATAAAAAATTAATAAATACTTTCCCTAATTATTTTGGCCCAAAACAATTTATTCCTTCTTTTACAAAAACTTCAAAATGCTTCTTATCGAAGAAAGTTTATTTTATTAAGAAACACCTTTGCAACTCTAGGTACATCTGAGGCCTATATTATATTCCCTATTCCCCCACTTCGAAAATAAATATTTTTTAAGAGTTTTACTATTTATTTTTGCCTATTTTCCTAAATGGTAGAAATGAGAAAATAAATGTTTTTTATAATTTTTTAAATAAATCTTGGGAAAATTCACCAATGTGTGATATGGTATCTATCATCTCACACCAGAAACCCCACTGGGCCAATTAAAAATACCAAATTATCCCATAGAAACACATTCAACACTTTTTTAATAAGTGAGACTAAAAAGATCAGAAAAATCTCAAATAAATTCCAATGGTGCCTAGCAAACCCAACTAATAGTACCTTTATCTCACCATGTCCTGTCCAAACTTTTGTTTTTGTATCATAGAAACTCTTTTAGCCCTTTTTAAATTATGAAACCACATACTCCAAAATTCATCAAATCATGGCATGGATCCCTCCAGCACCTCACCTCCATCTTTGGGTCGACCCACATTGTAGCTTGCACTGTAACCCTGCCTCCTGTTGCCCTATAGCACATGGAGGGGAGAGAAAAGAGGATCCAAGCCATAATAGCAAGGATCTTGACCTATACTTTTGTAAAGCATGCTGAAGCACGCCACCCCTCCCTCTATGTCCTCGTTTGACCACAAAGCACCCCTACCACCGCCCTACTCGACATATCCATGGCCAACATCCTCTCCATGCTCTCCCTAGACATAGTCCATCATACACCTCCTTCCCTCGGGGTACTTAGCCCACAGACCACCCTGGCTTCCCTTCCCGGCTCTTTTCACTTCTCCCACTCCCACCTACATCACGTAGAGCCCCAGGCTCTATCCATTTGCTCCGCAACACTGAGGAGAAGGGAGGAATCTCACCTCAGATCTATAAGAAGGGAAAACTCCTGCCTCCTTCCCCATCCTCTGCCTTCCTACCAGTTCTCCCCTTCATCTGCTCTTCATGCCCATGCCTCTCTCTGTCGCTGGGATCCCAGAGACCTCCACTATCGTGCATGTCCGTGATGCACTCCTCCGAGGATGCCGATGAACCCGAGCCCCTACAGTAGTGCCAACACTACCCTTGCACCCCCTAGAACCCCCGCATCTGCATCGTTACCCTGCCATCGACATGCAGCACCCCGGGATGTTCCCCTGATGAGCACCCAATTGAGATCCACCATGTGATGCTGCTACCCTGAACCAGCAGCCGAATCCGCCCATGTCGACCCTCTCCGGGACCGTCATCATGCCCAACGACTCCTCTGCCGCTTGCAAGCCTATGGTAAGTGATACATTGCAAATGTATCTATAATTTTGATGTTCCATGCTTGGTTTTATCATCTTTCTTGTGTTTTGTACACACTTTGGAGTACTTTTCATTGATTTCTTGGACTAACCTATTAACAAGAGCCACAGTGACAGTTGCCTGTTTTCTGCTGTTTTTGGTTCCAGGAAAGTCAGAAAATGAATATTCTTGGAATTGGACGGGACAAAAGCCAAAGTCATTATTTTACCGGGGGACACCAGGAGCCAGAATACGAGATGGAGAGGGGCTGGGGCCCAGCCACACCACCTGGCCGCGCGGGCTGGGCCTGTCCGCGCCACAGGGTGGTCTGGCCGCCCTAGACTCCTCCTCGTTCTCCCTCTTCGCCTATAAGTTGCCTTCTGACCTAAAAACTTAGGGGGGTCGACATTTTTCCAGAAGGGTTTCGCTCCGCCGCCACCACTAGATTCCACGAAACAGCACCAGAAACTCTGTTCTGGCGCCCTGCCGGGACGAGGAATTGGAGGAGATCATCGCCATCATCATCACCATCGCTTCTCCATCGACCATCCATGTTTCCCCCATCTATGAGTGAGTAATCCCCCGCTGTAAGCTATGGGGATGGTAGGGATTGGATGAGATCGTTCATGTAATGGCATCAGATTGTTAGGGCATGGTGCCTAGTATCTTTTATTAGTGCTTTATGACTTTGTTGCGTCTTGTTGTGCTTAATGCTTGTCACTAGGGCCCGAGTGCCATGATTTCAGATCTGAACATGTTATTGATTCATTATGATAGTATTTTTTATGGTCTTATCTGCAAGTTGTATACACACGTTGTTGTCTGGAACCAATGGCCCCGAAGTGATAGAAATCGGGATAATCGGAGGGAATGGCTTTGATGTGAGGATCACATGTGTTTACGGAGTGTTAATGCTTTGCTCCGGTGCTCTATTAAAAGGAGCACCTTAATTGCCAGTAGTTCCCTTGAGGCTCCGCTGCAAACGGGCTGGCAGGACAAAAGATGTTGTGCAAGTTCTCATTGCGACCACGTATGACTATATATGGAACTCATGCCTAGGATTATCTAGTACTTGGATGCTTTATCTTATTTATCTGCAATTGCCTTATGTTCTGATTGCTATGTGAATTTTCTTATCCATGCAACGCCCGTCCATCCATCCCTATGCCTACCGCACTCGAATCCTATTGTTTACTGCTATTGTTACTACTGTCTTTACTTTATTGTTGCTGCTACTTTACTATTTCTACTACAAAACTATTGCTACTGATAAACTGCTATGAGCAAGATTGTTTCCAGGTGCAGCTGAATTGACAACTCAGTTGTTAAGGCTTATAAATATTCTTTGGCTCCCCTTGTGTCGAATCAATAAATTGGGTTTCACTTCCCTCAAAAATACTGCGATACACCCCCTATACTTGTGGGTCATCAAGACTATTTTTTGGCGCCATTGCCGGGGAGCATAGCTTTATTTATCAAGTTCACTTGGAATCACTATTGTTCAAGCTTAGTTTATTTCTGCCTTGTTCGCCTATTTCTTTATCAAAAATACAAAAAATTATTTCCTACTCTAGTTGTTATTTTCGTTGGTTTGTTATTGTCTTGCTTTATCATGCTTGTTGTCAATGGTTGGTTTCTTTGAAACTGAATCTTATTGGAAAGGTGGGTTCACGGAAGATGAAAAATATTATTATAAGGAACACCGCTTGTCACAAAAAGCGAAACACTTATGGGAAGAAATTGATAAATTGTATACCATTGCTAGAAATGTGTGCTCTACTTATAATGTTACTTATTGCTTTGATAAATCTTGTTGCTGTAAGAGGTATAAACACCTCCCTTTTCAATGTGAGTATAATGATAATGTTACCATATCTTCTTATGTTAAAGGAAATTATGACTTTTATGATGTGGAACAAATTAAGGAATTTATTGCTTGGAAGGGTGCATTTGAACTTTCTAGTTTGCTTGAAAACATTGATGATTCACCTTATAAATATGAGGTTTATGGTATACTTAAATTTTGCTTTGATAATTACAAGGAAGAAAATGGCTATATTCTTGAATATATTAATAGATGCTTTACACAAATGGAAGAGACTAATGCCTTGCAGGATCCTATGGAAGAAGAAATTGATGAACCTGAAGGTCATTAGATGAAAAAGAGGAGGAGAGTGATGAACAAAAGGAGGAAGAATTGATTAGCTAGCCATGCCTACCTTCTAATGAGAGTAACTCTTTATCCCTTACATTATTTGATTGTCCCCCATGCTTATCAAAGGAGGATAAATGTTATGCTCATGTTATCTGTAATAATCCTTTATTTGTGCCTAACTTCAAGATGCATGGTACTAAAGAGTTTTCCTTAGAAATTGTTTATGATAAAGCTCTAGACGATGGTCCTATATTGAATGATCAATCATCTTGTTATAGAATTGTTAAAAGTGGGTTTGAAGGTTTTAATCCTACTATTTTTGAGCTTGATAAAAGTTATGTGTTTGTATATCATGAAAAGCATGCATTATGTGATAGTTATATTGTTGAGTTTATTCATGAGGCTACTGAAAATTATTATGAGAGAGGAAAATATGGTTGTAGTAGTTTTCATGGTATTGAAACATCTCTCTATGTGCTGAAAGTTTTGAAGTTACTCTTGTTTTATCTTCCTATGCCTGTCACTTTGTTCTATGCGAATTTATTTGCATACAAGATTCCTATGCATAGGAAGTGGTTAGACTTAAATGTGTTTTGAATTTGCTTCTTGATGCTCTCTTTTACTTCAACTCATATTTCTTATGTGAGCATCCTCTCAAACTATCATGCCTGAAGATTATAATATGTCTATTATTCTTGGGAGACCTTTTCTTAAATACTGCAGGAGCTGTTATTAATTGTAATCAAGGGAAGGTGACCTTCAATGTTAATGACAAGGAACATACTGTCTATTTCCCCAAGAAGATTGATAGGACTTATGGTTTTTAATTCAATTGAACATGTTGAGGGCATTCAAGTTGGAGAAATATATTGTCCCATACCAAGAGAAAAAATTGAAACTATTATGATTGGGACCATTGCTATCAAGGTTGAGGTAACATAATCATTAGTGGAATACAAAGTTTTGTCTCATATGAAAATGTTTTGGTAACAAGACCTGATCAACCTTGTTAACAAAAGGATTTTATTGAACAAAACAATGTTTTCACCATGATTATCTCCGCTTACTTTTATTCTATCCATTTTAGTTTTTGCTTATGCCTAATTTAAAGGCGTTAAAGAAAAGTACTTATTGGGAGATAACCCAAAAGTTTTAGATGAGTCTTGACAGTTATTACTTCAGTAATAACCGTTCCTTATCCTTTTTATTTGCTTTTTGTGCCAAGAGTAACCTCTATTGAGAGAGAAGTAATGATTGGAAAAGTTGCTGGCCCGAAACATATTTCTGCGCTTCACCGTAAAAATTCGTGTAAAATCTATGTACGTCCTTTTGAGGCGTGAATATTTGTGCTTCTGCCTCATGTTGTTATCTAACTTTCGTTAGTTCAACACTTTTCGATTTGAGCAACAGAAGGTCTTCGATAAAATTCGTCTTTACCTGCTGGTCTGTTTTGACAGATTTCTGCCTTTATTTGCATTTGCTTCTTGTTGGTTCCTTTTTGAGTTCTTTTGGGGAATTGAGATTTTTGATGGAAGTGCTACAGTAGCTTGTGTTTTAATGAAAGTTTATTTGGTGTCATAACTGAACCTTAAGACCTATTATCTTGAGTGCACTAATGTTGTTAATAAAGATTGTGTGAAGTTTTGTATGAAGGAAAAATTTCAGGTGTATGGAAGAAATAAGTAATGATATGAAGGATGGACTAAAGCTCAAGCTTGGGGATGCCACGCGTGTCGCCCCAAGAAATATCCAAGAAGTACAAGCGTCAAAGCTTGGGTATGCCCAAGGCATCCCTTTCTTCATCAATAAAAATACCAGGTTTGTTTCAAATGCTTCATTTTTATTGTTTCATGCACAGTTGTATTGTTCTTGAAGCGTCTTCTTTTTCGTTTTCGTTTTGCTTTTTTGTTTGCTTTTGTTTGCTTACTTTTCTGAATAAATTGGTTGGACCTCCTCTTTCATGCATTGGTTTGCAAATAGTTTGGTTTGCTTTGGAAAAGAGTAGGAAAGCTCATGCTAAGTGGTAAAGGGAGCTTGTTTTTGACTCTGGCCTATGCTTTGTCATGCTATGCTTGATATTGTTTTGGCTTTATGCTTAGTATTCTTTGCTGTAGCATGACTTTTTATAAACAATTGAGATTGCTTAATGTGCCTTGGATGAATCATGCGTTGTTTTAGCATATTAAAGCATAGTATAGTGGTATTCTCCTTTGATACTTTATTTGGGTTGACTTGGCACATGCTCACACCATGTTATGACTATCCCAAGTCACCATAGCCTTTATGATCCTTTAGTTTTCAACTTGTAGTATCACTTTATGCTTTGATTAATGATGTTTTGTCGCTCTGCATGATTATGGCCATTATTGCTCTCTTAGTTGGTCGCTCCCAGTCTTTTGCTAGGCTCCGTAACCAAGTATGAGTTCCACTCATGCATCATTGGGTCCTTCTTTGTTGCATATATGCTTGCGCTTTATAAGTTGAAATTAGCAGAACCATGTATCATGGGGAACGCTTGCAACATTGCACCTGTACTTTGTACCCCGTTGATATCATGTTCTTTTGCCTATGGATCCCAGCAGTGTGAAATAAAAGTGGAACTTGTAAGATCATGGAGTTTATGTGTGTTAGAGAAACGCCTGGGCCGCTAGCCTAAGCCATGCCTAATCATGGTGGAAACTTGCAGCATCACCATAATGAGCACTATATGAAGCATCCTCAATAAAAAACTATGCAAATAGCAAATAAAAAGATCACTGAGATGCTCATTGTCTGCTTGCCTTGTCATTTTGATTATGGGATCGCTCCTGTATCATGTGCAAGGGGTACCCCGTTGGTGGTTCTTTATGATACACATGTACTTACATTACAAGAGATTACTCGTGACTAAAGTTGAGTAGCATGAGGTTCGGTCTTCGTAAGTAAGGGGCATGAGATTTCGGTTTATAACTTGTCAAGCATATCCTCTTAGTTGTGTCACTTTAACCTTAACCATTTAAAGATGCTTATGATAGGGGCAATGAGAGCTGAAAGCTATAAGTACCATAATTTTTGGAAGCTCTTTATGAGACTTGAATCCCTACTTCCTTCTATGAAGGCCTTTCTTCCACTTTTATATTGAGTCTCCACCTTCTATCTTTATGCACTTACTTTGAGAGCATAGTGGCCATTCTTAGTTCTATGTGCATTGTCCCAAGACTTATTGATTGATGCATAACTTGATATTGCTTGTTTTAAACTATTTGTATCTAGTCACTCTTATGAACTTTGAAGGTGTCCTATGCATTTATATTTGCTACTCTATGAGGGACAAGCGGAATGCCACTATGCTATGTTTTCTTTATGTGAAACAAACAAACGTCTTGCAAAGCATTGTTATTTATGAATCTTTTGTTTGTGCATTTTCATGATGCATCATAGTTTCTTTGTCTTATTGCTAGAACTTTGTCTTTCATGTTATGATTGAAGTACTATGATCCCAACTTTGAATGTTTTACAAATACTTTGATCAAGTTTATGATGCTGCATGTCACCTCAAAAATTATTCTTTCTTTTTATCACTTACCTACTCGAGGACGAGCATGAGTTAAGCTTGGGGATGTTGATACATTGCAAATGTATCTATAATTTTGATGTTCCATGCTTGGTTTTATCATCTTTCTTGTGTTTTGGCCACACTTTGGAGTACTTTTCATATGATTTCTTGGACCAACCTATTAACAAGAGCCACAATGCTAGTTGCCTGTTTTATGTTGTTTTTGGTTCCAGGAAAGTCAGAAAATGAATATTCTCGGAATTGGACGGGACAAAAGCCAAAGTCATTATTTTACCAGGGGACACCAGGAGCCAGAATACGAGACGGAGAGGGGCTGGGGCCCAGCCACACCACCTGGCCGCGCGGGCTGGGCCTGGCCGCCCCAGACTCCCCCTCGGTCTCCCTCTTCGCCTATAAGTTGCCTTCTGACCTAAAAACTCAAGGGGGTTCGACGTTTTCCAGAAGGAGTTCCGCTCCGCTGCCACCACCAGATTCCATGAAACAGCACCAGAAACTCCGTTCTGGCACCCTGCCGGGACGGGGAATTGGAGGAGATCATCACCATCATCATCACCATCGCTTCTCCATCGACCATCCATGTGTTCCCCCATCTATGAGTGAGTAATCCCCCGTTGTAGGCTATGGGGATGGTAGGGATTGGATGAGATCGTTCATGTAATGGCATCAGATTGTTAGGGCATGGTGCCTAGTATCTTTTATTAGTGCTTTATGACTTTGTTGCGTCTTGTTGTGCTTAATGCTTGTCACTAGGGCCCGAGTGCAATGATTTCAGATCTGAACATTTTCTTGATTCATTATGTTAGTATTGTTTATAGTCTTATCTGCAAGTTGTATACACACGTTGTTGTCCGGAACCAATGGCCCCGAAGTGACAGAAATCGGGATAACCGGAGGGAATGGCTTTGATGTGAGGATCACATGTGTTCATGGAGTGTTAATGCTTTGCTCCGGTGCTCTATTAAAAGGAGCACCTTAATTGCCAGTAGTTCCCTTGAGGCCCCGCTGCAAACGGGTGATGACCCACAAGTATAGGGGGTGTATCGCAGTATTTTCGATAAGTAAGAGTGTCGAACCCAACGAGGAGCAGAAGGTGCTGGCTAGTGGTATGGATCAGGAATTCTCTGCAAATACTTAGCAACCGGATTTTTAGGGGTTTTCGATAAAGCAAGTAAACAAAGTACGAGTAAATAAAAGACAGTAAGAATGAATGCAGCAAGTGGCCCAATCCTTTATGCAGCAAAGGACAACCGGTTGTATTTCTATAGATGAACAAACGTTCTCGAGGACACATGAGAATACTGTCAAGTGCTTTCGCTTCATATAGTCGATTAATCTTCTCTAGCTTGCAAAGTGTTGTGTGGGTGAACCTGTGCTAATGTACCGTCCCATCCAAGACTTAATACATACTTGTGCTTAAACCCCCTTGCAGACATCTGTACGTACAAGAAAGTAATTAAGGTAGAAACCTAACCACAGCTTTAAACTCTAAGACCCTTACGTCCCTTGTGCAATGGTTTCCTAACGGGGGTTCAGGTTTTTGTCACTCCGGCAACCCCTACGATTAGTAGCCAAATACACAATGCATTCCCCTAGGCCCATATAGGTGAAGTGTCATGTAGTCGACGTTCACATGACACCACTAGAAAAAGTACACCACAACTTAAATAACAATCTATTGAATCTTTCTCAACGCAACTCCACTACTAACAACAAGACTTCTCCCATGTCCTCAAGAACAAAACGAACTACTCACAAGACATCATATGGATCATGATCAGAGATGGAATAATGATGTATAACAATCTGAACATAAACAATAATTTAATGGTTCACTCAATAGCATCAACTACAAAGAGTAATCAACACCGGGAAAGTTTCCCCTACGAACTAATGCAAGATTCAACTCAATTGTTACAACAATATGGAGATGGTGATGAGGGTGCTGATGGTGATGATGGTGGCGATGATGATGATGATCCCGATGAAGCCCAGCTTGATGATGGTGTTGATGGCGACGATCTCCCCTCTCCGAGAGGGAATTTCCCCGGCAAAAATCTGTCTGCCGAAGAGATCTTTCTCTCTCGGTGTTTTCCGCCCCGCAGAGGCGGCAGAATCTTTCTGTGGTCGCTCTCCGAGCCTTAGGGTTTCGGGAGGAAGATATACGCCAGAGGGGAGAGGCTGGAGGGGGCCAGGGCGGCCACACCACTCCTTGGCGCGGCCTGGGCCTTCCTGCGCCATGGGGTGGTGTGGGCCCCCTGTGGCCCACCTCCACTCCATCTTCTGGCATCTTGAGTCTTCTGGAAAAATAGAATTTTCCGTATACTTTCCCGGATTTTCTGATCTTCGCGAATTTTGCCTCCAAACAGCACCTTTTCCATCAGAATCCTTACTGCAGCGGTCCATGCTCCAAAAGTCATCAACCATGCAAAAACAGATAAAATAACATAAGTATCACCTCTCAATACGAAATATATCAATGAATAATAATGAATTAAGACATAGAATAGTGATGCAAAATGGACGTATCAACGGGCTGGCAGGACAAAAGATGTTGTGCAAGTTCTCATTGCGAGCACGTATGACTATATATGGAACACATGCCTAGGATTATCTAGTACTTGGATGCTTTATCTTATTTATCTGCAATTGCCCTATGTTCTGATTGCTATGTGAATTGTCTTGTCCATGCAACGCCCGTCCATCCATCCCTATGCCTACCGCACTCGAATCCTATTGTTTACTGCTATTGTTACTACTGTCTTTACTTTACTACTGCTGCTACTTTACTATTTCTACTACAAAACTGTTGCTACTGATAAACTGCTGTGAGCAAGATTGTTTCCAGGTGCAGCTGAATTGACAACTCAGTTGTTAAGGCTTATAAATATTCTTTGGCTCCCCTTGTGTCGAATCAATAAATTGGGTTTCACTTCCCTCGAAAATACTGCGATACACCCCCTATACTTGTGGGTCATCAGTAAGCCTCCCCGACCTAGCTAGGGTTTCATTTCTATCGAGCATAGCCATAGGAAGGAGACATCGGAGAGTCGTCGATCGCCTCTTAATCCTACGGCCTACATCGCTTTATACCCTTTCGATCTCCCCCTCCCGCTGGCAGGTGGACCCCACACAGGCCCGTTCGAAATTTCCCTCTTGTGTGTGCTCTGGTGCGAGAATGGGCCGGCCCATCTCGGATCTGGCTGTGTCCAGGTAGATGCGACTCGATGGCCATATGATATCTCTTTAATTCGTTTTCTAATAGAATCTGTCCTTTAGCTTGTAAGATATATAAATTAATTGTAATGCTTGATAAATTGTCTACCACATGGTATTGATTTCATCCCAAAATCTACAGTGAAGATTTTTGTGGGATTTATTTTGGACAAACTACCCTTTTAACGAAATAATTAACTCAAGGAGTTTTAGAGATCCAAATGGAGTGAAACCACTTCCTAGTAGTAGGTATTCAAAGTGCCTATCATGTCACATTGGTCCCATGCCAAAAATATCTGTAGATCTACTGTAGCAAAAATAACGAAATGACCACATATCTGATTGGACATATTATCAAAGTAAATACACAACTTATTTTGAGTTGATTCCAACTCTCTCTGAAGTGGTATTGCAATACCTACCAAATCCTAAATTTTCAGGATTTATTGATCATTTTTTCAATTGTGGTGAATTAAATACTACTACAGGTAGTTGTTTCACTCAATAAATCCGAACTAGAGTTATATCACTCCAAAAATGGTAAAATTAAATTATATAGAAAGGTATTTGAAATGCCTAGCATATTTCCTTGCTTTCGTACCAAAATAATATGTAGAGTAAATATTTTGATGTAAAAACAACTCCCAATAAACCAGTACTCAAATACCCTCCTAACTCTAAAAGGAAATAATTATTTGACGTACCAATATTTTTTGGTGAATTAACTACCAAAACAAAGGTTAATTCCACTAGAAAATCCATAAATAAATAAATACAATAGATAAAATGGTGAAACCACTTTTGTTGGTTTTCTTATATCAATGCCTACCCATTGATACTACATTTGTGTATTGGTACCCTATAGAGCTTGGTTTTGACCTAAAACCTCTTATATCAAATAGTTTAAGTTTTTTTAAATCGCAAAGAAAGCTATAAAAAGGGAAATGAGTCAAAACCAATGGCCATGTGTTAATACCTTCCAAAACCTACTGCAATATGTTGAGGCCTGGCGCTTTTGCCTACTGTATTGTACTGGTGCTTGTTTGCTTTGTGATGACTGTGGTGTCTTGTTTGTTTGCATGTGTGCTCTACGACGACGGTAGTTGCGATTGTGATAGCGTCAAGAAGGAGTAGGCATATTTATTATTATTAGTTTTCTACGAAGAAGTACAGAGACATATTGCCGACCACAGGCAAGCCACCTATTTTCTCATAAGCCTTGTCCTACTATTTACATTATACATGTTTTATCTTACTTATTTATTGAAATGCATTGTTTTACTACATTTATATTTATATCTTGTGTTGGTTTGGCTCCTACAAACTCATACACATAGTACTTCTAAATACTACCCTTGGATCTACCTATCTACCCCACGTAGACTAGTCGGTGATTAATACCACACCCATTTTGAGACCCTTTTTTACCAAAGCAAAACTTTAGATTGGGAACCCGAAAAAGTTTTATAAAAAGGTTTTAAGGAAAAACCTTGGTAAGGATGGTCTACCAAGAGAATTTTTTAGGAAAGAAAAGGAGATTTATTTTACAAACAATACTGACTGGAAGAGGAGGATACATGATACGAAAACACACCTGTTTCTATGCAGTTTGCCAGAACAACTAAAACATGCAACCACATTACCCTAAAATGGGATGGGGCCTAGCTTGAAGTTAGTTTGCTCTAACATGGGATTCATCGTAACTACCTATAGGTCTCCCTCGAATGCCGAGACTCTTCAAGGTAAATGATCAATAGTGGAAATATGGTCGTGAAGAGGTGCAAACTGCCTTCGGGCGCAACCGGCGATACTATGAGCCTCTCAGTCAAAGTGTATTGCCCAAGAGGGGGAATGCACTCCGGTTGGGCCCATGTTGGAGTAGGATTTCCGAGAGTTTTGTGATGGGTTCGTAGCATGGAAAACAAAAAATTTCTACCGCAAGAACGAACAAAACCCAGATCTAATCTAGATAAAAGCCAAGATCTAATCTATGAGACATGAGCAACGAGATAGATAGGAACTAACCCTTGTAGATCCGAAAGCATTAACGAGATTAGATCTCGTGGTTGATGTAGTCGATCACTTGCCGATCTCAAGATCGTGTGGACGATCCTTCCGGCGTCGCGATCCAGCAGCGCTTCCGCCCTCGGTCAAGTAGACGATCCTTCCGGCGTCGCGTTCCAGCAGCGCTTCCGCCCTTGGTCAAGTAGACGATCCTTTCGGCGCCACGATTCGGCAGCGCTTCCGCAGTCGGTCACACGTGCGGAGTCGAAGTAGACCTTCCTCTCCCCGTTCCAGCGAGCAGCGAAGGTAGTAGATCTTCTCCACGGAATCCCAGCAGCACGACGGCGTGGTGGTGGTGGTGGAGTAGAGAATTCTGCAGGGCTTCGCCTATGCCTATGCAGAATATGGTGGAGGAGAGAGGCGGCAGAGATTCGACGTTATGAGAGCGTGTTTTGAGGGGGCGCCCCTGCCCTTCTATTTAAGGGGAGGAGGCGCGCCTGGGGAGGGGGAGTCCTTGTAGGACTCCCCTCCTCTATGGCCAACGAATTTGGGGAGGGGGGAGGAGTCCTCCTCCCCCACGAATCCGTGTCTTGACCCACCAGGACTCCTTGATCCCTATCTTGATTTTCAAGCAAACTCCAAGATATCTTCTAGAACCTTCCGGAACATTCCGAAACCTTCTAGAATCCTCATACAAACACTCCGGAACATTTCCTATCTCATAAAATGATCTCCTATATATGAATCTTATTCTCTGGACCATTCCGGATCTCCTCGTGATGTCCCGGATCCATTCCGAGACTCCGAACAACATTTGGTCTCCAATGCACATTCCATATCTACTTAAAACAACTTCAAACCTTAAGTGTGTCACCCTACGGTTCGTGAATATGTAGACATGATAGAGACACATCTCCTATCAATAACCATCAGCGGGACCTGGAGATCCATAATGGCTCCCACATACTCAACGATGACTTCGCGATCGATTGAACCACTTACATATGAAACCAATTCCCTTTGTCTCGCGATACTATACTTATCCGAGGTTTGATCGTCAGCATCTCCATACCTAGTTCTACCTCGTTACTGATAAGTACTCTTTACTCGTTCCGTGATATGTCATCCCTTGTGACCCAGTCACATGCTTGCAAGCTAATTAGATGACATTCCACCGAGAGGGCCCAGAGCATATCTATCCGTCATATGGATGGACAAATCCCAATCTTGGTCCATGCGCTTCAACACATACTTTCAGAATACCCAATGACACCTTTATGACCACCCAGTTATGAAGCGGTGTTTGATGTCATCAAAGTACCCATCCGGTGATGGTGATTAACATAACCTCATGGTCGAAGGATTAGGTTACTATGTATTTGAAAGCTTACAGCAATACGAACTTAATGACTTGATCTTATGCTACGCTTACTATGGGTGTGTGTCCATCACATCATTCTCCTAATGATATAACCTTGTTATTAATCACATCCTAATGTCCATGATCAGGAAACCATGATCATCAATTAATCAACAAGCTAGTTCAACAAGAGGCTTACTAGGGACTCTTTTATGTTTACAAAACACACATGTATTAGTGTTTCCTAATAATACAATTATAGCATGGGATGTAAACATTTATCATAAACATAAAGATATAATAATAACCACTTTATTATTGCCTCTTGGGCATATCTCCAACAGTCTCCCACTTGCACTAGAGTCAATAATCTAGTTAAAAACTTGTGCATTCAACACCTATGGCTTTCTGGTGTTGTATAGACACCATTGCTAGTGGTAAACATAATCTTCGGATTTGACACTTCCAGGTCCGTGTGTATTTGCATGTCCTTGCGTCTCTACGCATTACTCATTCTCCAATGAGATGGCATTGTATAAATTTGGTCCTTTGGTGAGACCTTTAGTTCCTCGGGATTAAATCATGTTGATACAATTGTCATACAATGTATCTTCATAGTATTATCCCGCTATGAACCACACCTAGTTTGATAACAAACTACTTAACACAAATGCCCTCCTTTGCTACTACTATAGCAGTTTATATACTTAGCCTTTTGTTGTAGTATGTGTCACAATGTTTTAACTTTGGTACTCAACCAAATCCGTTATGGAACTTCCTTTCATTACATTGTGCCACCCATAGTTTAAATTGAGATAAACTTAATTTGTATCCTGTGACAAAACTAGTATCAATGTAACACTTTACAATGAACTACCTTTAACTATTTGTCACTTATACATGATATATTCTTAGTTCTTCCAAAGCTCATAAGAATATTTTTACTATTGTCCAATGATCATCTTATGAATCATTCTGGTATATGCTCATAACATTTAGAGCATAGGACATATCTGGATGTGTACATCTTAAAGAATGATTGATCAAAATACTCTTGCGATTTTACCAAGTGTCAAAACACTTGAATCTCGTGTCAACACACTTGAATCTTGATTCAGTCCTTTCCGTGCATCAAGAACCTTTCTTGTTGTTTCCATATTGAACTCATTCAACATTTTATCTATGTACATTTGGCAAAACCATATTAGCGCCTCAATCTATCCATATAGACATTGATGCCGAATTCTTGAGTTATGCCTAAGTCTTTCATTGAAATGAAATTCTTAACCTGTGTCAATACAAGATACATCATTTCCAATCAACAATATGTCCTCTACATAATGTATTAGAAATATGTCTCAGCGCTCCCACTTAATTTCTTGCAAATGCAAGTATCTTCATCATCTCCGATGAATTTAAACTCTTTTAACAGTTTCATCATGGTGAAGATTCCAACTCCGCTATGCTTACTTCAACCATTGAAGTTTTGCATACTCTTTTAGCATCCTTTGAATTAACAAAACCCTTTGGATCGTGTCATGTACATGTCCTAGGTAACCATTCTATTATAAGAACTTGTTTTGTTTGTTCAACTACCATATACCAAAATATATGTAGTGGTTGCTACATTAATCCGTCCAGACTAAATATCGCTATGAAAGATCAAATCTTATCATAGTCAATTCCTTGAACATTGTCGTAAACTCTTTCCGACATGTCGACTATTTCATAGATTTGAAACATCCATGTCTATTTCTTTATAGATCCAAACACGACCGATAGGCTTCACGCCTTTCCGGAGGGTCTTCAAAGTTCAGAAACTTGATTTCTTGTGTATGGATACTATCACGGATTCTATGACTTCTAGTCATTTTATGGAGTCAGGGCCCATCATCGCTTCTTTGCATGTAGTCGGTTCATCATTGTCAAAACAATAACGATTTGTTTATCAAATCTTACTATTTGATTCTTACCGACCCACACGGTTCTATAGGAACTCTAATCTCCGAGATCACAACTTTTGTAATCACGAGAGCCATGAGCATTGTGGCCGCCACCGGGACACTTTCCGGCACTGCGCTACTTAGCACATATAGCTAAGGTTCAACAACCTTATCAAAGTTCTACTGTCCTCCCACTTAACTTTACACGAAAAATTCCTTCTCAAGAAACTTGACGTTCCAAGTAACAAACTCTTTTGTCCTCGGTGTTATGGAGAAATTCCCAACAAATTCTTTGGGATAACCTACAAAGACGTGCTTATCCGACTTTGGTTGTAAACATTTTACTTATGCATAACATACCAAAATTTAAGAAAAGACAATTCGGGTTTTATCCCAAACCATGACTTATACGGTGTCATTTCAACGGATCACGATGGAGCTCTTTTCAGTGTAAAAGCGGTAGTCACTAAAGCTTTAATCTTTAAAACATAATGGCAGTTTTATAAATGACACCCTTGATCTTACCATCTCAAACATGGTTTGATTTTATCTCTCGAATATGCCATAATCCTATGGTTTATCGGGAAACACAAATCGTAGAACAATTCCTCAAGTCTTAGGTGTTTTTGCTAAACATGTAACTCAAATATCTTCCTTTATGATCGAATCATAAACTCTTTATTTTCTTGTTACAATGATTTTCCACTTCATCTTGAAAGTCTTTGAACATTTTTCAAATGTTTCATACTTCTTCCTTATTGAGTAAGTATACATATATTCACTCAAATTCTCGGAGAAAGCATATGAAGTTGAAATCCATCGCTCTTGACTACATAATGGGCTTCATATATCAATATGTACAAGTTCCAATAAGCCAGTCATTCGTTCCTTTTGGCCTATGAACGAAGTTTTAATTATCTGTAGAAAGTTTCACAAGCGTCATTTGATCAAAATCAAAAGACTCCAAAATTCCATCAACATGGAGTTTCTTCATGTTTTCTTTCCAATACAATTTAAACAGCAATGTCACTTCGCAAGTGATCTTTCAATCTTTTGTCTTGCGACATTTTAGCAATAGTGTTTATGGATGTGATTTCTCCCACCAGACTTGTAAAAGTTCATCCATCCTTTATGGAATACGGTAATTATTTGAACAACCATTGTTCTCGTAATACCGGAACAAAATAACAAATCTTGAAGGCTAGATTTGACGTCAACGAAAAACACAATAACACTTTATTTGTTTTCGATGAACATCATCACTTATTCTCTTGCTAGTTACTTAGGCCATTGTAGTTCATGAATTACGTTGTCCTATATGACATAGCATACCAACCAATTCGGTGTCCAATACCGGAGAACCACATTGTTTAACAAGCAAGGAATACAACCATAACATGTATATCTTCTATATACCCAAGTTGGACATCTCCAACCTTATAATTTCTGCCAAATATTTTATAGATTCTCTTTCAGCAATTCCTTTTTCTTTTAAAAGAATCTATCAACATCAATAGTGGTGTCATTCACATGACACATAGTACAAAGTGTGTATAGTCAAATACCAATACCTTTGGACTTGCACTTTGAAGTGGATCACCTTCATCAAATGTTTGGCATTCTTTCAAAAATCCATTCTTTAGTAATCTATTAGTGTAGTAAACATTTTACTTACATCTTCTATTCATCCTTATCATGACATCTTTCATGATCAAGCTACTATAGCTTATAAAGGTGAATTGCGAGTATAATGTTTCTTTTTCAAAACCTTTTGGAGGATTAGGACGACTAGCGTCTCCAACCTTCACAAATTCTCATCAAATATGAGGACGTATACTCTATCATGTTGTAACCAACACATTGTTTTAGATATCGGAATACCTTTCACATATGATGGTTTCTGAAACATTGCTTTCAGCTCTTAGATAAACTTGATATTAAAAACAATCTTTTGAGTATCAAGAATCATGGAGGCAAACATGATACTTTAGATACTAACATTGGAATTCTTACTCTTGATTTAATACTACTTATTAAACTTCATGGAGTAAATAGAGTTTGCTGAAAGTTTGCAATAGAACTTATAATCTTTAAATTGACATTCAAAACAATACGATACCAGTTCGTAAAGTAAATATCCAGAATTTCTATAGTTCCACTATCTCAACTATAACTAAGCGTAAGGTGGTGAACGGATGCCAATGACTACAACAAACTATGCAAATTCACTTTGATTGTGTTTATGATAAATTGAGTTCGACTAATCCAAATTACAAACGAACTCCCACTCAAAACAACATCCCTCAAGTTGTTTTAGTGATTACATGAACCAAATCCACTACACCAAGTCCGATCATCACGTGAGATGATGTAGCTTTAAAGGCGAACAATCAACATGTTCATCATATCATCCATATGACTCATGCTTTACCTTTCGGTATTCTGTGTTCCGAGACCATGTCTGTACATGCTAGGCTCGTCAAGGTTAACCTTAGTTTCTGCATGTGCAAATCTGGCTTGCACCCGTTGTATGCACACGTAGAGTCTATCACACCCGATCATCACGAGATGCTTCGAAACGACGAGTCTTAGCAATGGTGCCAACTAAGGATGAACACTTTATTACTTGATATTTAGTGAGAGGGATCATCTTATAATGCTACCGTCGCGATCTAAGCAATACAAGATGCATAAAGGATTAACATCACAGGCAATTCATAATATGTGATATGATATGGCCTTTCTTCTTGTGCCTTTGATCTCCATCTCCAAAGCATGGACAAGATTTCCATCATCACCGGCGTGGCGTCAAGGTCCGTGGCGCCGCTTCATGATTGTCCATCATCACTAGCAACTATTACAACTACTTGGAATAAAGCTATTACAAGATGAATAGACACGCAGGTCTTAACAGAATTAAAAGACAACCATTAGGCTCCTGCCGGTTGCCATATTACAACAAGGATCATTGCATACATCAAATATAATCATAATCACATGATGGCCATATCACATCACAAAACCCCTGCAAAAACAAGTTAGACGCCTCTAATTTTCTTTGCATGTTTTGCGTGGTTTGGGGCTTTCGCATAAGACCGATCTTACCTACGAACAAGGACCACAACGTTGATACAAGTGTTGTCAAGATGCTCATTGTAAATTGAATCTTAACTATGGTGGGAGAGACAGACACCCGCAAAGCCACTTGTGCAAAGCAAGTTGCACGTCAAGCGTGGAGCAAGTCTCATGTGCGATGACATGTAATGTTAGCCCGAGCCGCTTCATCCCACCATGCCGCAAGATGCAAAGTACACACTAAGACACCGACAACAAAAGCATCAACGCCCACAACATCATTGTGTTCTACTCGTGCAACAGATCTACGCATAGATACGGCTCTGATACCACTGATGGGTTCGTAGCATGGAAAACAAAAAATTTCTACCGCAAGAACGAACAAAACCCAGATCTAATCTAGATAAAAGCCAAGATCTAATCTATGAGACATGAGCAACGAGATAGATAGGAACTAACCCTCGTAGATCCGAAAGCGTTAACGAGATTAGATCTCGTGGTTGATGTAGTCGATCACTTGCCGATCTCAAGATCGTGTGGACGATCCTTCCGGCGTCGCGATCCAGCAGCGCTTCCGCCCTCGGTCAAGTAGACGATCCTTCCGGCGTCGCGTTCCAGCAGCGCTTCCGCCCTTGGTCAAGTAGACGATCCTTCCGGCGCCACGATTCGGCAGCGCTTCCACAGTCGGTCACACGTGCGGAGTCGAAGTAGACCTTCCTCTCCCCGTTCCAGCGAGCAGCGGAGGTAGTAGATCTTCTCCACGGAATCCCAGCAGCACGACGGCGTGGTGGTGGTGGTGGAGTAGAGAATTCTGCAGGGCTTCGCCTATGCCTATGCAGAATATGGTGGAGGAGAGAGGCGGCAGAGATTGGACGTTATGAGAGCGTGTTTTGAGGGGGCGCCCCTGCCCTTCTATTTAAGGGGAGGAGGCGCGCCTGGGGAGGGGGAGTCCTTGTAGGACTCCCCTCCTCTATGGCCAACGAATTTGGGGAGGGGGGAGGAGTCCTCCTCCCCCACGAATCCGTGTCTTGACCCACCAGGACTCCTTGATCCCTATCTTGATTTTCAAGCAAACTCCAAGATATCTTCTAGAACCTTCCGGAACATTCCGAAACCTTCTAGAATCCTCATACAAACACTCCGGAACATTTCCTATCTCATAAAATGATCTCCTATATATGAATCTTATTCTCCGGACCATTCCGGATCTCCTCGTGATGTCCCGGATCCATTCCGAGACTCCGAACAACATTCAGTCTCCAACGCACATTCCATATCTACTTAAAACAACTTCGGACCTTAAGTGTGTCACCCTACGGTTCGTGAATATGTAGACATGATAGAGACACATCTCCTATCAATAACCATCAGCGGGACCTGGAGATCCATAATGGCTCCCACATACTCAACGATGACTTCGCGATCGATTGAACCACTTACATATGAAACCAATTCCCTTTGTCTCGCGATACTATACTTATCCGAGGTTTGATCGTCAGCATCTCCATACCTAGTTCTACCTCGTTACTGATAAGTACTCTTTACTCGTTCCGTGATATGTCATCCCTTGTGACCCAGTCACATGCTTGCAAGCTAATTAGATGACATTCCACCGAGAGGGCCCAGAGCATATCTATCTGTCATATGGATGGACAAATCCCAATCTTGGTCCATGCGCTTCAACACATACTTTCAGAATACCCAATGACACCTTTATGACCACCCAGTTACGAAGCGGTGTTTGATGTCATCAAAGTACCCATCCGGTGATGGTGATTAACATAACCTCATGGTCGAAGGATTAGGTTACTATGTATTTGAAAGCTTACAGCAATACGAACTTAATGACTTGATCTTATGCTACGCTTACTATGGGTGTGTGTCCATCACATCATTCTCCTAATGATATAACCTTGTTATTAATCACATCCTAATGTCCATGATCAGGAAACCATGATCATCAATTAATCAACAAGCTAGTTCAACAAGAGGCTTACTAGGGACTCTTTTATGTTTACAAAACACACATGTATTAGTGTTTCCTAATAATACAATTATAGCATGGGATGTAAACATTTATCATAAACATAAAGATATAATAATAACCACTTTATTATTGCCTCTTGGGCATATCTCCAAAATTTTGTTTGATTATCCGAACCCTTGCATACTAATATATGACGATCCGTGGTTGCTCATGGCGGATGTATCAAATCTTGTGGGAAAAGTGTACAACATCTACGGAGTGTAAATGTATTCAAATAGCCGTATCCGTGGTCATGGATGGTTGAAAATGTTGCTACATAGAGGTGTTGGTTTTGATTTCAAAGTGATTTCGGAAAAGCAAAGAGGCTTTGGAAATGGTTTGATCATGGAATTGGTCGGAAAGGAAGGAAAGAGATTTGGTCGTGGTATGACCGAAAAGAAGGAAAATTAGGTGCCCATCCTAGTGGTTTCCAATTTTGCAAATTTTTTAAAAATGTTCTAACAAATGTTTTTTAACAAGGATATAGAGATGCTATATCTATAAGAGAAACTATGTTTTACACAAAAACCAGCGTTAGATAGAGCCAACCTACTACCACATCCATATTGCATATCATCTTACTATTGTTATCTTAAGGTGGTTGGCGAGTACATTCGAAAGTACTCACTGGCATTGTCCCTGACTATTTACTTGGTCATACTGCTAGAAGAAAGGCGGAGAAGAAGGTGACGTTGACGACTATGCGAGTTAGGCCGTTCTCCCAGTCAGGTGCATGTAGGTTTAAGGCATGACTTGGACTCTACGCTTGATGATGTTCCACTGGTGATAATATGAGTAGCCCGAATGTGCTCATTTAAGGTATAGCCATAATGGCACTATAGTAAGTCTTACTCATTATATTTTGGATGTTTTAATCATACTTATTAGTTATGTTGTCGCGACTTATTACGGGAACGTGGCAATATGCATAACAGGGATCCTCAGATGGTTAATCCGGGGCCCCCACAATCCTGGCAGGCCTCGCCGGCCTGCCACCAACATGCAGCCGTGTCCATGGGTGCCGAGGTGGCCCGAGGAAGCAAGGACACAATCGTCGGAGAAGGAAATAATTTAGCAGAAAAGTGTGGCCAATTATAACTCTAGGAAATTCTTTTTTTTCTGAATAACTCTGGGAAATTCAGATGGTCTTTGAATGTACTAAGAGATAACTCTAACATTTCTGGAGTACTATAAACACTAGACCTATAAAATAGGTATATGTTGTACTGGAAAAAATCATTTTCGGTCAGAAACTTCGCCGCGTCGAACATAAACCGAACTAGGAACATTTTAAAAAGCATTCACGCGAAATTTCTGTGAACTAGTCTTGATCCAAGTTCACAAACAACCAGTGATTTTAGTGGATAAATACATAATTAATCTAAAATTACACAAAAATAACATTGGATTCATCATCGCCGCTAAAACCCTAACCGTATTTATCAAAATGTGGCTCCAGATACATAACTAGTGCCTACGGGCACGGTGACGAAGCGGCTATGAGGTTCACTTGCTGTCGGAGGAGAGGTCGATGATGTTATGCAACTCCTCCATGCGGTGGCCGCCTCCTTGGCGGCCAAGTGCTCCCTCTCCTGCGAGACATCCACCTAGAACAATAGGTCATCGAGGCGCCACTCCTCTGGAGGCGCTTCGCATCCACTGTCGCCGTCCGAAACAAGCACCTCTTCATCTGTGCCATTGCCCTGTCCTCCTCAAAGTCACCATGGACGAAGTCCTCCTCCCCAATCTCGTACCCTGACTCCTTGTTGGTAGAGCAAGGGTCTGTGACGATGGAGGGAACATCCTTGTTGGTGGAGGATGACATAGGTGGGGGGAGCGTCCTTGTCATTGACGTGCGATGTGCGGTGGCGCGCGAGCTCCCCGCCTCTGCATCGTGCGAGATGTGGAAGAATGTCAGCGGCGGCGTGGCCGCCGTTTGTGTAGCGCCTTGTGTTGTGCTTCCTGCACCGTCGGAGCGGACACGCTGCTTGCGCTCCTCCTCGTCGGGGGTTCCACGACCGTGACCGTGCAAGGGTGTGGAGCAACCCACCTGGCAGCCCCAACTCCGATTGACGAATTCCTCGTCCACATCCATGTGCGTGGGTGCCGGATCTGTAGGTGGGATGGCGGATTTTGGGTTGTCGGCCACGGATTGCGGCGACGGATTGCTGCGAAGACGCGATGGAGATGAGGGGGAAGTGTCGGGTGGAGGCCTGTATTTGGCTCCCCAAACTACGGTTGCGGGCTGCATTTGTGATGCACAATATTTTTTTTACATATCCGTCGTTGTTTACCACGTCTGTGCTAGACCAAAAAAAGCCCCAAATCCGAAAACACGCCGGAAATTTAGGAATTGGACGGTTTTCTAAAGCAAACCTAGGAACTGCCAGCACGGCCCGAAAAAGCCCATGGGACGGGCCAAAATAGTCCCCATAGGATGGGCCTGGGACAAAAAATTGCGGCTCGACAAGGCCTGAGACAGAAAATTCAGAGATTTATGGAAGGCCCGCCCTGATGGCCCGACTATTTTTCCCTGCTAGGGCCGGGCTCAGACCTGGGTTTTGAGCGACGGGCTTTTTCTGGTGCGGCTCAGCCCGAGAAATGTCTAGTTATACTCTAAGGAAGCTCCAAGCAAGGAACTGTAAGGAGATGTGGCCCAAGATTGGCAGGGGCAAGAGCGAGACTAGGAGTGGGAACCAAGATGATCCAATGCCCTGGAAGTCCTAGCACGGTATCATACAAGAATAAAACACAAATATGTAGGGCGTGGGGAATGTGAGATGGTACATTTTGGAGGAGAGGAAGATGAAAAAGGAGAAAATAGGAAAGAGAGCTGGACGGGCAAGAGGGCCTAAAAATCAGGGGCAGTCGGAAACAAACCACCACCACAATTCTCTATTCCCGCACGCCAAACCCACAGCCCCACATGTCACGCGGACGACCCTGCTGGTCCGGGCCCATCTGTCATCCACAGCACGGGCCACCCCGCGGTCGCCTCATCCCCACGCGCGCCCCGCCACGTGGCAGCACCGGACGCACCCTCCCCTCTCCGCTCCGCTTCCTTGCTCTCGTCTGTCTATTAAACCAAAACAAACCCAAACCAATCCGCCTCCTCCCCTGCTCTCGCCATCGCACGCGCACACCAATCTCGCTCGCTCTCTCTGGCCAAGATCCATGGCGGCTGTCAGCGGACGCGACGTCGTGGCGGAGGAGGAGTTCAGCGAGCGCGAGCTGGAGGTGGCCGCCATTCTCGCCGACCTGCCGTCCCTCGTGCGGGCGCAGCGCCGCCGCCAGCGCCGCCTCGAGCAGCAGCAGCAACAGCGGCCGGAGATCCCCACGTGGGGGCGCCGCCGCCCAAGAAAGGCTCCGGCGGCGGCGGAGAAGCCCGCGGTCGTAATCCCTTCTGCTGTTGACGACGACCATAGGATGGGCGGCGCCGCCAGCCCGGACACCCCGCTCGCCTTCCCCGACGACCGCCACGACAACGAGGAAGACCTCAAGAAGGCGGCGGCGCAAGATGAGGTAAGATCTGCGCCCCCTCTGTCAAATTCGGTTCGCCTCGATTTCGATTTTCGCCGGTCGTTGACGTGTTCCTCTGCCTCTGCTCAGTGGGCGCAGCAGCAGCGGGGCGTGGTCGCGAGCTTGTCCCACGAGAACGCCCATCTTCAAAAGGTTCGTGACCTCTTCTTCCTGACTGCCTTTCGAGCTGTTCTTCTTTTGTCGTCATCAATCTCGGTGACGTGTGCTGCAACCTGGATTTTGGATAGCTAAAGTAGTTCTCGATTTAACCGATCTTGATCGGAAATTGGTACGGTCCTAGGTACTAACTGACACTGTTCCGCTCCCTATTCACTCTGGCGATTGGTGAATCGGGAATAATTTTTTGAATACGAACAGCAGATCGAGGAGTACAGAGCCCGGCTGGAGACCTCGCGGAGCACCAACGACAGCCTCAACCAGATGCAGCAGAGCAAGGTGACGACCCCCTCCCCTGTTTCCCCTCCTCTGAATCTCTCTCCGCTCGAATCGATCCAGATTGCTGTTACAGTACAATGGTTTTCTTCCGCCGCAATTCTCCGTTGATTTGGAAAGATAAGCTCAATTCAATCCGCCATTGACCGCGCCGGGTTCTTTTCCTCTGTTTCCTTTCCTGGATTGGGGCCTCGTGTCCCGCTAACCGTGTGCGCGAACCTGGAAAGAAACGAGGCTAACGCGGGCGCCACGTGTCACTGTTTTGCAGCACAAGAAGCGGTACAGGCCGCCATCGTCGGAGGAAGAGGGGCAGCAGAGGCCGAAGCTGCAGGCGCGCATCGTCGCCGCCGTTGCCGACCGGCCGGCGCTGGACCTGAACGAGCCGGCGGACGCGGACGCCGAGGACGCCAAGCCACAGCCTGTGGCGGCGCAATGCTTCCACCGTCGTCACCAGCACCAGCAGCTTATGCAGCAGAAGGCGGCGCTGACTGCGGCCGCGCGGCGGAGGCGGCGGGAGATCCGGCGGGCCAAAGGGGCCTCCTCGGCAATCAGGACGCGGCGGGTAGGATAAAGGATAGGGCACTGGCCACAATGGCCAGCGCGGTGTCCAGATTTTTTCCCCCTTACTCGTTGTTGAGGCGTGCTAGTACTAGATCGAGACTGCGACAGCAATATTTTTAGTTGAATTGGAATTTTGCGAGATGAATTTTCCATGGACGAGCTGCGCGAGGTGCAGCAGAAAGAGCAGCAGCAACAGTATATAGTATAGTGGTGGTATTACAGCTAAGCTGTACTCATCTGTTGGCAATAAGCCAACACTAAATTATTAGATATTCTTCATTATATCTCCATTATGGGGCATATATTTGTGGTTTGGTGTGTTGATTCCTCAATCAAGCATAGGTCTCAAGATGTTGATTAAAAATGACAAATAAATAGACCTGATTTGTGAACACTACACCATGTCCTCGGACACGAGGCACTCAAAAGTGCCTCCTAAAATAGCAAAAGTGCATCTAATTGTTTTTTAAAGCAAAAGAAAAATTCTAAATCTAGTTGAGTTGGGATAGTATTTAGAGGCATCATTGATCTAATTTTCCCTACTATCTGTTTGCTTTTTTTTGGGTTAGGGTTCATGATCTTGATCTTTATATAGGTTAGGGTTACTAGTTCTTGATCTTGTTAGGGTTCTTGATCTTACCGAGGAAAAGCTAGAACATAAGGTGTATTTAGGGTTAGTATCTAATTGTTTTTTAAAGCAAAAGAAAAATACTAAATCTAGTTGAGTTGGGATAGTAATTAGAGGCATCATTGATCTAATTTCCCCTACTTTCTATTTTTTTTTGGGTTAGGGTTCATGATCTTGATCTTTATATAGGTTAGGGTTACTAGTTCTTGATCTTGTTAGGGTTCTTGATCTTACCTTGGAAATGCTAGAACATAGCGTGCATGTGTTAGGATCTACCATCTAAGGCAAGATGCTTACAATAAGAATATTTATGCTAAGTATTGAATACGACACAAGGATAACTTAGGATGCTTGACATGTTTGTTTCTAACTTAGAATCATTACATTTTAATGTGTTTAAGTATATAGTTGTTCCTAGCAAGTTAAACAGAATTTGCATATGTTATAAAGCAGCAAATCTGAACTCATATCATTTTGATGTATTTAAGTATTTTGTTTTCAAATGACTGAACTTTTATAATTTAACAATAGTAATCCAAATTAAACAACTTTCTAATTTTTTTAAAAAGACTTTAGTGAATAGATCATGATCTGTTTACAAAATGCATTTCTGAATGTTGAATATAGAATGTACATGTTTATTTTAGGTAGTGTTGCAAATGCTAGAATGAAGATTGTTCCTTGTGTATTTTTATAAGTTGATTGACTTCATTACATTTATCTAAAGCATCAGTTTAATTAGGTGTGCACAATAATTTATATTTAGTTTCATAATTTATATTTAGTTTCAGAAGTAAAACTTGTTTTACTGGTGCTATGTATATGGATAAATGCAATATTTGATTATGTTGTTTCTATGTGTTTACCAGTAGAATATTAATACTTACTATACAATATGAGATAGATTGTACAATGTAGAATTTATATGATGGGTGCAGTGCAATGTAGAAGCTTAGTACATGCCTGGACTTTCTGGATTTTATTCTCTCTAATGTGTGAATTTTCTGAATTAGGGTCGGGCATTGACATATTTGTTATTTAGGATGATTGACAGTTTTTGTTTATAAGTTGAACTCATATATTTTACTAATGCAACAATGTCTAAACTTTGTAAATGTAGATGTCTGAATTTTAGTTTGGTATAATACCTGAATTTTAGTTTGATATTTTTATGGTTATGGTTCATGATCATCTTTATCTAGGTTAGGGTTACTAGTTCTTGATCTTGATTAGCATTCATGATCTCGATCTGTGAAATGCTAGAACATAAGGTGTATTTAGGATTAGGCTCTACATTTTGAGGCAACTCTTTATAATAAGAATATTTATGCTAAGTGTTGAGTATGACACAAGGATAACTTAGGATGCTTGATATGTTTGTTCCTAACTTAAAATTATTACATTTTAATGTATTTAAGTATATGGTTGTTCCTGACAACTTAAATAGAATTTGCATATGTTATAAAGAAGCATACCTGAATTCACGCCATTTTACTGTATTTAAGTATTTTTTGCTCCCCTAAAAAAGTTTTGTTTGCTAATTAGTGAACTTTTGGAATTTTATAATAGAAATCGGAATTAAACAAAATTTTGAAAATTTTAAAAAACCTTTAGGGAATAGATCATGATCCGTTTACAAAATGTATTTCTGAATGTTGAATCTTGAGTCTAGAATGTACATGCTTAGTTTAGGTGTGCTAGAACGGAGATTATTCCTTGTGTCTATTTATAAGTTGACTTCATTACATTTATCTGATGCATCAATTTAATTAGGTGTGAACACTAATGTATATTTAGTTTCAGAACTGATTTTTAGTGGTGCTATGTATATAGATAATGTGCAATATTTAATTATGTAGTTTCTATGTATTTACTAGTAAAATATAATGCCTACTATACAAAATATGAGATACATGGTACCATGTACAATGGTGGGTGTAGTGAGTGAAGTGTAGAAGCTTAGTGCATGTGTGAATTTTCCGAATTTGACTGTCTATTAATGTATGAACTTTCTGAATTAGGATCAAGCATTGTTATATTTGTTATTTAGGATGGTTGATATTTTTCATATGTAAAAAAATCATTACATTTTACTGAAGCAGGAATGTCTGAAATTTATAAATTTAGATATCTGAATTTTAGTCTGCTATACTATCTGAACTTTCTGCATTAAGATTGTATATGCTTAGTGTAGTGTTAAATTGGAGTGCACTATAGATGCTCGATGTACTAACTACTAACAACGTATGAACTTTTCGAATTGTTGTAGTACTGTCTATACTCCTCTTAAATTCTGAACTAATTTGAATTTAACTTAACAGATGGGATCCAACAAAGATGATGCTATCATCATTGATAGTGATGACAATGTTGACACGTCTGATAACATGTACTACACCGATGAGGATGTTAGTGAAGAAGAGATTCCAAGGTACAAGTTCACCAAATTTGTGAAGCTGACGGTAGGAGGTATGAAGAACATCATCACTTCTTAGTAGAATAGTGTAGTAGTTTAGGAGAAAAGGAAATAACATTTGCATTTGCATTTGTTTCATCTAGGACATCTCTATGCGGGGAATATGCCATTTGATCAACATTGCTATTTTGCAAATGAGATGACACTTATAGAGCTTCAACAGAGGTTTCTTGTAGAATTTGTTAAGGATTCTCCAGGAGAACCTATAAAGAACTATGTCTACAAGATGACCAATTCATCTGTCATCCCAAATAAATGCAAAATGGTAAAACGATATTTTGTTAATCATGTAAAAGTCCCAATTTTTGTTTACTATCAACTCCATGCTAATTGTGCTAACCTTTTATTTTCATAGGAATTTGGACTTCACTTCACCAACAGGTACCTGGAAAGGTACCTTATAGAACCTATTGAGGTAGATGTTGATTGCAATACAAGAAAGAAGGTAGATGTTGAGTCTAATACAAGCAATGAAGACTTCAAAATTAGAATGAAGCTGGGCCAGGGAACAAATAAGGCAATTATGACAAGTGGATGGGCAACTACAGTAAAGATGTACAAGATAGAAGAGAAAGATATATGCATCTTCAGCTTCCGGCCAAAAAGGGAGAGTGGATTGCATCTTCTCATCACGCATCTTCACCCATGAGGTAGTTTGTGATGCTGGAATCCTACTATTAAAATAACTACAAAGTATGAGCTATGTGGTGGTTGTCATGTGAACCGTGTGGTGGCACTATGTGATATGAACTGATATAACTAGATGGTAAGTATGCCTTTTTGACAGAAAAACTATGGGTAAAGCACCCTACTGCATCATTTTTTATATAAACTATTTACAAGACAAGAGAAGTGTTTGGAGTGAATATTTTATGAAGTATCCAACCATTGCTGCATTCCTTCCTTTAATATAGATTTGGCTCAATGCAGAATGATAAATAAACCATCCTTAAAGAATCTCATATAATCTACATCGTAGCTATCAAATATATGTATGTTCCCGTGATTTCATAAAGCCCAGCACCCACCAATCACAATTTCATGAAAGTAGATGTTTATGTATCTTCTCTTTCCATCCATGAGCATATCCATTGTGTCTGTCTTGGATTATCCTGGCATAATGCACAACTTGTACTTTTATCATGGAATTTTTTCCTTATGAGTAGGTCCCTGATATTGTGTCTATCTTGGAGAAGCAGCCAAAAGAAACATTTGTATTTTGGTAGCACACATGATTTCCACATCCATAGCATAAGTTTGGGTCCTATCCTAGCTCAGCTGGGCCTAGGGTTTTATGTACCTTTTTGCTAGAGTATCTGCCATATTTGTCTTGGAATATCCATTTACTTTTTTATTAGTGACCTTATATAGTAGGATCCAATCCTGCATATCATTGCATTACTGATATGCAATAGTAGATAGAGGGGTGAAAATGATCATATACATATATCCTCATTTGCCAATTAGCATGCTTTTTTCAGTGGTAATATTCTTATCATAGGAAAAAGAGAATAGTGTGGGAATTGTGACTTGGCCATAGGTTCTATCCATTAGTACTTCCATAACTTAATAGTGCTACCATCACCAGGTTTGCACGTGGCAAGATTCTAGAGAGTATCCCATAAAGATATGTAGTATTTCCACCAAAATGAGCCAATTGGAGCTATGTTATTGATGACCCACAAGTATAGTGGGTGTATCGCAATATTTTCGAGGGAAGTGAAACCCAATTTATTGATTCGACACAAGGGGAGCCAAAAAATATTTATAAGGCTTAACAACTGAGTTGTCAATTCAGCTGCACCTGGAAACAATCTTGCTCACATCAGTTTATAAGTAGCAACAATTTTGTAGTAGGAATATCAAAGTAATAGCAGTAGTTAAGTAAAGACAGTAGTAACTATAGCAGTAAACAGTGGGATTCGAGTGCGGTAGGCATATGGATGGATGGACGAGCGTTGCATGGACAAGACAATTCACATAGCAATCAGAACATAGGTCAATTGCAGATAAATAAGATAAAGCATCCAAGTACTAGATAATCCTAGGCATGTGTTCCATATATAGTCATACGTGCTTGCAATGAGAACTTGCACAACATCTTTTGTCCTGCCAGCCCGTTTGCAGCGGGGCCTCAAGGGAACTACTGGCAATTAAGGTGCTCCTTTTAATAGAGCACCGGAGCAAAGCATTAACACTCCGTGAACACATGTGATCCTCACATCAAAGCCATTCCCTCCAGTTATCCCGATTTCTGTCACTTCGGGGCCATTGGTTCCGGACAACAACGTGTGTATACAACTTGTAGATAAGACCAAAAACAATACTATCATAATGAATCAATAACATGTTCAGATCTGAAATCATGGCACTCGGGCCCTAGTGACAAGCATTAAGCATAACAAGTCGCAACAAAGTCATAAAGCACTAATATAAGATACTAGGCACCATGCCCTATCAATCTGATGCCATTACATGAACGATCTCATCCAATCCCTACCATCCCCATAGCCTACAACGTGGGATTACTCACTCGTAGATGGGGGAAACATGGATGGTCAATGGAGAAGCGATGGTGATGATGATGGCGATGATCTCCTCCAATTCCCCGTCCCGACAGGGTGCCAGAACGGATTTTCTGGTGCTATTTCGTGGAATCTGGTGGTGGCGGCGGAGTGGAACTCCTTTTGGAAAAACGTCGACCCCCCCGGAGTTTTTAGGTCAGAAGGCTTCTTATAGGCGAAGAGGGAGACCGAGGGGGTGCTTGGGAGGGCCCACACCATGCCCTGGCGCGGCCTGGGGGGACCCACACTTGGGGGGGAGGGGAGGGGGTGTGGCCAGCCCCTGGCCCTCCTCCGTCTCGTATTCTGGCTCCGTGAGTCTTCTGGAAAAATAGGCACTTTGGCTTTTGTCCCGTCCAATTCCGAGAATATTCATTTTCTATCTTTCCTAGAACCAAAAACAGCAGAAAACAGGCAGCTGACACTGTGGCTCTTGTTAATACGTTAGTCCAAGAAATCATATGAAAAGTACTCCAAAGTGTGGACAAAACACAAGAAAGTATCTAAAACCAAGCATGGAACATCAAAAATTATAGATACATTTGCAATCTATCAACATCCCCAAGCTTAACTCCTGCTCGTCCTCGAGTAGGTAAGTGATAAAAAGAAAGAATAATTTTTGAGGTGACATGCACCATCATAAACTTGATCAAAGTATTTGTAAAACATTCATAGCTGGGATCATAGTACTTCAATCATAACATGAAAGATAAAGTTCTAACAATAAGGCAAAGCAACTATGTTGCAACATGAAAAGGCACAAACAAAAGATTCATGAATAATAATGCTTTGCAAGACGTTTGTTTGTTTCACATAAAGAAAACATAGCATAGTGGCATTTAGCTTGTCCCTCATAGTGTAGCAAACATAAATGCATAGGACACCTTCAAAGTTTACAAGAGTGACTAGATACAAATAGTTTAAAACAAGCAATATCAAGGTATGCATCAATCAAGAAGTCTTGGGACAATGCACATAGAACTAAGAATGGCCACTATGCTCTCAAGAAAGTGCTCATAGAATGTGTGGAGACTCAACAAGGAAGTGAACAGGTTTTGAAAAGTTTGAAAGGCTTCCAAATGCTGAAAGTATGGTACTCATTAGCTTTGAGCTCTCATTGCCCCTATCATAAGCATATTTAAATGGTTAAGGTTAAAGTGACACAACTAAGAGGATATGCTTGACAAGTTATAAATCAAAGTCTCATGCCCCTTACTTACGAAGACCGATCCTCATGCTACTCAACTTCAGTCACGAGTAAGATCTTGTCATTGTAAGTATATACGTATCATAGAGAACGGCCAACGGGGTACCCCTTGCACATGATACAGGAGCTATCCCATAATCAAAATGACAAGGCAAGCAGACAATGAGCATCTCAGCGATCTTTTTATTTACTATGTGCATAGATTTTTATTGATGATGCTTCATAGAGTGCTCATTATGGTGATGTTGCAAGTTTCCACCATGATTAGGCATGGCTTAGGCTAGCGGCCCAGGCGTTTCTCTAACATACATACAAACTCCATGATCTTACAAGTTCCACTTTTATTTCACACCGCCGGGATCCATAAGCAAAAGAACATGATATCAACGAGGTACTAAGTACTAATGCAATGTTGAAAGCGTTCCCCATGATACATGGTTATGCTAACTTCAACTTATAAAGAGCAAGAATATACGCAAGAAAGAAGGACGCAATGTTTCAGGTTTATTAAATGCAAGAAAATAAAGTGTGCCATCAAGTTTGTGAGAGCTTTACTAACTAACTTTCTCATACAAGCAAACATTTTATTCGGAAGAAAACAAGGCATATTGAATATGCACGGAAGTAGAAAATGATGCTAATAGATAGGTATGGTGGACACTTTGGAAATATTTGGTTTAGGGAGTTGGAAACATGAGTAAAACATACTTAGTGAAAGTGAAGGCTAGCAATAGTAAGGGAGCGACAAACGAGAGAGCAATAATGGACATAATCACGCAGAGCGACAAAACATCATTAATCAAAGCATAAAGTGATACTACAAGTTGAAAACTAAAGGATCATAAAGGCTATGGTGACTTGAGATAGTCATAACATGGTGTGAGCATGCGCCAAGTCAACCCAAATAAAACATCAAAGGAGAATACCACAATACTATGCTTTAATATGCTAAAACAACGCATGATTCATCCAAAGCACATTAAGCAATCTCAATTGTTTATAACATGTCATGCTACAACAAAGAATACTAAGCATAAAGCTAAAACAATATCAAGCATGGCATGAGAAAGCATAGGCCACAGTCAAAAACAAGCTCTCTTTACCACTTAAGCATGAACTTTCCTACTCTTTTCTAATCCAAACCAAACTATTTGAAAACCAATGCATGAAAGAGGAGGTCCATCCAATTTATTCAGCAAACTAAGAAAACAAAGAAAATGAAAAACCAAAATGAAAACGAAAAAGAAGACGCTCCAAGAACAACACAACTTTGCATGAAACAATAAAAATGAAGCGTGTGGAAAAAACCTGGGATTTTTATTGATGAAGAGGGGGATGCCTTGGGCATCCCCAAGCTTTGACGCTTGTACTTCTTGGATATTTATTGGGGTGACATGCGTGGCATCCCCAAGCTTGAGCTTTAGTCCATCCTTCATCTCATTACTCATTCCTTCCTTACACCTGCAATTTTTCCTTCATACAAAACTTCACACAATCTTTATTAGCAACATTAGTGCACTCAAGATAATAAGTCTTAAGGTTCAGTTCTAACACCAAATAAACTTCCATTAGAACACTAGCTACTGTAGCACTTCCCTCAAAAATCTCAATTTCCCAAAAGAACTAAAAAAGGAACCAACAAGAAGCAAATGCAAAAAAGGCAGAAATCTATCAAAACAGACCAGCAGATAAAGATGATTTTTTTTGAAGACCTTCTGTTGCTCAAATCAAAAAGTGTTGAACTAACAAAAGTTAGATAACAACCTGGGGCAGAAGCACAAAAATTCACGCTATAAAAAGACGTTCAGAGATTTTACACAAATTTTTATGGTGAAGCACATAAATCTGTTTCGGGACAGCAACTTTCCCTATCATCACTTCTCTCTCATTAGAGGTTACTCTTGGCACAAAAACCAAATAAAAAGGATAAGGAGCGGTTATTACTGAAGTAATAACTTCCAAGACTCATCTAAAACTTTTGGGTTATCTCCCAATAAGTACTTTTCTTTAACGCCTTTAAGTTAGGCATAAGCAAAAACTAAAATGGATAGAATAAAAGTAAGCGGAGATAATCATAGTGAAAACATTGATTTGTTCAACGAAATCCTTTTGTTAGCAAGGTTGATCAGGTCTTGTTACCAAAACAATTTCATATGAGACAAAACTTTGTATTCCACTAATAATTATGTTACCTCAACCTTGATAGCAATGGTCCGGATCATAATAGTTTCAAATTTTTCTCTTGGTATGGGACAATATATTTCTCCAACTTGAATGCCCTCAACATGTTCAATTGAATTCAAACCATAAGTCCTTTCAATCTTCTTGGGGAAATAGACAGTATGTTCCTTGTCATTAACATTGAAAGTCACCTTTCCTTGATTACAATTAATAACAGCTCCTGCAGTATTAAGAAAAGGTCTCCCAAGAATAATGGACATATTATCATCTTCAGGCATTTCAAGCACAACAAAATTAGTTAATATCAAGCAATTATGAGCCACTTGAATAGGTACATCCTTACATATACCAACAAGAATAGTGGTAGATTTATCAACCATTTGCAAAGATATATCAGTCTGTATTAATTTTTCTAGTTGAAGCCTCTTATAGAGAGAGAAAGGCATAACACTAACTCCAGCTCCCAAATCACACAAAGCAGTTCTAACGTAACTATTCTTAATAGAGAAAGGGATAGTTGGAATCCCTGGGTCTCCAAGTTTTTTTGGAACCTTACCATTAAAGGAATAATTAGCAAGCAAAGTAGAGATTTCTTCATTAGGGATCTTCCTTTTATTCGAGACGATATCCTTCATATACTTTGAGTAAGGAGGCAATTTAATAGAATCAGTTAAAGGAATTTCTAGGAATAAAGATTTCATCCACTCACAAAACTTACTAGTGTTCATCTTCCTTTGACTTGTGTTTCTTGTCAGGGAAAGGCATAGGTTTTTGGACCCAAGGCTCTCTTTCATTACCATGTTTCTTAGCAACAAAATCTTCTTTAGTGTATTTAGTATTCTTAGTGTGCTTTTCAGGTTCTTCTTCAACTTTTTCTTCATTAGGAACTTCATTTTCTTCATTATCACTTTCAGTTTCAGTATCAGAAATAGATATACTATCAGAAATAGGGTTCTACAATAGTTTTATTTTTCTTTTTCCTTTTCTTACGAGTTGAGCCACTATTTTCAGCTTGTTGAGAATCATGCTCAATTCTTTTGGGATGCCCCTCAGGATAAAGAGGACCCTGGGTAGCAGCACCACTTCTAGTTCTAATTTCATAAGCATGTTTTTCTTTAGCAGCATTAACTAGCAAGTCTTTTTGCACTTTAACGAGTTGATCTATTTGAGTTTGAACCATTTGAAAGTGTTTAACAATCATTTTAACATCATAAGAGGTTCTTTCCACAATATCTTTCAACTCAACAATAGCTCTAGTGTTCTCCATTAGATGATTTTGCACCCTTTTATTAAAATTATCTTGATTAACAATAAAGATATCGAATTCTTCTAAGCATTGATCAGGAGGTTTAGAGTAAGGAATATCACCTTCATCAAAGTGTTGGAGAGAGTGTACCTCAATAGTGGGTGAGTAGGGAATAGGCTTACATAATTCTTCTATAGGAGGTAAATTCTTGACATCTGCAGCTTTAATTCCCTTCTCCTTAAGACATTTCTTAGCTTCCTTCATCACTTCATCATTTAATTCAATAACTCCCCTCTTCTTTGATGTTGGAATAGGCACTGGTATAGTAGGTTCAGGTTACTTCAGGTATAGCTTGTTCGGGAGGAGTCCAATCTTCATAGTTCTTGCTTATTTTAGTCATTAATTCCTCAGCTTCCTTGGGAGTCCCGTTCCTGAAAACACAATCAGCACAACTATCTAGGTATGTCCTAGATTCCTCGGTTAGTCCATTATAAAATATATCAAGAAGCTCATTCTTAGGTAATGGACTTCCAGCTTGTGCATGAATCAGAGCACAAAACCTTGTCCAAGATTCAGGCAATACCTCGTTTTCTCTCTATTTAAAATCAAAAAGTTCCTGCAAAATAGCATGTCTAGCACTAGGAGGAAAATATTTCTGCAGGAAAGTACTAATCAAGGAATCAGGGCTTTCAATAGATCCAGGAGGTAAATTACTAAACCAAGTTTTAGCTTCTCCTTTCAGTGAAAAGGGGAAAATCTTAGCAACAAAGTAAGTACGCATCTTAATATTATCAGAAAACAAGCCACTCATGGTAGAAAGTTCATTCATATGTGCTAGCATCTAGGAAAGGACCTAATGAACCACTCTTATCAAGCACAGTAGAAGCAGCATCATAAGCATCAGAAGTTTCAGATCCAGCATTAGTACCAGTGTGTGTAGCATGTATATGTGGTGGTGTAACAAGCTTACTTATAACAAATGGTGAATCAAGAGCAGCAGAGGTGTTCAGAACCGTACCTCTTCTTGTAGTGGATGGTAAAATAGGGACCTTTCCATCACGAGACTTACCCATGATGGATGGATAGCAGCGAACAATAGAGAATCCAAGTGAACTTGATAAATAAAGCTATGCTCCCAGGCAACGGCGCCAGAAAATAGTCTTGATGACCCACAAGTATAGGGGGTGTATCGCAGTATTTTCGAGGGAAGTGAAACCCAATTTATTGATTCAACACAAGGGGAGCCAAAGAATATTTATAAGCCTTAATAACTGAGTTGTTAATTCAGCTGCACCTGGAAACAATCTTGCTCACAGTAGTTTATCAGCAACAACAGTTTTGTAGTAGGAATAGCAAAGTGATAGCAGTAGTAAAGTAAAGACAACAGTAACTATAGCAGTAAACAGTGGGATTCGAGTGCGGTAGGCATAGGGATGGATGGACGGGCGTTGCATGGACAAGACAATTCACATATCAATCAGAACATAGGGCAATTGCAGATAAATAAGATAAAGCATCCAAGTACTAGATAATCCTAGGCATGTGTTCCATATATAGTCATACGTGCTCGCGATGAGAACTTGCACAACATCTTTTGTCCTGCCAGCCTGTTTGTAGCGGGGCCTCAAGGGAACTACTTGCAATTAAGGTGCTCCTTTTAATAGAGCACCGACGCAAAGCATTAACACTCCGTGAACACATGTGATCCTCACATCAAAGCCATTCCCTCCGGTTATCCCGATTTCTGTCACTTCGGGGCCATTGGTTCTGGACAACAACGTGTGTATACAACTTGTAGATAAGACCAAAACAAATACTATCATAATGAATCAATAACATGTTCAGATCTGAAATCATGGCACTCGGGCCCTAGTGACAAGAATTAAGCATAACAAGTCGCAGCAAAGTCATAAAGCACTAATATAAGATACTAGGCACCATGCCCTAACAATCTGATGCCATTACATGAACGATCTCATCCAATCCCTACCATCCCCATAGCCTACAGTGGGGGATTACTCACTCATAGATGGGGGAAACATGGATGGTCAATAGAGAAGCGATGGTGATGATGATGGCGATGGTCTCCTCCAATTCCCCGTCCCGACAGGGTGCCAGAACGGAGTTTCTGGTGCTGTTTCATGGAATATGGTGGTCGCGGTGGAGTGGAACTCCTTTTGGAAAAACGTCGAACCCCCCGGAGTTTTTAGGTCAGAAGGATTCTTATAGGCGAAGAGGGAGACCGAGGGGGTGCCTAGGGGGCCCACACCATGCCCTGGCGCGGCCTGGGGGGACCCGTGCCTGGGGGGGGGGGTGTGGCCAACCCCTGGCCCTCCTCCGTCTCATATTCTGGCTCCGTGAGTCTTCCGAAAAAATAGGCACTTTGGCTTTTGTCCTGTCCAATTCCGAGAATATTCATTTTCTGACTTTCGTGGAACCAAAAATAGCAGAAAACAGGCAGCTGGCACTGTGGCTCTTGTTAATAGGTTAGTCCAAGAAATCATATGAAAAGTACTCCAAAGTGTGGACAAAACACAAGAAAGTAGCTAAAACCAAGCATGGAACAGCAAAAATTATAGATACATTTGCAATGTATCAGTTATGTGGTGTGTAACATGGCCAGAAGGGAGCATTCTAGATAAGCTGCACATAGGGTACATCTTGTTGATTCATGAATTTGTGTAAGTTTTTTTTACAAGAATATAAGAGTTTTGAAATCTTAGGTTCAATACACCTAGTCCTCTAGCAGCCTTAAGATTGCAAACATTTTCCCACTTAACAAGGTATTTACCTTTTTTCAATATCTTTCCCACACTCCACAGCCACATGAATTGTTGGGTTCGCAGCATGGAAAACAAAAAATTCATATGATACGAATAACTAAGCACCAAGATGTATCTACCTAGAGACAATCAACGAGTGTATATACATCCATAGAGATCTTACCCTCGAAGACCAAAAAAATTTGTTAACGAAATCTGATTTCGTGGATAATGTAGTCATTCACTTGCCGATCTCAAGATCGTGATGAAGTCCAACAAGTCCAGCAGGTCTATCACTAGCAAGTCCAACACCACAAAGGAGTAGTGCATATGTGATCGCACACATGTTTGGTACCCGACAACCTCCACGTCCTCGCTAATCCGAGGCCATGGGGAAATATACTAGAGGGGGAGAGAGATCCTTCGAGGAAGTGTGAACTGAGAGGAGGAGGAGGGGGATTTTTATACGAGAGAGGGGGAAGCCCCTCCCATGGCCGGCGGCCAAGGTGGTTCCCCCACCTCTTCCATCATTCATGTGGGTGGAGCTTCCACTCACATAAACACCCCTCCACTCACACTTCCACTCACATGCATTAATTTTCCACCAAAATTAATGCAACTCTCATTTAATAAAAGTATTTTTTATTTTTAGAATTCTATTATTTACTTTAATTAACAAAAATTCACATAAAACCCCCTGCAAAATTTCAATATCACATGCAGAACCAATTTCAGTAATTTCACCCCGAAACAATTTCGATGTCTATCAAAATGATTCCAGCGCTTTCATAATCTTTCTCTAAAACATATTTGCTCCTAAATGGTGTCGGTATCCCTTAAGTGTGTCACCCTATGGTTCACGAATAATGCAGACATGATTGATACCCCTCTACGATCAATAATCAGTAGCGGGACATAGAGATCCGTACTGACTCCTACATATTCAACGATGAGTTCAGTGATCGTGAGAACCTTTAATGCCTGTAACTAAATCCCTTTGTCTCGTGATATATTACATGTACGATATTCGATCATCGATATCCCCATACCTAGTTTGATCTTGTTGCCGACAAGTACTCTTTTCTCGTTCCCGTGATATAACATTCTAGTGATCTTATCACTTGCTTGCAAGCTACATCAATGTGATATCACCGAGAGGGCTCCGAGTATATCTCTCCATCATCATGATGGAGAAATTCCACTCTTGATCCATGAGCTTCTACATAACACTTTCGGAGTATCTGAAGCCACCTTTATTGTCACCCTGTTACGGTGTGACGTTTAATGTTATCAATTTACTCTTCCTGTGTTAGTGATTGACATGATCTCATGGTCTAAGGACTAAAGTTACTTTGTATGATGTTATAGCAATTTAAACACAATGACTTTGATCGTATTGCTATACTTCGGATGAACGTTCATAACATCATTCCACCAATGTTGTGACCTTGTTATTAACAAGATCCAATGTCCATGATCAGGAAACCTTGATCATCTTGTTAATCAATGAGCTAGTTTATATGAGAGGCATAGCTAGGAACTCTTATTTGTTTATTAACCACACATGTATTAACGTTTCCAATTAACATAATTATAGCATGAGAAATAAACATTTATCATAAACATGGAATAAGATAATAACCACTTTATTATTGCATCTTGGGCAAATTCCCTTTAGTCTCCCACTTGTACTAGAGTCAATAATCTAGTTTTTAAACTTGCGCATGCAACACCTATGGCTTTCTGGTATTGTATATACGCGTTTTCTAGTGGTAAACATAATCTCCGAATCTGACACTTTCAGGTCCTTATGTATTTGCATGTCTTTGCGTCTCTACGCATCACTCATTCTCTAATAAGATGGCATTGCATAAAGTTAGTCCTTTGGTGACCTTTTTTGTTCCTTTGGGTTAAAACATGTTGATATTATTGTCGTACAATATATCTTCATAGTAAACCCACTATGTGATGGGTTCGTAGCATGGAAAACAAAAATTTTCTACCGCAAGAACGAACAAAACCCAGATCTAATCTAGATAAAAGCCAAGATCTAATCTATGAGACATGAGCAACGAGATAGATAGGAACTAACCCTCGTAGATCCGAAAGCGTTAACGAGATTAGATCTCGTGGTTGATGTAGTCGATCACTTGCCGATCTCAAGATCGTGTGGAGGATCCTTCCGGCGTCGCGATCCAGCAGCGCTTCCGCCCTCGGTCAAGTAGACGATCCTTCCGGCGTCGCGTTCCAGCAGCGCTTCCGCCCTTGGTCAAGTAGACGATCCTTCCGGCGCCACGATTCGGCAGCGCTTCCGCAGTCGGTCACACGTGCGGAGTCGAAGCAGACCTTCCTCTCCCCGTTCCAGCGAGCAGCAGAGGTAGTAGATCTTCTCCACGGAATCCCAGCAGCACGACGGCGTGGTGGTGGTGGTGGAGTAGAGAATTCTGCAGGGCTTCGCCTATGCCTGTGCAGAAGATGGTGGAGGAGAGAGGCGGCAGAGATTGGACGTTATGAGAGCTTCTTTTTAGGGGGCGCCCCTGCCCTTCTATTTAAGGGGAGGAGGCGCGCCTAGGGAGGGGGAGTCCTTGTAGGACTCTCCTCCTCTATGGCCAACGAATTTGGGGAGGGGGGAGGAGTCCTCCTCCCCCACGAATCCGTGTCTTGACCCACCAGGACTCCTTGATCCCTATCTTGATTTTCAAGCAAACTCCAAGATATCTTCTAGAACCTTCCGGAACATTCCGAAACCTTCTAGAATCCTCATACAAACACTCCGGAACATTTCCTATCTCATAAAATGATCTCCTATATATGAATCTTATTCTCCGGACCATTCCGGATCTCCTCGTGATGTCCCGGATCCATTCCGAGACTCCAAACAACATTCAGTCTCCAACGCACATTCCATATCTACTTAAAACAACTTCGGACCTTAAGTGTGTCACCCTACGGTTCGTGAATATGTAGACATGATAGAGACACATCTCCTATCAATAACCATCAGCGGGACCTGGAGATCCATAATGGCTCCCACATACTCAACGATGACTTCGCGATCGATTGAACCACTTACATATGAAACCAATTCCCTTTGTCTCGCGATACTATACTTATCCGAGGTTTGATCGTCAGCATCTCCATACCTAGTTCTACCTCGTTACTGATAAGTACTCTTTACTCGTTCCGTGATATGTCATCCCTTGTGACCCAGTCACATGCTTGCAAGCTAATTAGATGACATTCCACCGAGAGGGCCCAGAGCATATCTATCCGTCATATGGATGGACAAATCCCAATCTTGGTCCATGCGCTTCAACACATACTTTCAGAATACCCAATGACACCTTTATGACCACCCAGTTACGAAGCGGTGTTTGATGTCATCAAAGTACCCATCCGGTGATGGTGATTAACATAACCTCATGGTCGAAGGATTAGGTTACTATGTATTTGAAAGCTTACAGCAATACGAACTTAATGACTTGATCTTATGCTACGCTTACTATGGGTGTGTGTCCATCACATCATTCTCCTAGTGATATAACCTTGTTATTAATCACATCCTAATGTCCATGATCAGGAAACCATGATCATCAATTAATCAACAAGCTAGTTCAACAAGAGGCTTACTAGGGACTCTTTTATGTTTACAAAACACACATGTATTAGTGTTTCCTAATAATACAATTATAGCATGGGATGTAAACATTTATCATAAACATAAAGATATAATAATAACCACTTTATTATTGCCTCTTGGGCATATCTCCAACAGTCTCCCACTTGCACTAGAGTCAATAATCTAGTTAAAAACTTGTGCATTCAACACCTATGGTTTTCTGGTGTTGTATAGACACCATTGCTAGTGGTAAACATAATCTTCGGATCTGACACTTCCAGGTTCGTGTGTATTTGCATGTCCTTGCGTCTCTACGCATTACTCATTCTCCAATGAGATGGCATTGTATAAATTTGGTCCTTTGGTGAGACCTTTAGTTCCTCGGGATTAAATCATGTTGATACAATTGTCATACAATGTATCTTCATAGTATTATCCCGCTATGAACCACACCTAGTTTGATAACAAACTACTTAACACAAATGCCCTCCTTTGCTACTGCTATAGCAGTTTATATACTTAGCCTTTTGTTGTAGTATCTGTCACAATGTTTTAACTTTGGTACTCAACCAAATACGTTATGGAACTTCCTTTCATTACATTGTGCCACCCATAGTTTAAATTGAGATAAACTTAATTTGTATCTTGTGACAAAACTAGTATCAATGTAACACTTTACAATGAACTACCTTTAACTATTTGTCACTTATACATGATATATTCTTAGTTCTTCCAAAGCTCATAAGAATATTTTTACTATTGTCCAATGATCATCTTATGAATCATTCTGGTATATGCTCATAACATTTAGAGCATAGGACATATCTGGATGTGTACATCTTAAAGAATGATTGATCAAAATACTCTTGCGATTTTACCAAGTGTCAAAACACTTGAATCTCGTGTCAACACACTTGAATCTTGATTCAGTCCTTTCCGTGCATCAAGAACCTTTCTTGTTGTTTCCATATTGAACTCATTCAACATTTTATCTATGTACATTTGGCAAAACCATATTAGCGCCTCAATCTACCCATATAGACATTGATGCCGAATTCTTGAGTTATGCCTAAGTCTTTCATCGAAATGAAATTCTTAACCTGTGTTAATACAAGATACATCATTTCCAATCAACAATATGTCCTCTACATAATGTATTAGAAATATGTCTCAGCGCTCCCACTTAATTTCTTGCAAATGCAAGTATCTTCATCATCTCCGATGAATTTAGACTCTTTTAACAGTTTCATCATGGTGAAGATTCCAACTCCGCTATGCTTACTTCAACCATTGAAGTTTTGCATACTCTTTTAGCATCCTGTGAATTAACAAAACCCTTTGGATCGTGTCATGTACATGTCCTAGGTAACCATTCTATTATAAGAACTTGTTTTGTTTGTTCAACTACCATATACCAAAATATATGTAGTGGTTGCTACATTAATCCGTCCAGACTAAATATCGCTATGAAAGATCAAATCTTATCATAGTCAATTCCTTGAACATTGTCGTAAACTCTTTCCGACATGTCGACTATTTCATAGATTTGAAACATCCATGTCTATTTCTTTATAGATCCAAACACGACCGATAGGCTTCACGCCTTTCCGGAGGGTCTTCAAAGTTCAGAAACTTGATTTCTTGTGTATGGATACTATCACGGATTCTATGACTTCTAGTCATTTTATGGAGTCAGGGCCCATCATCGCTTCTTTGCATGTAGTCGGTTCATCATTGTCAAAACAATAACGATTTGTTTATCAAATCTTACTATTTGATTCTTACCGACCCACACGGTTCTATAGGAACTCTAATCTCCGAGATCACAACTTTTGTAATCACGAGAGCCATGAGCATTGTGGCCGCCACCGGGACACTTTCCGGCGCTGCGCTACTTAGCACATATAGCTAAGGTTCAACAACCTTATCAAAGTTCTACTGTCCTCCCACTTAACTTTACACGAAAAATTCCTTCTCAAGAAACTTGACGTTCCAAGTAACAAACTCTTTTGTCCTCGGTGTTATGGAGAAATTCCCAACAAATTCTTTGGGATAACCTACAAAGACGTGCTTATCCGACTTTGGTTGTAAACATTTTACTTATGCATAACATACCAAAATTTAAGAAAAGACAATTCGGGTTTTATCCCAAACCATGACTTATACGGTGTCATTTCAACGGATCACGATGGAGCTCTTTTCAGTGTAAAAGCGGTAGTCACTAAAGCTTTAATCTTTAAAACATAATGGCAGTTTTATAAATGACACCCTTGATCTTACCATCTCAAACATGGTTTGATTTTATCTCTCGAATATGCCATAATCCTATGGTTTATCGGGAAACACAAATCGCAGAACAATTCCTCAAGTCTTAGGTGTTTTTGCTAAACATGTAACTCAAATATCTTCCTTTATGATCGAATCATAAACTCTTTATTTTCTTGTTACAATGATTTTCCACTTCATCTTGAAAGTCTTTGAACATTTTTCAAATGTTTCATACTTCTTCCTTATTGAGTAAGTATACATATATTCACTCAAATTCTCGGAGAAAGCATATGAAGTTGAAATCCATCGCTCTTGACTACATAATGGGCTTCATATATCAATATGTACAAGTTCCAATAAGCCAGTCATTCGTTCCTTTTGGCCTATGAACGAAGTTTTAATTATCTGTAGAAAGTTTCACAAGCGTCATTTGATCAAAATCAAAAGACTCCAAAATTCCATCAACATGGAGTTTCTTCATGTTTTCTTTCCAATACAATTTAAACAGCAATGTCACTTCGCAAGTGATCTTTCAATCTTTTGTCTTGCGACATTTTAGCAATAGTGTTTATGGATGTGATTTCTCCCACCAGACTTGTAAAAGTTCATCCATCCTTTATGGAATACGGTAATTATTTGAACAACCATTGTTCTCGTAATACCGGAACAAAATAACAAATCTTGAAGGCTAGATTTGACGTCAACGAAAAACACAATAACACTTTATTTGTTTTCGATGAACATCATCACTTATTCTCTTGCTAGTTACTTAGGCCATTGTAGTTCATGAATTACGTTGTCCTGTATGACATAGCATACCAACCAATTCGGTATCCAATACCGGAGAACCACATTGTTTAACAAGCAAGGAATACAACCATAACATGTATATCTTCTATATACCCAAGTTGGACATCTCCAACCTTATAATTTCTGCCAAATATTTTATAGATTCTCTTTCAGCAATTCCTTTTTCTTTTAAAAGAATCTATCAACATCAATAGTGGTGTCATTCACATGACACATAGTACAAAGTGTGTATAGTCAAATACCAATACCTTTGGACTTGCACTTTGAAGTGGATCACCTTCATCAAATGTTTGGCATTCTTTCAAAAATCCATTCTTTAGTAATCTATTAGTGTAGTAAACATTTTACTTACATCTTCTATTCATCCTTATCATGACATCTTTCATGATCAAGCTACTATAGCTTATAAAGGTGAATTGCGAGTATAATGTTTCTTTTTCAAAACCTTTTGGAGGATTAGGACGACTAGCGTCTCCAATCTTCACAAATTCTCATCAAATATGAGGACGTATACTCTATCATGTTGTAACCAACACATTGTTTTAGATATCGGAATACCTTTCACATATGATGGTTTCTGAAACATTGCTTTCAGCTCTTAGATAAACTTGATATTAAAAACAATCTTTTGAGTATCAAGAATCATGGAGGCAAACATGATACTTTAGATACTAACATTGGAATTCTTACTCTTGATTTAATACTACTTATTAAACTTCATGGAGTAAATAGAGTTTGCTGAAAGTTTGCAATAGGACTTATAATCTTTAAATTGACATTCAAAACAATACGATACCAGTTCGTAAAGTAAATATCCAGAATTTCTATAGTTCCACTATCTCAACTATAACTAAGCGTAAGGTGGTGAACGGATGCCAATGACTACAACAAACTATGCAAATTCACTTTGATTGTGTTTATGATAAATTGAGTTCGACTAATCCAAATTACAAACGAACTCCCACTCAAAACAACATCCCTCAAGTTGTTTTAGTGATTACATGAATCAAATCCACTACACCAAGTCCGATCATCACGTGAGATGATGTAGCTTTAAAGGCGAACAATCAACATGTTCATCATATCATCCATATGACTCATGCTTTACCTTTCGGTATTCTGTGTTCCGAGACCATGTCTGTACATGCTAGGCTCGTCAAGGTTAACCTTAGTTTCTGCATGTGCAAATCTGGCTTGCACCCGTTGTATGCACACGTAGAGTCTATCACACCCGATCATCACGAGATGCTTCGAAACGACGAGTCTTAGCAACGGTGCCAACTAAGGATGAACACTTTATTACTTGATATTTAGTGAGAGGGATCATCTTATAATGCTACCATCGCGATCTAAGCAATACAAGATGCATAAAGGATTAACATCACAGGCAATTCATAATATGTGATATGATATGGCCTTTCTTCTTGTGCCTTTGATCTCCATCTCCAAAGCATGGACAAGATTTCCATCATCACCGGCGTGGCGTCAAGGTCCGTGGTGCCGCTTCATGATTGTCCATCATCACTAGCAACTATTACAACTACTTGGAATAAAGCTATTACAAGATGAATAGACACGCATGTCTTAACAGAATTAAAAGACAACCATTAGGCTCCTGCCGGTTGCCATATTACAACAAGGATCATTGCATACATCAAATATAATCATAATCACATGATGGCCATATCACATCACAAAACCCCTGCAAAAACAAGTTAGACGCCTCTAATTTTCTTTGCATGTTTTACGTGGTTTGGGGCTTTCGCATAAGACCGATCTTACCTACGAACAAGGACCACAACGTTGATACAAGTGTTGTCAAGATGCTCATTGTAAATTGAATCTTAACTATGGTGGGAGAGACAGACACCCGCAAAGCCACTTGTGCAAAGCAAGTTGCACGTCAAGCGTGGAGCAAGTCTCATGTGCGATGACATGTAATGTTAGCCCGAGCCGCTTCATCCCACCATGCCGCAAGATGCAAAGTACACGCTAAGACACCGACAACAAAAGCATCAACGCCCACAACATCATTGTGTTCTACTCGTGCAACAGATCTACGCATAGATACGGCTCTGATACCACTGATGGGTTCGTAGCATGGAAAACAAAAAATTTCTACCGCAAGAACGAACAAAACCCAGATCTAATCTAGATAAAAGCCAAGATCTAATCTATGAGACATGAGCAACGAGATAGATAGGAACTAACCCTCGTAGATCCGAAAGCGTTAACGAGATTAGATCTCGTGGTTGATGTAGTCGATCACTTGCCGATCTCAAGATCGTGTGGACGATCCTTCCGGCGTCGCGATCCAGCAGCGCTTCCGCCCTCGGTCAAGTAGACGATCCTTCCGGCGTCGCGTTCCAGCAGCGCTTCCGCCCTTGGTCAAGTAGACGATCCTTCCGGCGCCACGATTCGGCAGCGCTTCCGCAGTCGGTCACACGTGCGGAGTCGAAGCAGACCTTCCTCTCCCCGTTCCAGCGAGCAGCAGAGGTAGTAGATCTTCTCCACGGAATCCCAGCAGCACGACGGCGTGGTGGTGGTGGTGGAGTAGAGAATTCTGCAGGGCTTCGCCTATGCCTGTGCAGAAGATGGTGGAGGAGAGAGGCGGCAGAGATTGGACGTTATGAGAGCTTCTTTTTAGGGGGCGCCCCTGCCCTTCTATTTAAGGGGAGGAGGCGCGCCTAGGGAGGGGGAGTCCTTGTAGGACTCTCCTCCTCTATGGCCAACGAATTTGGGGAGGGGGGAGGAGTCCTCCTCCCCCACGAATCCGTGTCTTGACCCACCAGGACTCCTTGATCCCTATCTTGATTTTCAAGCAAACTCCAAGATATCTTCTAGAACCTTCCGGAACATTCCGAAACCTTCTAGAATCCTCATACAAACACTCCGGAACATTTCCTATCTCATAAAATGATCTCCTATATATGAATCTTATTCTCCGGACCATTCCGGATCTCCTCGTGATGTCCCGGATCCATTCCGAGACTCCGAACAACATTCAGTCTCCAACGCACATTCCATATCTACTTAAAACAACTTCGGACCTTAAGTGTGTCACCCTACGGTTCGTGAATATGTAGACATGATAGAGACACATCTCCTATCAATAACCATCAGCGGGACCTGGAGATCCATAATGGCTCCCATATACTCAACGATGACTTCGCGATCGATTGAACCACTTACATATGAAACCAATTCCCTTTGTCTCGCGATACTATACTTATCCGAGGTTTGATCGTCAGCATCTCCATACCTAGTTCTACCTCGTTACTGATAAGTACTCTTTACTCGTTCCGTGATATGTCATCCCTTGTGACCCAGTCACATGCTTGCAAGCTAATTAGATGACATTCCACCGAGAGGGCCCAGAGCATATCTATCCGTCATATGGATGGACAAATCCCAATCTTGGTCCATGCGCTTCAACACATACTTTCAGAATACCCAATGACACCTTTATGACCACCCAGTTACGAAGCGGTGTTTGATGTCATCAAAGTACCCATCCGGTGATGGTGATTAACATAACCTCATGGTCGAAGGATTAGGTTACTATGTATTTGAAAGCTTACAGCAATACGAACTTAATGACTTGATCTTATGCTACGCTTACTATGGGTGTGTGTCCATCACATCATTCTCCTAGTGATATAACCTTGTTATTAATCACATCCTAATGTCCATGATCAGGAAACCATGATCATCAATTAATCAACAAGCTAGTTCAACAAGAGGCTTACTAGGGACTCTTTTATGTTTACAAAACACACATGTATTAGTGTTTCCTAATAATACAATTATAGCATGGGATGTAAACATTTATCATAAACATAAAGATATAATAATAACCACTTTATTATTGCCTCTTGGGCATATCTCCAACACTATGAACAACACCTAGTTTGATAACAAACTACTTAACACAAATGCCCTCCTTTGCTGCTACTATAGCAGCCATATACTTAGCCTTTTGTTGTAGTATCCATCACAATGTATTAACTTTGGAACTCATCCAAATCCACCATGGAACCTCCTTGCCATTACATTGTGCCACCCATAGTTTAAATTTAGATAAACTTTAACTTGTTTTTTGTGACAAAACTAGTATCAATGTAACACTTTACAATGAACTATTTGTAACTGTTTGTGACCTCTACATAAATATATTCTTAGTTATTTCAAAGATCATAAGAATATCCCTACTATCATCCAATGATCATCTTATGAGTCATCCTAGTAATATGCTCAGAACATTTAGAGCATAGGAGATATATGGATTTGTACATATCACGGTATATATGATTAATCAAAATACTCATGTGATTTCACTCACTAAGTGTCAAAACACTTGAATCTTGTTTCACTTACCAAGTGTCGATACACTTGAATCTTGATACAACCTTTTCCATGCGGTAAGAACCTTTCTTATCGTTTCCATATTGAACTTATTCAATATCTCATATATGTATGTCTAGCACAACCATATTAGCATTTCAATTTATCCATATAGACATTGATGCCCAATATTCTGGTTTTGCCCAAGGCTTTCATTGAAATCAAATTTTACTGAAATTCTTAACCTGTGTTAATAAAAGATACATCATTTCCAATGAACAACATGTCCTTTACAAAATGTATTGGAAATATGTCTCAGCGCTCCCACTTACTTTCTCACAAATACAAGCATCTCTTCATCGTCTCCGATTAAATTAAGCTTTTTAACAATTTCGTCACGGTGAAGATTCCAACTCCACTATGCTTACTTCAACTATTGCAGTTTGCATCCTTTGAATTAAAAAAACCCTTTGGACCGTTACATGTACACGTCCTATGTAACTATTATATTAGAAGAACTTTGTTTTGTTTGTTCAACTACCATAAACTAAAATTGACATATGTAGTGGTTGCTACATTAATCCGTCTAGACTAAATATCGCTATGAAAGATCAAATTTTGTCGTAGTCAACTCCTTGAACATTGTCGTAAACTCTTTTCCGACATGTTGACTATTTCATAGATGTTAAACATCCATGTCTATTTCTTTATAGATCCAAATACGACTGATAGGCTTCATGCCTTTCCGGAGGGTCTTCCAAGTTCAAAAACTTGATTTCTCATGTATGGAAACTATCGCTGATTTTATGACTTCTAGTCACTTTATGGAGCCAGGGACCATCTTCGCTTCTTTGTATGCAGTTGGCTCATCATTGTCAAAACAATAACGAATTTTTTAATCAAATCTCATCATTTGATTGTTACCTGACCCACATGGTTCAATAGGAACTCAAATCTCCGAGATCACAACCTTTGTAACCACGGGAGCCATGAGCATTGTTGCCACCTTTGGGACATTTTTCGGCACTATGCTACTTAGCACATGTTTCTTAGGTTCATCAGCCTAATCAAAGTTCTATTGTCCTCCCACTCAAGTTTTTGCGAAAAGTTCCTTCTCAAGAAACTTGACGTTCTAAGTGACAAACACTTTTGTCTTCAGTGTTATGGAGGAATGCCCAACTATAATTTTTGGATAACCTACAAAGATGTGCTTATCTGAATTTGGTTGTAAAATTTTTTTACTTATGCCTAGAATACGAAAATTTAAGAAAAGACAACTTGGGTTTTATACCAAACCAGAACTCATATGGTGTCATTTCAACGAATCACAATGGCGCTCTTTTCAGTGTAAAAGCGACAATATCTAAAGCTTTAATCCTTAAAATATAATGGCAATTTTATAAATGACACCTTTGATCTTCCCATGTAAAACAAGGTATGATTTTATCTCTCGAACACTCCATACTCATATGGATTATCGGGAAATACAAATACATGAAACAATTCCTCAAATCTTAGGTGTTATACAAAACTTGTAACTCAAATATCTTCCTTTATGATTGAATCATAAATTCTTTATTTTATTGTTACAATGATTTCCACTTCATCATGAAAGTCTTTGAACATTTTTCAAATGTTTTATTCTTCTCCCTTATTAAGTAAATATACACATATATTTACTCAAATTCCTGGAGAAAGTATATGAAGTTGAAAGATCCACCGCACTTGGCTACACATAATAGACTGTATACATCATTATGCACAATGTCCAATAAGTTAGTCATCCATTCCTCTTTGACCTATGAACGGAGTCTCAATTATCTGTAGGAAAGTCTCACAAGCGTTAATTGATCAAAATCAAAGACTGCAAAAATCCATCAACATGGAGTTTCTTCATGTTTTCTTTCCTATATAATTGAAATGGCGATGTCACTTTGTAACTGATCTTTCAATCATTTGTCTTGCAACATTTTAGCATTAGTTTTTATGGGTGTGATTTCTCCAACTAGACTTGTAAAAGTTCATCCATCTTCTATGGAATACGGTAATTATTTGAATAACCATGTTCTCATAATATCGGAACAAAATAGCAATTATTAAAACAAATCTTGAATGCAAGCTTTGATGTCAACGAGAAACACAATAACACTTTATTTGTTTTCGATGAACATCATCCCATATTAACTTGCTAGTTACTTAGGCCATTGTAGTTCATGAATTGTGTTGTTCTTGTATGACACTTCACACCAACCAATTCGGTATCCAATACCCAAGAACGACATTGTTTAACAAGCAAAGAATACAACCATAACATGTATATCATCTATATACCTAAGCTGGACATTTCCAGTCTTTCTCTTTTCTGCCAAATATTTTATAGATTCTCTTTCAGCATTTCCTTTTCCTTTTAAAAGAATCTATCAACATAAATAGTGGCGCCATACACATGACGCATAGTCCAAAGCTTGTTAGTCAAACACTAATATCTTGGACTTGCACTTTTGAAGTAGATCACCATCATCAAATGTTTGGCGTTCTTTCAAAATCCATTTTTAGTAATATTTTAGTGTAGTAAACATTTTACCTACATCTTCTATTCATCCTTATCATGACAACTTTCATGATCAAGCTACTATAGCCTATAAGGGCGAATCACGAGTATAATGTCAGTTCCCAAAACCTTTTTGGGAGATTAGGATGCCTAGCGTCTCCAACCTTAGTAAATTCTCATACAATATGAGAACATGTATTTTTCCAAATTTATACTCTATCATATTGCAACCATAAACAGTGTTTCAGATATCACAATATCTTCCACCCACAACAATTTCTGAAACAATTATTTCAGCTCCTAGATAACCTCGTTATTTAAACTACTTTTGAATATCAAGAATCATGGAGGCAAACATGATACTTTAGATACTAACACTGGAATTGTTACTCTTGATTTAATACTACTTATTAAACTTCATGGAGTAAATGGAGTTTGCTGAAAGTTTGCAATAGGACTTTTAAACTTTAGATTGATACTCAAAATAATACGATACCAGTTCGTAAAGTAAATATCTAGAATTCTATAGTTCTATTATCTCAACTATAACTAAGCATAAGGTAGTACACGGATGCCAATGACTACAACAAAATATGCAAATTCACTTTGATTTAGTTTATGATAAATTGAGTTCGAATATTCCAAATTACTAATGAACTCCCACTCAAAAACAACATCCCTCGTGTCTTTTTGGTGATTACATGAACTAGATCCACTATACCAAGACCGATCATCACGTGAGTTGGTGTAGCTTCAAAGGCGAGCATCTATATGGTCATCATATCAACCATATGACTCATGATTTACCTTCCGGTTCGTGTTACAAGGCCATGTTTATACATGCTAGGCTCGACAATTAAGAACCTTAGTACTCGCATGTGTAAAATTGTCTTACACCTGTTGTATGCGAATGTAGAGTCTCTCACACCCGATCATCACGTGGTGTCTCGAAACGACAAACTTTCTTAATAGTGCATACTAAAGGAAGATCACATTTTTGTCTTGATATTTAAATGGGGGATCATCTTATAATGCTACTAAAGCACTATACAAGCAATATAATATGAAAACAAACTTCATATGCAAAAAGTGATATGATATGGCTCTTGCACTTGATCACTATCTTGTGCATCGTGGTATGATCTTCATCATTCCTATATGTGTAAGGCCAAGGTCTATGGAACTTACACTTTGGTATGTTATAATTTCCAAGAGTATCAAGCCATACTACAAATTATAACATTACCATATCATTACACTTGCCCATAAAACCAAAAACTAGACGCTTCTAATTTATCTTTTGCATGTTTTTACGTGGCTTAGGGCTTTAGGAGACAGAACCATTCTTACCTACGAACATGGACCCACAATGATGATAATCAAATTATTAGCAACTCGTTGTAAATCAAATATTGACTATAGTAGGAGAGACAAACACCAGCTAGCCACTTATGTAAAACTAGTTGCATGTCAAGCATGGAGCAGGTGTCATGTGCGGGGAGATGTAAAGTTAGTCCGGGCCGCTTCATCCACTATGGCACCAATATCCAAAATATATAAAAGATGCAATAACATGATCATCAACACCCACATAATCATAGGTGTTCTACTCGTGCAAAGCATCTACGCATAGATCAGGCTCTGATACCACTGTTGGGTTCGCAGCATAGAAAAAAATTCCTACGCTATGAACAACTAAGCACCAAGATCTACCTACCTAGATACAATCAACGGGTGGATATATATCCATAGAGATCTTACCGTTGAAGACCAAAAAACTTCATTAACGAAATCTGATTTCGTGGATGATGTAGTTGTTCACTTGCCGATCTCAAGATCGTGATGAAGTCTAGCAAGTCCAGTAGGTCCAACACTAGCAAGTCTAGCACCGCAAAGCAGGAGTGCATCCGTGATCACACACATGTCCGATACCCTGAAAACCTCTGCGTCCTCGCTCCAGCAATGCATCAGAAGCAGCAAATCCTTTTAGACAAAGCCACCAGGAACATGTACCTCGCTAATCCGATGCCATGGGGGAATAAACTAGATGGAGAGAGATCCTTCACGAGGAAGTGTGAATTGAGAAGAGGAGGAGGGGGATTTTTATAGGGGAGAGGGGGCAACTCCTCCCATGGTTGGCGGCCAAGGTGGTGCCCCCACCTCTTCCATCATTCATGTGGGTGGAGCTTCTACTCACATAAACACCCCTCCACTCACACTTCCACTCACATGCATTAGTTTTCCACCAAAATTAATGCAACTCTCATTTAATAAAAGTATTTTATTTATTTTATTCAGAATTTTGTTAATTACTTTAATTAACAAACATTCACATAAAACTGCCTGCAACATTTCAATATCACATGCAGAACCAATTTCAGTAATTTCACCCGAAACAATTCTGGTGTCTATCGAAATGCTTCTAGCGCTTTCATAATCTTTCTCTAAAACATATTTGCTCCTAAATGGTGTCCGTATCCCTTAAGTGTGTCACCCTATGGTTCACGAATAATACAGACATGATCGAGACCCCTCTCCCATCAATAATCAGCAGCGGGATCTAGAGATCTGTACTGACTCCCACACATTCAACGATGACTTCAGTGGTCATGATAACCTTTAATTCTTGTAACTAAATCCCTTTGTCTCGCGATATATTACATGTCCGAGATTTGATCATCGGTATCCCTATACCTAGGTTGATCTCGTTACCAACAAGTACTCTTTTCTCGTTCCCGTGATATAACATTCTAGTGATCTTATCACTTGGTTACAAGCTACATCAATTTGATATCACCAAGAGGGCCCCGAGTATATCTCTCTGTCATCGGGTTGGACAAATTCCACTCTTGATCCATGAGCCTCTACATAACACTTTCGAAGTATCTGAACCCACCTTTATTGTCGCCCTATTATGATGTGATGTTTGATGTTGTCAAGTTACTCTTCTGGTGTTAGTGATTGACATGATCTCATGGTCTAAGGACTAAAGTGACTTCATATGATGTTATAGAAATTTAAACACAATGACTTTGGTCGTATTGCTATACTTCGGATGAATGTCCATCACATCATTCCACCAATGCTATGACCTCGTTATTAATATCCAATGTCCATGATTAAGAAACCTTGGTCATCTTGTTAATCAACGAGCTAGTTTATTTGAGAGACATAACTAGGAACTCCTATTTTGTTTATTAACCACACATGTATTAACGTTTCCAATCAATACAATTATAGCATGAAAATAAACATTCATCATAAACATGGAATAAGATAATAACCACTTTATTATTGCCTCTTGGACATATTCCCTTCAGGAATCTCCTAGATGATTCCTCCACATGGTTAATTATTACTATAGGAACTTTAACAGAGCACATGATTTTTTTAGATTTGTATTAAATGTGAATTTAACCTCAGTGTGCCTTCCATCATAAGATAAATTTGTTGAATGCAAGACAATGTTTTGTAAAATATGTTAATAATACCAACAAAGTGTTTAATTTTTGGATTGGTAGTACCCATAGGAAGGCCTAGATATGTGAATGACAGAGTCTCTGTCTTACCCAAGTTCATTGGCCAATGATTGACATCCCTAAGGGGTTATGCTTGTTTGGCAATGCGGAGAGCCAGGCCGAAAACAAAACTTTTCTGCTCCGGCAAGGTCTACGGTGAGCCACCCAAGATTCGACCAAGGTTAAAGGCAATAGCTCGTACCTCTCGATGCGAAGGTGTAGAAGCTGAGGAAGCGCATCACGATGGTGCCGTATGTTCCTCTCGTCTTGTCTGGCTCCAGTGAAGTTCTTGATCCTGGGACCACCTCGTCGCCGAGTTGCTCCTCCTCCTCCTTCTGCCTCTGACTTCGCCCCCTAACACGCCCAACGAGCACCGCTGATGTGGTGCCTCTACTGTCTCACACACTTACAAGGTGGAACAACAGCAAGTGGGATGCTAGTCTCAGTCTTGCCGCCGTGGGATGGGAAGGTGGTTGCCAAGTCTAGGGAAACCCTAGTAAGCTACACTGGATTGGACTGTATTCACTACAAGAAAAGTTTCCTTCCGCAACGACTTGGCCTGATGGTCGTCGTTGAAGGCGCGTCTTCCGCGATGAATTCTCGGCTTGGCCGTGGCCGACATAAATCTTTTTTTCCGGTTTCGGGGCCCTCTACTATGGCGGAACCGCTAAAACCATGGAGGAAGCTCGACTGGCGTGTGGCAGAAGCAAGATTTTCGTTTCCTCACGTGATGTTGACTCACCAAAGTCTTTTGAGGCGTGTGGGTCCCGAACATCAGTGTCTCTAGCGGACCATACTTTTCAGTCGCGCCTCCCTGATTTGAACCCGATAACGTTGCTCGATGCGTCTTCCGTTTAGATAGAATGCTAGGTCCCACATGTTAGACTCTCATTAGAAGGATCGTGTGTATGATGGAATTTTTTTCCTTTGCTCGCGCTACCCTGTTCCGAAGTTGATAGGGTTGCTCGATACATCTACTGTTTAATCAACCTCCCGGGACCCACATGTCATCCTCTCATTAGAAGAAACATGTGTATGATGGAATTTTTTCCTTCGCTGGTGCTACCCTGTTCCGAAGAGCGCTGCTCGACGCATCTACCCTTTAACCAACCTCGTGAGCCCCACATGTCATCCTCTCATTAGAAGAAACATGTGTATGATGGATTTTTTCCCTTCGCTCGCGCTACCCTGTTCCGAACTTGATAACGTTGTTTGATGCATCTACCGTTTAATCATGCTGCTGGCCCACATGTCATCCTCTCATTAGAATAAACATGTGTATGCTGGATTTTTTACCCTATGTCGCGCCTTTGTGTTCCGAACTTGATTGCGTTGTTCACTGCATCAGCCGTTTATTAAGGCTGGTGGGTCCCTTATGTCAGCCTCACATTAGAAGAATCGTGGGTAGGATGGAATTTTTTTATTCTCTAGTGCTACCCTGTTCCGAACTAGATAGCGTTGCTCGGCGAATCTGCTGTTTGCTCACGCTGCTGGGTCCCCCATTTCAGCCTCTCATTACAAGAAACGTGTGCATGCTAAACTTTTTCTCGCTCGCACTTCCCTATTTTGAACTAGCAACGTTGCTCGATGTAGCATCTGTATAAGGTCGTGCTGCTGGATCCCACATATTAGCTTCTCTGTAAATGAAATGTGCGTATGCTGGAATTTTTTTGGCCATGTCCTCTATTTTGACCATGGTAACTTGCTGGGTCCTAGATGTCAAGCACCTATATTTAGGGAACGTGTCTATGCTGGGTCCCAGCTGACAACCTCTATTTGAAAGAAACGTGTGTATGTTGGACTATTTTTCGGGTCCCAGATGTCAGCCTCAGAGTACAAAAAATGCTCATAAAGGCCAAATTAAAAAGATTCTAGGCTAACTCGGGGCGGATGTCCTATTCGTCATGGCTTATATTACATGGGCTCACTCCTAACTTGAATGGGCTATGGTCGGTGGCCACAAGACCACGAAAAGGCCGAATTAGAAGGTATTGGGCTATGCTAGGGGATGATAGGCTAATTTCATGGGCTATGCTTGGGCCTGCTAGGTCTGACATGTTAGCTTCTCTGTTTGTATGATGGACTTTTTTTTTCGGCCGCGTCCGCTGTTTTCACCGTGGAAGCCGTGTATGGTCTTACTGTTGGGGCCCTTATGTCAGCCTCTCTGGCATGTTCTGGCCTGTGGGTCCCCGATGTAGCCTTGTATGTTCTGTCTAGTGGGTCCCTGATGCGAGCCTCTGTGTACAAGTATTACTTTTTTTCGAACCCACCCTCAAAGCAAACTCCAGGGACGCTGCATGCTGGTGGGTCCATGCTGTCAGCCTCTCCGTACTGCGATATTGCTAGAAGAAAAAATGGAAACCCAAGATACAATTCGAACAAAAGACCTTCAAATCAAATAAACGTAAATTGAGTGCGTTGCCACTACAACAAAGATATTTATAGAATAAATACCACTAAACTTTTTATTAGTACTACAATTTATGTATTAGTCTTCTTAAAAATATTTTGTGTGTCTATGTTTATCTCTTTTAAAATATAAAAGGGCAGCGCTCCTGGCATCTTAATTTATAAAATGCCACATAATGGAGTATTTTCTTAAAAACATGGGTAGGCGGAGTTTTTTTATTTTGAGAGGTGGGGGGCAATGCCCACAAGGCCGAATTTAAAAAGAGTTTGGCTATTCTATATAGGATGCTCTACGTGGGTTATACTCCGTAAGCTATGCTCCATGGGCTTCATTCTCAAATTTTAGTGGGTTGTGCTTAGCAGTCCCCTGACCCCTAAAAGGCTGAATTGATATGTTCTCGGCTATTCTCCATGGGTTCCTTTCTCAAATTTCACTGGGCTGTGGTCAGCAGTCCCCTAACCCTGAAAAGACCGAATAAAAATGTTCTAGGATAAAGAGGGGCCAAATGAGCTACTAGATTTCTTCTCCTGGTTAATAAAAATTGCATTGTGATGTGCTTTGCCGGATTCGAAACAAAGACCTCAGAGAGGGAGGGGGAAAAGCGATTGTTCTTTTTGGCACTATTCATGTCAAAATTCAGCAGTACAGAATAAGGTAGAAAAATTATTAATAGATTCGAAGTTCATATTCAGGAGCACTTGACCAATTCAGCAACATTTCAAAAGTGACCAATTCAGCAATACAGACAATGAAATACAATAGCAGTACATAGAGAACCAATTTTTTCAGCTCTAAAAACCTTGTTGCACGATTAGTTTGTTCTTTTCACCAAACACACTCGACCATTGGAGCAAGCAAAACTGACGATGAAGTCTGCTCTGAGTACCTTCTTCTCACATCAATGCCTGTGTGACCCCCGTATGCAAACCAAAATGCCCAAGTCTCATCTAGATTGTGACATGGCCATGTACAATGGCGACAGGCACGCGTCGGGTTCACATTCAGCAGCACATGACAGATTCCACAGCAATTTAAAGTGACTGATTCAACGGTGGCAGAAAATGACCAAAAGAATTGGCAGATTCAACAATGTTGACATTGAAATTCAATGGATGTACAACAATACAGCAAAGCAAAGTTTCAAAAGGAAAGCGTGACCATGCATTTTATCCACTCGATCTGAATAAGTCCCAGTATATAGGTATTACTACAAAATAGATTAGCAGTAGCTGAACTCAATAAAAAAAATACTCAGTAGAAGTGTAGAACTACAAGCTTACACTAAGTTAGGAACCACTACATGTCCCATCATACGTACTCGAAGAAACGAGAATGCTTCAGCGTGTCAAAATGCTGGCCGGGCTGCGCCCTTGATTTCCTGCCTGGGACGCGTCTCTCGTTTCATTGTCGCCTGTCGGCCTCTAGGTCAGCAGCATACATGTAAAATTCATACGACAAACCAGGAAATTCAGGATCCTTAATTTCGGCAATTCCAATTACGAAGGGAATCTGCCAACAACATAAACTAGCTAGTTAGTACAACATTACATACACTCATAGTAGGATCATCACAAGAGGATTAAGATGTGATATCTCACTGGTGAATCTTGTCCGACGACAGGTTCAGTAGTAGCCAGGAAAGCCGCGGCTTGGACATAAAGACGTGAGCACTTCCCGCGCGGCATTGGCTAGCGATGGCCTAATCATTGTCTCAGATGACCTCCTTACTACAACTTGATTGAAACTAGCGAATGATGGCCCAAAATATATCGAGCTCATTGGGGAACCCCAAGAGGAAGGTATGATGAGCACATCAACAAGTGTTCCCTCAGTACGAAACCAAGGTTATGAATCCAGTAGGAGCAAGGAAACACCCCAAAGGTGTTGCTAGCTGAATGTTGGCAGGGCGCACTACCGGTGCCAGCAGCAACGTGGAGACCTACACAACACAACCACAGAACTCTGTCCCCAACTTGCGATGAGGTTGTCAATCTCACTAGTTTGGCTGAAAACAAAGGATTAAACGTATCGAATGGAAGGAAGTAATAGTTTGCAGAAAGTAAACACAAAGCAGTAAAGAGTTTGTAGATTGATAGTAAAAGAAAGGACCGGGGTCCATAGTTCACTAGAGGTGGCTCTCCTTAAGATAGATAACATGCTAGGTGAACAAATTACAGTGGGGCAATTGACAAACATCGAGAAAGCATACAAGCATATACTAATCATCTTGACTCCTTTGAGATTCAATTGGGCATTACAACATTATACATAGACCGACATCCAACTGCATCTATGACTAATAATCCACCTTCAGGTTATCATCCGAACCCCTTCCAGTATTAAGTTGCAAGCAATGGATAATTGCATTATGAATTGCGTGTAAAGTAAACAATATGATTGTTCTATGAACAAAGGATTGTTGTTTTCTCCCTAGTAGCAATAGCACATCCAGTACCTTAGAGATTTCTGTCACTTCTCCAGATTACCAGAGGCATGAACCCACTATCGAGCATAAATACTAACTCTTGGAGTTGCTAGCATCTACTTGGCCAACATAGCTACTAACAACGGAAAGCATGCAAGATCACAAATAGCAAAGACATGATAGAATCAATAATCAATATGAAATAACATCTCAATATCCATCGGATCCCCGCAAACACAACATGTAGAATTAAAAATAGATGATCTTGATCATGAACGGAGCTCACAAGATCTAGACATGAAAGCACAAAGGAGGAGAACCAGCCATCTAGCTACTACATGGACCCGTAGTCCAGAGATGAACTACTCACGCATCACACTAGAGATTGCATGATGATGAAGAAGGCCTCCAGGGTGAATTCCCCTCTCCCGCAGGGTGCTGGGAAGATCTTCAGATCCCTCCCGATCTAGGGATGGAGATGACGGTGGATATAGACACTTTCGTGGAATTTTGATCGGGTACTTAGGGTTTCCGTATCAGAGGCAATATATAGGCCGAAGGAGAGGCCGAGGGGGTGCCTGGGCTAGCCACACCACCCCCTGGCGCGGGCCAGGCCTGGCCGTGCGGCCAGGTGGTGTGGCTGCCCTCTGGCCCTTCTCCATCTCGTATTCTCGCACCAGGTGTCCCCAAATAAAATAATGACTTTGGCTTTTGTCCTGTCCAATTCCGAGAATATTCATTTTCTGACTTTCCTGGAACCAAAAACAGCAGAAAACAGGCAGCTGGCACTGTGGCTCTTGTTAATAGGTTAGTCCAAGAAATCATATGAAAAGTACTCCAAAGTGTGGACAAGACACAAGAAAGTAGATAAAACCAAGCATGAAACATCAAAAATTATAGATACATTTGCGATGTATCAACACCCCCAAGCTTAACTCCTGCTCGTCCTCGAGTAGGTAAGTGATAAAAATAAAGAATAATTTTTGAGGTGACATGCACCATCATAAACTTGATCAAAGTATTTGTAAAACATTCAAAGCTGGGATCATAGTACTTCAATCATAACATGAAAGACAAAGTTCTAGCAATAAGACAAAGAAACTATGTTGCAATATGAAAAGGCACAAACAAAAGATTCATGAATAACAATGCTTTGCAAGACGTTTGTTTGTTTCTGATGTCTACGCACTTCTATTCTTGTAGATAGTTGTTGGGCCTCCAAGTGCAGAGGTTTGTAGAACATCAGCAAGTTTTCCCTTAAGTGGATCACCCAAGGTTTATCGAACTCAGGGAGGAAGTGGTCAAAGGTATCCCCTCTCAAGCAACCCTGCAATCAAGATACAAGAAGTCCCTTGTGTCCCCAACACACCTAATACACTTGTCAGGTGTATAGGTGCACTAGTTCGGCGAAGAGATGGTGAAATACAAGTGGTATGGATAATTATAAGTGGTAACGGTGCTAGAAAATAGCTTGATGGCGTGTGGTTGACGTGGGAAAAGACTAAAGGCAAACTGAAATAAAGATGGAAGCAAGCAAACATGTAACATATCTAATTGCAAACTGTGTTTCAATGCTTAGAAACAAGGCCTAGGGATCATACTTTCACTAGTTAACACTCTCATATAAATATCTTCTCTTTATGATACTACTCTTAACTACTCTCCGGTTGAACACTCTAATCGATGGTAGGACTATAAGAACACACCTCGAAGTAAGCCTTTCCCATCTAGATAACCCCACACTGTCACCTTGAGTACTAGATGAGTCCAACAAACACCACAATTTCATAAAGACATCCAACTCCAAATATAACTCACAACAAGTATTTGTAATCTCTAGCCTAAGTGCCACCATGGTGTGCACGCTGTCACTTTCGCACACATGGGGAGAGCAGAGATCTATTAAAGCACCTGAGTAGCCAGGTAGATCTAATTGATTACAAAGCTCATGATCACAATATGATCACGCATAGAGAGAGAGATGAACACATAGCTACCGGTAGAACCCTTAGCCGCAAGAGAGAACTACTCCTTCGTCATCATGGGAATCGGCAATGGTGATGGAGATGGTGGTGGAGATCGATGGAGATGGCTCCGGGGGCACTTCCCCGTCCCGGCAGGGTAACGGAACAGAGACTTTTTGTCCCTCGAATCTCCCCTTCGGTGGCGGCGGCGCTGTGGAACTTTTCATCGCTGGAGGCTTGACGATCTAGGGTTTATGCATCGGGAGGCTCTTATAGGCGAGAGGGCAAGGTCGGTGGGCGGCCAGGGGGCCCACACCACCTGGTGGCGCGACCAAGGGGGACCCACACCACCCTATGGTGTGGCTGGACCCTGGCCCCTCTCCGTCTCGTCTTCTGGCTCCGTGTTCCCCTCGGTGAAAAACTGACTTTGGCATTTGTCCCGTCCAATTCCGAGAATATTCATTTTCTGACTTCCTGGAACCAAAAACAGCAGAAAACAGGCAGCTGGCACTATGGCTTTTGTTAATAGGTTAGTCCAAGAAATCATATGAAAAGTATTCCAAAGTGTGGAAAAAACACAAGAAAGTGGATAAAACCAAGCATGGAACATCAAAAATTATAGATACATTTGCAATGTATCATTTTCACATAAAGAAAACATAGCATAGTAGTATTCAGCTTGCCCCTCATAGAGTAGCAAACATAAATGCATAGGACACCTTCAAAGTTTATAACAGTGACTAGATACAAATAGTTTAAAACAAGCAATATTAAGGTATGCATCAATCAACAAGTCTTGGGACAATGCACATAGAACTAAGAATGGCACTATGCTCTCAAAGCAAGTGCATAAAGATAGAAGGTGGAGACTCAATATAATGGTGGAAGAAAGGCCTTCATAGAAGGAAGTAGGGATTCAAGTCTCATAAAGAGCTTCCAAAAATTATGGTACTTACTAGATTTCATCTCTCATTGCCCCTATCATAAGCATCTTGAAGTGATTAAGGTTAAAGTGAACAAACTATGGTGTACATGCTTGATGAAGTATAAGTTAGAAATCTCATGTCCCTTGAATACGAGGGCTGCTCCTCATGCTACTCAAGTTTAGTCACTGGTAAGTTCTTGTCATCGTAAGTACATGTGTATCCTAGAGAACCGCCAACGGGGTACCCCTTGCCCGATGATACGGAAGAATCCCCATATCAAAATGACAAGGCAAGCAGACAACGAGCATCTCAGCAATCTTCTTATTTACCATGGGAATATGGTGCTTTTTTTCTCTCTTTCCTCTTTTCATAATCTTTTTTTCTTTTTATCTTTTTTCTCAATATCGTACTCTTTTTTATAAGAAGAATGCTTCATAGACAGCTCATTATGGTTACGCTGTAGGTTTCCACCATGTCAGCATGGATTAGACCAGCGACCCATGTGTTTCTCTAAAACATATACATAACTCCATAGACTTACAAGCTTCCCTTTCATTTCACACCGACAACATCCATAGGCAAAAGACCATGATATCAAGTAGGTACAAAGTACCCGTGCAATGTTGAAAGCATTACCCATGACAGCATGGTTCTGCTAATCCCCAACAAATAAGTGCAAGCATATAAAACATAGATGACACAATGGTTCAAGTTTATTAAGGGCAAGAAAAGTAAAGTGTGCCATCAAGTTCGTGAGAGCTTTAATCACTAGTTTTCTCATAACAAGTTTAATTTGGAAGGTAAACAAAAACATGAATATACTTGGAATAGCATATGCTAGTAGGTAGGTATGGTGGACTCTTTGGAATAACTTGGTTTAGGGAGTTGGATGCATGAGTGGAACTCATACTTGGTTGCGGAGGCTAGCAAAAGACTGGGAGCGATAAACTAAGAGAGCAATAATGGCCATAATCATGCAGAGCGACAAAACATCATTGATCAAAGCATAAAGTGATACTACAAGTTAAAAACTAATGGATCATAAAGGCTTATGGTGACTTGAGATAGTCATAACATGGTGTGAGCATGCACCAAGTCAACCCAAATAAAGCATCAAAGGAGAATACCACAATACTATGCTTTAATATGCTAAAACAACGCATGATTCATCCAAGGCACATTAAGAAATCTCAATTGTTTATAACAAGTCATGCTACAACAAATAATACTAAGCATAAAGCCAAAAAAATATCGAGCATGGCATGACAAAGCATAGGCCACCGTAAAAAACAAACTCTCTTTACCACTTAAGCATGAACTTTCCTACTCTTTTCCAAACCAAACCAAACTATTTGAAAACCAATGTATGAAAGAGGGGGTCCAACCAATTTATTCAGCAAACTAAGCAAACAAAGCAAACGAAAAACCAAAACGAAAACAAAAAAGAAGACGCTCCAAGAACAACACAACTGTGCATGAAACAATAAAAATGAAGCGTTTGGAAGAAACCTGGGATTTTTATTGATGAAGAGGGCGATGCCTTGGGCATCCCCAAGCTTTGACGCTTGTACTCCTTGGATATTTCTTGGGGTGACACGTGTGGCATCCCCAAGCTTGAGCTTTATTCCATCCTTCATCTGATTACTCATTCCTTCCATACACCTAAATTTTTTCCCTCATACAAAACTTCACACAATCTTTATTAGCAACATTAGTGCACTCAAGATAATAGGTCTTTAGGTTCAGTTATAACACCAATAAAACTTCCATTAAAACACTAGCTACTGTAGCACTTCCCTCAAAAAGCTCAATTCCCCAAAAGAACTCAAAAAGGAACCAACAAGAAGCAAATGCAGAAAATGGCAGAAATCTGTCAAAACAGACCAGCAGGTAAAGATGATTTTTTCGAAGACCTTCTGTTGCTCAAATCAAAAAGTGTTGAACTAAAGAAAGTTACATAACAACCTGGGGCAGACGCACAAAAATTCACGCCTCAAAAGGACGTACAAACATTTTTCGGGACAACAACTTTCCCAATCATTACTTCTCTCTCATTAGAGGTTACTCTTGGCACAAAAAGCAAATAAAAAGGGTAAGGAGCGGTTATTACTGAAGGAATAACTTCCAAGACTCATCTAAAACTTTTGGGTTATCTCCCAATAAGTACTTCACTTTAACGCCTTTAAGTTAGGCATGATAGTTTGAGAAGATGCTCACATAAAAAATATGAATTGAAGTAAAAGAGAGCATCAAGAAGCAATTTCAAAACACATTTAAGTCTAACCCACTTCCTATGCATAGGAATCTCGTATGCAAATAAATTCACAAAGAACAAAGTGACATGCATAGGAAGATAAACCGAGAATAACTTCAAAACTTTCAGCACATAGAGAGGTGTTTCAATACCATGAAAACTTCTACAACCATATTTTCCTCTCTCATAATAATTTTCAGTAGCCTCATGAATAAACTCAACAATATAACTATCACATAAAGCATGATTTTCATGATCTACAAACACTAGAGCTTTATTATAAACATTTTCAAAAGAATCCTCAGGAACATGACATTCGTCCTCCTTTGGTAAGCATGGGGGACAATCAAATAATGTAAGGGGTAAAGAGTTACTCTCATTAGAATGTAGGGATGGGTAGATCCATTCTTCCTCCTCTTGATCATCACTCTCCTCCTCTTTTTCATCCAATGAGCTTCCAGTTTTAGCAATTTCTTCTTCCATAGGCTCCTGCAAGGCATTAGTCTCTTCCGCTGGTGGAGAGCATATATTAAGATATTCAAGAATATAGCCATTTTCTTCCTTGTAATTATCGAAGCAAAATTGAAGTATATCATAAACCTCATATTTATAAGGTGCATCATCAGTATTTTCAAGCAAACTAGCAAGCTCAAATGCACCCTTCCAAGCAATAAATTGTTCAATTTGTTCCACATCATAAAAGTCATAATTTCCTTTAACATAAGAAGATATGGTAACATTATCATTATACTCACATTGAAAAGGGAGGTGTTTATACCTCCTATAGCAACAAGATTTATCAACGCAATAAGTAACATTATAAGTAGAGCACACGTTTCTAGCCATGGTATTCAATTTATCAATTTGTTCCCATAAGAGTTTCCCTTTTTGTGACAAGAGGTGTTCCTTATAATAATATTTTTGTTCTTCCGTGAACCCACCTTGCCAATTAGATACAGTTTCAAAGAAACCAACCATTGATAGTAAGCATGATAAATTAAGACAATAACTGACCAACGAAAATACCAACTATAGTAGGAACTAATTTGTTTGTGTTTTTGATAAATAAACAAGCAAACAAAGCAAAAAGAAACTAAGCAAAACAAAAATAACAAAGTAAAGAGATTGGTTATGAAGGACTCCCCTTGTGAAGATGTCCTTGACTCCCCGGCAACGGTGCCAGAAAATATGCTTGATGGCCCAAAATATATCGAGCTTGTTGGGGAACCCCAAGAGGAAGGTATGATGAGCACAGCAGCAAGTTTTCCCTCAGTACGAAACCAAGGTTATCAATCCAGTAGGAGCAAGGAAACACCCCAAAGGTGTTGCTAGTTGAACGTTGGCAGGGCGCACTACCAGTGCCAGCAGCAAGGTGGAGACCTACACAACACAACCATAGAACTCTGTCCCCAACTTGCGATGAGGTTATCAATCTCACCAGTTTTGCTGAAAACAAAGGATTAAACGTATTGAATGGAAGGAAGTAATAGTTTGTAGAAAGTAAACACAAAGCAGTAAACAATTTGTAGATTGATTGTAAAAGAAAGTACCGGGGTCCATAGTTCACTAGAGGTGGATCTCCTTAAGATAGATAACATGCTGGGTGAACAAATTACAGCGGGGCAATTGACAAACATCGAGAAAGCATACAAGCATATACTAATCATCTTGACTCCTTTGAGATTCGATTGGACATTACAACATTATACATAGACCGCCATCCAACTGCATCTATGACTAATAATCCACCTTCAGGTTATCATCCGAACCCCCTCCAGTATTAAGTTGCAAGCAACGGATAATTGCATTACGAATTGCGTGTAAAGTAAACAATACGATTGTTCTATGAACAAAGGGTTGTTGTTTTCTCTCTAGTAGCAACAACACATCTAGTACCTTAGAGATTTCTGTCACTTCCCCAGATTACTAGAGGCATGAACCCACTATCGAGCATAAATACTAACTCTTGAAGTTGCTAGCATCTACTTGGCCAAGATAGCTACTAACAACGGAAAGCATGCCAGATCACAAATAACAAAGACATGATAGAATCAATAATCAATATGAAATAGCATCTCAATATCCATCGGATCCCCGCAAACACAACATGCAGAATTACAAATAGATGATCTTGATCATGAATGGAGCTCACAAGATCTAGATATGAAAGCACAAAGGAGGAGAACCAACCATCTAGCTACTACATGGACCCGTAGTCCAGAGATGAACTACTCACGCATCACACCGGAGGCTTGCATGATGATGAAGAAGGCCTCTAGGGTGAATTACCCTCTCCGGCAGGGTGCCAGTAAGAGCTTCAGATCCCTCCCGATCTAGGGATGGAGATGACGGCGGCTACAGACTCTTTCGTGGAATTTTGATCGGGTACTTAGGGTTTCTGTATCAGAGGCAATATATAGGCGGAAGGAGATGCCGAGGGGGTTCCTGGGCTAGCCGCACCACCCCCTAGCGTGGGCCAGGCCTGGCCCTGTGGCCAGGTGGTGTGGCCGCCCTCCGGCCCTTCTCCGTCTCGTATTCTGGCTCCAGGTGTCCCCCGGTAAAGTAATGACTTTGGCTTTTGTCCCGTCCAATTCCGAGAATATTCATTTTCTGACTTTGTTGGAACCAAAAACAGCAGAAAACAGGCAGCTGGGACTGTGGCTCTTATTAATAGGTTAGTCCAAGAAATCATATGAAAAGTACTCCAAAGTGTGGACAAGAATAAAGAAAGTAGATAAAACCAAGCATGAAACATAAAAAATTATAGATACATTTGCAATGTATCAGCGAACAAGACCAACGACCAAAACCTCACCTCGTACCGTGGTGATGCGCACGCCGCCAACCTGACCAGCTTGACGGACAGGAGAATGTCCGTGTTATGCCCGTCAATTTGGGCGACGAACATCTTGCCCTCTTTCCCGATGCCGATGACCTCAGCTCTGAGCGAGCCTGGTGCATGAACCGACACAGATGGGTTCAATTTTTGGGGCTATATCTGGGCACTATCATCGAGTGGGAAGATATGAGGTGCTCGACGAACACTTTCTTGACACTGGTGAACTTGCATCCTTGCTCCGTGCAGACACACGAGCGGTAGTTGCACGTGATCTTGTGGTCATAGACGTCCTTGTAGGAGACCAAAGTCCAGCAGATGTCATTGGGGCATCTACTACCTTTTCCGCCAGCGACTTGGCGGTACAGCTCCTTGGAGCATGCGGCCCACCGGACAGCACTGGTAGTGTCTAGACGCTTAGCTATTTCGTTGAAGACATCATCGCCGACCTTTGTCCAGACATTGTTCAACCAGTTGTGCCTAGAATCCACAACCATCACGCCAGAATGAATGGGGCAAGGACGGATCTATGTATGACTGTTGGGCTTATTTGGAGGAGAGGGATGGCGGCCTGGAAGGATCAATGCTGCGGGTGAGATGGTTAGAAAAATGTGTGAAGTGCACACTCAAGAAGATCCAAATGCGGCCTCTCGGACTTGGGAATGGCTCTTTGAAGGAGGTGGTTTTGCCGTGCTCCTTCGGCTGTCTTTTGCCGAGCGTACTGCATGGAGCATGCCGACTAGAGTTATGGAGTAGGGAGTACTAGAGGTACTCTAGACTGGCATGCTACCATGGAGTGTTCTCTCATCACATCTCAGTTATTAGAACTGAGGGATGATTTATTTACTGCTTCCATTTTTATACTAATCCCTCTAGTTCGTATTCTAATGACCTCAACTTTTTCTAGATTCACATCAGTTAGACAGAGTAGTTGTAAGTTGAGTCACTAACGTTTTTCGGTACTTCATAGTACGTACCAAAATACCAAGATGCTGAACCTCATATGAACTTTCTAGAAAGGTACCCCTTTGCATAGATTGGCAAGCCTGCTAAAATTGCTGAAACTTCTAGAAAGACAAGAACCCACGACCTAAATTGCATCATGCTTGGTGAAATAATGACATGTTCCTAGTTCATATTCAGTAGCATTTCAAAGTGACCAATTCAGCAATACAGACTCTGAAATTCAATAGCAGGACGACGAGAATCAATTCTTGTTTCAGCACTAAAAACCTTGGTGCGGGATCAGTCGCTTTTCTCCGAACACACTCGACCATCGGAGCAAGCAAAACTGACCATCAAGCCTGATTTTCGGTGCATACCTTCTACTTACATCAATGACTGTGTGACCCACATATGCAAACCAAAATTCCCCAACCCTTATATAGATTGTGACAAGGCCATGTTTCAAAAGAACAGTAAGACCATCTTCTGCCCTTGATCTAAAAAAGTACCAGTACGTTCAGTATTAGTTCTACAAAATACTTTAGTACTGTAATAAAAATGACAGAACATTGGACAGATTCACTACCATTTGAATGATTCAGCAGCACTGAATAAAACAGAAAAATATCAATAGATTCCAAATACATAATCAGCGGCACTTGATAGATTCAACAACATTTCAAAGTGACCGATTTAGCAGTATAGATAATGAACAAAAGAATTGACATATTTAACAATGCAGACACTAAAATTCAATAGATGTAACAAGTCCATAATTCAAAAGGATAGAGAGAACATATTTTGGCCATGTTCCAAAAGAAGATCAAGACCATCTACTAGTCTTGATTTAAACAAGTACCAATACATCACTATTAGTTCTAAAACATACTTTAGTAATAGCAACAATAGAACATTTGACAAATTCACTACCATTAGAAAGATTCAGCAGCACTGAATAAAACAGAAAAATATCAATATATTCCAAATACATAATCAGCGGCACTTGACAGATTCAACAACATTTTAGAGTGACCGATTTAGCAGTACATATAATGACCAAAAGAATTGACAGATTTAACAATGCAGACACTAAAATTCAATAGATGTAGCAAGGCCATAATTCAAAAGGACAGAGAGAACATAGTCTGGCCATGTTCCAAAAGAAGAGCAAGACCATCTACTGGTCTTGATCTAAACAAGTACCAATACATCACTACTAGTTCTAAAAAATACTTTAATAATATCAACAACAGAACATTCAAAAGATTCAATGGCATTTAAAAGATTCAATGGTACTGAATAAGATAGAAAATATCATCAGATTCCTAGTTCATAATAAGCGGCACTTGATATATTTAGCACCATTTCAAAGTGACCGATTTAGCAGTACGGATAATGACCAAATGAATTGATAGATTTAGCAATGCATACATTGAAATTCGGTAGATGTAGCAAGGCCATGATTCAAAATGAAAGAGAGACCATATTCTGCACTAAATCCGTCGGTCTAAACAAGTACCCGTACATAGTTATTACTCCTACTACAAAATAGATTATCAGTAGGAGAACTCCATACAAAATACTCAGAACTACCTTAAGCTAGGAACAACATGTCCCAAAACGATAAGAAAAATCTTGTCGAGGAGTACATGTGTTCAAGTTAGGATCATCATAAGAAGGTAAATATGTGTTAATCGCTAAGAATCTTGTCGATACAAAGCTTGTATTCCATGATGAACTCCGATGGTCGATTCCGACGACAAGTGACCAGATTAGACCGACAAACCGACAAAGAGCAAGTGGCTTTAGAATTCGCATAGCATACCTTCTCACACAAGCCATTTGGATGTGCAGAGCTCAACTTCACCATGAACTGCGGCGACACGCACGCCGCCGGCCTGACGCACACAATGGATATCAAGATGACATTGTCGTGCCCATCAATTAGCACACAAAACACCTTGTCATCATACCTAGTTAGCCCGATATCTACATTTTGTCAGCCCGGTGCCGGCACCGCCTTAGAGATGTACCTGCCTTTCCTACCATAGTGTAAAATGCGCAACCTCATGGCGTGGGCTTCTTTGACACTACAAGAAAAGTTTCCTTCCGCAACGACTTGGCCCGACGGTCATCGTAGAAGGCGCGTCTTCTGCGATGAAATTCTCGGCTCGGCCGTGGCTGATGGAAATTTTTTTTTTCCGGTTTTGCGGCACTCTACTAAGACGGATCTACTAGAAACAAGGAGGAAGCTCGGCCAGCGTGTGGCAGAAGCAAGATTTTCGTTTAGTCAGCTTGCTGCGTCCCACATGTCAGCCTCTCATTAGAAGGATCGTGTGTATGATGGAATTTTTTTGCTTCACTCGCGCTACCCTGTTCTGAAGTTTATAGCGCTGCTCGATGAATCTACCGTTTAATCAACCTCTTGGGACCCACATGTCATCCTCTCATTAGAAGAAACATGTGTATGATGGAATTTTTTGCTTCGTTGGCGCTACCCTGTTCCAAAGTTGATAGCGTTGCTCGACGCATCTACCGTTTAACCAACCTCCTGAGCCCCACATGTCATCCTCTCATTAGAACAAATGTGTGTATGATGGATTTTTTCCCTTCGCTCGCGCTACCCTATTCTGAACTTGATAGCACTGTTCGATGCATTTACCATTTAATCACACGCTGCTGGGCCCCACATGTTATCCTCTCATTCGAAGAAATGTGTGTATGATGGAATTTTTACCCTCCGTCACGCCTTCGTGTTCCGAACTTGATAACATTGCTCGCTGCATCAGCCGTTTATTCAGGCTGGTGGGTCTGTTATATTAGCCTCACATTAGAAGAATTGTGGGTATGATGGAATTTTTTCTTCTCTAGCACTACCCTGTTTAGAACTAGATAGCGTTGCTCAACGAATCTGCCATTTTCTCACGCTGCCAGGTCCCCCATTTTAGTCTCTCATTACAAGAAACGTGTACATGCTGAACTTTTTTCTCGCTCGTGCCTCCCTGTTTCGAACTGGCTATGTTGCTCGATGCAGCATCTGTATAAGGTTGCGCTGCTGGGTCCCACATATCAGCCTCTCTGTAAATGAAACATGTGTATGATGGAATTTTTTTCCCATATCTGTTGTTTTGACCTTGGCAACTTGCTGGGTCCTAGATGTCAACCACCTCTATGCAGGAAATGTGTCTATGCTGGGTCCCAGCTGACAACCTCTATTTGAAAGAAACGTGTGTATGTTGGACTGTTTTTTCGGGTCCCAGATATTTGCCTCTGAGTACAAAAAATTCTCATAAAGGCCGAATTAAAAAGATTCCAGGCTAACTCGGGGCGGATGCCCTATTCGTCATGGCTTATATTCCATGGGATCACTCCTAAATTGAATGGGCTATGGTTGGTGGCCACAAGACCATGAAAAGGCCGAATTAGAAGGTATTGGGCTATGCTTGGGCCTAATTTTGCCAGGACCTATCTATTAGTAATGCAGTAACGGGAGGGGCTTTTCGTGAACTTACCCTTGAAGACCGAAAAGTGTTGTCCATGCTCCGGAGAGCGTGGTTTATGTAGATGAGCTGAAGCCGACCTCAAGGTCGTGATGAAGTCCTTGCGCTCCTGTGGCTCTAACAACTTGAGTGCCCCAAGTGTGACACCTCGCGGGGAGTTACACACGTCTAGTGCCTGACGATGACTCCCGCTTCCCCGATCCAGCAGCAGTTGCGGAAATAGAGCTCCTAGATCCGAATCTCGAAGTGCGACGGTGCTCCATGGTGAAGATGTCTCTCGTTCGTGCAGTCCAAACTTGGGACCACGGTCACGAGAGAGAGAGACATAATATCAATTGGAGGTCTCCCCAAAAGAGAGGAAACCTTTATTGAATATTGTGTGTATTTATCTGGCCAAATACCCCCACTATATATAGGGGGAGGGGAGGTACTACCTCCCTCAAAGTCCCGAGGTGGGACTAAAGGAGAGGAGAGGGGAGAGGGAGGCACCGCCGGCGAAACCTGAACCCCCGTTAGGAAACCATTGCATAAGGGATGTAAGGGTCTTAGAGTTTAAAGCTGTGGTTAGGTTTCTACCTTAATTACTTTCTTGTACTTACGGATGTTTGCAAGGGGTATAATCACAAGTATGTATTAGTCCTAGGAAGGTCGGTACATTAGCACAGGTTCACCCACACAACACTTAGCAAGCTAAAGAAGATTAATCAACTATATGAAGCGAAAGCACTTGACAGTCTTCCCATGTGTCCTCGAGAACGTTTGGTCATCTTAAGTAATACAACCGGCTTGTCCTTTTCTGCATAAAGGATTGGGCCACTTGCTGCATTTATTCCTACTGTCTTTTATTTACTCGTACTTTGTTTACTTGCTTTATCGAAAACCCCTAAAAATCTGTTTGCTAAGTAGTTGCAGAGAATTCCTGATCCATACCACTAGCCAGCACCTTCTACTCCTCGTTGGGTTCGACACTCTTACTTATCGAAAATACTGCGATACACCCCTTATACTTGGGGGTCATCAAGACTATTTTCTGGCGTCGTTGCCAGGGAGTGAAGCGCTATTGGAGAGTGGAACTGGTAAAGGATACTTCTACTGTGAGTATTGTTTACTTCTACTAGTTGCTTTATTTTCGTTATGGACAATTCGCTGAGTTTCTTATTTGGTAATGCTACTCCCACTACTAAGGTAGTAGATAAGCCACCACCTGTTGAGAATGATGTTTTTAAAATACCTACAAGAATTATTGATCGTGTTATGGATAACTACTATGTTGGGGATGGAACTGTCCATCCCGGTGATCATTTACTCTTTATACACGAATTATGCGGGTTGTTCAAGTGTGCAGGTATTACTACAGATCAAGTAAAGAAGAAGTTATTCTCATTATCACTGAAAGGAAGAGCTGAGGAATGGTATAAGCTGCTGAAGAATGGTCAAGGTCTGGAATGGGAGGAAATAGTGCCTCTCTTTTATTCAATTTTTATCCTCCTAGTGAGATTCATAAAGATCGGAATCAAATATACAACTTTTGGCCCCTTGATGGAGAGAGTACAGCTCAAGCTTGGGGGAGATTGAAGTTACTAATGCTCAAATGTCCCATTCATGAGCTCCCCAACAATATTATTATCAATAACTTTTATGCAAGGCTCCCTCTACATGACAAGGATTTATTGGATGCTTCTTGTGCTGGATCATTCACTCGCATGGGAGAAGAAGTTAAATGGGACCTTCTGGACCGTATTCAAGACAATGCTGAAGCTTGGGAGAACAACAAAGGTAGAAAGTCAGGTATAAAATATGATTATGAATGCATTGAATCTTTTATGGGAACTGATGACTTTCAAAATATTAAAAATGCGTATGGTCTAGACTCTCAAGCTATTGCTTCTTATTTTAAGGCTTTTGCTTCTTATATTGAGGTGCCTAAAAAGAAGTGGAATAAGTATCATGAACCTTATAAAGATATTGCTAAGAGTGTTCCTGCAAGAAATACTGAAGTTTATACTGCTAGTCATGTTTTACCTAAAACTTATATTGAGAAAATGCCTTTCCCAGTTAAGGTAAAGGAGAATTCTATGATAGCTAGTATGGTTAATGAAAGTATGAGTAGGGCTGCTGAACCTGATAAACAAATGATTGATGAACCTATTATAGCAAATGTGAAAGACTTTGTTGCTAAATATGAAAAAGAGGGACACACTATCCTTTGTAAGGATACCTCTAATATTGTTTCGCATAGTAGTGTTATGAGAGCTAGTATTCCTGTGTTTTCTGTTAGAATAAGTGATCATTGCTATGATAGTCCTTGTGATAGCTATATTGTTAAGTTTATGCATGATACTGAAAGCTATTATGAGAGAGGGAAAAGTGTTCTTGTGCATCTCAATAATATCAAGTTTCCTCGTTTTATGCTGGAAGTTTTTATGTTGCACTTCTTTTGCCTTCTTATGCAAGTTGCCTTTGGTTCCAATAAGTTGTTTGTTTACAAAATTCCCTTGCATAGGAAGTGGGTTAGACTTAAATGTGCATGTGTTTTTGCTTCTTAGTGCTCTCTTTCACTTCAAATCATATCCCAGGAAGTGGTGATAATGGTGTAATAAGGAAGAGAAAGGTTTTATGACTCCAATAATAAGAGTATGAAGATGAAGATACTGATGTTATTCAAGTGATGACTCTGGAAGAATCTACTAGATTCCAAATTCAGAGACCTACAGAGTCTGTTTTCAAATAGGTAACAGTTCTGGTAAGAAAAGTTCCGCGAAAATACTATCCAACTATATTTTTGCAGTTTTTAGTCAATAAGGAAAGCTATGAAGCGAAAAAGGGACGGAAACGGAGCTAGGGTGGCTCACACCACCCTGTGGCGTGGGCCCACCCCTGGCCGCGTCACCAGGTGGTGAGTTCACCCCGGACTCCGCCTCCGACTCGTTTTTCCCAATACCCTCCTTTTGATATGAAACTTCATAATATATAATCCCTCGGATCCCCCAAGGTTCATATATCATGTTTTCGTCGTGTTTTTGTTTCGATCTGTTTCTGCCAGGAACTATCTTTGAAGGTTTAGAAGCACAATGGTGTCTGCCAAGGATAAAGGGAAGGAGCCTATGAGGAGATCAAAAGTGAAGATGAAGAGGAGCAAGGCCAACATCTGCACACCGGCACTACCATTGCAAGCATTGGAGTGGTGACAAAACCTGCCAGGGTTAGAAGGACTGCACGAATGCAGACTGGGGGGAAAGCTCCTTGTCACTGCTTGGCTCCACGGTCACCTTCTCCAAGTACCAAGAGTCCCTTCCATACCTTTATCCATAACCATGCAGGAAAAGAAGACCGCAAGGAAGGAAAGTGGAAAAAGAATCACAAGAGCTGGGATCCATAATCTGACATGATCATGCACCGCATCAAGCACAACTCGGAGTTGATTCGTACCCTCACCTTCGAGATTGAGGACTTGGGGAAATTGGTCAAGAAGCTCATCGAGAGGATACCACCACCACCGAAGGAGTAATTCGTCATCAGGTTTGCCATCCCCTTGGTTTGTTCTAAGCTTGGGGGAGTGCCGCGGTATCACATCACTATCTTCTATCTTTTTTACCTTTTTAGTAGAGTCATATCATGAATAGAGGAGTTATTATGTAGGATGGTTTGCATTATGGAAGTGTCCCCTCTCTCATTAGATGTGTATCCCTTGGTGTGAGTTTTCGTTATGGAATATTAATGAGAAGTTCTATCATTTATTCTTTTGCATAGCTTATATTAGTTTTCAATTCGTTGTTTTATGATTGATCTTGTTGTTAGTATTGGTATCACTTTGAGATCATTGAGTTAATTTAGTTGGTTTTGGCAAACTTGGCTCGGTCAGTAGCACACTATTTTTGAGAGTTGAATGAAAAAGATAGAAGTACTTTAAAGAAAAAATAATAATTTCATCATCTTTCTTTCTTGATTTGCTCATAAGTCTAGTATTCTCTAGTTAAGATCTTTTGTGCTTCCAAGGAAGATTGCATGTTTGTCTTTATCACTTGTATCTTTGTTTGTTTCCTTCAACTCTTGTACTTGCTACCCAGCCTTGCTAGCCAAAAACCTGTACTGAGAGGGAATTCTTGTCGTGCATCCACTCCTTAAAACCAAAACCTCTGCCATTTGTGTCCACCATACCTACCTAGTAGCATTATTGCTGTTCCAAGTAAATTCTTGTTTTGTCTGCCTTCCAAATTAAACTTGTTATGTGAAAATTAGTGATTAAATCTCTCACGAACTTGATGGCACACTTTACTTTCTTGCATTTAATAAACTTGAACCATTGTGCCCATCTATGTTGCATATATGCTTGCGCTTTGTGATTTGTGAATTAGCAGAACCATGCTGTCATGGGGAATGCTTTCAATATTGCACTAGTACTTTGTACCAAGTTGATATCATGTTCTTTTGTCTATGGATGTCGTCGGTTGAAATGAAAGGGGAGCTTGTAAGTCCAGGGAGTTATGCATATGTGTTAGAGAAATGCCTGGGCCGCTGGTCTAATCCATGGTGACATGTGTTAGAGAAATGCCTGGGCCGCTGGTCTAATCCGCTGGTCTAACCATAACGAGTATCTATGAAGCATTCTTCTTATAAAAAGAGATAGAGATTGAGAAAAAGAGAAAAGAAAAAAGAGATATTATGAAAAGAGGAAAGAGAGAAAAAAGCACCATATTCCCATGGTAAATAAGAAGATTGCGGAGATGCTTATTGTCTGCTTGCCTTGTCATTTTGATATGGGGATTCTTCCGTATCATCGGGCAAGGGGTACCCCGTTGGCGGTTCTCTATGATACACATATGCTTACGATGACAAGAACTTACCGGTGACTAAACTTGAGTAGCATGAGGAGTGGCCCTCGTATTCAAGGGACATGAGATTCTCAATTTACAACTTGTGAATGCATATCCTCATATTTGATCACTTTAACCTTAATCACCTAAAGATGCCTATGATAGGGGAAATTTGAGCTGAAAGCTAGTAAGTATCATAATTTTTGGGAGCTCTTTATGAGACTTGCAATCCCTGCTTCCCTCTTTGAAGGGCCTTTCTTTTACTTTGTAGTTGAGTCAGTAAAACCTACTCCCTTCCATCTCAGCAAGTATTTTGAGTTGATGTGTTTGATTCATTCATATGATGATTTACTCAATCATGTTTCTTATGTTCCTTGTTTTGCAAATTGCTCTTATCTTGATGTTCGCTACTTTGGAAGCTATCATTGAAAACCAGTTATTTGTGAACTCCAGCAAATTATCAACTATTCTTCGACCAAGAGCTAAGCTTGCCATTACCAATTATGATTTACTTTATGTATCTTTATTGTGTTTGCTTTACTTATTACAAGTTGAGTTATATAATAATGAGTTGTCTTCTATTATGATATATGTATTTGATGAATGTGATGCTTCTTGTCCGTATTATTTTATCGACTCTTCACTCCATAAACTTGTGGCCAAGTTTATTGAGCTCAGTTTCGCTTGGGGACAAGTGAAGTCTAAGCTTGGGGGGAGTTGATACGTCCATTTTGCATCACTATTCTATGTCATAATTCACTGTTATTCATTGATATATTTCGTATTGAGAGGTGATACTTATGTTATTTCATCTATTTTTGCATGGTTGATGACTTTTGGAGCATGGACCGCTGCAGTCAGGATTCTGATGGAAAAGGTGCTGTTTGGAGGCAAAATTCGCGAACATCACAAATCCAGGAAAATATACGGAAAATCCTATTTTTCCAGAAGGCGAAGGAAGATAGAAGGGGAGCTGGAGATGGGCCACAGGGGCTCACACCACCCCCTGGCACGGGCCACCCTGGGCCGCGCCACCAGGTGGTGTGGCCGCCCTGGTCCACCCCTGGCACTTCCCTCTGGCGTATATTATCCTCCTGAAACCCTAAGACTCGGGGAGCGACCACAGAAAGATTCCGCCGCCTCTACAGGGCGGAAAAAACTGAGAGAGAAAGATCTCTCCGGCAGACAGATTTCTGCCAGGGGAATTCCTTCCCGGAGAGGGGAGATCGTCGCCATCAACACCACCATCAAGCTGGACTTCATCGGGATCATCATCATCATCATCACCACCATCATCACCCTCATCACCATCTCCATATTGCTGTAACAATTGCGTTGAATCTTGTATAGTTCTTAGGGGAAACTTTCCCGGTGTTGATTACTATTTGTAGTTGATGCTATTGAGTGAACCATTGAATTATTGTTTATGTTCATATTGTTATACATCATTATTCCATCTCTGATCATGATCCATATGATGTCTTGTGAGTAGTTCGCTTTGTTCTTGAGGACATGGGAGAAGTCATGTTGTTAGTAGTGGAATTGTGTTGAGAAAGATTCAATAGTTGTACTTCTTCTAGTGGTGTCATGTGAACGTCGACTACATGACACTTCACCTATATGGGCCTAGGGGAATGCATTGTGTATTTGGCTACTAATCGTAGGGGTTGCCAGAGTGACAGAAACCTGAACCCCCGTTAGGAAACCATTGCACAAGGGACATAAGGGTCTTAGAGTTTAAAGCTGTCGTTAGGTTTCTACCTTAATTACTTTCTTGTACTTACGGATGTTTGCAAGGGGTATAATCACAAGTATGTATTAGTCCTAGGAAGGTCGGTACATTAGCACAGGTTCACCCACACAACACTTAGCAAGCTAAAGAAGATTAATCAACTATATGAAGCAAAAGCACTTGACAGTCTTCCCATGTGTCCTCGAGAACGTTTGGTCATCTTAAGTAATACAACCGGCTTGTCCTTTGCTGCATAAAGGATTGCGCCACTTGCTGCATTTATTCCTACTGTCTTTTATTTACTCGTACTTTGTTTACTTGCTTTATCGAAAACCCCTAAAAATCTGTTTGCTAAGTATTTGCAGAGAATTCCTAATCCATACCACTAGCCAGCACCTTCTACTCCTCGTTGGGTTCGACACTCTTACTTATCGAAAATACTGCGATACACCCCCTATACTTGTGGGTCATCAATGATCGACAGAGGGACTTGGATGACCGTGTGACCCCTGTGCATTCCACAAAGATCTTTCGTCGTATGAACCGGGACAATCATGTCTTATTCCCTTTGTCTCTCGACACTCGCATTGCCTGAGATATGATCAATGACATCCCCATGTTGTGTTCAATCTTGTTACTGAACAATGCTATTTGACTCGTTCGACAAGTGATATCCCTGTGATCAAATCACACGCTGCACAGCTATTGGATATAAGTTCTCCAAGTGGGACCTTGAGTATCTTTCCGTCACATGGACGGACAAATCCCACTCTTGACATATATTGCCTCTACAGTTCCTCTGAATACCCAAACACACCTTTATTGTCATTGTATTACCAAGTGACGTTTGATGTTATCTAAGCACTCTCGGGAGACAGTGATTGATATAGTCCCACGGTCTAAGGAATAGTCTACGAGGTCTATTCTAATCACACGTGTATTGATGTTTCCTTTCAATACAGTTATAGCATGATATAAGACTTAATCATAAACTTTATGAAATATGATAATAATCCTTATTATTATTTGTATCTAGGGCATATTTCCAACAGTCTCCCACTTGCACTAGAGTACAAATAAACTAGTTGCAGTTGTTCTTAATCATTGGCACCATATATCCCGGTACCCTGAACATGCTTGCTCATGGAAGAGGTTGAGTATTGGGCCTGTACTTTACAGTCCCAAATCCTTTGAAACTTTCTAATGTCACCTCGATTGACTTTAATACTTTATATTCACATGATAACATCTGTGTGTATGCATCGTCGCTATGGCTGCAGAATGACGCCGGATTCTAGGAGCCTACAGTGACTTTAGATCAACCTCAAGGGCTTTCTCATGGGCACTGTGCCCTGGGACACATCATTCTACGTTAAAAGCGAACTAGCCCTACCATAACATTATACATCACTTTAGATGGTACCCTTATCTATTATTATAAATGTTTTCATCGAAACACAAGTGCACCCTATGCAACTTTCGATGTTTTGTTCACCTCTCTTCCTACTTGACTTTAGGCGGTATTACGGGAGTTTCCAACATATGCCCTTATAACATAACCCTTTATGCTTTAAGATATGTCATCCTTTATGGATTTGGAAAACATGTCTACAGTTCTCTATTAGACACTGCGGACAAACTTAGCTCAACGTTCCATGATTCTAACTTAATCACTTCTAAACGTTTCTTGGATCATATATTATGTTAAGTTATCATCATGGTTTTCTAAGATAGAACCTATGTCTCAACATAATGGATGATGATCATCCTTTTCTTTCTTTCAACCATTGATGTTAAACTTAATACTATTCCTAACTTGAGTTATTAAGGACTAGTTCCTTAATTAACATCTATTATGAAACCCTTTTCAGAATCCCTTAAGGAATACTACATAATATCACACTACACTTATTATCAATTTCTACCCCTTATAAATCATTATTTATCGGTACTTGCGCTTTTATTCTTAACACACTTAAGAATCACTCCTATAAGCTCCCACTCAAAATATGTTCCCAACATATTTGGGTATGAGTCACTACTCTTACTCAAACTATGTTCCTACATATTTGAATTTGAGACTTATATTGCTCCCACTCAAAAAAATATGTCATTCCCATATTGTTTTAGGAAGACTCTTATATCTCCCACTCAATTTCATGAAAATTTCATATCCACTCGCTATTTTGAACAACTTCAAAATCCTTTGATCAAATATCAAACTTGGAGATTCACTGTGAGATACTAGTACTTTACCAGTTTCAAATCCATTAGACATTAGCACACTTGAACCAAATTCATTTGAATTTGTCCAATACTTGACAAATTGTGCTTCTGTCATTCACCCCCTTTTCACTATGGCTTTGCAGTCATTTGAAAAATTCCAAGTAACCCCTTTTACTTGTGAGATTCAACAACGAATTGCTTTATAATCTCAAGTGAATTTGACTTCTAGGATTTCTCATAATCTTTAGCTTACTATTATTTCCTTAGTATTTCGTAGGTATGTCATATTCCGAGAATCATGAAAAATGATTCACAAATGTCTCCATACAAGATATGGGATGCATTTTGAATCCTACTTTATGTAGTGAAAACACTAGTGGGGAAAACACAATGATCATTATCATTGATTCTTTCCTTTGTGAAGAGAATCATTCAGGAACGCTTTCCGTTGCACTTCTCAACACTCTGATGCAGGGATTTGAATCCTCATCATGTTTCACACTATCTTCCATTTTCTCCATAATCGAGAAATATCACTGAATGTGAACTTTCTCAAGAATGCACCAAAATCAAAACAATACAAGTTTTGCTTCTCTTTTTGGTTTCAGCTATAGATTTCATATTCAAAGTTTCCAATGGATACTCTATAAGGACTTATTCGTTATTGTTTTGGTTATATCGAATAATCCCAAAACTTTCACGACGATCCATACTAGATATGGCGCCGATCTCACGAATTCATATGGTTCACTATATATACTAATTGAGTGCTAACTATTTCTAACTAATGGTCTCTACATCTACACTACAACGATTGATTTGGCGCCATCTATTCACCCATTTTGATATCTAATATCACATTGTGATGCTTTGCATTTTGACGTTTCATAACGCTTTGCATTCCACAATTCTCTTTATGCCATTCTTATAAAGTCAAATTTCATTACTATTGATCAAATCGTAGTAATTAGTCTCTTTTATCTTTAATACCCTTTGTTTGATGAAACACTATGATCATATCAAATAGTTTCATCTTCATGTTTCCTTTGGTAAACTTCTTTACACATTTGAAACAATCATATAATGATAATTACCATTTTGTTAAAACACAATACATCAAATATGTATTTACTTTCAACAATTCATCAAAACACTTTGTATTCAAGTAATACACGGTGTTCAAGTTATTTTGCCGAACTTAGGCATGATTTATACGTGACAAGAAATTGAATGACTTTCACATATTATCACATAACTTTGAATTCAAACAATGGTTTCATTCATTAATGAACATATCATTAAGTTGGGTATTTTAAGGCATTTCAATATTTTACAAATGTTCATGCATTATCAATTAGTTTCAAACAACAAGGATAATTCACATATAATCAAACAAGATATGAACACAAATAGAAATCATTCATAAAAGTGGAACAACTGTTTGTTACAAGGTGATATGAATAACCATCTCACAAAGTGTGAGACACACTAAAGAAGGTCACAATCTTTTGATTACAATAATCACTCTAAACATAAACTAAGTGATAAATGTTGAGGGAGAGTGTCGTTGGCCATCATAATCATGGTCGCCATCAACACGCAACGTCACCTCCTCTCCAGCTAGCACCTCTATGCAGAAGGACCTGTTTTCAGTAAAACAGAACAAGTATCAAATATACTTAACACTATAAATGTGTTTGCAAGATTATAACATTTATAAAATTGTATATCAAATATATACATTTGTCATTGATGACCTCAGTGACAACGGATTCAACCATCACATTCCTGAGATGTGATATGAACCTGTGGAAATCCTATGTTTCCGCGTCGCCTCTCATAATGCAAGTCCTGACTTGTGCTTGGTAGCAGTGACCGCATCACAACGCCTATTGCAAAAGAGCTTGCAAACCAGTTGTCCAGGAAGTATGCAAGACTCATGTATGCATCATATATGCTCAACAAGTGATCATCTAGTGAGGAGCCCCCCTCCATCTTTATGGAGAGGAAATCCCCCATCACCTCATACTCCCATATGCGCACTTGTTCCACGAAATGTGATCTCAGATGTGCCATAACTGTTCGGGGATTAAGACTTTCCACAATCAGCCATAGCCCATCTTCCATCCCGAGGCACATCGTTACTGATATGAATGTCTCCATCACACGATGATAGCAACGGTGATCCCACTGCTCCAGGGTCTCATGAAGATAGGGTGGCTCCAAGTACATCTCATAGATCATGTAGTCATCCACTTTGTTCTCGATAAGGAGATCATGAAGGCGCATGACACATGCAGAAAAGTTAGATCCATCTAACTTGAGCTTTTCTCTCTTTAACCAATTGTCAATAGGGAAGGTAATATTGGGGAGAACCATATTCTACATTTATAATTGCAAAAGGAATTTAGACTAAGTTTATAATTAAATGAGTTAATAATAACTCCACTCAGACACACCTATCGCCTGAAGGGTTCTAGTGATAACACGACCCCTTTTCCCCACATCTCCCCCGATCATCACGGCCATCAATGTGGGTTCTAGGGTGGACACTAAACGTTGGTCACATCATTCATGCGACTCGTGCTCGATCTTTTGACCATCCGTGTTCCAAGGCCACGCCTCTGTAACATGCTAGGCTTGCACACTCAACCTTAGTGTATTCACTGTGCAACATGGATTACACCCACTGTATGCGAACGTAGATATGTCTGACACCCGCTCATCACGACCTGCCTCATACCGAAGAACTTTCTTGGTGGTTCACAGTAAGGGGGAACACAATCATTGGTAATTTTAAACAGGGATCATCTTATTAGGCTATCGTCGAGTATCTAATACTAGCACACAATAAGATATACAAACAATAACATTGAATGTAAATGTGATGTGATATGGTCCTTCACGTTGTGATCTCCATCCCTCGTCACCAGATTCCGGCACCAGGGTTCTGGCGCCGTAGACACTAGGGTACCGGTGTCTTTCTGGGGTGGTAGTCCGTCACCTCCATGACTATCTACTACTACGTAACATAAGGTAATCACTTTACCTTTGCCACAACCATATCAGAAAGCAACGCCCCCTACAAAACAAGTTAGACGCCTCTACTTTATCTTTGCATGTTTTACGTGGCTGAATGGGCTTTCACACAAGAAGCATTCTTACCTATGAACTGTCACCACAATGCTGATCAAGTAGTTGTCTATACTACACCCCTTTTGGGGCCCTCCGTTGCAAATGGCATACCAATTAATGCGAGAGAGACATACACCCCCAAAGCCACTTTATACGGTACAAGCCGTATGTCAAGCATGGACTAGTCTCGCGAATGAACGCGTAAAGTCGTTTGGGGGGCGCTTCATCAAGCATTGCTGCGGTATACACAAGTACATGTGGGAGGGTAACAACTAAATATCAATGCCCACATGCTACATCTCGTGTGTTCCACCCGTACTAGCATTACTACACATAGATCTAGCTCTGATACCACTGTAGGGGTTGCGTGTATGAAAACAACAAAATTTTACCCTACGCCCCTGAACCCCTGATGTTGCCAGGACCTATCTATTAGTAATGAAGTAACAGAGGGGCTTTTCGTGAACTTAGCCTTGAAGACCGAAAAGCGTTGTCAACGCTCAGGAGAGCGTGGTTAATGTAGATGAGCCGAAGACGACCTCAATGTCGTGATGAAGTCCTTGCTCTCCTGTGGCTCCAATGACTTGAGTGCCTCAAGTGTGACACCTCGCGGGGAGTTACACACGTCCGGTGCCTGACGATGACTCCCGCTTCCCCGATCCAGCAGAAGTTGCAGAAGTAGAGCTCCTTGATCTGAATCCCGCAGCGCGACAGCGCTCCGCGGTGAAGATGTCTCTTGTTCGCGCAGTCCGAACTTGGGACCATGGTCATAAGAGAGAGAATATCAATTAGAGGTCTCCCCAAAAAATAGGAAACCTTTATTGAATATTGTGTGTATTTATCTGGCTAAATACCCCCACTATATATAGGGGAGGGGAGGTACTATCTCCCTCAAAGTCCCGGGGTGGGACTAAAGGAGAGGAGAGGGCAGGGTAGGCGTCGCCGGCCACCCCCATGGGCCCCACGTGGGGGGCTGGCCCACTAGGGCGCCGGCCACCCCCTTGGCCATTCTCCCCTCTTGCCTTTCCCTAATGGGCCCTCTTCCCTCTGGAATTGGCCATTAAGCCTTGACCTTTAAATTAATTTTCTCTTTTATTAAATAATTATGAATAAATGATTAAATCAATATTTAACATTCATTCACATATTATTCAATCTCCGTGGCTATGGAAAACCTTCCACCTCCACTCTGGACATCCTTGGGACTTACCAAAACCCTTCCAGTTTTCTCTCTACTATTCTTCGGCTATTCTACCGGTCCTACAAACACTCTCTAAGCATAATCAAGCCCTTAAGCGTGATACCCCACGGTTTGGGAACACTCCAGAAATGGTCGGGATACTCCCGGACCAATGATCGATACAGGGACCTGGATGGCCATGTGACCCCTGTGCATTCCACGAAGATCTTTTGTCGTTTGAACCGGGACAGTCGTGTCTTATTCCCTTTGTCTCTCGACCTCACATTGCCCAAGATCTAATCAATGAAATCCCCATGTCATGTTCGATCTCGTTACTGAACAATGCTACTTGACTCGTTTGACAAGTGATATCCCTATGATCAAATCACAAGCTGTGCAGCTATTGGATATAACTTCTCCGAGTGGGCCCTTGAGTATCTTTCCATCACGTGGATGGACAAATCCCGCTCTTGGCATATATTGCCTCTATGGTTCCTCCAAATACATGAACACATCTTTATTGTCACCTTATTACCAAGTGAAGTTTGATGTTATCTAAGCATTCTCGAGAGACAGTGATTGATATAGCCTCACAGTCTAAGGAATATTCTATGAGGATCCATTTCTAATCATCATAACTTGAACTTCGTGACATGATCGGGTCACGATGTTTATGTTGGTTATTGGTTCATCATCTCATTCACAGAATGAGTTGACTCCATTTCCAACTGGCATAAATGGCACATGATCAGGAAACTTGATCATCTGTTGACCAATGAACTAGTGACTAGAGATTCACTGGGAAACCCTGGTTGTTTATATATCACACGTGTATTGATGTTTCCTCTCAATACAATTATAGCATGATATCAAACTTAATCATAAAATTTATGAAATATGATAATAATCCTTATTATTATTTGTCTCTAGGGCATATTTCCAACACTACTGGGTCCGACATGTCAACTTCTCTATAAATGCAACGTGTGTATGATGGAATATTTTTCGGCCGCATCCGCTATTTTCACCGTGGCAACCGAGTATGGTCTTACTGCTGGGGCCCTTATGTCAGCCTCTCTGGCATGTTCTGGCTTGTGGGTTCCTGATGCAGCCTTGTATGTTTTGTCTGGTTGGTCCCCGATGCGAGCCTCACTGTACAAGTATTTAAATTTTTTTTAACCCACCCTCAAAACAAACTCCAGGGACGGTACATGCTGGTGGGTCCGTGATGTCAGCCTCTCTGTAATGCGTTATTGCTAGAAGAAACAAATGTAAACCCAAGATACGATTAGAACAAAAGACCTTCAAATCAAATAAATGTAAACTGAGTGTGTTGGCACTACAACAAAGATATTTATAGAATAAATATCAGTAAACTTTTATTAGTACTACAATTTATGTATTAGTCTTCTTAAAAATATTTTGGGTGTCTATGTTTATCTCCTTTAAAATATAAAAGAGCAGCGCTCCTGGCATCTCAATTTATAAAATGCCACATAATGAAGTATTTTCTTAATAACATGGGTAGACAGAGTTTTTTTTATTTTGAGAGGTGGGGGGCAATGCCCAAAAGGCCAAATTAAAAATAGTTCGGCTATTCTACATAGGCTGCTCTACGTGGATTATACTCTGTAGGCTATGCTCCACGGGATTCATTATCAAATTTTAGTGGGATGTGCTCAGTAGTCCCCTGACCCCTAAAAGGCCAAATTAATATGTTCTGGGCTATACTCCATGGGCTCCTTTTTCAAATTTAACTGAGCTGTGGTCAACAGTCCCCTAAACCTGAAAAGACCGAATAAAAATGTTCTGGGCTAAAGAGGGGCCGAATGAGCTAGTAGATTTTTTCTCCTGGTTAATAAAAATGCATTGTGATGTGCTCGACCGGATTCGAAACAAAGACCCCAGAGAGGGAGGCGAAAAGCGATAATTATTTTTGGCAGTTATTCATGTCAAAATTCAGTAGTACAGAATAAGGTAGAAAAAACTTTGCGCATAATAAGTTTGCCCTATTCTCCGAAGAGACCATAAGAGCAAGAAAAACTGACAATCAAGTCTGCTTCTACGTGAATACCTCCTTCTTACATCGATGCCTGTGTGACCATCCATATGTAACCCAAACTGCCCAAGACTAATGTAGATAATTGTGACAGTGCTAAGTTTTAAAAGAAAAGCAAGACAATCTGATGCACTTCATCTAAACAAGTACTTGTACATCATAGTTCGTTCTACAAAATATTGTACTAATAGTAATGACAGAGCATTTGAAAGATTCAGTAGCATTTGAAAGATCCGACAGTACATGATACGTCCATAACATATCTATATTTTTTGATGGTTTTATGCTAATAATATGCTTTTGATACTCCTTTTTATATAAAGTTTAAGATTTATTTGGACTAACCTACTAATAGTTGCAAATGTGCACAATGTTCTTGTTTTACACTTTTATGTGTAGGAATTACCAAGAATATAAGTGGAAACCTTGTTGGAGTCAAATTGGGATTTTCCAGAAATCTGTCTCAGAACTCCTTTTGAAGATGGTCACATTTCAGGTCGAAGACAACGTCAAACGGAAAACTCTTCATCTACAAAGTTGTTGGAAATTTTATGACAAACATTCTAGACATAAAATTTAGCTGATACCGAGTCCGGACGGGCCTGCTAGGGCCAATTTACTGCAGCCTAAGATGGGGTGACGGGAATCCGAGAAGCTATATAAATGGAAGAAACCTAATTCGCCCAAGACACCTCCACCCATGAATTTCCAGCCACCAAAGCCACGTTTTTGCCTCCCCCATGGATCCGAGCTCCATGGGTAAGGGCTCCCAAGAATCCATGAAGGAAGGTTGCTAAGGGGCGGTGCTCTCCTGTGATACCGGCGGCAGGGAAGGAATCCTCCGCACCGTCGGCGCCGCCGCCTCCTCTCCATCGATCTCCACCACCATCTCCATCGCCGTTGCTGATTCCCATGATGATGAGGGAGTAGTTATTCCTCGATGCTAAGGGTTCTACCGGTAGCTATGTGTTCATCTCTCTCATTATGCATGATCATATTATGATCATGAGCTTTGTAATCAAGTAGATCTACCTTGCTACTCAAGTGCTTTAATAGATTTCTGCTCTCCCCATGTGTGTGAAAGTGACGGCGTGCACACCATGGTGGCACTTAGGCTAGAGATTACAATTACTTGTAATGAGTTAGATTTGGAGTTGGACATCTCTATGAAATTGTGGTGTTTGTTGGAACCATCTAGAGCTCAGGGTGACAGTGTGGGTTATCTAGATGGGGAAAGCGAACTTTTAGGTGTGCTAATATAGCCCTACCATGGATTAGAGTGTCCAACCGGAGAGTAGTTCAGAGTAGTATCATAAAGAGAAGATATTTATACGAGAGTGTTCACTAGTGAAAGTATGATCCCTAAGCCTTGTTTCTAAGCATTGAAACACCGTTTGCAACTAGATTTGTTACATGTTTGCTTGCTGCCATCTTTATTTCAGTTTACTTTTAGTCCCTTCCATGCCATCAAGCTATTTTCTGGCGCCGTTGGCTTATATCCATACCACCTGTATTTCACTATCTCTTCGCCGAACTAGTGCACCTATACATCTGACAAGTGTATTGGTTGTGTTGGGGACACAAGAGACTTCTTGTATCTTGATTGCAGGGTTGCTTGAGAGGGGATACCTTTGACCACTTCCTCCCTGAGTTCGATAAACCTTGGGTGATCCACTTAAGAGAAAACTTGCTGCTGTTCTACAAACCTCTGCACTTGGAGGCCCAACAACTGGCTAGAAGAATAGAAGTGCGTAGACATCAAGCTATTTCTGGCGCTATTGCCGGGGAGGTAAGGTAAAAGGTACTCACATCCTCTGGCTACTAAGCTATCTCCTAGTATTGTTGCTAGTGTGTGAGTTCTCGAAGTTATTTCCTTTAGATTCTGCAATTATATCTTTTTGTTTATTTTTTTATTTTCACTAGTTAGGCTTAATGGAAAACAACAACAAAATTAGAGAGCTTTATAGTATTTATCTTGAGTTAGGACATGAAGTGTTTGAAGAGAAAATTAAGAAACCTATGGAACTTTATTTGCATGCTAATAGCAATGCTATTAGTATGAATTCTTTGAACACCATTATTGCTAATGCTATGGAAAAGTCTAAGCTTGGGGAAGCTAGTTTTTATGAAAATGATCTTTTTAGTCCCCCAAGCACGGAGAAAATTTACTATGATGATACTATGCCTCCAATATATGAAAATGATGAATATGATATTTTCAGTCCACCTACTATTGAGGAGAAAATTAATTATGATCACAATATGCCTCCTATATTTGATGATTATGGTGATGAGAATAATAATGATGGCTATTTTGTTCAATTTGCTCGCACTAGAATTAATAAGAATGACTATGCTTATAGGGAGAGTATTAATTCTTTTATGCATGTGGCTCATGATAAGAATGTTTTATGTGATAGTTATATTGTTAATTTTATTCATGATGCTACTGAAAGTTATTATGAGAGAGGGGAACATGGTTTTATGCATCTCAATAATATTAGGTTTCCCCTCTTTATGTTGAAAGTCTTGAAGTTGCACTTGTTTTGCTTTTCTATGCTTGTTGCTTTGTGCTTTCATGACTTGTTTCTTTACAAGATTCCTATGCATAAGAAGTGGGTTAGACTTAAATGTGCTTTGAATTTGCTTCTTGATGCTCTTTTTTACTTCAATTCATATTTCTTATGTGAGCATTTTCTCAAACTATCATGCCTAACTTAAAGGCGTTAAAGAACAGTACTTATTGGAAGATAACCCAAAAGTTTTAGATGAGTCTTGGAAGTTATTACCTCTGTAATAACCTCTCCTTATCCTTTTTATTTGCTTTTTGTGCCAAGAGTAACCTCTAATGAGGGAGAAGTAATGCTTGGGAAAGTTGCTGTCCTGAAACAGATTTTTGTGCTTCGTTGTAAAAATTCGTGTAAAATCTCTGTACGTCATTTTGATTCGTGATTTTTTGTGATTCTGCCCCAGGTTGTTATCTAACTTTCGTTAGTTCAAAACTTTTCAATTTGAGAAACAGAAGGTCTTCAAAAAAATTTGTTTTCACCTGCTGGTCTGTTTTGACAGATTTCTACCATTATTTGCATTTGCTTCTTATTGATTCCTTTTTGGTTTCTTTTTGGGGAATTGAGATTTTTTAGGGAATTGCTACAGTAGCTTGTGTTTTAATGGAAGTTTTATTGGTGTTGAAACTGAACCCAAAGACTTATTATCTTTAGTACACTAATGTTGTTAATAAAGATTTTGTGAAGTTTTGTATTAGGAAAAAAATCAGGTGTAATGAGAGAATGATGTAATGAGATGAAGAATGGACAAAATCTCTAGCTTGGGGATGCCACCCCGTGTCACTCCAATAAATATCCAAGAAGTAAAAGCGTCAAAGCTTGGGGATGCCCAAGGCATCCCCTTCTTCATCAATAAAAATCCCAGGTTTCTTCCAAACACTTCATTTTTATTGTTTCATGCACTGTTGCGTTTTTCTTGGAACGTCTTCATTTTTGTTTGCTTAGTTTTCTTAGTTTGCTTGAATAAATTGGTTGGACCCCCTCATTCATACATTAGTTTTCAAATAAGATTGGTTTGGATTGGAAAAGAGTAGGTAAAAGTTCATGCTTAAGTGGTAAAAAGGAGCTTGTTTTTGACTGTGGCCTATGCTTTGTCATGTCATGCTTGATATTTTTTTGGCTTTATGCTTAGTGATTTTTGCTGTAGCATGACATGTTATAAACAATTGAGATTGCTTAATGTGCCTTGAAAGAATCATGCGTTGTTTAAGCATATTAAAGCATAATATTGTGGTATTCTCCTTTGATGCTTTATTTGGGTTGACTTGGCGCATGCTCACACCATGTTATTCCAACTCCATAAAACCAAGTTATTCCAAAGATTCCACCATACCTATCTATTAGCATTTGCTATTCCAAGTATATTCATGTTTTTATCTACCTTCTGAATTAAACTTGTTATGAGAAAACTAGTGATTAAAGGTCTCATGAACTTGATGGCACACTTTACTTTTGTTGCCCCTAATAAACTTGAACCATTGTGTCATCTATGTTGTATATGCTTGCACTTATATGTTGGGGATTAGCAGAACCATGCTGTCATGGGGAACGCTTTCAACATTGCACTTGTACATTGTACCCAGTTGATATCATGCTCTTTTGTTTATGGATGTCGTCGGTGTGAAATGAAGGGGAGCTTGTAAGTCCATGGAGTTATGTATGTGTTTTAGAGAAACGCCTGGGCCGCTGGTCTAATCCATGCCTAATCATGGTGGAAACCTGCAGCGTAACCATAATGAGCAATCTATGAAGCATTCTTCTTATAAAAAAAGAGATAGAGATTGAGAAAAAGAGAAAAAGAAAAAAAGAGATGAGAAAAGAGGAAAGAGAGAAAAAAGCACCATTTTCCCATGGTAAATAAGAAGATTGATGAGATGCTCTTTGTCTGATTGCCTTGTCATTTTGATATGGGGATTCTTCCGTATCATTGGGCAAGGGGTACCCCATTGGCGTTTCTCTATGATACACATGTACTTACTATGACAAGAACTTACCGGTAACTGAACTTGAGTAGCATGAGGAGCGGCCCTCATATTCAAGGGACATGAGATTGCCAACTTATACTTTGTCAAGCATATACTCCGTAGTTTGTTCACTTTAACCTTAATCACTTGAAGATGCTTATGATAGGGGCAATGAGAGCTGAAAGCTAATAAGTATCATACTTTTTGGAAGCTCTTCATGAGACCTGAATCCCTGCTTCCTTCTATGAAGGCATTTCTTTTACTTTTATGTTGAGTCTCCATCTTCTATCTTTATGCACCTATTGAGAGAGAGCATAGTTGCCATTCTTAGTTTAATGTGCATTGTCCCAAGACTTTTTGATTGATTCATAACTTTGATAGTGCTTGTTCTTAAACTAATTGTATCTAGTCACCCTTATGAACTTTGAAGTTGTCCTATGCATTTATGTTTTGCTACACTATGAGGAACAAGCTGAATACGATTCTCACTTTGATTTCTTTATGTGAAACAAACAAACGTCTTTCAAAGCATTGTTATTCATGAATCTTTTGTTTGTACCTTTTCATGCTACAACATAGTTGATATGTCTTATTGTTAGAACTATATCTTGCATGTTCATGTTTAGAGTACCTTGATCCCAGCTATCAATTCTTTTACAATAATGATGATCAAGATTGTGTTGGTTGCGTGTCACCTCAAAAATTATATTGTTTTTATCGTTTACCTACTCGAGGACGAGCAGGAACTAAGCTTGGGGATGTTGATACGTCCATAACGTATATATAATATTTGATGGTTTTATGATAATAATATGCTTTTGATACTCCTTTTTATATAAAGTTTATGATTTATTTCGACTAACCTACTAATAGTTGCAAATGTGCACAATGTTCTTGTTTTACACTTTGATGTGTAGGAATTACCAAGAATATAAGTGGAAACCTTGTTGGAGTCAAATTTGGATTTTCCAGAAATTTGTCTCAGAACTCTTTTTGAAGATGGCCTATTTACTGCAGCCCAAGTTGGCTCAAGTCACCTCTAACCACGAATTTGCAGCCACCAAAGCCACGTTTTTTCCTCCCTCATGGATCCCATCTCCCTGGGGAAGGGATCCCAAAAAGCCATGAAGGAAGGATGCTAAGGGGCGGTGCTCCTCTGTGATACCGGTGGCGGGGAAGGAGTCCTCCGCGCCGCCGCTGCCGCCGCCGCCTCTCCATCGATCTCCACCACCATCTCCATCACCATTGCTGATTCCCATGATGATGAGGGAGTAGTTCTTCCTCGAGGCTAAGGTTCTATTGGTACCTATGTGTTCATCTCTCTCTATATGCATGATCATATTGTGATCATGAGCTTTGTAATCAAGTAGATCTACTTTGCTACTCAAGTGCTTTAACAGATCTCTGCTCTCCACATGTGTGTGAAAGTGACAGCATGCACACCATGGTGGCACTTAGGCTAGAGATTACAATTACTTGTTATGAGTTATATTTGGAGTTGGACGTCTCTATGAAATTGTGGTGTTTGTTGGAACCATCTAGAGCTCAAGGTGACAGTGTGGGGTTATCTAGATGGGGAAAGCGAGCTTTGAGGTGTGCTGTTATAGCCCTACCATGGATTAGAGTGTCCAACCGGAGAGTAGTTCAGAGTAGTATCGTAAAGAGAAGATATTTATATGAGAGTGTTCACTAGTGAAAGTATGATCCCTAGGCCTTGTTTCTAAGCATTGGAACACCGTTTGCAACTAGATTTGTTACATGTTTGCTTGCTGCCATCTTTATTTCAGTTTGCTTTTAGTCTCTTCCATGCCATCAAGCTATTTTCTGGCACCGTTGTATTATATCCATACCACTTGTATTTCACTATCTCTTCGCCGAACTAGTGCATCTATACACCTGACAAGTGTATTGGGTGTGTTGGGGACACAAGAGACTTCTTGTATCTTGATTGCAGGGTTGTTTGAGAGGGGCTACCTTTGACCACTTCCTCCCCGAGTTCGATAAACCTTGGGTGATCCACTTAACGGAAAACTTGCTGCTGTTCTACAAACCTCTACAGTTGGAGGCCCAACAACTGTTTATAAGAATAAAAGTGCGTAGACATCAGTACAGAATAATACCGTGAAAATATCAGACATATTCCCGGTTGATATTCAGCAGCACTTGACAGAGTCAGCACAACATTCAAAGTGACTGGTTGGTACATAGACAGTGACCAAAAGATTTGACAGATTCAGCAATGCGGACATTGAAATTCAATAGGTGTAGCAAAGCTTGATTCAAAAGGAAAGCGGGACCATATTCTGCACTCGACCGGTCGATCTAAACAAGTACCGAACAAAACTTTTGACAGGTTCAGTAGCATTTGAAAGATTCAGTAGTACATAATAAGAAATAAAAATATCGACATATTCCCAGTTCACATTCAGCGGCACTTGGACATATTCGGTAGCATTTCAAAGTGATAGATTCAATTTGCCCTTTTCTCCGAACACTCGTCATTGGAAGAAACAAAACTGACAATCAAGACTGCTTTTGTGTGCATGCCTCCTTCTCACATCAATGCCTGTGTGTGACCTCCATAGGCAACTCAAAATGACCAAAGCCTTGTCTTGATTATGAGTTTATGACAAGGCCAAGCTAAAAAATAAAAGCAAGACCGTCTACTGCACTTGATCTAAACTGAGCTATCCTATTACATAGTGTTACGATTACTTACGGTAGTTTGGTTCCAATCGCGAGCATTGTCGAAGCTCAGGATGAACCATAATGGAGTCTCCGGAGATTTCCATGCAATGTTGGTTGAGAAACCAACAGTTGCTTCTTCGGTATTTAGATTGAAGCAGCATATTTCAGGAAATGGCGTATATCGAAGTCCTATTGCATGGTGGGAGGTGTAGACACAGTTGCTTCTCATTAGATATCCTGGGGCAACATCTGCACCGCCTACCGTAATATTAATCGGATAGTTCAATCCAAGGAAAAGGGAATATGCTCCCAGGTCAGCAATATATTAGGTGGATACAAGTAAGCAATGTCCTTTGAGTACACCTTGCAGCCAAACCCAGTAGCATAGGTGCCACAAGTGCGACCGCAACGATCAATACTATGATCAGCAACAAGATTGCCATGACCATAATAAGTACTACCATAAAACTCCTCATCAGTAACAACCACAATATGGATAAGAAGAAGGTGAGATTCATCTGCAGATATGCTAAGAACCATAAACCAGGTTCGTGCTTGTAATCATCTATGACATCAAGGTTGCCCTCCTTGAGATGCACGACAGGTAGTGACAGGAGTGGAATAGGACCTTCAATGATAAATGACGGCCAAATCAGCCAACACTAGTTTAAATCCATTAAAACTGAATCTAGTGTTTAGAACATGAATGGATCAAACTTACCAAAATACAAATGATTCTAGACATAAACACTGCCACTCTCAGTGGCTGCAAACACCAGATCCTTGTGGATAAGTGCATCACTATATCTGAAATAACACTGGAACTGGTTCTCAAGAACTGTCCATGCATACTCATCGCCATCAAAGGTAGCAATTGAGTAGTCGAAGATAGCGACAAGAGAGAAATCTAAATAATCCGCCATAGCTGTGGGAGCTCGACAAATAGCAATCTTTCGGAGGAGAATAGGGCGATCATTATGCATGAATGTAAACAGATCGTTGGTGGGTACAAACTCATTGACTTGTGGGAGAGGAACACATTGATGAGTGTACACATTGACAAGCTCCCAATTGCACTCGGACCCAACAATGCCGATCAAATCTCCATTGGCACCTACCCACTGGTTACCCATACAATTCAGGAACACATCATCAGAGGAGAACCTGTCCAGCGGTGTCAGCTTGCATGTCGTGCCCTTGCCCTCGAAGTACTCGTTGCATTCCCATGGTTTCTTAGTCGGGTGAGAATGAAGAACACAGGGAAGGCCAAACGGCTGAGAAGCATGTAAAGTTGCAATATATTTTGTCGAGCCAAGAAGATGTTTGGACGAACTGGCGAGGCTCGCGGCGGTGATGACGTCGTGACTGGTTATGAGTTCTTCAAGCGGGCCTTCGGTAAGAACATCATGAAACAACTCGGAATCATCACTGTCCTTGCTCGGTCCTACCATCGCAAGGGAGCTGATGGAAGTTGGGACAATGGCTTGATTTGGTTTTCTGGAAAAGAGGCAAGATCGATGGCGGCGGGTGGGATAGGTAGAAGAACAAACACTCTCATACTGTATGGTGAACAGGATCAGAAAGCAGCATTGTGGAGGAGAAGAATGACGGCGCTTGGCGTAGAGGTAGGATAATGGGGAAGTGGGGATAGAACGTATAGGCGAGGTTGAATAAGACGCATCTTCCTATGCCCCAGTTTCCTTCAGAATAGTACTACTCTACTCTAGTGCCCTCCATAATAAATCTTTCTTGTAAATCGAAGAGGAAGTAGTCTGAAGAGTAGGGCCCGATCATCTACTCGCTTGAGGAGCCGAATCCAACTATTTTCTTTGCTAAATTTTATGGTCCTTTATGCTAAATGCATGGACCTCAGTGTAATTTTACCCTTTTTATGTCCTTGGTGTAAAATGTACCCCACCATTCGTGTAAAATTCTAACCAAAAAGTGTAAGTGGTGAAATTTGAACAAATTTAAGCTTAGTTGTCAACAAGTATGAAAATTCTTTGATTTCAAGCCGAACAGCCAAGGTCAAGGCCATATCAACATCATACTTTATTGTGATGATGCCATGTCCAAGAATTTGCATGCCGATAGATTTGGACATATTTTTGAAAACAATCGAAGATGAAGTAGTATGAAGAGTATGGCTCGATCAGCTGCTCTCTCAAGAAGGAGCCGTACACGACTATTTTCCATGCTTATTTTTAGGGGGGTGTTAAATGTATGGACATCAATGTAATATTCCCTTTTTTGGGTACTTGATGTAAAATGTACTACCACACACCATGTAAAATTCTAACATAAAAGTGTAAGTGGTGAAATTTAGATGATTTTGACCTTACTTGTCAAGGAGTATGAATTGCCTTGGATTTCAGTCGAACGACCAAGGTCAAGGCCATAAAAACAACATACATTATGCTGATGATCCCATATCAGAGAATCTGCATGGCAACAGATTTGGCCATATTTTGAAAATAATCAAAGAGGAAGTAGTACAAAAAGTTTGGCTCAGATCAACTGGTCTCTCGATAAGGAGCCGAAACAGAAAGTTTTCCTTTGTAGGGTCCTTTGTGCTAAATGTATGGACCTCCATGTAATTTTCACTTTTTTAGGTCCTTGATGTAAAATGTACTCCCACCGCCCGTGTAAAATTCTAGCCTAAAAGTAAGTGGTGAAATTTAAATGAATTTAAGCTTAGTTGTCAATTGGTATGAACCATATTCTTGGATTTTCAAGACAAACGGCCAAGGTCAAGGCCATATCTACATCATACTTTATGCATATGATCCCATATCAAAGAATTTGCATGCCGATAAATTTGGCCGTATTTTGAAAACAATCGAAGATGAAGTAGTGTGAAGAGTGTGGCTCGAGCAGCTGCTCTCTAGAGAAGGAGTCAAACCCGACGGTTTTCCTTTCTTAATTGAAGGGTCCTTTGTGCTAAATGTATGGACCTCGATGTAATTTTCACTTTTTAGGTCCTTGATGTAAAATGTACTTCCACGTCCGTGTAAAATTCTAACCTAAAAGTGTAAGTGGTGAAATTTCGACAATTTTAATCTTCCTTGTCAACGAGTATGACCATTATTGGATTTCAAGCCGAACGACCAAGATCAAGGCCATATCAATGTCATACTTTATGTTGATGATCCCATATTAGAGAATTTGCATGGCGACAAATTGCCCTATTTTGAAAACAATCGAAGAGGAAGTAGGGTGTAGAGTTTGGCTCATATCAGCTGATCTCTCGAGAAGGAGCTAGACCATAATTTTTTCCTTTTAGGGAGCTTTATGATAAACGTATGGACCTCAATGTAATTATTGCTTTTTTCAGGTCCCTGATGTAAAATGTACTCCGACCAACCGTGTAAAAATCTAACCTAAAAGTAAGTGGTGAAATTTAAACGAATTTGAGATTAGTTGTCAATGAGATGAACCATTATGGGATTTCAAGATGAACGACCAAGGTCATGATCCCATATTCAATAATTTGCACCCCGACAATTTTTGCCATATTTTGAAAACAAACGAAGATGAAGTAGTATGAAGAGTATGGCTCGATCAGCTACTCTCTCAAGAAGGAGCCGAACCCGACTGTTTTCCTTGCTTAATTTTAGGGTCCTTTGTGCTAAATGTATGTACCTCGATGTAATTTTCCCCTTTTTAGGTCCTTGATAGGGGTAACGAGTGCTAAAAGATAATAAGTACCATAATTTTTGGATGCTCTTTATGAAACTTGAAATCCCTGCTTCCCTCTTATGAAGGGCCTTTCTTTTTACTTTTATGTTGAATCTCCATCTTCTATCTTTATGCACCAATTGAGAGAGCATAGTGATCATTCTTAGTTTAATGTGCATTGTCCCAAAACTTGTTGATTGATTCATAACTATAATATTGCTTGTTCTTAAATTATTTGTATCTAGTCACCCTTATGAACTTTGAAGGTGTCCTATACATTTATGTTTTGCTATACCATGAGGGACAAGATGAGTACCATTCTTATTATGTTTTCTATATGTGAAACAAACAAACGTCTTTTAATGCATTGTTATTCATTAATATTTTTTTTACCTTTTTCATGCTACAATATGGTTGCTATGTCTTATTGTTAGAACTCTACCTTTCATGGTCATGTTAGAGTACTTTAGTCCCAGCTATCAATGTTTTACAAATACCTTGATCAAGATTATGATGGTGCATGTCAGCTCAAAATTATTATTTTTATCACTTACCTACTCGAGGACAAGCAGGGATTAAGCTTGGGGATGCTTGATACGTCGTAAATGTATCTATAATTTTTGATGTTCCATGCTTGTTTTATATCTACTTTCTTATGTTTTGTTCACACTTTGAGGTATTTTTATACATTTTCTGGAACTAGCCTATTAACAAGATGCCACAGTGCCAATTGCCTATTTTCTGTTGTTTTTGGTTTCAGAAAAGCTAGTAAAGACACATTCTCAGAATTGGACTAAACAAAGCCTGAAGTTCCATTTTCCCGACACGAGACGGAGTCCAAAGCACAGACAGAGGAGGACCAGGGGCTGGCCACACCATAGGGTGGCACATGTCCCCCTGGCCGTGCCACCAGGTGGTGTGGGCCCCTGGTCCACCCTCTGACATCGCCCTTTCACCTATAAAAGCCTCCCGGGACGAAAACCCTAAAGACCAGATCAGATTTCCAAGAAAACTTCCGCAGCACCGCCACCACCGAAGAGGATATTCGGGGGATAGAAGTCTCTGTTCTGGCACGCTGCCGGGACGGGGAAGTGCCCCCGGAGCCATCTCCATCGACTCCACCGCCATCGCCGTTGCTGACTCCCATGATGTGGAAGGAGTAGTTCTCTCTCGAGGCTCAGGGCTCTAGAAGTAGCTATGTGTTCATCTCTCTCTCTATGCGTGATCTTATTGAGATCACGAGCTTTGTAATCTAGGATCTATTCTGCTACTCAAGTGCTTTAGTTAATCTTTGCTATCCCCACGTGTGTGAAGTTGACAGTGTGCACACCGTGTGGCACTTAGGCTAAGGTTACATAAATACTTATCATGAGTATAATTTGAGTTGGATGTCTCTATGAGATTGTGGTGTTTGTTGGACCCATCTAGCGCTCAAGGTGATAGTGAGGGGTTATCTAGATGGGGAATGTGAACTTTAAGGTGTGCTGTTATAGCCCTACATTGTCCAACCGGAGAGTAGTTCAGGGTAGCATAATGAAGAGAAGATATTTATATGAGAGTGTCCACTAGTGAAAGTATGATCCCTAGGCCTTGTTTCTAAGCATTGAAACACCATTTACAATCAGTCATGTTACATTTTTGCTTGCTGCCACTCTCATTTCAAATTGCAATTACCACTTATAATCATCCATATTACTTGTATTTCACTATCTCTTCGCCGAACTAGTGCACCTATACACCTGGCAAGTGTATTGGGTGTGTTGGGGAAACAAGAGACTTCTTGTATCTTGATTGCAGGGTTGCTTGAGAGGGATACCTTTGACCACTTCCTCCCCGAGTTCGATAAACCTTGGGTGATCCACTTTAGGGAAACTTGCTGCTATTCTACAAACCTCTGCACTTGGAGGCCCAACACTGTATACAAGAATATAAGCGTGCGTAGACATCAAGCATGTGATCTCTCGAGAAGCATTTGAGCCATATTTTTTTCCTTTTAGGGTCCTTTATGCTAAATGTATGGACCTCGAAGTAATTTTTGTGTTTTTGAGGTTCCTGATGTAAAATGTACTCCGATCGACCATGTAAAAATCTAACCTAAAAGTAAGTGGTGAAATTTAAACAAATTTAAGCTTAGTTGTCAACGAGTATGAACCATTCTGGGATTTCAAGAAGAATGACCAAGGTCATGATCACAGATTCAAGAACTTGCACCCCGACAATTTTTGCCATATTTTGAAAACAATCGAAGATGAAGTAGTATGAAGAGTATGGCTCGATCAGCTACTCTCTCGAGAAGGAGCCGAACCCGACTGTTTTCCTTGCTTAATTTTAGGGTCCTTTGTGCTAAATGTATGAGCCTTGATGTAATTTTCCCTTTTTAGGTCTTTAATGTAAAATGTACTTCCATGCCCGTGTAAAATTCTAACCTAAAAGTGTAAGTGGTGAAACAATTTTTTAGCTTACTGGTCAACGAGTATATCAACCATACTTCTTTATGTTGATGATCCCATATGAGAGAATTTCCATGGCGACAAATTTGGCCATATTTTGAAGACAATCGAAGAGGAAGTAGTATGTAGAGTTTGGCTCAGATCAACTGATCTCTCGAGAAGGAGCCGAACTAGAAAATTTTCCAATTAGGGAGATTTGTGGTAAATGTATGGACCTCGATGTAATTTTTTGCTTTTTTCCATGTGCCTGATCTAAAATGTACTCCGACCAACCATGTAAAAATCTAACCTAAAAGTAAGTGGCGAAATTTGAATGAATTTAAGCTTAGTTGTCAATGAGTATGAACCATTCTAGGATTTCAAGATGAACGACCAAGGTCATGATCCCATATCCAAGAATTTGCATGCCGACAAATTTGGCCATATTTTGAAAACAATCAAAGATGAAGTAGTATGAAAAGTATGGCTCGATCAGCTACTCTCTCGAGAAGGAGCCGAACCCGAATGTTTTCCTTCCTTAATTTTAGGGTCCTTTGTGCTAAATGTATGGACCTCGATGTAATTTTATCTTTTTAGGTCCTTGATGTAAAATGTACTTCCACACCCATGTAAAATTCTAACCTAAAAGTCTAAGTGGTGAAATTTTAGGGTCCTTTGTGCTAAATGTATGGACCTCGATGTAATTTTTGTTGCTTGATTTTAGGGTCCTTTGTGCTAAATGTATGGACCTCGATGTAGTTTCCCCCCTTTTAGGTCTAAAAGTGTAAGAAGTGAAATTTATATGATTATTTTAAGCTTCCTTGTCAATGAGTTTGAACATTCTTGGATTTCAAGCGGAACGACCATGGTCATCAAGGCCATATCAACATCATACTTTATGCTCATGATCCCGTGTTAGAGAATGTGCACGACAATAGATTTGGCCATGTTTTGGAAACAATCAAAGAGGAAGTAGTATTAAGAGTTTGGCTTAGATCATTGATACGTCATAAACGTATCTATAATTTTTGATGTTCCATGCTTGTTTTATATCTACTTTCTTATGTTTTGTTCACACTTTGAGGTATTTTTATACATTTTCTGGAACTAACCTATTAACAAGATGCCACAGTGCCAGTTGCCTGCTTTCTGCTGTTTTTGGTTTCAGAAAAGCTAGTAAAGACATATTCTCGGAATTGGATGAAACAAAGCATGAAGTTCCTATTTTTCCCGACACGAGATGGAGTCCAAAGCAGAGACGGAGGAGGGCCAGGGGCTGGCCACACCATAGGGAGGCCAGGTGGTGTGGGCCCCTGGTCCACCCTCTGACATCGCCCTTTCTCCTATAAAAGCCTCCCGGGATGAAAACCCTAAAGACCAAATCAGATTTCCACGAAAAGTTCCACAACGCCGCCACCACCGAAGAGGAGATTCGGGGGACATAAGTCTCTGTTCCAGCACCCTACCGGGACCGGGAAGTACCCTCGGAGCCATCTCAATCAACTCCACCGCCATATCCATCGCCGTTGCTGACTCCCATGATGAGGAGGGAGTAATTCTCTCTCAAGGCTAAGGGCTCTACAAATAGCTATGTGTTCATCTCTCTCTCTATGCGTGATCTTATTGAGATCATTAGCTTTGTAATCTAGGATCTATTCTGCTACTCAAGTGCTTTAATTAATCTCGGTTATCCCCATGTGTGTGAAGTAGATAGTGTGCACACTGTGTGGCACTTAGGCTAAGGTTACATAAATACTTATCATGAGTATAATTTGAGTTGGATGTCTCTATGAGATTGTGGTGTTTGATGGAACCATCTGGCGCTCAAGGTGACAGTGAGGGGTTATCTAGATGGGGAATGCGAACTTTAAGGTGTGTTGTTATAGCCCTACATCGTCCAACCAGAGAGTAGTTCAGGGTAGCATAATGAAGAGAAGATATTTATATGAGAGTGCCCACTAGTGAAAGTATGATCCCTAGGCCTTGTTTCTAAGCATTGAAACACCATTTACAATCAGTCATGTTACATGTTTGCTTGCTGCCACTCTTATTTCAGATTGCAATTACCACTTATAATCATCCATATTACTTGTATTTCACTATCCCTTCACCGAACTAGTGCACCTATACACCTGACAAGTGTATTGCGTGTGTTGGGGACACAAGAGACTTCTTGTATCTTGATTGCAGGGTTGCTTGAGAGGGATACCTTTGACCACTTCCTCCCTGAGTTCGATAAACCTTGGGTGATACACTTAAGGGAAACTTGCTGCTGTTCTACAAACCTCTGCACTTGGAGGCCCAACACTGTCTACAAGAATAGAAGCGTGCATAGACATCAAGCTATTTTCTGGCGCCGTTGCCATGGAGGTAAGGTAAAAGGTACTCACATCCTCTGGCTACTAAGCTATCTTCTAGTACTGTTGCTGGTGTGTGAGTGCTCGAAGTTATATTCTTTAGATTCTGCAATTATATCTTTTTGTTTCTTGTTTTTATTTTCACTAGTTAGGCTTAATGGAAAACAACAACAAAATTAGAGAGTTTTTAGTATTTTTCCTAAGGTAGAACATAAATGGTTTGAAAAGAAAATTTAAAAACCCATGGAACTTTCTTTGCATGCTAATAGCAATGTTATTAGTGTGAATTTTTTGAACACCTTTGTTACTAATGCTATGGAAACGTCTAAGATTGGGGAAGCTAGTTTTTATGAAAATGATCTTTTTAGTTCCCTAGCTTTAGAGGAGAAAATTTGCTCTGATGATACTTTATCTCCTATATGTGGTAATTCTGATGATACTTGTGATATTTTAAATCCACATACTGATAATGTCCCTTCTAAATTACCTATGGAAATTGTTGAACATGTTATGAATAACTGTTATTTTGGAGATGGAACTGTCCAAGTGTGCAGGTATTTCAATGAACGAAGTTAAGAGGAAGCTATTCTCTTTATCACTTAAGGGCAAAGCAAGGGAGTGGTATGAGCTACTAGACGATTCTCATCATTCAGATTGGAAGGAACTTGAATCTCTCTTTTACTCTAAATTTTATCCTCCTCATGAAATTCATAAAGATATGAATTATTGATGACCCACAAGTATAGGGGGTGTATCGCAGTATTTTCGAGGGAAGTGCAACCAAATTTATTGATTCGACACAAGGGGAGCCAAAGAATATTTATAAGCCTTAACAACTGAGTTGTCAATTCAGCTGCACCTGGAAACAATCTTGCTCACATCAGTTTATCAGTAGAAACAGTTTTGTAGTAGCTAAAGTAAAGTAACAACAGTAGTAAAGTAAAGACATCAGTAACAATAGCAGTTAACAGTAGGATTCAAGTGTGATAGGCATAGGGATGGATGGACGGGCGTTGCATGGACAAGACAATTCACATACAAATCAGAACATAGGGAATTTGTAGATAAATAAGATAAAGCATCCAATTACTAGATAATCCTAGGCATGTGTTCAATATATAGTCATACGTGCTCGCAATGAGAACTTGCACAACATCTTTTGTCCTGCCAGCCCGTTTGCAGCGGGGCCTCAAGGGAACTATTGGCAATTAAGGTGCTCCTTTTAATAGAGCACCGGAGCAAAGCATTAACACTCTTTGAACACATGTGATCCTCACATCAAAGCCATTCCCTCCGGTTATCCCAATTTCTGTCACTTCGGGGCCATTGGTTCCGGGCAACAACGTGTGTACACAACTTGCAGATAAGACCATAAACAATACTATCATAATGAATCAATAACATGTTCAAATCTGAAATCATGGCACTCGGGCCCTAGTGACAAGCATTAAGCACAACGAGTCGCAACAAATTCATAAAGCACTAATTAAAGATACTAGGCACCATGCCTTAACAATCCGATGCCATTACATGAATAATCTCATCCAATCCCTACCATCCCCATAGCCTACATCGGGGGATTACTCACTCATAGATGGGGGAAACATGGATGGTCGATGGAGAAGCGATGGTGATGATGATGGCGATGATCTCCTCCAATTCCCCGTCCCGGTAGGGTGCCCAAACGGAGTTTCTGGTGCTGTTTCATGGAATCTGGTGGTGGCAGCGAAGCGGAACTCCTTTTGGAAAAACATCAAAACCCCCTGAGTTTTTAGGTCAGAAGGCATCTTATAGGCGAAAAGGGAGAACGAGGGGGTGTCTGGGCCGGCCAGACCACCACCTGGCGTGTCCAGGCACAGCCAGCGCGGCCAGGCCTAGCCCGCGTGACTAGGTGGTGTGGCTGGGCCCCACTCCGTCTCATATTCTGGCTCCGGGAGTCTTCTGGTGAAATAGGATTTTTGGCTTTTGTCCTGTCCAATTCTAAGAATATTCATCTTCTGACTTTCCTGGAACCAAAAATAGCAGAAAACAGGCAGCTAGCACTGTGTCTCTTGTTAATAGGTTAGTCTAAGAAATCATATGAAAAGTACTCCAAAGTGTGGACAAAACATAAGAAAGTAGGTAAAACCAAGCATGGAACATCAAAAATTATAGATACATTTGCAATGTATCAACATCCCCAAGCTTAACTCCTGCTCGTCCTCGAGTAGGTAAGTGATAAAACGAAAGAATAAATTTTGAGGTGACATGCACCATCATAAACTTGATCAAAGTATTTGTAAAACATTCAAAGCTGGGATCATAGTACTTCAATCATAACATGAAAGACAAAGTTCTAGCAATAAGAGAATGCAACTATGATGCAACATGAAAAGGCATAAACAAAAGATTCATGAATAACAATGCTTTGCAAGACGTTTGTTTGTTTCACATAAAGAAAACATAGCCAAGTGGTATTCATCTTGTCCCTCATAGAGTAGCAAATATAAATGCATAGGACACCTTCAAAGTTCATAAGAGTGACTAGATACAAATAGTTTAGAACAAGCAATATCAAGGTATGCATCAATCAACAAGTCTTGGGACAATGCACATAGAACTAAGAATGGCCAGTATGCTCTCAAAGTAGGTGCATACAGGTAGAAGGTGGAGACTCAATATATAAGTGGAAGAAAGGCCTTCATAGAAGGAAGTAGGGATTCAAGTTTCATAAAGAGCTTCCAAAAATTATGGTACTTATTAGCTTTCAGCTCTCATTGCCCTTATCATAAGCATCTTGAAGTGATTAAGGTTAAAGTGAACAAACTATGGTGTACATGCTTGACGAAGTATAAGTTAGAAATCTCATGTCCCTTGAATACGAGGGCCCCTCCTCATGCTACTCAAGTTTAGTCACCGGTAAGTTCTAGTCACCGTAAGTACATGTGTATCATAGAGAACCGCCAACGGGTACCCCTTGCCCGATGATACGGAAGAATCCCCATATCAAAATGACAAGGCAAGCAGACAACGAGCATCTCAACAATCTTCTTATTTACCATGGGAATATGGTGCTTTTTCTCTCTTTCCTCTTTTCATAATCTTCTTTTTTTTCAACATCGGACTCTTTTTTTATAAGAAGAATGATTCATAGATAGCTCATTATGGTTACGCTGCAGGTTTCCACCATGTCAGCATGCATTAGACTAGCGTCCCAGGCTTTTCTCTAACACATATACATAACTCCATGGACTTACAAGTTCCCCTTTCATTTCACACCAACAACATACATAGACAAAAGAGCATGATATCAACTAGGTACAAAGTACTAGTGCAATGTCGAAAGCGTTCCCTATGACAGCATGGTTCTGCTAAACCCCAACGAATAAGTGCAAGGATAGACAACATAGACGATACAATGGTTCAATTTTATTAAGGGCAAGAAAAGTAAAGTGTGCCATCAAGTTCGTGAGAGCTTTAATCACTAGTTTTCTCATAACAAGTTTAATTTGGAAGGTAAACAAAAACATGAATATACTTGGAATAGCATATGCTAGTAGGTAGGTATGGTGGACTCTTTGGAATAACTTGGTTTAGGGAGTTGGATGCATGAGTGGAACTCATACTTGGTTGCGGAGGCTAGCAAAAGACTGGGTGCAACAAACTTAGAGAGCAATAATGGCCATAATCATGCATAGCAACAAAACATCATTGATCAAAGCATAAAATGATATTACAATTTGAAAACTAAAGGATCATAAAGGCTTACGGTGACTTGGGATAGTCATAACATGGTGTGAGCATGCGCCAAGTCAACCCAAATAAAGTATCAAAGGAGAATACCACTATACTATGCTTTAATATACTAAAACAACGCATGATTCATCCAAGGCACATTAAGCAATATCAATTGTTTATAAAAACTCATGCTACAACAAAGAATACTAAGCATAAAGCCGAAACAATATCAAGCATGGCATGACAAAGCATAGGACACAGTCAAAAACAAGCTCTCTTTACCACTTAAGCATGAACTTTCCAACTCTTTTCCAAACCAAACCAAACTATTTGAAAACCAATGAATGAAAGAGGGGGTCCAACCAATTTATTTAGAAAACTAAGCAAACAAAGCAAACGAAAAACCAAAACGAAAACGAAAAAGAAGACGCTCCAAGAACAACACAATTGTGCATGAAACAATAAAAATGAAGCGTTTGGAAGAAACCTGGGATTTTTATTGATGAAGAGGGGGATGCCTTGGGCATCCCCAAGCTTTGACGCTTGTACTTCTTGAATATTTCTTGGGGTGACACGCGTGGCATCCCCAAGCTTGAGCTTTAGTCCATCCTTCATCTCATTACTCATTCCTTCCATACACCTGGAATTTTCCCTTCATACAAAACTTCACACAATCTTTATTAGCAACATTAGTGCACTCAAGATAATAGGTCTTAAGGTTCAGTTCTAACACCAAATAAACTTCCATTCGAACACTAGCTACTCTATCACTTCCCTCAAAAAGCTCAATTCCCCAAAAGAACTCAAAAAGGAATCAACAAGAAGCAAATGCAGAAAAAAACAAACCAGCAGGTAAAGACGAATTGTTTCGAAGACCTTCTAATGCTCAAATCAAAAAGTGTTGAGCTAACTAAAGTTAGATAACAATCTGGGGCAGAAGCACAAAAATTCACGCCTCAAAAAGACGTTTAGAGATTTTACACGAAATGTTACGGTGAAGCATAGAAATCTGTTTCGGGACAGCAACTTTCCCAATCATAACTTCTCTCTCATTAGAGGTTACTCTTGGCACAAAAAGCAAATAAAAAGGATAAGGAGAGGTTATTACTGAAGTAATAACTTCCAAGACTCATCTAAAACTTTTGGGTTATCTCCCAATAAGTACTTTTGTTTAACGCCTTTAAGTTAGGCATGATAGTTTGAGAGGATGCTCACATAAGAAATATGAATTGAAGTAAAAGAGAGCATCAAGGAGCAAATCCAAAACACATTTAAGTCTAACTCACTTCCTATGCATAGGAATCTTGTATGCAAATAAATTCGCAAAGAACAAAGTGACAGGCATAGGAAGATAAAACAAGAGTAACTTCAAAACCTTCAGCACATAGAGAGGTGTTTCAATACCATGAAAACTTCTACAACCATATTTTCCTCTCTCATAATAATTCTTAGTAGCCTCATGAATATACTCAACAATATAACTATCACATAAAGCATGCTTTTCATGGTCTACAAAAACATAATTTTTATCAAGCTAAAAAATAGTGGGATTAAAACCTTCAATCCCATATTTAACAATTCTATAACAAGATGGCTGATCATTCGTATAGGACCATCGTCTAGAGCTTTATCATAAACATTCTCTAAGCAAAACTCTTTAATACCATGCAAATCGAAGTTAAGCACAAATAAAGGATTATCATAGATAACATGAGCATAACATTCATCCTCCTTTGGTAAGCATGGGGGACAATCAAATAATGTAAGGGATAAAGAGTTACTCTCATTAGAAGGTAGGCATGGGTAGCTAATCCATTCTTCCTCCTTTTGTTCATCACTCTCCTCCTCTTTTTCATCTAATGAGCTTACAGGTTCATCAATTTCTTGTTCCATAACATCGTGCAAGGCATTAGTCTTTTCCATTTGTGGAAAGCATCTATTAATATATTCAAGAATATAGCCATTTTCTTCCTTGTAATTATCAAAGAAAAATTTAAGTATATCATAAACCTCATATTTATAAGGTGAATCATCAATATTTTCAAGAAAACTAGCAAGTTCAAATGCACCATTCCAAGCAATAAATTCTTCAATTTGTTCCACATCATAAAAGTCATAATTTCCCTTAACATAAGAAGATATGGTAACATCATCATTATACTCACACTGAAAAGGGAGGTGTTTGTACCTCCTGCAGCAACAAGATTTATCAAAGCAATAAGTAACATTATAAGTAGAGCACACATTTATAGCAATGGTATACAATTTATCAATTTTTTCCCACAAGTGTTTCCCTTTTTGTGACAAGCGGGGTTCCTTATAATAATATTTTTGTTCTTCTGTGAACCCACCTTGCCAATAAGATTCAGTTTCAAAGAAACCAACCATTGATAGAAAGCATAATAAAGCAAGACAATAATAGACCAACGAAAATAACAACTAGAGTAGGAACTAATTTTTTTGTATTTTTGATAAAGAAACAAGCAAACAAGGCACAATTAAACTAATCTTCAACAATAGTGATTCCAAGTGGACTTGATAAATAAAGCTATGCTCCCCAGCAACGGCGCTAGAAAATAGTCTTGATGACCCACAAGTATAGGGGGTGTATCGCAGTATTTTCGAGGGAAGTGAAACCCAATTTATTGATTCGACACAAGGGGAGCCAAAGAATATTTATAAGGCTTAACAACTGAGTTGTCAATTCAGCTGCACCTGGAAACAATCTTGCTCACAGCAGTTTATCAGTAGCAATAGTTTTGTAGTAGCAAAAGTAAAGTAACAGCAGTAGTAAAGTAAAGACAGTAGTAACAATAGAAGTAAACAGTAGGATTCGAGTGCGGTAGGCATAGGGATGGATGGGCGTTGCATGGACAAGAAAATTCACATAGCAATCAGAACATAGGGAAATTTCATATAAATAAGATAAAACATCCAAGTACTAGATAATCCTAGGCATGTGTTCCGTATATAGTCATACGTGCTCGCAATGAGAACTTGCACAACATATTTTGTCCTGCCAGCCCGTTTGTAGCGGGGCCTCAAGAGAACTACTGGCAATTAAGGTGCCCCTTTTAATAGAGCACCGGAGCAAAGCATTAACATTCCGTGAACACATGTGATCCTCACATCAAAGCCATTCCCTCCAGTTATCCCGATTTCTGTCACTTCGGGGCCATTGGTTCCGGACAACAACATGTGTATACAACTTGCAGATAAGACCATAAACAATACTATCATAATGAATCAATAACATGTTCAGATCTGAAATCATGGCACTCGGGTCCTAGTGATAAGCATTAAGCACAACAAGTCACAACAAAGTCATAAAGCACTAATTAAAGATACTAGGCACCATGCCCTAACAATCTGATGCCATTACATGAACGATCTCATCTAATCCCTACCATCCCCATAGCCTACAGCGGGGGATTACTCACTCATAGATGGGGGAAACATGGATAGTCGATGGAGAAGTGATGGTGATGATGATGGCGATGATCTCCTCCAATTCCCCATCCCGGCAGGGTTCTAGAACGGAGTTGCTGGTGCTGTTTCATGGAATCTGGTGGTGGCAGTGGAGCGGAACTCCTTCTGGAAAAATGGTCGAACCCCCCCCCCCTGAGTTTTTAGGTCAGAAGGCATCTTATAGGCAAAGAGGGAGACCGAGGGGGTGTATGGGGTGGCCAGACCACCCCCTGGCGTGGCCAGGCCCAGCCCGTGCGGCTAGGTGGTATGGCTGGGCCCCAGCCGCACTCTGTGTCATATTCTGGCTCCGGGAGTGTTCTGGTGAAATAGGATTTTTGGCTTTTGTCCCGTCCAATTCCGAGAATATTCATTTTCTGACTTTCTTGGAACCAAAAATAGCAGAAAACAGGCAGCTGGCACTGTGGCTCTTGTTAATAGGTTAGTCCAAGAAATCATATAAAAAGTACTCCAAAGTGTGGACAAAACATAAGAAAGTAGACAAAACCAAGCATGGAACATCAAAAATTATAGATACATTTGCAATGTACCAATTATATTTATAATTTTCATCCACATGATGGAGAAAGTATTGCCCAAGCATGGGGGAGATTGAAGTCACTAATGCTCAAATGTCCCATTCGTGAGCTCCCCAGTAATATTGTTATTAATAATTTTTATGCAAGGCTTTCAGGACATTACAAGGACTATCTAGATACCTGTTTAGAGGGATCCTTCACAAGTTAGGAGGTCAATGATAAGTGGGATCTTCTTGAAACAATTCAAAGCAATACCGAAGATTGAGAAAACGGCAAAGGTAAAGAACCAGGTATAAACTATGAGTATGATTGCATTAAGTCTTTCCCTAAAACTGCTGATTTTCAAGAGCTTAGTGCTAAATATGGTCTTGATCCTCTCGTTGATTGTTTTAGAGCCTTTGCTTTTCATATTAATGCTCCTAAAGAAAAATGGGACATGTATCATGAGCCTTTTAAAGACACTTGCATGAAAAATGAAATTGTTATTAATGATAGCAATAAACATGCTCAAACCTCTGAAAGTACAATTTCTTATAAGCATGTTAATTTTTGTGGAGTACATAGACCTTGTGAAAAGAATCAAATTGAAGAAGAATATTGTATCACCCATAGGAATGAAAAACCTAAAACGTGGTATAGGGCTCTAAATGATCTTGGTAAAAAAGTTTGTGCCCTCTATCCTGTTATTTGTGAACTTTTCTTTGAAGTGGGTCTTTTCAACTTTCAATGCCCAGGCCATAATAATAGCCCTTCTAATCCAATGAGTACTGCAAGTTTGTATTGTCATGACATGATCACTCCTAATCATCATGATGAACTTACATTATTTTTGGGGTGTGAAGAGTTATCAAGAAAAACCTCTTTGGTAGATATGAGTGCTTTTGATATGAATAGCATCCTGCATGGTTGTCATCTTTATTGTGTTGATAATTGCCACAAAAATACTTACATACAAAATATTATAAAATATGAGATTTTACCAAAATATGATAGGACTAATATGTGTTTTGTTCTTATTAATCAAAAGGAGGAATCCTCCAAAGTTTCTTCTATTGTCTCTAACAATAAACCAGGGTATATGGAGAAGCTTCCTTTCAAGCCTCTCCCTCCTAAAGAGAAGAAGGAAAAGAAGAACAGGAGGAGTAAAAGGAGGGAGGAAATGGTATTTTCCCCTAAGCATGTTGCTCCTATTATAGTTTTTGATGAGTCTGAACTCGATGATGTTCTTATGCCTATTACCTATAGTAGTGATCATGATTGGGAAAAGCACACTACTTTTGATATTGAAAATCTCTTCGGTACAAATGCTGAAAATGATGATATTAAATATTGCTGTACTATTAGTGCTATCCATGTTCCTTCCAATGATGATATGTTTACAAACGAACACACTTTGGAAGATAGCTATTCTATTGCTTATGATGGTTACAATATGCCTCCTATAATTGATGATTATGGTGATGAGAATAATAATGATAGCTATTTTTTTGAATTTGCTCCCACTACAATTAATAAGAATAACTATGCTTATGTGGAAAGTAATAGTGACTATATGCATGTGGCTCATGATAAGAATGCTTTATGCGATAGTTATATTGTTAATTTTATTCATGATGCTACTGAAAGTTATTACGAGAGAGGGAAACATGGTTTTATGTGTCTCCACAATATTAAGTTTCCCCTCTTTATGTTGAAATTGTTGAAGTTGCACTTGTTTTGCTTACCTATGCTTGTTGCTTTGTGCTTTCATGACTTATTTTCTTACAAGATTCCTATACATTGGAAGTGGGTTAGATTTAAATGTGTATCATTTTTTGCTCCTTGATTCTCTCTTTTGCTTCAATTCATATTTCTTATGTGAGCATCTTCTCAAATTACTGAGCCTAGCTCAAAGGCGTTAAAGAAAAGCACTATTGGGAGATAACCCAATTTTTTTCCAATAAGTTTTCTTTTGTTGAGTCTTGGAAGTTATTGCCTTTGTAATAACCTCTCCTTATCCTTTTTGTGTGGTTTTTGTGCCAAGAATAACCTCTAATGAGAGAGAAGTAAGACTTGGGAAAGTTGCTATCCCGAAACAGATTTTTGTGCTTCACTGTAAAAAAATCGTGAAAAATCCCTGTACGTCGGAGTAAGCTGTAATTGTTTTTTCTTCTGACCCAGGTTGTTATATAACTTTCATTAGTTTATCACTTTTTGGTTTGAAGAACAGAAGGTCTTCGAAAAAATCGTTTTTTACCTGCTGGTCTATTTTGACAGATTTCTGCCATTATTTGCATTTGCCTCTTAATCTCTTCTCTTTGAGTTCGCTTTGATCACTTGAGCTTTTAGAAGGAATTGCTGCAGTAGCTTGTTTTTTAATGGAAGTTTTACTTTTGTTGAAACTAAACCCAAAGATTTATTATCTTGAACACAATAATGTTGCTAATTAAGATTGTGTGAAGTGTTTGTATGAATGAAATTTTAAAGTGTAGGGAGGAATAATGTGATGAGATGATGAATGGACAAAATCTCAAGCATGGGGATGCCACCCGTGTCACCCCAAGAAATATTCAAGAATTACAAGTGTCATAGCTTGGGGATGCCCAAGCGATCCCCTTCTCCATCAATAAAAATCTCAGGTTTTCTTTCAAACACTTCATTTTTATTGTTTCATGCATAATTGTGTTGTTCTTGGAGCGTCTTCATTTTTGTTTTTAGTTTGCTTTTGTTTGGTTTGCTTAAATAAGTTGGTTGGATCCCAACACACTCCTTTTGGGGAGAGACACACCCCGTTATTCATTGCCTAAAACACTCTAGTTTTCACTCTTATTGTTCTGTGAGTGTTCTCCTTTGCTAGCACTGTGTTTAGATTTAGTTTTCGATTGGTGTTGGAAAAGAGTAAGAAGTTTCATGCTTATAGTGGTACAAAAGGAGCTTGTTTTTACTGTGACTTAGACTTTATCATGTCATGCTAGATGTTGCTTTGACCATATGCTTAGTGATTATTGTTGTAGCATGACTTGTTTCAAACAATTGAGATTGCTTAATGTGCCTTGAAAGAATCATGCGTTGTTTTAGCATACAAAAGCATAATATTGTGGTATTCTCCTTCAATGCATTATTTGGGTTGACTTACATGCTTACACCATGTTAATACTATGAACTAGTCACCTTAGCCTCTATGATCATTTAGTTTTTTGACTTGTAATATCACTTTATTCTTTAATTAATAATGTTTTGTCGCTTTGCATGATTATGGCCATTAGTGCTCTCTTATTTGGTCGCTTCCAGTCTTTTGCTAGCCTCCACATGTACCAAGTATGAGTTCCACTCATGCATCCAACTCCAAATAAAACCAAGTTATTCCAAAGAGTCCACCATACCTACCTATTAGCATTTGTTATTCCAAGTATATTCATGTTTTTATCTACCTTCCGAATTAAACTTGCTATGATAAAACTAGTGATTAAAGCTCTCACGAACTTGATGGCACCCTTTACTTTTCTTGCCCCTAATAAACTTGAACCATTGTGTCATCTATGTTGTATATGCTTGCCCCCAAGAAAACCAAGTTGTTCCATAGAGTCACTATAAATTCCTATGCATGGTGTGTTATACCATTCCAAGTATTTCATGCTTTTATCTACCTTCCAAATTAAACTTGTTATGTGAAAATTAGTGATTAAAGCTCTCACGAACTTGATGGAACACTTTACTTTCTTGCACTTAATAAACTTGAACCATTGCGTCCATCTATGTTGCATATATGCTTGCACTTTATAAGTTGAGAATTAGCAGAACCATGCTGTCATGGGGAACACTTTCAACATTGCACTTATTATCCAGTTGATATCATCTTCTTTTGTTTATGGATCTCGACGGTGTGAAATAAAAGGGGAGCTTGTAATCTCATGGAGTTTGTATATGTGTTAGAGAAATGCCTGGGTGGCTAGCCTAAGCCATGCCTAATCATGGTGGAAACTTGCAGCATAACCATAGTGAGCATTCTGTGAAGTATCCTCAATAAAAACCTATTCAAATAGCAAATAAAAAGATCGCTAAGATGCTCATTGTCTGTTGCCTTGTCACTTTGATATGGGATAGCTCCTGTATCATGGGGCAAGGGGTACCCCTTTGGTGGTTCTCCATGATACACATGTACTTACAATGACAAGAACTTACTTGTGACTAAAGTTGAGTAGCACAAGATTCGGTACTCGTAGGCAAGGGGCATGAGATTTTCGACTTATAACTTGTCAAGCATATCCTCATATTTGTTCACTTTAACCTTAATCACCTAAATATTCTTAAGATAGGGGTAACGAGTGCTAAAAGATAATAAGTACCATAATTTTTGGATGCTCTTTATGAAACTTGAAATCCCTGCTTCCCTCTTATGAAGGGCCTTTCTTTTTACTTTTATGTTGAATCTCCATCTTCTATCTTTATGCACCAATTGAGAGAGCATAGTGATCATTCTTAGTTTAATGTGCATTGTCCCAAAACTTGTTGATTGATTCATAACTATAATATTGCTTGTTCTTAAATTATTTGTATCTAGTCACCCTTATGAACTTTGAAGGTGTCCTATACATTTATGTTTTGCTATACCATGAGGGACAAGATGAGTACCATTCTTATTATGTTTTCTATATGTGAAACAAACAAACGTCTTTTAATGCATTGTTATTCATTAATATTTTTTTTACCTTTTTCATGCTACAATATGGTTGCTATGTCTTATTGTTAGAACTCTACCTTTCATGGTCATGTTAGAGTACTTTAGTCCCAGCTATCAATGTTTTACAAATACCTTGATCAAGATTATGATGGTGCATGTCAGCTCCAAATTATTATTTTTATCACTTACCTACTCGAGGACAAGCAGGGGTTAAGCTTGGGGATGCTTGATACGTCATAAATGTATCTATAATTTTTGATGTTCCATGCTTGTTTTATATCTACTTTCTTATGTTTTGTTCACACTTTGAGGTATTTTTATACATTTTCTGGAACTAGCCTATTAACAAGATGCCACAGTGCCAATTGCCTATTTTCTGTTGTTTTTGGTTTCAGAAAAGCTAGTAAAGACACATTCTCAGAATTGGACTAAACAAAGCCTGAAGTTCCATTTTCCCGACACGAGACGGAGTCCAAAGCACAGACAGAGGAGGGCCAGGGGCTGGCCACACCATAGGGTGGCACATGTCCCCCTGGCCGTGCCACCAGGTGGTGTGGGCCCCTGGTCCACCCTCTGACATCGCCCTTTCACCTATAAAAGCCTCCCGGGACGAAAACCCTAAAGACCAGATCAGATTTCCAAGAAAACTTCCGCAGCACCGCCACCACCGAAGAGGATATTCGGGGGATAGAAGTCTCTGTTCTGGCACGCTGCCGGGACGGGGAAGTGCCCCCGGAGCCATCTCCATCGACTCCACCGCCATCGCCGTTGCTGACTCCCATGATGTGGAAGGAGTAGTTCTCTCTCGAGGCTCAGGGCTCTAGAAGTAGCTATGTGTTCATCTCTCTCTCTATGCGTGATCTTATTGAGATCACGAGCTTTGTAATCTAGGATCTATTATGCTACTCAAGTGCTTTAGTTAATCTTTGCTATCCCCACGTGTGTGAAGTTGACAGTGTGCACACCGTGTGGCACTTAGGCTAAGGTTACATAAATACTTATCATGAGTATAATTTGAGTTGGATGTCTCTATGAGATTGTGGTGTTTGTTGGACCCATCTAGCGCTCAAGGTGATAGTGAGGGGTTATCTAGATGGGGAATGTGAACTTTAAGGTTTGCTGTTATAGCCCTACATTGTCCAACCGGAGAGTAGTTCAGGGTAGCATAATGAAGAGAAGATATTTATATGAGAGTGTCCACTAGTGAAAGTATGATCCCTAGGCCTTGTTTCTAAGCATTGAAACACCATTTACAATCAGTCATGTTACATTTTTGCTTGCTGCCACTCTCATTTCAAATTGCAATTACCACTTATAATCATCCATATTACTTGTATTTCACTATCTCTTCGCCGAACTAGTGCACCTATACACCTGGCAAGTGTATTGGGTGTGTTGGGGACACAAGAGGCTTCTTGTATCTTGATTGCAGGGTTGCTTGAGAGGGATACCTTTGACCACTTCCTCCCCGAGTTCGATAAACCTTGGGTGATCCACTTTAGGGAAACTTGCTGCTATTCTACAAACCTCTGCACTTGGAGGCCCAACACTGTATACAAGAATATAAGCGTGCGTAGACATCAAGCATGTGATCTCTCGAGAAGGATTTGAGCCAGATTTTTTTCCTTTTAGGGTCCTTTATGCTAAATGTATGGACCTCGATGTAATTTTTGTGTTTTTGAGGTTCCTGATGTAAAATGTACTCCGATCGACCATGTAAAAATCTAACCTAAAAGTAAGTGGTGAAATTTAAACAAATTTAAGCTTAGTTGTCAACGAGTATGAACCATTCTGGGATTTCAAGAAGAATGACCAAGGTCATGATCACAGATTCAAGAACTTGCACCCCGACAATTTTTGCCATATTTTGAAAACAATCGAAGATGAAGTAGTATGAAGAGTATGGCTCGATCAGCTACTCTCTCGAGAAGGAGCCGAACCCGACTGTTTTCCTTGCTTAATTTTAGGGTCCTTTGTGCTAAATATATGTACCTCGATGTAATTTTCCCCTTTTTAGGTCCTTGATATAAAGTGTACTTTCATACCCGTGTAAAATTCTAACCTAAAAGTGTAAGTGGTGAAATTTCGATGATTTTTTAGCTTACTGGTCAACGAGTATGACCATTATTGGATTTCAAGACGAACGACCAAGGTCAAGGCCATATATATCAACCATCATACTTTATGTTGATGATCCCATATGAGAGAATTTGCATGGCGACAAATTTGGCCATAATTTGAAAACAATCGAAGAGGAAGTAGTATGTAGAGTTTCGCTTAGATCAGCTGATCTCTCGAGAAGGAGCTGAACCAGAAATTTTTCCTTTTAGGGAGCTTATGATAAATGTATGGACCTCGATATATTTTTTGCTTTTTTAGGTCCCTAATGTAAAATATACTCCGACCAACCATGTAAAAATCTAACCTAAAATTAAGTGGATAAATTGAAACGAATTGAAGCTTAGTTGTCATGAGTATGAACCATTCTGGGATTTCAAGATGCACGACCAAGATCAGGATCCCATAACCAAGAATTTGCATGCCGGCAAATTTGGCCATATTTTGAAAACAATCGAAGATGAAGTAGTATGAAGAGTATGGCTCGATCAGCTACTCTCTCGAGAAGGAGCCGAACCCGACTCTTTTCCTTCCTTAGTTTTAGGGTCCTTTGTGCTAAATGTATGGACCTCGATGTAATTTTCTCTTTTTAGGTCCTTGATGTAAAATGTACTTCCATGCCCGTGTAAAATTCTAACCTAAAAGTGTAAGTGGTGAAATTTTAGGGTGCTTTATGCTAAATGTATGGACCTTGATGTAATTTTTCTTGCTTGATTTTAGGGTCCTTTGTGCTAAATGTATGGACCTCGATGTGATTTCCCCCTTTTTAGGTCTAAAAGTGTAAGTGGTGAAATTTATACGATTATTTTAAGCTTACTTGTCAACGAGTATGAACATTCTTGGATTTCAAGCCGAACGACCATGATCGTCAAGGGCATATCAACATCATACTTTATGCTCATGATCCCATGTTAGAGAATGTGCATGTCAATAGATTTAGCCATGTTTTGGAAACAATCAAAGAGGAAGTAGTATTAAGAGTTTAGCTCAGATCAGCTGATCTCTCGAGGAGTCGAACCAGGAATTTTCCCTTTTAGGGTCCTTTATGCTAAATGTATGGACCTCGATGTAATGTTTGCTTTTTTGAGGTTCCTGATGTAAAATGTACTCCGATCGACCGTGTAAAATTCTAACCTAAAAGTAAGTGGTGAAATTTAAAAGAATTTAAGCTTAGTTGTCAACGAGTATGTAACATTCTTCAATTTCAAGACAAACCACCAAGGTTAAGGCCATATCTACATCATACTTTATGCTCATGATCCCATATCCATGAATTTGCATGCCGACAAATTTGGCCATATTTTGAAAACAATCGAACATGTAGTAGTATGAAGAGTATGGCTCGATCAGCTACTCTCGTGAGAAGGAGTCGAACCTGACTATTTTCCTTGCTTAATCTTAGGGTCCTTTGTGCTAAATGTGTGGACCTTGATGTAATTTCCCCCTTTTTAGGTCTAAATGTGTAAGTGGTGAAATTTAGACGATTTTAAGCTTACTTGTCAACGTGTATGAACATTCTTGGATTTCAAGCCGAACGACCAAGGTTGTGAAGGCCATATCAATATCATACTTTATTTGTTGATGATCCCATTTCAGAGAATTTGCATGGCAACAGATCTGGCCATGTTTTAAAAATAATTGAAGAGGAAGTAGTGTCAAGTGTTTAGCTCAGATCAGTTGATCTCTCGAGAAGGAGACGAACTAGAAATTTTTCCTTTTAGGGTCCTTTATGCTAAATGTATGGACCTCGATGTAATTTTTGCTTTTTGAGATCCCTGATGTAAAATGTACTCCGATCCACCCTGTAAAGTTCTAACCTAAAAGTAAGTGGTGAAATTTAAACGAATTTAAGCTTAGTTGTCAACGAGGACGAACCGTTCTTGTATTTCAAGACAAACGACCAAGGTCAAGGCCATATCTACATCATACTTTATACTGATGATCCCATATTCAAGAATTTGCATACCGACAAATTTGGCCATATTTTGAAAACAATCGAAGATGAAGTAGTATGAAGAGTGTGGCTCGATCAGCTACTCTCTCGAAAAGGAGCCGAACTCGACCGTTTTGCTTGCTTAATTTTAGTGTCCTTTGTGCTAAATGTATGGACCTCGATGTAATTTCCCCCCTTTTAGGTCCTTGTTGTAAAATGTAGTCCCATCGACCGTGTAAAATTCTAACCTAAAATTAAGTGGTAAAATTTAAATGAATTTCAGCTTATAGTTGTCAACGAGTATGAACATTCTTTGATTTCAAGCCGAACGACCACAAGGTCGAGGTGATATCTCTACATCATACTTTATTCTGATGATCGAGTATCCAAGAATTTGCATGGCGATCGAGTTGGCCATGTTGTGAAAACAATCAAAGAGAAAGTATTATGAAGAGTATGGCTTGACCAGCTACTCTCTCGAGAAGGAGTCGAACCCGACTGTTTTCTTTGCTCAGTTTTAGGGTCATTTGTGCTAAATGTATGGACCTCGATGTAATTTTCCCTTTTTTAGGTCCTTTATGTAGAATGTACTTTATGCTTATGATCCCATATCCAAGAATTTGCATGCCGACAAATTTGGCCATCTTTTGAATACAATCGAAGATATTAAAAACAAAAAATAATCAATTTCATTTTTCCAAGTGATAGGAATTTATTTTCTAAAAAGCAAGTAAGAAGATTTTATCAATCAACTGCTCTCTTGAGGAGCCGTAACCGACTGTTTTTAATTTCTTGTTTGGTTTTAGGGTCCTTTGTGCTAAATGTATGGACCTCGATGTAATTTAGTCCCAACATCCGTGTAAAATTCTAACCAAAAAGTGTAAGTGGTGAAATTTAAACGAATTTAAGCTTACTTGTCAATGAGTATGAACATTCTTGGATTTCAAGCCGAACGACCAATGTCAAGGCCATATCAACATAATACTTTATGCTGATGGCCCCATATGAGAGAATTTGCATGGCAACAGATTTGGCCATATTATGAAAACAATCAAAGAGGAAGTAGTATGAAGAGTTTGGCTCAGATCAGCTGATCTCTCGAGAAGGAGCCGAACCAGAAAGTTTTCCTTTTACTGTCCTTTGGGCTAAATGTATGGACCTCCATGTAAAATTCCCTTTTTAGGTCTTTGATGTAAAATATGCTCCCACCGATCGTGTTAAGTGCTAACCTAAAAGTAAGTTCTGAAATTTAAACGAATTTAAGCTTATCTGTCAATGAGTATGAACTTTCTTCGATTTCAAGCCAAACGACCACAAGGTTAAGGCCATATCTCTACGTCATACTTTCCGATCCCATATCCAAGAATTTGCATTGCGACAGTTTTTTGATACGTCCAAAATGTATCTACTTTCCCGAACACTTTTGCTATTGTTTCTCCTCTAAACTAGTGTGATTTGGATGCAACTAACACGGACTGACGCTGTTTTCAGCAGAATTGCCTTGGTGTCTAGTTTTTGTGCAGAAAATCAACTATCAGAAAAAATCCCGGAAAATATGCCAAAAGTCCTATTTCACCAGAAGACTCCCGGAGCCAGAATACGAGACGGAGGAGGGCTGGGCCCAGGCCACACCACCTGGCCACGCGGGCTAGCCCAGGCCGCGCCATGGGGTGGTCTGGCCGCCCCAAACACCCCCTCGGTCTCCCTCTTCACCTATAAGATGCCTTCTGACCTAAAAACTCAGGGGGGGGGGTCTACGTTTTGCCCGAAGGAGTTCCGCTCTGCCACCACCACCAGATTCCACGAAACAGCACCAGAAACTCCGTTCTGGTACCCTGCCGGGACGGGGAATTGGAGGAGATCATCGGCATCATCATCACCATCGCTTCTCCATCAACCATCCATGTTTCCCCCATCTATGAGTGACTAATCCCCCGCTGTAGGCTATGGGGATGGTAGGGATTGGATGAGATCTTTCATGTAATGGCATCAGATTGTTAGGGCATGGTGCCTAGTATCTTCTATTAGTGCTTTATGACTTTGTTGTGACTTGTTATGCTTAATGCTTGTCACTAGGGCCCGAGTGCCATGATTTCAGATCTGAACATGTTATTGATTCATTATGATAGTATTGTTTTTGGTCTTACCTGCAAGTTGTATACACATATTGTTGTCCGGAACCAAAGGCCCCGAAGTGACAGAAATCGGGATAACCGGACGGAATGGCTTTGATGTGAAGATCACATGTGTTCACAGAGTGTTAATGCTTTGCTCCGGTGCTCTATTAAAAGGAGCACCTTAATTGCTAGTAGTTCCCTTGAGGCCCACTGCAAACGGGCTGGCAGGACAAAAGATGGTGTGCAAGTTCTCATTGCGAGCACGTATGACTATATATGGAACACATGCCTAGGATTATCTAGTACTTGGATGCTTTATCTTATTTATCTGCAATTGCCCTATGTTCTGATTGCTATGTGAATTCTCTTGTCCATGCAACGCGTGTCACCCCAAGAAATATCCAAGAAGTACAAGCGTCAAAGCTTGGGGATGCCCAAGGCATCCCCTTCTTCATCAATAAAAATCTCAGGTTTCTTCCAACCACTTCATTTTTATTTGTTTCATGCACAGTTGTGTTGTTCTTGGAGCGTCTTCTTTTTCATTTTCGTTTTGGTTTTTAGTTTGCGTGGTTTGCTTAGTTTGATGAATAAATTGGTTGGACCCCCTCTTTCATATATTAGTGTTCAAATAGTTTGGTTTGGTTTGGAAAAGAGTAGGAAAGCTCATGCTTAAGTGGTAAAGAGAGCTTGTTTTTGACTGTGGCCTATGCTTTGTCATGTCATGCTTGATATTGTTTTGGCTTTATGCTTAGTATTATTTGCTGTAGCATGACCTGTTATAAACAATTGAGATTTCTTAATGTGCCTTGGATGAATCATGCGTTGTTTTAGCATATTAAAGCATAGTATAGTGGTATTCTCCTTTGATGCTTTATTTGGGTTGACTTGGCGCATGCTCACACCATCTTATGACTATATAAAGTCACCATAAGCCTTTATGATCCTTTAGTTTTCAACTTGTAGTATCACTTTATGCTTTGATCTATGTTGTTTTGTCGCTCTGCATGATTATGGCCATTATTGCTCTCTCGTTTGTCGCTCCCTTACTATTGCTAGCCTTCGCTTAGACTGAGTGTTTTACTCATGTTTCCAATTCCCTTAAACCAAATATTGCCAAAGTTTCCACCATACCTACCTATTAGCATCATTTGCTACTTCCGTGCATATTCAATATGCCTTGTTTTCTTCCGAATAAAATGTTTGCTTGTTTTGAGAAAGTTAGTTAGTAAAGCTCTCACGAACTTGATGGCACACTTTGTTTTCTTGCACTTAATAAACCTGAACCATTGTGAACTCTCCATGAAAGTTATATGCTTGCTAATTATAGGCTAGGGATTAGCAGAACCGTGCTGTCACGGGGAACGCTTTCAACACTTGTAAATATATACCCAGTTGATACCTTGCTCTTTTGTTTGCGGATGTCGTCGGTGTGAAATAAAAGGGGAGCTTGTAAGTCCATGGAGTTATGTGTGTGTGTTAGAGAAACGCCTAGGCCACTGGTCTAATCCATGCTGACATGGTGGAAACCTGCAGCGTAACCATAATGATATCTATGAAGCATTCTTCTTATAAAAAAAGAGAAAGATAGCTATTGAGAAAAAGAAAAAAAAAGAGATTTATGAAAAGAGGAAAGAGAGAAAAAGCACCATTTTCCCATGGTAAATAAGAAGATTGCTGAGATACTCATTGTCTGCTTGCCTTGTCATTTTGATATGGAGATTCTTCCCTATCATCAGGCAAGGGGTACCCCGTTGGCGGTTCTCAATGATATGCACATACTTACGATGACAATAACTTACCAGTAACTAAAGTTGAGTAGCATGAGGAGCGGCCCTCGTACTCAAGGGACTTGGGATTTCCAGTTTATAGTCTATCAAGCATATAACTCAGATTGGACCTCACTTTCACCTTAACCACATTAAAGATGCTTATGATAGGGGCAATGAGAGCTCAAAGCTAATGAGTACCATACTTTCAGCATTTGGAAGCCTTTCAAACTATTCAAAACCTTTTTATTTTACTTGTTGAGTCTCCACTCATTCTTTCAGCACTTTCTTGAGAGCATAGTGGCCATTCTTAGTTCTATGTGCATTGTCCCAAGACTTGTTGATTGATGCATACCTTGATATTGCTTGTTTTAAACTATTTGTATCTAGTCACTCTTGTGAACTTTGAAGGTGTCCTATACATTTATATTTGCTACTCTATGAGGGACAAGCTGAATCCCACTATGCTATGTTTTCTTTCTGTGAAACAAACAAACGTCTTGCAAAGCATTGTTATTCATGAATCTTTTATTGTGCCTTTTCATGCTGCATCATAGTTTCTCTGTCTTATTGCTAGAACTTTGTCTTTCATGTTATGATTGAAGTACTATGATCCCAGCTTTGAGTGTTTACAAATACTTTGGTCAAGTCTTTGATGGTGCATGTCACCTCAAAAATTATTCTTTCTTTTTATCACTTACCTACTCGAGGACGAGTTAAGCTTGGGGATGTTGATACATTGCAAATGTATCTATAATTTTTGATGCTCCATGCTTGGTCTTATCCACTTTCTTGTGTTTTGTCCACACTTTGGAGTACTTTTCATATGATTTCTTGGACTAACCTATTAACAAGAGCCATAGTGCCAGTTTCCTGTTTTCTGCTTTTTTTGGTTCTAGGAAAGTCAGAAAATGAATATTCTCGGAATTGGACGGGACAAAAGCCAAAGTGCCTATTTTTCCAGAAGACTCACGGAGCCAGAATACGAGACAGGGCATGGTGTGGTGGCCCCAGGCACCCCCTCGGTCTCCCTCTTCGCCTATAAGAAGCCTTCTGACCTAAAAACTCAGGGGGGTTCAACGTTTTTCCACGAAAAGTTCCGCTGCGCCGCCACCACCAAAGGGGAGATTTGGGGGACAGAAAGTCTCTGTTCCGACACCCTGCCGGGACTGGGAAGTGCCCCCGGAGCCATCTCCATCGATCTCCACCATCATCTCCATCGACCATCCATGTTTCCCCCATCTATGAGTGAGTAATCCCCCGCTGTAGACTATGGGGATGGTAGGGATTGGATGAGATCATTCATGTAATGGCATCAGATTGTTAGGGCATGGTGCCTAGTATCTTTTATTAGTGCTTTATGACTTTGTTGCAACTTGTTGTGCTTAATGCTTGTCACTAGGGCCCGAGTGCCATGATTTCAGATCTGAACTTATTATTGATTCATTATGATAGTATTGTTCTTGGTCTTACCTACAAGTTGTATACACACGTTGTTGTCCGGAACCTATGGCCCCGAAGTGACAGAAATTGGGATAACTGGAAGGGCACGACTTTGATGTGAGGATCACATGTGTTCATGGAGTGTTAATGCTTTGCTCCGGTACTCTATTAAAAGGAGCACCTTCATTGCCAGTAGTTCCCTAGAGGCCCCGCTGCAAACGGGCTGGCAGGACAAAAGATGTTGTGCAAGTTCTCATTGCGAGCACGTATGACTATATATGGAACACATGCCAAGGATTGTCTAGTACTTGGGTGCTTTATCTTATTTATCTGCAATTGCCCTATGTTCTGATTGCTATGTGAATTGTCTTGTCCATGCAACGCCCGTCCACCCATCCCTATGCCTACCGCACTCGAATCCCACTGTTTACTGCTTTTGTTACTACTTTCTTTGCTTTACTACTGATGTTACTTTACTTTTCCTACTACAAAACTGTTGCTACTGATAAACTATTGTGAGCAAGATTGTTTCTAGGTGCAGCTGAATTGACAACTCAATTGTCAAGGCTTATAAATATTCTTTGGCTCCCCTTGTGTCGAATCAATAAATTGGGTTTCACTTCCCTCGAAAATACTCCGATACACCCCCTATACGTGTGGGTCATCAGTTCCTATTTTACCATCCACTACAAGAAGAGGTATGGTTCTGAACACCTCTGTTGCTCTTGATTCACCATTTGTTATGAGTAAGCTCGTTACACCACCACATACACATGCTACACACACTGCTACTACTGCTGAATCTGAAACTTCTGATACTTATGATGTTGATTCTACTGTGCTTGATAAGAGTGGTTCATTAGGTCCTTTCCTAGATGCTACGATTGCTAGAACTATAGCTGGAAATACTGAAACTCCTAATGAAGACACTACTACACCTGTTAGTTCACCTGAGTCTAGTGAGAGTTATGCTATTGAAGATGGTTATGTTGAGATGACCGATGAATTTATTAAAGAATGTAAGAACATCCATGATAGGAGCGCTGCTAAGAGTCTCCTTGAGAGGCGTACTATTAGACCCAAATTGTCTCCTATTGTTAAGTTTGTTGCTTCTCCCATAAACATTAAAGATAAAGATTATGATTTCTCTCTCGATCTATCTTACATAGCTATTATTGAGAAAGAACCTTTTTGTGGGACTAAGAATGAAAGTGCAGTAGCACATATGAATGAACTTTCTACCATGAGTAGCTTGTTTTATGATGATATTAAGATGCGTACTTACTTTGTTGCTAAGATTTTCCCCTTTTCACTGAAAGGAGAAGCTAAAACTTGGTTTAGTAATTTACCTCATGGATCTATTGATAGCCCTGATTGCTTGATTAGTACTTTCCCGCAGAAATATTTTCCTCCTAGTGCTAGACATGCTATTTTGCAGGAACTTTTTGATTTTAAACAGGGAGAAAAAGAGATATTACCTGAATCATGGGCAAGGTTTTGTGCTTATCTTCATGCACAGGCTGGAAGTCCATTACCTAAGAATGAGCATCTTGATATATTTTATAATGGACTAACTGAAGAATCTAGGACATACCTAGACAGTTGTGCTGATTGTGTTTTCAGGAATAGGACTCCCAAGGAAGCTGAGGAATTAATGGCTAAAATAAGCAAGAATTATGAAGATTGGTATCCTCCTGAACCAGCTATACCTAAAGTAATTATACCTAAACCTACTAAACCGGTGCCTATTCAACCATCAAGGAAGAGGGGAGTTATTGAATTAAATGATGAAGTGAGGAAGGAAGCTAAGAAATGTCTTAAGGAGAAGGGAATTAAAGCTGCAGATGTCAAGAATTTACCTCCTATAGAAGAATTATGTAAGACAATTCCCCACTCATCCACTCTTGAGGTACAGTCTCTCCAACACTTTGATGAAGGTGATATCCCTTACTCTAAAACCTCTTGATCAATGCTTAGAAGAATTCTATATTTTTATTCCTAAGCAAGATAATTTTAATAAAAGGGTGCAAAATCATCTAATGGAAAATTCTAGAGCTATTGTTGAGTTAAAAGATATTGTGGAAAGAACCTCTAATGATGTTAAAATGATTGTTAAACACTTTCAAATGGTTCAAACTCAAATAGATCAACTCATTAAAGTGCAAAAAGACTTGCTAGTTAACGCTGCTAAAGAAAAACATGCTTATGAAATTAGAACTAGAAGTGGTGCTGCTACCCAGGATCCTCTATATCCTGAGGGGCATCCGAAAAGAATTGAGCAGGATTCTCAACAAGCTGAAAATAGTGGCTCTACTGTAAGAAAAGGAAAAAGAAACATAAAACTATTGTAGAACCCTCTGAACCTGCTATAGATCCTAATAGTATATCTGTCTTTGATGCTGAAACTAAAAGTGGTAATGAATAAAATGAAGCTCCAAATGAAGAAAAAGTTGAAGAAGAACCGTGAAAGCACACTAAGAATACTAAATACACTAAAGAAGATTTTATTGCTAAGAAACATGGCAGTGAAAGAGAACCTTGGGTCCAAAAACCTATGCCTTTCCCCGATAATAAACACAAGTCAAAGGAAGATGAACACTATAACAAGTTTTGTGAGTGCATGAAACCTTTATTATTGCAAATTCCTTTGACTGATGCTATTAAATTGCCTCCTTACTCAAAGTATATGAAGGATATTGTCTCGAATAAAAGGAAGATCCCAAATGAAGAAATTTCTACTTTGCTTGCCAATTACTCCTTTAATGGTAAGGTTCTTAAGTAACTTGGAGACCCAGGGATTCCAACTATCCCTTGCTCTATTAAGAATAGTTATGTTAGAACTGCTTTGTGTGATTTGGGAGCTGGAGTTAGTGTTATGCCTTTCTCTCTCTATAAGAGGCTTCAACTAGAAAAATTAATACCAACTGATATATCTTTGCAAATGGATGATAAATCTACCACTATTCCTGTTGGTATATGTGAGGATGTACCTGTTCAAGTGGCTCATAGTTGCTTGATATTAACTGATTTTGTTGTGCTTGAAATGCCTGAAGATGATAATATGTCTATTATTCTTGGGAGACCTTTTCTTAATACTGTAGGGGCTGTTATTAATTGTAATCAAGGAAAGGTGACCTTTAATGTTAATGACAAGGAACATACTGTCTATTTCCCCAAGAAGATTGAAATGACTTATGGTTTGAATTCAGTTGAACATGTTGAGGGCATTCAAGTGGGAGAGATATATTGTCCCAAACCAAGAGAAAAATTTGAAACTATTATTATTGGGACCATTGCTATCAAAGTTGAGGTAACATAATCATTACTGGAATACAAAGTTTTGTCTCATATGAATTTTTTTTGGTAACAAGACCTGATCCACTTTGTTAACAAACGGATTTCGTTGAACAAAACAATGTTTTCACTATGATTATCTCCGCTTACTTCTATTCTATCCATTTTAGTTTTTGCTTTCATTTAGTTTACCTTTCTTGTGCTAGTTGCTTGCATTTTGGAGTGTCTTAGAACTTTGGTAGCTTTTGTTTTGTTTTGCATTGCATCTTTTCAAAATCATTTTTTTGCAGAAAAATCATTCACCTATACCCTAAAATTGCCCAAAAATAAAGTTTCTCGAAAAATTCTAGAAAAATCATATGAAATTTTTACGTGAAAAAAGGGTAGAGGAGTACCTAGAGTGACCCAGGGGGGCCACCACGCAGGCTCACCACCTGGTGGCGCGGCCTGTCCTGGGTGGCGCCATGCCATGGTGTGGGCCACCCCTGGCCCTCCACTCACTCTCTCACTTGCCACTTTCTTCTCTCTCCTGATCAAACTCCAGTTCATTGCTCAAAATCGCGTTCTTGCTATGCTTGCCCTCGATTTTTCGATCTCCTTGCTTAGCCCATCTTTGTTGCTGAATTTTGGAGCATTTGTTCACCGGTATGTGTCTCCTCCACTTGTCCAAGTAGATTTGTGTTTAGTGGATTATATCTTGAGTACTTTGCTGTATAGGTGAAAGGTTGTGAGAGCTTGTAAGCTTGTTTGATGCTTAGAGATATAGATTTGATGTATGTTTAGAACTCTTACAAGTCCCTATGAGTAGTACCCTTCATTATATTCACTTTGCAATCACTTGTTTAATAGATTTGGTGTAGGACTTTCAATTTAGTTACTCTTTGCCTAACCCCATGGTCCACTACAAAATTTTCAATATTGCTGTCGACCTTTCTCTCGATGACTTTTGTGCAGCTATTAAGGTACCTCAGTGGGGATCACGTGGAAGGATTAAAGAGCAACCTGCGCCACTCATGGATTTATACGTAGAAATTTTCCAAGGGAGCAGCTTCTCGAAGGAGAGTGGGAAAATCCGTAAGATTCATCTCCCCTCCATTCGCCACTTTGCCTACTTTATTGCCAAGTGTGTTCTTGCTAGGAAAACTGCCAATAAGTTATCTTCATTTGATCTAGCATTCATCTCTGCTGCACTTAAACGAGATAGGTCTTACAACTTGGGTGCTTTGATAGCTTTCCGTCTTGCTGCTAACCGCGAGAAAGGTGGAATTTGTGGGGGCCTCATTGCTTCTCGTTTACTAGCATTGCATGGTTTAGTGCCTCATCATCTAGACCTACAGTTTCCCAAAGAAAGACTTGATCTTAATTCCATGATATAGCATAAATTTGTTTCTTCGTGGGCTAGTTTGAGTGAGTTGTCTTATGAAATAACTTTTCTCAAAGCTGGTTGGAGAAGGAGCAAGTCCGAGCGTGTTGTTCTTTTGCCTGCACCTGTTTTGTTTAACCTTGATAACATGGTAGGATGGTCTCTCACGGAGGAGGAGTTTGATACGTACTTGGGAGAGCTCTCCCAACAGGAGCAGGATACTAGAAGGGAGGTCACAGATGATTCGGTCCAGCCCTCGAATGAGGGGGAGTCTTCATATCAGAAGCCTATCTATGATTGGGGAGCTTCTTCTTCCTCCCAAGGGCCCAACTAGGATCATTCTTATCATGACCCGCCTGCTTGGAACCCTTACTCATACATGGATTATACCCACTTAGGCCAAAAGCCTAAGCTTGGGGGGAGGTACACCGACATCACACTCATCTCCATATCATTGCGCGTCGGTACTTTGTATATTCATGTTTCCTTCTCCTTTTAGTTTTCGTTCTTTCTTTGCTTTTGCTTTCTAAAACACAAAAAGACCAAAAATATTTCTGTTGTTTCTCTTTGGTTTGTTTCTCTTTTTCTCTTTGCCTTGGTTTGCTTTTCCCTTTTTTGTTTGTTTGAACTATTCGAAAAACCCAAAACGATTTTGCTTTGCTTGTTCTTCCCTTTTTGGTTCTTGTTTAAAAATCGAAAACACCAAAAATATTTGTTGTTCTTCTTTGGTTTTGTGAGTTTGTTGCAGGGTTCACTAGTCCTCAGTGGATATTGGTTTCATGTTATTATTCAAGCCACACAAGTGAAGGGAAATAATGAGGATTAATGACAACTTGATGTGTGGTAAGAGGCTGGTAATGAACTCTATTTGTTTTCATTTTTGTACATATACTCATCATTGTGGGTGTGCTTAGTCTGTTCATGTAGGGTGTATGATATTTATGGATGTTTAGTAGTTCTTGCTTTCATATGATTAGTTCCAGCTTGTTAATAGTTTGTAGCATGTCTTATGAATGTTTGCCTGCATTATTATATTCATAACTTGCTATGACACCATGGTATCCTCCTCTGAATGTTTCATTTGAATTGACTTGGCACATGCTCATGCATGCATATGACTGAAATAATCATTTAAGCCTCGATAAATTATTTTGCCTTGAGGGTCTTGAATCACTTTCATGCCATGATTAGTCCTTTTTTGTTGCAAGCATGATTATGACAGCTATTGCTCTCTCGTTTGTCGCTCCCTTACTATTGCTAGCCTTCACTTTCACTAAGTATTTTACTCATGTTTCCAACTCCCTAAAACCAAATATTTCCAAATTGTCCACCATACCTACCTATTAGCATCATTAGCTATCTCCGTGCATATTCAATATGCCTTGTTTTCTTCCGAATAAAATGTTTGTTTGTTATGATAAAGTTAGTTAGTAAAGCTCTCACGAACTTGATGGCACACTTTATTTTCATACACTTAATAAACCTGAACCATTATGTCCTTCTTTGTTGCGTATATGCTTGCGCTTTATAAGTTGAAGTTAGCAGAACCATGTAGCATGGGGAACGCTTTCAACATTGCACTGGTACTTAGTACCTCGTTGATATTATGTTCTTTGGCCTATGGATCCCGGCGGTGTGAAATAAAAGTGGAACTTGTAAGATCATGGAGTTTGTATATGTGTTAGAGAAACGCCTGGGCCGCTAGCCTAAGCCATGCCTAATCATGGTGGAAACTTATAGCGTAACCATAATGAGCATTCTATGAAGCATCCTCAATAAAAATCTATTCACATAGTAAATAAAAAGATCGCTGAGATGCTCATTGTCTGCTTGCCTTGTCATTTTGATTATGGGATAGCTCCTGTGTCATGTGCAAGGGGTACTCCGTTGGCGGTTCTCTATGATACATATATACTTAGAATGACAAGAGCTTACTTGTGACTAAAGTTGAGTAGCATGAGGATCAGTCTTCGTAAGTAAGGGGCATGAGACTTCGATTTATAACTTGTCAAGCATATCCTCTTAGTTGTGTCACTTTAAACTTAACCATTTAAAGATGCTTATGATAGGGGCAATGCGAGCTCAAAGCTAACAAGTACCATACTTTCAGCATTTGGAAGCCTTTCAAACTTTTCAAAACCTTTTTCGTTTTCCTTGTTGAGTCTCCACATATTCTATGAGCACCTTCTTGAGAGCATAGTTGTCATTCTTAGTGTAATGTGCTTGTCTCAAAACTTGATTATTTGTGTTATGACTTTGATGCTTGTATCTTTAACATCTTTACGTCTAGTCTCCACCTGAACTTCAGAGGTGCCTTGGCATTCATAATCAAAGGCAAGCGAGATACCACTCTTTCATACCTTGTTATGAGCATTGTAATGTTGCTTATGTTTATGTTTCATGCTACTTATTATTTTTTAGCTGGAATCTCTTCATAGCTTGCAATGCCTATTAAATAAACTTAGTTGCATACTCTTTATTATGAATTGTCTAAGTAGTTGATCGCACGCTGAGAATGTATACATCATATGAAGGAAATGTGTTGGTGAGAGTTCTTTTATCGCACTCAGTTTTCAACTGAATTGCTTGAGGACAAGCAATAAGCTAAGCTTGGGGGGAGTTGATACGTCCAAAATGTATCTACTTTCCTGAACACTTTTGCCATTGTTTCTCCTCTAATCTAGTGTGATTTGGATGCAACTAACATGGACTAACGCTGTTTTCAGCAGAATTGCCTTGGTGTCTAGTTTTTGTGCTGAAAATCAACTATCAGGAAAAATCCCGGAAAATATGCCAAAAATCCTATATGACCAGAAGACTCCCGAAGCCAGAATACGAGACGGAGGAGGGCTAGGCCCAGCCCACACCACCTGGCTGCGCGGGCTAGCCCAGGCCGCGCAAGGGGTGGTCTGGCCGCCCCAAACACCCCCTCGGTCTCCCTCTTCGCCTATAAGATGCCTTCTGACCTAAAAACTTAGGGGGGTTCGACGTTTTTCTAGAAGGAGTCCCGCTCCGCCGCCACCACCAGATTCCACGAAACAGCACCAGAAACTCCGTTCTGGCACCCTGCCGGGACGAGGAATTGGAGGAGATCATCGCCATCATCATCACCATCACGTCTCCATCGACCATCCATGTTTCCCCCGTCTATGAGTGTGTAATCCCCCGCTGTAGGCTATGGGGATGGTAGGGATTGGATGAGATCTTTCATGTAATGGCATCAGATTGTTAGGGCATGGTGCCTAGTATCTTCTATTAGTGCTTTATGACTTTCTTGCGACTTGTTATGCTTAATGCTTGTCACTAGGGCCCGAGTGCCATGATTTCAGATCTGAACATGTTATTGATTCATTATGATAGTATTATTTTTGGTCTTACCTACAAGTTGTATACACATATTGTTGTCCGGAACCAAAGGCCCCGAAGTGACAGCAATCGGGATAATCGGAGGGAATGGCTTTGATGTGAGGATCACATGTGTTCACGGAGTGTTAATGCTTTGCTCCGGTGCTCTATTAAAATGAGCACCTTAATTGCCAGTAGTTCCCTTGAGGCCCCGCTGCAAACGGGCTAGCAGGACAAAAGATGTTTTGCAAGTTCTCATTGCGGGCACGCATGACTATATATGGAACACATGCCTAGGATTATCTAGTACTTGGATGCTTTATCTTATTTATCTGCAATTGCCCTATGTTCTAATTGGTATGTGAATTGTCTTGTCCATGCAACGCCCGTCCATCCATCCCTATGCCTGCCGCACTCGAATCCTACTGTTTACTGCTATTGTTACTGTGGTCTTTACTTTACTACTGCTGCTACTTGACTATTGCTACTACAAAACTGTTGTTACTGATAAACTGCTGTGAGCAAGATTGTTTCCAGGTGTAGCTGAATTGACAACTCAGTTGTTAAGGCTTATAAATATTATTTGGCTCCCCTTGTGTCGAATCAATAAATTGGGTTTCACTTCCCTCGAAAATACTGCGATACACCCCCTATACTTGTGGGTCATCAAGACTATTTTCTGGAGCCGTTGCGAGGGAGCATTTCTTTATTTATCAAGTTCACTAGGATTCTCTATTGTTCGCTGTTATCCATCCATCATGGGTAAGTCTTGTGATGGCAAGGTTCCTATTTTACCATCCACTACAAGAAGAGGTATGGTTCTGAACACCTCTGTTACTCTTGATTCACCATCTGTTATGAGTAAGCTCGTTACACCACCACATACACATGCTACACACACTGCTACTACTGCTGAATCTGAAACTTCTGATACTTATGATGCTGCTTCTACTGTGCTTGATAAGAGTGGTTCATTAGGTCCTTTCCTAGATGCTACGATTGCTAGAACTATAGCTAGAAATACTGAAACTCCTAATGAAGACACTACTACACCTGTTAGTTCACCTGAGTCTAGTGAGAGTTATGATATTGAAGATGGTTATGTTGAGATGACCGATGAATTTATTAAAGAATGTAAAAACACCCATGATAGGAGCGCTGCTAAGAGTCTCCTTGAGAGGTGTACTATTAGACCCAAATTGTCTCCTATTGCTAAGTTTGCTGCTTCTCCCATAAACATTAAAGATAAAGATTATGATTTCTCTCTTGATCTATCTTTCATAGCTATTGTTGAGAAAGAACCTTTTTGTGGGACTAAGAATGAAAGTGTAGTAGCACATATGAATGAACTTTCTACCATGAGTGGCTTGTTTTCTGATGATATTAAGATGCGTACTTACTTTGTTGCTAAGATTTTCCCCTTTTCACTGAAAGGAGAAGCTAAAACTTGGTTTAGTAATTTACCTCATGGATCTATTGATAGCCCTGATTGCTTGAATAGTACTTTCCTGCAGAAATATTTTGCAAGAACTTTTTGATTTTAAATAGGGAGAAAAAGAGATATTACCTGAATCATGGGCAAGGTTTTGTGCTTTGATTCATGCACAGGCTGGAAGTCCATTACCTAAGAATGAGCATCTTGATATATTTTATAATGGACTAACTGAAGAATCTAGGACATACCTAGACAGTTGTGCTAATTGTGTTTTCAGGAATAGGACTCCCAAGGAAGCTGAGGACTTAATGGCTAAAATAAGCAAGAATTATGAAGATTGGTATCCTCCTAAACCAGCTATACCTAAAGTAATTATACCTAAACCTACTATACCGGTGCCTATTCCAACATCAAGGAAGAGGGGAGTTATTGAATTAAATGATGAAGTGAGGAAGGAAGCTAAGAAATGTCTTAAGGAGAAGGGAATTAAAGCTGCAGATGTCAAGAATTTACCTCCTATAGAAGAATTATGTAAGCCAATTCACCACTCATCCACTATTGAGTTACTGTCTCTCCAACACTTTGATGAAGGTGATATCCCTTACTCTAAACCTCCTGATCAATGCTTAGAAGAATTCTATATTTTTATTCTTAAGCAAGATAATTTTAATAAAAGGGTGCAAAATCATCTAATGGAAAATTCTAGAGCTATTGTTGAGTTAAAAGATATTGTGGAAAGAACCTCTAATGATGTTAAAATGATTGTTAAACACTTTCAAATGGTTCAAACTCAAATAGATCAACTCATTAAAGTGCAAAAAGACTTGCTAGTTAACGCTGCTAAAGAAAAACATGCTTATGAAATTAGAACTAGAAGTGGTGCTGCTACCCAGGATCCTCTATATCATGAGGGGCATCCCAAAAGAATTGAGCAGGATTCTGAACAAGCTGAAAATAGTGGCTCTACTCGTAAGAAAAGGAAAAAGAAACATAAAACTATTGTAGAACCCTCTAAACCTGCTATAGATCCTAATAGTATATCTGTCTCTGATGCTGAAACTAAAAGTGGTAATGAAGAAAATGAAGCTCCAAATGAAGAAAAAGTTGAAGAAGAACCTGGAAAGCACACTAAGAATACTAAATACACTAAAGAAGATTTTATTGCTAAGAAACATGGTAGTGAAAGAGAACCTTGGGTCCAAAAACCTATGCCTTTCCCCGATAAGAAACACAAGTCAAAGGAAGATGAACACTATAACAAGTTTTGTGAGTGCATGCAACCTTTATTCTTGCAAATTCCTTTGACTGATGCTATTAAATTGCCTCCTTACTCAAAGTATATGAAGGATATTGTCTCGAATAAAAGGAAGATCCCAAATGGAGAAATTTCCACTTTGCTTGCCAATTACTCCTTTAATGGTAAGGTTCTTAAGAAACTTGGAGACCTAGGGATTCCAACTATCCCTTGCTCTATTAAGAATAGTTATGTTAGAACTGCTTTGTGTGATTTGGGAGCTGGAGTTAGTGTTATTCCTTTCTCTCTCTATAAGATGCTTCAACTAGAAAAATTAATACCAACTGATATATCTTTGCAAATGGCTGATAAATCTACCACTATTCCTATTGGTATATGTGAGGATGTACCTGTTCAAGTGGCTCATAATTGCTTGATATTAACTGATTTTTTTGTGCTTGAAATGCCTGAAGATGATAATATGTCTATTATTCTTGGGAGACCTTTTCTTAATATTGTAGGGGCTGTTATTAATCGTAACCAAGGAAAGGTGACCTTTAATGTTAATGACAAGGAACATATTGTCTATTTCCCCAAGAAGATTGAAAGGACTTATGGTTTGAATTCAATTTAACACGTTGAGGGCATTCAAGTTGGAGAGATATATTGTCCCATACCAAGAGAAAAATTTGAAACTATCATTATTGGGACCATTGCTATCAAAGTTGAGGTAACATAATCATTACTAGAATACAAAGTTTTGTCTCATATGAAATTGTTTTGGTAACAAGACCTGATCAACCTTGTTAACAAAAGGATTTCATTGAACAAAACAATGTTTTCACTATGATTATCTCCGCTTACTTCTATTCTATCCATTTTAGTTTTTGCTTTCATTTAGTTTACCTTTTTTGTGCTAGTTGCTTGCATTTTAGAGTGTCTTAGAACTTATGTAGCTTTTGTTTTGTTTTGCATTGCATCTTTTCAAATCATTTTTTTGCAGAAAAATCATTCACCTATACCCTAAAATTGCCCAAAAATAAAGTGTCTCGAAAAATTCCAGAAAATTCATATTAAATTTTTACGTGAAAAAAGGGTAGAGGATTACCTGGAGTGACCCAGGGGGCCCACCAGGCAGGCTCACTACCTGGTGGCGCGGCCTGCCCTGGGTGGCACCATGCCATGGTGTGGGCCACCCCTGGCCCTCCACTCACTCTCTCACTTGCCACTTTCTTCTCTCTGCTGAGAAAACTCTAGTTCATTGCTCAAAGTCGCGTTCTTGCTATGCTTGCCCTCGATTTTTCGATCTCCTTGCTCAGCCCATCTTTGTTGCTGAATTTTGGAGCATTTGTTCTCCGGTATGTGACTCCTCCGCTTGTCCAAGTAGATTTGTGTTTAGTGGATTATATCTTGAGTATTTTTTTGTTGTAGGTGACAGGTTATGAGAGCTTGTAAGCTTGTTTGATGCTTAGATATATAGATTTGATGCATGTTTAGACCTCTTACAAGTCCCTATGAGTAGTACCCTTCATTATATTCACTTTGCAATCACTTGTTTAATAGATGTTTAAATTTTAGAATAGAAGATGGATGAGCATCAACTAAACCAACATGAACTATGGGTGCCTGAGGTTATGAAGGTTCACCGGGAGGAGGAAGTTTTTCCTTCCATTTATCCTTGCTCTGAGTTCACACTTTGGTTTCTAATGCAGGTTGGAGCACTTTTTGGAAGATGAACCTTGTCAATTTATGAAGCTAACCATGTCTGTGGTGTAGGACTTTCAATTTAGTTACTCTTTTCCTAACCCCATGGTCCACTAGAAAATTTACAATATTGCTATCGACCTTTCTCTCGATGACTTTTGTGCAGCTATTAAGGTACCTCAGTGGGGATCACGTGGAAGGATTAAAGAGCGACCTACGCCACTCATGGATTTATACGCAGAAATTTGCCAAGAGAGCAGCTTCTCGAAGGAGAGTGGGAAAATCTGTAACATTCATCTCCCCTCCATTCGCTACTTTGCCTACTTTATTGCCAAGTGTGTTCTTGCTAGGAAAACTGCCAATAAGTTATCTTCATTTGATCTAGCATTCATCTCTGTTGCTCTTAAATGAGATAGGTCTTACAACTTGGGTGCTTTGATAGCTTTCCGTCTTGCTGCTAACCGCGAGAAAGGTGGAATTTGTGGGGGCCTCATTGCTTCTCATTTACTAGCATTGCATGGTTTAGTGCCTCATCATCTAGACCTATAGTTTCCCATAGAAAGGCTTGATCTTAATTCCATGATACAGCATAAATTTGTTTCTACGTGGGCTAGTTTGAGTGAGTTGTCTTATGAAATAACTTTTCTCAAAGATGGTTGGAGAAGGAACAAGTCTGAGCGTGTTGTTCTTTTGCCTGCACCTGTTTTGTTTAACCTTGATAACAGGGTAGGATGGTCTCTCACGGAGGAGGAGTTTGATACGTACTTGGGAGAGCTCTCCCAACAGGGGCAGGATACTAGAAGGGAGGTCACGGATGATTCGGTCCATCCCTCGAATGAGGGGGAGTCTTCATATTAGCAGCCTATCTACGATTGGGGAGCTTCTTCTTCCTCCCAAGGGCCCAACTACGATCATTCTTATCATGACCCGCCTGCTTGGAACCCTTACTCATACCTAGATTGATACCCACTTAGGCCAAAAGCCTAAGCTTGGGGGAGGTACGCTGACATTACACTCATCTCCATATCATTGCGTGTCGGTACTTTATATATTCATGTTTCGTTCTCCTTTTAGTTTTTGTTCTTTCTTTGCTTTTGCTTTCTAAAACACAAAAAGACCAAAAATATTTCCGTTGTTTCTCTTTGGTTTATTTCTCTTTTTCTCCGGATATGGCGGCGGTACCTCCGGAGCCATCGGCAGCTCCGGGGGGACACTATGGATGAAGTTGTTGTTATTAGGGAACCGGTACCAGTAGTTGGTGAAAATGTTGGCACCGATGAACGACACCATCTCACAGCCATAGTGGAAGGCCTTGCCGTAGAGGAGACGTGCGTCCCTGAAGTTGACAAACTTGACCTTCAACGTCCCGTCCGGATTGTTGTGGAGGCGATACATACGGTACTTGCAGCGAACGTACCCAGCATCGAGGAAGGCGCACGTCAGCTGCCACTTTGTTCTCCGTGGTGAGAAGGCCCAAATGCACAGGGCATTGTCCTCCTATGTGGCGATGTCGGGGTCTTTGCGCTCCGGTGCGGCAGGCGGTAGCCGGAAGGTGGCCATGGATGACAGACGAGGACGGAGATGGTTGCTGGAAGCGGGGAATTAGAGATCGATTGGTGCGAGGAAGGGGAGAGGATAAATAGGAAGGAGATGATCCGAGATTAATGTGGCAGATTACCCAAGCGAGGGGATACTCAATGTCGCTGATGAAGCCGGTGCGTGTGGCAAATATCAATGACGATGACTAGGGTAAACTATTAGACGGAACACTGACTCTGCTTCCTGCACTCGATGGCCCAGTCATAATTTTGTGGTGCGTCCAAGGCGACCGCGACCTCCCCAATCTGTGGGCCCTATGTAGATGATTGAGTTGATGGGTGATTTTTTTTGATAAAGTGAGCTCTTTCCTACTCCCTTTGGTCATATTTTTACTTTATTACTCAATATATCCCTCTTCATTGGAATTTGATATGAATACCATCGAACTTGTATTCATCAAGCCATTCGAGGAAGCAAGAAGGATCCTGACAAGCTACTGTACTTAGTACTACTAGCCACTATTGCTCCTAGATGGAACTATGGGACTTTTATAGGAGTAGAAACTAGAAGTACTAGTAGTAGTACTCAAGTATTAATCCTGTTTGTATTATTAGTACTCAGGTTTTAGTGCCTAGTCGATCTCGTACTGCTGCTATTTTTTTAAATAATATGATTTATTTAACAAATTTCACGAATAATACACGAATTTGAGGAGTTGCGACTCTAGCGTGGCATCGATGTTTGAAACACCGACCAGTACCTATCGGCATTTGAAATACCGACTAGACCTATCAGTATTTGAACTACCGACTGGTCTCTCTTTCCTTTGTTAAGGACAAGATGATGACATGTGTGGTCGGTATTTCAAATGCTGATAGGTACTGGTCGGTATTTCAAATGTTGATAGGTGATGGTCTATATTTCAAATGTTGATAGGTACTAGTCGGTATTTCAAACACCGACTCCGCTCTAGATTCGCAATTCCTCGAATTCGTGTATTATTCGTGAAATTTGTTAAACAAATCATATTATTTAAAAAAAATAGCTGTACTGCTGGCAAGATGAGCAAGGGCTCCTTCCACCGCAAATATTTTGCCTTGTTTTTAAAAAAATGCTCCTCCAGTAGATTCATATTAGTTTGGATGTACTAGATTGGATTCATATTTCTTTAACAAACTAATACCACCGCAAACTAATATGAAATATCAAGCAAACTAGTACTAATATGGATGTACTAGATTGGATGTACTTGTATCTACCCCTTGCATGCCTATAGTATATACATGCATTAACTTCTGCGAGTAGTAATACAAGTAGGAGTAGTATCAAGCAAAGATATACCAAAATGCAAAGATATATCATAGGTTACATGGTGTACCATTCTGAGTCTTCTTCTTCTTCTTCTTCTTCTTTAGTCTGCTTGGCCTTGCCCTTCTTCCTTAGTTCTTTTTTTGGTTGAACATTTCGAGAGTTTGTTGACCCCTCTCAAAGTTCACTATCGCATGTATACCTCGTAGGTCGAGTAGGCATCAAGGCTTGCATACTTGATCTGCTCTTCGGTCAGGGGCATGTTCCCCCACTGCTGGTGGTCCACATCCTTCTTCTTCTTCATGTTTGTAATGAATGGCTATGAGGGCCACCGCGTAGTCAGCCAAAAAATCCTTCTCATTCGTGGAGCCGGCATGCTTCCACCTCTTCTGGATGTCCACGAAGTTTGTCACTGGTACTAGAGAATGCCTAAGCCTGATACGGTCGTTACCGATGTCGATGCCTGCAAAGGAAATGTTAGGGTTGGTGAGTAACTCTGCTAATTTGTAGCATGGCTGGTCGACCTAGCAGATCTGGTAGACCAGGCAATCCATGCCCACACATAGCTGGACGACAGCAGCCTTCTGTGTCGATGATTGCTCATTGGTGTACTTGACGTCGAGGCCAACGATCTTGTCGTCCGTTTCCTCCAGGAGCTTTTGGATTTTCTCGATGTAATCGTTCACCACCGACGCTCTGTTGGTATACGCCACCTGTAGTGTGGTGTTGCCAGGGTCCATGGACTGTGATTGGCGCCTTCTTTTGTTTTGTAGAGGTCCGACCGGGTGACATAAAAGGAATCAGATAGAGAAGAAAGGAACCACTAGGAAGATCGGGAGATGCATGCATGAGCGGTTCTAGAGAAGAAAGGGCATGCAGTTTCCCCCTCGGCCCCTCCCATGTACTCCTATAGAATAGAATTTATTTATGGATCAGTTTTATGGACATGGATTATTTACGGCCATAGGTTGATTTCTAGATTATACAAAAAGTACAAGAACCAAACACACGGGATACTTTATGAACGTGGCTCAAAAGTATAAATATTTTTTGAGTTTCACCTACTACTATAATTTTATATAAAAAAATGATATGTCATACTTATATTATCTGATTCTCACGTGCAAGGCACTTGCAACTCACTAGTTATTTCTTATCTTATCTTATCTTACCACTATATCTCTACTATTATAATGGAGCAGTTTTGAATTGGATCCTTAGCACCAATCCTGACCGTTGGGCTGTTAGATCCAATGGGTTAGAGTACCTATATTCATGTTGAATAGTACCTAGAGCAAACTCCACTATTTACTAGAACCATCATGTTACCCCCCCAAAATTTCATAGCATAGTAGGCTGTATTCTCTCTACTACTACAATGGAGTAGTTTTGAATTGGATCCATAGTACCAATCCTGACCGTTGGGCTGTTAGATCCTAGAGAAAACTCCAACATGTTCTAGAACCATCATGTCACCGCCCCCAAAATTTCATAGCATAGTAGGATGTATGCTCAATATGGGTAGATAGTTATTACTAATAGACTTAATGTTTGCATTTTTTCTAACAAGAATATTGGTTAGTAACAACTTTACGTTTGTTAAATCACATTTCATAAAGTATATACGTGTGTGACACATCCCTTTTGATCAACGCGTGAGACTCAGATAATAGCCGTTTGACATATCACCACTATATAAAATTTTAATAGGTAAAGCATAAAAAAATATAAATTTGATCAACATCTATAAATTATTGGTTTATATTTGGTTCTTGTACTTTGTATATCATTTAGAAGTCAACGATTATTAGCTATCTAAAACTTGGAAATTCTGGCAACATGGTCTAGAGAAACGAGGTAGAAGATTCTGGAGAAGTGTGTTTTGAGTTTTGTGCATACCATTCATTGTGATGAAGACTATCAATAAAATCTTCTAGATGCTAGAATGGAAAAGAAGATCCAATGGCTAGAAATGTTTGTATTCGTGAGTCTTGATCCAACGGTCAATATTCAAAGTTATTCGTACACATTTCCAGTGTTGGATCAAGACTCTCGAATCCCAACATTGCCAGCAGTTGGATCTTATTTTTCATTTTAGCATCTAAAAAATACTACTCCCTCCGTCCATAAATAACTTACTTGGGTTTGTCTAGATTTGAATGTATCTATACACTAAAATGCGTCTAAATAGATTCGAATCTAGACAAAACCAACTCAGTTATTTCTAGACGAAGGGAGTACTTTTGATAGACTTTAGCACAATGTATGCATATTACTACTGCAAGTTACTTAGCACTCAGACTAGCCTTAGAGTATTTCTAGCATGGAAAAAAATACTGCGCTATTTCATGCTATTTAGCGTGATATAGCGTATTTGGAGAGTCCACGATATTTTTTAAATATTTTGCTCGGTATGGTGCTATTTTTTAAATAGCATGCTATATCGCGCTAAACATCATAGCATTAGTGCTATTTCAAGTATATGCCGTTATTTTTTTGTTGACGGGTGTGGAGTAAGATAACATATGATGAATGTGTCGAGTAAGCAAATATACAATGAAAATTTGATTGTTAAAGTTAAGTGATTGTGTCAAGCCGCCGCCTCCTCCTGTAGCACCTGGCGATGTACATAGATTCAGCCCTGCCGGTTATCCTCCAACTTGGATAGCGCCGGAATCAATTATGCATGTACAAGTATTACTCTAGGCAATTCATTACATGCTGAAATCGTTTATATTCATGATATACCTGTTATATTTTTTAATGTTTACAAAAAGATGTTTTTGTAAAATAGCGCGTTATTAGCACGCTATAACTTTCATATCGTCTGGAGAAAAGCCATGCTAAATTAAATAGCACGCTAGTATTTTTTGCCTTGATCTCTAGTGGCTTGTCTAATTTGGTAGTCTCTTAGAGCATCTCTAGTGGCTTGCCTAAATTTGGTAGTCTACATCTTCACTTTACAGATAATGGTGTAAAAAGATTCTTTTTTATATGACTTCAGTTTTCTAGTGGATAGTCTAAATTTGATAGTCTATATATTCATGTGCACACAAATAGTCAATATACATAGCAAATCAGTACAACAAATGCTCTGATTTGGCACGGGAGCAAGCTCGCGAGCGACCAACTTTTGTTTAGACATGGTGGCTCGGTTATCCAAATATACACAACAAGTAGCCTGTTTGGAGGATGTCTAAATTTTAGACCACAGGATACACAAGCCACCGGAGGCATTTTTTTGTCGATGGTGGTCTATATTTGGCTTAGACTGCCGGATACACTAGCCACTAGAGATGCTCTTAGGCTGGTCATAGAGGGAAACATACTAGTTCATGTTACTACGTACCTTCATGTGTGTACGTAATTGAGCCGAAGGTAGAGACCTTATTTTGCAGAAATGGCTCGGGAAATACTTCGTACCTAGAAGGACTATGATATTATAGTAAACTATTTTTTCTAGTCATTGGACTATAGCTACTCCTAGGATAGGATATGATATTATTATTCTATATCTTTTGAACTGTATAGCCAAATCAGAGCATCAAATTCTCCCGCCTCACCTCCACTGAAATATTTCGAGTGCTCACACGCCCCAAGTTGTAGCCGTGCAAAATTCCTTTTCTACCCCTGACAATGGCCTATCTACTAATGTCTGGGCATGGGTATGGTTCGTAATCCCCCTCCCCCGGGGGGGCCGGGGCCCCCCACAGGTCTGAAACTAGGTAGTCCACCTTCCATCGACACCATTTCCCCCATAGCACTCCGAAAAACCCTAACCCATTTCTTACCTCCAGCTCCTACACCACTACATTGGAGCATCCCCGCAGCGCTTCGCCGGCCTACACGCCACCCAACCCCCTCTCACCTCTAGCACCACCGCACTTCGCCTGCCTACACGCCACCCAACCCCTATCTCACCTCCAGCTCATGTACCACCACACCGGAACATCACCACCGCACTTCGTTGGTCCACACGCCACCCCAAACCCCCTATCCCACCTCCGGCTCCTACACCACCGCACTTCGCGGGCCTACACAACATACCTCAATACCATATACTCCTAAATAGTCTACGGGATCAACCCACATCCACCTTACCAAACCTAGTTCGCTAACACCCTCTTCCATACAACCGTGTTAGTTTTGCCGACTCCCTAGTCCACAGCACCTGACCTGCTTCACCTACACCGATGTGCGCTGCATTAGATCTTCTTCATGGACTCAACAGTCCACTACACCAGATCTGCTTCACCGACTCTCTTGTGCAGTGCCTGGAATCCATAATCGGTCATAACAGATCTACTTCACCGACAACACCGTGCACTACACCATATCTCCTTCACCGGCCATCTTGTCAAGCAAGCCAGACTCATCAACAACCTCCACAGATCTGCTTCACAGACGCCGCCGAGATCTATCTGCTTCAGCCCGACACACCACTACCGGGCACCCTCGGCGTCCTTGATGTCACCCGCAAATACGTCGTGTATGTGTAAACGATGCCGTGGCCTAGGTAAACCAGATATGCTTGTTCGTTCGTTTCAATATAGCAGGTATAAGCCTGTGAAAGTGAACTGCATTTCTGTATTGGTGGAAAATTCCTACTTTAATACTGGCTTAATTGATATCCCACTCTCCCTTGATAAATTCGGTGTAATCTATGTTAAATCCAGGCGTTAAACTACTCCTTCTGTTTCGAGGTATTAAGTGTCCTTGTTATGCGTGTTTTTTCTTTGACCAACAATTACTCTTAATATACATAAACAATTTTGGTAGTACAAAACATACATCATTAGAGTTCATTGGTATTATGCAGTTCATGGAAAATGTTAATTCACTAAACATCTAAAGCTGCCTACCTGTTCTACAAGTGCACAAGTAATGTCATCATAATGTGCACTTGCTTTGTCTGTTACTACAATACTGACTACATGTAATTTTCGAGTTCATTGGTAGTTTTAAGCCACTGAACTTGTAGCTTAACATTCCCTGCTCTACAAGTTCAGAATTTATGCTATTTTAATTTCAATCTCGTTGTTCTAAGAAACTACAACAACTGCCTTCTCTTATGTAATTCATTGAATTTTTTATTTCATTGAACTTGTTGGTATTCCCTCTACATGTTATGCCATTATTATTTGTTTCAATTAAGCTCCGACAATAGCTGCCGCCTATTGTGTACTACTCCCTCCGTTTCAAAATATAAGATGTTTTAGCTTTTTGAAAGGTGTGTATCTAAACACCATTTAGTGTGTAGGTTTACTCCAAACCTACATGAACCTACACACTAAAAGTGGTCTAGATGATGAATTATACTTTTTGAAACAGAGGGAGTACATCCATTCCGTAAAAGAAGGCCTATACTTTTTTAAAGTCAAACAATGATGACTTTTACCAAGCTTATAGAAAAATATATTAAGGGTTAATTTGTGGCATTTGGTCTATGAAAATATATGCCCCGATGTATCGAATGGCGTTGGTTTGACATGTTAGATGTTCTTGGTATGTTCTACAAACTTGGTCCAATTTTGCGTCGATTGACTTGCGAAAAATTTATATGCCTTATTTACTTTGGATTGGATGTAGTATTACATGGCATGTTTTAAGGCACTTAACATGGTTATCTGCATGTCCAGCTCTATACATTCAAGTTTATCAATTATAATTTCTGTAGCAATAGTATCTACCTTCTATTATGTAGTTCATGGCATTTTAAGTCACTTCATAGATGGGTTAGCATTCCCTGCTCTATAAGTTCACGAGATATACCATTGTAATGTCTATCTTGTTCATCCAAATGTTAGTATAGTAACTTCCTGCTCTGTAGATGGTGACACATTTTATGGCACTTCTCATATTTGTTTGCAATCCTATTTCACAAGGTAAATCCTTGTAATTTCTCTCTTGTTCGTGCTAAGGAGTGACTATAACTGCACTCTATTTTGTCGCCATGGCAATCTTTATGTCATTTAAATGTTTGTTTATATTCCGCCATTCCTTGCTCTACATGTTCACAAGTGATTATACTATAATGTCTATCTAGTTCTTTGTAAATAGCAACAACCACTATCTGATATTATTTCCTCTCACAGTGAACACAAAGAATCATAGAGTGAATCACCCCTACAATCTTGTAAGTACCTGTTGCTTTGTATTCCTGAATGCAAACCTATTTTATGTGAATGAGTGGCCTGAACCTATATGCAGAGGAGCAAAAATAAAGTAGATGGATCGTCTATCCAAGTAGTAGATGCGGTGGATGTCTTTAAAGAATGAACTGACAACAGGATGTCCTCCAACAGGACTGCACAAAAAGAAATAGTAAGTCTCTTGTTTTTATTGAGATGTGCTTAGTGTCAGATGCTTGTTTGTATGAGGTACCACATGATTCAGCTAATGATTAGAACAAGGTAGACCTTAAACAAGACTAGACAAAAACCAAACGTATCGACTTATAATTCAATGTGCTCAATTGATTTTGGTGATGATCTATTCTTTCTATATTTGACTTGTGTTCATCTATCTATCTACCTACCTACCTACCTACCTACCTATCTATCTATCTATCTATCTATCTATCTATCTATCTGTGTGTCTGTCTGTCTGTCTGTCTATCTATCTATATGTATGTATGTCTGTCTATCTATCTATCTATATGTTAACTAGACCATGATTAGGTGGTGGTGATTTAAGTATATCCACTTTTATGCTATATTTTTATGCTATTTAATAAAGACCATTTGTAAATCTCTCGATTTATAATTCATTTTTCTCACACAATTATCCTGACGATCTATTATTTGCTATATTTGACGCATCATCATATCTATCTATCTATCTACATATGCGTCAACTAGACTATGATTATGTGGTGGTAATTTAAGTATATCCACTTTTATGCTAATTTATAGTCTATTATTGTATTTTTCTGCTATAATTAAGAGTTTGTATGCACTCTGGAGGTGTACTCACATTGTCTAGTGTCGGCACCACATGAGTTGGCCAATGATTAGAACAAGATAACCTTTAACTGTACTACACAAAGACCAAACGTAAATCCCTTTATTTATAATTCAATTTGCTCACTCAATAATGGTGGAGATCTCGTTTTGCTATATTTGACTAATGATCTTCTTTCTATATATATATGTTAACTAGACCATGATTAGGTGGTGGTGATTGAAGTATATTCACTTTTATGCTAATCTATATTCTATTATAATATTAGAGATTGCCACCATGATTGAGCTTATATGCACTCTGGAGGTAGTAACATAGTCTAGTGTTATATGTATGAGACTAGTATAAATTACTTGGTCTTGGAGGGGAGTAACTTGGACTAGTAAAAATGCATACAATACTAGTCTAAGTTACTCTACCAACACTAAAGGGTGTCTAGATACATTCGTTTCACAAAAGCCATAACATCTTATATTTTGACACGGTGGGAGTTCTATCTAGACTACTCATAGTGAGATTGTCATAGCTATTATGATCTAATATGATCCCCAGTTACTATATATATGTACTATAACCATGTTAATATGATTTAGAAGTCTATCATGCACATGTTGTTTGATTTCTTCATTCATTACCTCAATAGCTACTCTACATGATGCACATATAGAGTCTATTGCCAATTTGATTCTTTAGTTTGCTCATGATTAAAGAAATTTAATGATTTTCTTAACTTAAACAGTCAGAGCACCGCCCTGTTAAGGCAGAAGCTGCGGGTTTGAGCCCCATCAGCCCCAAACTAGGGATGGCAATTTCTGTGAGAAATACAATGTTTGATTAATAATAAACAAGGGATTTTCATCTATACATGATCAAATGATGTTGCGAGTTTAATATTAGCCACCATATGGTTCAATTGGTTATGGTTCCTATGAATATTTAGTTGACTTGTGATTGCATCAATGCTATATTCGGACATGGTTCCCAGACATACATTGTTTAAAAACTTCATTGACCTTGGAAGGTGCAAAATGTATCATTTGCTTGTTTGTCTACTGGATTTTCTTGCCTAGTTATATGTACAATGATACTGTCAGCAGTTGGAAATACAATAGTTGTAGGCATTACAAAGAAGGTTTGTGCTAGTTTGTGGATGCATCCAACTATTGTTTTGGCAGCAAATGACCCATCTCTTTGTTTCTCTTATTTTTGTATTTACTGGCCCGACGATCAAAATATTTGATTGATCTGGCTACTAAAACAGAATGGTTGATATCTTGTTTCTCTAAAATTATTCTGGTAGTCTATTTAAGACTTGATCTATTGCTTGTTTTTCCAAGGTACTATCATAGTTCCTTGATGATTAAAGCAATGCCACCTGTGGTTGGAGATCACTTTTTTGGCTAGTTCATACTATAGACCATTTTTAAACACAATTCGTATATTTTAGGTTAATGCTTTGTTGTCCCGACCAGTTCTAAGCGGCTGAAGGAATCTCATGCACCTCTTTTTGTTATATTTCTATATTTTCGTTATGAAGTGATATGATTAGTTTATGAGGGAAAGAGTCGAGTTGCTTGATTCCCTACATCCATTGCCACACTAGTTTAGTTAGTCTGCATGAGACACACATGTTGATGGCTTCATTTGTTATATTAGGACAATGCCAATTTTGAAATTCTTTGACAACATGGTGTTTTTTCGCCTACTTTGCTGCTCTAACTTAATATGCCTTAGTTTTAGCATGCAAATAACCTATAGTGTTTGTTCTAGAGTGGCTATGATACTCGCAGATGTACGCATCGGTCTAGGACATCGACAGTTCCTATTATTCCGGAAAGAGATGTACGAGGAACATCATTGATTGTTCCTGTCCAATGATGAATTAGAATTATTTTACATATAAGATAGTCGCCAGTTAGCTGGTACGCTGTGCTGACTTGTTTTCTTTGTTTCAGGCTGCACATGCAGCTACGGGGGCAGAAGGGAGGAATCCTACGTTAAGTATTGAGGTCATTTCACAAAGCAGAAGTGACATTGATTATTGCTTGCATCGGCCCACAGTTTCAGTTTTTCTAGCAGAAAAAGGTGTTGCAGTTGCACTCCAGACAATTGATTTAATTGAACAAGAAGAAAGCAAATAGATGGAATAATCACAATTACATCTAAACAGATACAAGAACTGAAAGATCGACAAGATTTGATGGGCTGTCTACTTGATAATCTCTTCTACAGCTATCATGGTATGCCAGTTGTTACTTGTATGGGGATGTAAGCTTCCTAGCTGAAACCCTGTTCCAACCCATGTCTGGCGATGTCTCTGTAATGCTTCATCTTGGTTTTGTTGAAATTATGGTCTTTAATAAATTTCAAAAAATATTTGTTGATGTAATAGGGTGATCCTAGCACGGCCATTAGCGGCCCAAAATATTAGCGGACTGTTTAAAACCAGAATTGCACCATAGTTATAGAATACGCAAATATGCTAGCCAGCAGATGGGCCAAATAAACAGTAAATTGCCGTAAGTGGTAGGTCAGAATATTGGTGGGACTCATAAGCGGCCAAGGCCCTTAAAACATAGAGGGCTGAACATCAACATGCTAGAATAGTAAAAGGCCCAAACTGTAATGGGCCCGAATATTAATATACCCAAACAGTAAAAAGCTAAAACAGTAAAATACCTAAATAGTAAAAAGCCCGCGCAGTAGAGGGCCCGCAGAGCAAAACGGATAGGAGTGTAAAAGGCCTTGACAAGTAAATGGTCGGAACAGAGGAAGGCCATAAGAGCAAAAGGCCTAAATAGTGAACGACCGGAATAGTAGAAGGCCAGAACAGTGAAAGGCCAGAATAGTAAAGGATCCTAACACTGGCAACCCAGAAATGTAAAAGGCCATAACAGTAAATGGGTAGAATAGGAGCGGACCCCACGGGCTGTAGGAATAGTAACGGGCCGCCTGCAGGCCTTAACAGTGGCTGACCTTCTGGCGCAAGCCCCTAATGGGCCGCATATTATTCTACCAAAGTGGGCCTTCTTTAGGACAAAACTGTAACCGACCTGAAATCATACGGGACCTGGATGGATTCATTAATGGTCCACGTCAAAAACTACACGGCATGAGAGTAAAGGGCCGTAATCTTATTGGGCTCTCCTCGTGGGCTGACCCACTTAACAATCAGCAGGCTTTGTTTAGGCCAGGCTTCTGCCACAGTTTCTATGACCATTAACGACGGTAACAGACAGTTAACGGCGGGTGCCACGTGGCATTTAGCTTGATGTCAGCAGTCAACACGGCTGGCAAACAGATCTACGATGGAACAAGTTTTCGTGACTGAAGGGTGCGATCTGCCACAGTTAGAAAAAATCGTGGTAGATTCTTTTGTGACGGGGCTTTTACCACGAAGGGCATCCGTCATAGAAGACTTTTCAGCCACGAAAAACAGGCCTTCAACCACGAAAATCGTCTGTAGTGGGAGGTGGGAGTGGAGCACAAACAGAATTTCGGTGAACTCGCAGCCAAGCACCACACAGTTCCATTGGACTACATCAGCCAGCATTGGACATGAAGACTTATTTGGCTGGACAGCCCATACCAATTGGGTCTGTCACCAACATAAAGTAATTAATTAGTACGACATTACATATATTCATATTAGGGTCATCACAAGAAGATTTATATGTGTTAACTCACTCTTGGTTGATATTCTTGTAATCCAGGGGGAATTCCGAAAACATCTTCAGAAGCTCGCAGGTAACGCCGTGGTTTTTACAAGTACGACATAAGACCTTTTAGTGCGACTTCAGCCAATGTAGGCCTGCTCGTCTACTCAGATGTCGCTGCCATTTTGACCGAATGGAGCTTATTCCATGACGGCAGTGACCATAACATCACCTTGTACCGTGGCGATTCGCACACCGCCGACCTGACATACTTAACGGATAGGAAGATGTCCGTGGTGTATCCTCTAATTAGGGCGGCAAACTCTGTGCCCTCTTTCCCGATGCCGATGATCTCTGGTGCGTGCACCCGGTTAGTCGGGTACTAGTGCTTTTTGGAGTAGGTCACTTCAGGCAAATAGTACATCTTGTGGGCAAGTTTCAAGTGGTCAAAGAGCTCGTGCATAGTCAATGGTTGGGTGACGAACTCGCATCCTCGCTCCGTGCAAGCTGCGCACGGGGCGTAGCAGCACGGGATCTTGTGCTCGTAGACGTCATTATAGGAGACCAATGAACAGCAACAGCCGCTGGGCACCTACTACCTTTTCCGCCGCGACCTGGCGGTACAGCTCATTGGAGCATGCGGCTAGCCTAATGGCGCTGATAGTGTCTATATGCATAGTAATTTCGTTGAATATTTTGTCACCGACCTTGCTCCATCTACAGTGCCACAGGTTGCACCTCGAATCCACCATCCCTTCTAGACAGATTAGGGGTGAGGGTGGATCTATGTAGATTTGTTGGTGGTTTTTGGAGGAGAGGGTTGGTGTCCTAGAGGGAGTGATGCAACATGCACGATGGGGAGTAAAATGTGTGAAGCGTACGCTAGAGATGCGGCCAGGCGGCATCAGTGAGTGGGGATAAACTAAACGGAGAAGGGGAAGATAGGCTCTTTGAAAGAGGTTTTTTCTTTTCTTCTGCTTAAGAAGCGATTGCATCGAGGATGCCGGCTAGCGTGAATGCGTGTAAAGTGCGCCCCTGTGCAATAAATTAAACATGTCACTTCCTAGCGCAGTACATTCTCGTCACGTCAGGGGAGTACTATTTAGAGCTTCTATTTTCATACTAGTATTAGGGCATCACATATGGTCGCAGAATTTATCTATAAGATGGGAAGTTTTAAGAAAAAGTTTTCGATTGTTTTTGATGTATTGAATTCCTGGTTAGCTTAAAAAATTTTATGGGAAATTTTAAGAGAAATCTATCTATCATGCTTACTTGTAGTTAAAATTTGACACGGTCGGTGCGAGTACAGTTTACATCAAAGACCTCGAAAAAGAGAAAATTACATAGAGGTCCATAAACTTAGCACAAAGGGCCCTAAAGTTAAGCAAGAAAAAGCACTCGGGTCCTTCTCGAGCGATAAACTAAGCCATACCCTTCGTACTATTGCACTTGCTTCACATAAACACACAAAACTCTCTGCGCACTTTCGAACCTGCGTGCTGGGGGTGTGCTTGGTGCTACCTCTTCGCAGGGTGTGAAATGGAATGACAATTCAGGTCGACACACTTGGGTAGCGCCATGTTGTAGACGAGGGAGAGATCAGCGGGCCAGGGTGTGTGTGGATGGTGATGTGGCAGAAAAGGAGAGAGAAAACACAATTTATTTTGCGTGCATATATATAGTAAAGGTCCTGAAATTTTGACAAGAGCTTCAACTTCTTGCTAAGATTCTACATCTTGACAACTTAATGAAATTAGGTCACACTTGGCCTAGAGGGAGTGATTCAATGTGCAATATGGGGAGTAAAATGTGTGAAGCGCACGCCAGAGATGCGGCCAGGCGGCATCGGTGAGTGGGGATAAACTAAACGGAGATGGGGAAGATAGGCTCTTTGAAAGAGGTTTTTTATTTTCTTCTGCTTAAGAAGTGAATGCATCAAGGACGCCTGCTAGCGTGAATGCGTGTAAAACACGCCCCTGTGTAATAAATTAAACATGTCACTTCCTAGCGCAGTACATTCTCGTCACGTTAGGGGAGTACTATTTAGAGCTTCTATTTTCATACTAGTATTAGGGCATCAGCTATGGTGGCATAATTTGTCTATAAGCTGGGAAGTTTTAAGAAAAAGTTTTTCGATTTTTTTTGATGTATTGAATTCCTGGTTAGCTTTAAAAAAATTATGGGAAATTTTAAGAGCAATCTATCTATCATGCTTACTTATAGTTAAAATTTGACACGGTCGGTGGGAGTACGGTTTACATCAAAGACCTCGAAAAAGCGAAAATTACATAAAGGTCCATAAACTTAGCACAAAGGGCCCTAAAGTTAAGCAAGGAAAAGCACTCGGGTCCTTCTCGAGCGAGAAACTGAGCCATACCCTTCATACTAGTTTACTTGCTTCACACAAACACACAAAACGCTCCTCACACTTTCGAACCAGCGTGCTGGGGGTGTGCTTGGTGCTTCCTCTTTGCAGGGTGTGAAATGGAACGCAATTCAGGTCGACGCACTTGGGCAGCGCCACGTTGTAGACGAGGGAGAGATCAGCGGGCCAGGGTGTGTGTGGATGGTGATGTTGAAGAAAAGGAGAGAGAAAACACAATTTGTTTTGCGTTCAACTTCTTGCTAAGATTCTACATCTTGACAACTTAACGAAATTAGGTCAAACTTGAGATATAAGTAATCGTGATAGATAACTCTTGGATTAATTGTCTTTTCGAAGGTAGATGGGTGCATCTTCTTTTAGTAAACGATGTTGTCGGTGTGAGTTTCCAACTATCAGGGAAGAACATTCTCAATTTTCCCATGTTTTGGGAATTTTAAAACTTACTAGCTAACTCCGCCAACTTGAATGAGACTCTATGCCAATTTATCGAAATTAGGTCAAATTTGAACTACAAGTAAATTGTAGATTTCTTTGGAAGTTTTACGAAAAAGATTTTCGGAGGTTTTCGATGTACTGAATTCCTGGTTAGAGCTTCAAAAGTTTGTTGGGACATTTTAAGAGGAATCTATCTATCGCGCTTACTAGTAGTTAAAATTTGAGATGGAAGGTGGGAGAAAGTAAGATTTGCATCGAAGACCTAATTTTTTTTACATAGAGGTCCATAAATTTAGCATAAATGGCCCTAAAGTTAAGCAAGGAAAAGCAGTCGAGTCCTTCTCGAGAGAGCAACTTATCCATATACCCTTCGTACTAGTGTACTTGCTTCACACACACAAAAAACGCTCCTAACACTTTCGAACGAGCGTGCTAGGGTGTGCTTGGTGCTTCCTCTTTGTAGGGTGTGATGGATCGTGATTGATGAGCTCGTTGGGAACCGCAAGAGGAAGGTATGATGAGCACAGAAGTAAGTTTCCCTTAGTTATGAAAACCAAGGTTATCGAACCAGTAGGAGCAAGGAAACACCCCAAAGGTGTTGCTAGCTGAGCCTTGGCAGGGCGCACTACTGGTGCTAGTAGCAACGTGGAGACCTGCACAACACAACCACAGAACTTTGTCCCCAACTTGCGATGAGGTTGTCAATCTCACCGGTTTTGCTGAAAACAAAGGATTAAACGTATCGAATGGAAGGAAGTAATAGTTTGCAGAAAGTAAACACAAAGCAGTAAACAGTTTGTAGAGTGTATGTAAAACAAAGGACTGAGATCCATAGTTCACTAGAGGTGGCTCTCCTTAAGATAGATAACATGCTGGGTGAACAAATTATAGCAGGGCAATTGACAAACATCGAGAAAGCAATACATGCATATACTAATCATATTGACTCCTTTGGAACTTGATTTGGCATTACAACATTATACATAGACCACCATCCAACTACATCTATGACTAATAATCCACCTTCAGGTTATCATCCGAACCCCTCCAGTATAAAGTTGCAAGCAACAGATTATTGCTTTACGAATTGCATGTAAAGTAAACAATACGATTGTTCTATGAACAAAGGATTGTTGTTTTCTCCCTAGTAGCAACATCACATCTAGTACCTTCGAGATTTCTGTCACTTCGCCAGATTACAAGAGGCATGAACCCACTATCGAGCATAAATACTAACTCTTGGAGTTGCTAGCATCTACTTGGCCAAGATAGCTACTAACAACGGAAAGCATGCAAGATCACAAATAACAAAGACATGATAGAATCAATAATCAATCTGAAATAGCATCTCAATATCCATCGGATCCCCACAAACACAACATGCAGAATTACAAATAGATGATCTTGATCATGAACGGAGCTCACAAGATCTAGACATGAAAGCACAAAGGAGGAGAACCAGCCATCTAGCTACTACATGGATCCGTAGTCCAAAGATGAACTACTCACGCATCATACCGAAGGCTTGCATGGTGATGAAGAAGGCCTCCAGGGTGAATTCCCTCTCTGGCAGGGTGCCGGGAAGAGCTTCAGACCCTCCTGATCTAGGGATGGAGATGACGGCGGCTACAAACTCTTTCGTGGATTTTTGATCGGGTACTTAGGGTTTTCGTCCTGAGGGCAATATATAGGCGGAAGGAGAGGCCGAGGGGGTGCTGGGGTCGGCTAGACCACCCCCTGGCGCGGGCCAGGCCTGGCCACATGGCCAGGTGGTGTGGCCGACCCCTAGCCGTTGTCTATCCCGTATTCTGGTATCTGATGACTTTCGGAAAAATAGGCACTTTGGCTTTTGTCCCGTCCATTTCCGAGAATATTCATTTTCTGACTTTCCTGGAACCAAAAATAGCAGAAAACAGGCAGCTGGCACTGTGGCTCTTGTTAATAGGTTAGTCCAAGAAATCATATGAAAAGTACTCCAAAGTGTGGACAAAACACAAGAAAGTGGATAAAACTAAGCATGGAACATCAAAAATTATAGATACATTTGCAATGTATCAGACCCTCATTTTCAAGAACTGCTCCTTAAGGAGACGAGCAACGACAAAGCTGCTGCCAGAGCGAAATCCAAGCTGGTATAAATGGATAAAGATGGGATTACTCCGTTGTATCCTGGGTGTCGGCCCGAGCATACACGCCTGAATGTAACCCTCAAGGCTCTAGAGATGAAGGTGCAACACAAATGGACCAACGTGAGCTTCAACCATATCATGGGATTCTGGCACGATATACTTCCTGAGGGGAACACATTGCTAAGAGGTATCGATGAGGCCAAGAAAGTGGTGTTCCCTCTCGATCTACCGTACGTCAAATACCACGCCTACCTCAACGACTGTGCACTTTATCGGGGTGAGTACAAGGATAGAACCACATGTCCGGTGTGCAGCCATGCAAGATACAAGAGAGGGAACAAGAAAGTTCCTCAAAAAGTGATATGCTACTTTCCTATCACTCCCCGTCTGCAGTGGTATTTCGTAGACCCTAAGTAAGTGAAGCTCATGCAATGGCATGCGGAAAGGGAGAAGCCCAAAGAGGATCCGGAGAAGGGCAAGATCCTAACACACCCCACAGACACTAGCCAGTGGCATGCATTGGACATGGAGTTCGAAGAGGAGTTCGGGGATGATGCCAGGAATGTTAGGCTGGGTATGAGCACCGATGGACTCAATCCCTTTGGAAACTAGAGTAGCACGCATAGCACCTGGCCCATGTTTGTATCGCCATACAATCTCCCCCTTGGATATGCACGAAGCAAAGGTACGTACATATGAGTATTCTTATTCAGGGGCCAAAACAACCGGGTATCGACATGCATCTGTATCTCGGGTTGTTGAAAGAGGAGTTAGCCACACTGTAGGAGACGCCAGGCCGTACGTGGGACACCTACACAGAAGAATATTCCCCTCTGAGAGCCGCATTGATCACGATGGTGCAGGACTATCTCGGTCTGGGATATGTATTGTTCCAGGTGAACCACGAACACTTTGCATGCGTCCGGTGCATGGAGAAAACCCCGTATATGCAGCTACCGAAGGATCCCCGGTCTTCGAAAACCGTGTTCCTAGGGATTCGAAAGTGGCTTCCCGTGGATCACCCTTGGAGAAAACGTGGAGATCTGTTCAATGGTGAGGACTAGCTCGAAACAGCCCCACCTTGGAGGAGCGACGAGCATATCAACGACTTGATGCAAAAATAGAAAGAGTGCCCCGCACCGGGAAAGAAGCGTCCGAGGACAAAGCCGCTGCTAGGTGTATGGAAAGCAAGGTCTATTTTCTGGGACCTTCTGTACTGGAAATACCTCCACACGCCACATAGCCTTGACCTCATGCACATCACGAAGAACGTGTGTGAGAGTCTGATTGACACTCTTGTCAACATGCCGGAGAGGACCAAAGATGGGCCAAAGGCAAGAAACAACCTGATCAAGCTAGGCATAAAGGAAGAACTTCATGGAGGACGCCCCGATAATGATGACGCTCAGACGCAAGATACTCAAGGTTGTCGGTGCAAAAGGGCTAAGAGGAACGACTACTACTGCCCCCCTTCATGCTTCACTATGAGTGAGGAGGAGCTCCAGCAGTTTTTCAGCGTTCTCGTTGGAACCAAACTTCCTATCGGTTACGGAGGAAGATATCTGATACATTGCAAATGTATCTATAATTTTTGATGCTCCATGCTTGGTTTTATCCACTTTCTTGTGTTTTGTCCACACTTTGGAGTACTTTTCATATGATTTCTTGGACTAACCTATTAACAAGAGCCAAAGTGCCAGCTGCCTATTTTCTGCTGTTTTTGGTTCCAGGAAAGTCAGAAAATGAATATTCTTGGAATTGGATGGGACAAAAGCCAAAGTGCCTATTTTTCTAGAAGACTCACGGAGCCAGAATATGAGACGGAGGAGGGCCAGGGGCTGGCCACATCGCCCTAGGTGCGGGCTAGGCCTGGCCGCGCCAGGGCCTGGTGTGGTGGCCCCAAGCGCCCCCTCGGTCTCCCTCTTCGCCTATAAGAAGCCTTCTGACCTAAAAACGTAGGCTATGGGGATGGTAGGGATTCGACGTTTTTCCAAAAAAGTTCCGCTGCGCCGCCGCCACCGAAGGGGAGATTCGGGGGACAGAAAGTCTCTGTTCCGGCACCCTGCCGGGACCAGGAAGTGCCCCCGGAGCCATCTCCATCGATCCCCACCATCATCTTCATCGACAATCCATGTTTCTTCCATCTATGAGTGAGTAATCCCCCGCTGTAGGCTATGGGGATGGTAGGGATTGGATGAGATCGTTCATGTAATGGCATCAGATTGTTAGGGCATAGTGCCTAGTATCTCTATTAGTGCTTTATGACTTTGTTGCAACTTTGTCGTGCTTAATGCTTGTCACTAGGGCCCGAGTGCCATGATTTTAGATCTGAACTTATTATTGATTCATCATGATAGTATTATTTCTGGTCTTATCTACAAGTTGTATACACACGTCGTTGTCTGGAACCTATGGTCCCGAATTGACAGAAATCGGGGTAGCCGGAAGGGAAAGGCTTTGATGTGAGGATCACATGTGTTCACGGAGTGTTAATGCTTTGCTCCGGTGCTCTATTAAAAGGAGCACCTTAATTGCTAGTAGTTCCCTAGAGGCCCCGCTGCCAAAGATGTTGTGCAAGTTCTCATTGCGAGCACGTATGATTATATATGGAACACATGCCTAGGATTGTCTAGTACTTGGGTGCTTTTATCTTATTTATCTGCAATTGCCCTATGTTCTGATTGCTATGTGAATTGTCTTGTCCATGCAACGCTCGTCCATCCATCCCTATGCCTACCGCACTCGAATCCCACTGTTTACTGCTTTTGTTACTACTGTCTTTGCTTTGCTACTACTATTACTTTACTATTCCTACTACAAAACTGTTGCTACTGATAAACTGCTGTGAGCAAGATTGTTTCCAGGTGCAGCTGAATTGACAACTCAGTTGTTAAGGCTGATAAGTATTCTTTGGCTCCCCTTGTGTCAAATCAATAAATTGGGTTTCACTTCCCTCGAAAATACTGCGATACACCCCCTATACTTGTGGGTCATCAAGACTATTTTCTGGCGCCATTGCCGGGGAGCATTGCTTTATTTATCAAGTTCACTTGGATTCTCTATTGTTCGCTGCTTTCCATCCATCATGGGTAAGTCTCGTGATGGCAAGGTTCCTATTTTACCATCCACTACAACAAGAGGTATGGTTCTAAACACCTCTACCGCTCTTGATTCACCGTCTGTTCTGAGTAAGTTCCTTACACCACCACATACACATGCTACACAGACTGCTACTACTGCTGAATCTGAAACTTCTGATGCTTATGATGCTGCTTCTACTGTGCTTGATAAGAGTGGTTCATTAGGTCCTTTCCTAGATGCTACGATTGCTAGAACTATAGTTGGAAATATCGAAACTCCTAATGAACACACTGCTACACCTGTTAGCTCACCTGAGTCTACTGAGAGTTATGATGCTGAAGAAGATTATGTTGACATGACTGATGAGTTTATTGAAGAATGTAGGAACACCCATGATAGGAGCGTTGCTAAGACTCTCCTTGAGAGGCGTACTATTAGACCCAAATTATCTCCTGCTGCTAAGTTTGCTGCTTCTCCTGTAAACATTATAGATGAAGATTATGATTTCTCTCTCGATCTATCCTACATAGCTATTGTCGAGAAAGAACCTTTTGCCGGGACTAAGAATGAATGTTCGGTAGCACATATGAATGAACTTTCTACCATGAGTGGCTTGTTTTCTAATGATATTAAAATGCGTACTTACTTTGTTGCTAAGATTTTCCCTTTTTCACTGAAAGGAGAAGCTAAAACTTGGTTTGGTAATTTACCTCCTGGATCTATTGATAGCCATGAGTGCTTGTTTAATACTTTCCTGCAGAAATATTTTCCTCCTAGTGCTAGACATGCTGTTTTGCAGGAACTTTTTGATTTTAAACAGGGAGAAAAAGAGGTATTGCCCGAATCTTGGGCAAGGTTTTGTGTTTTGATTCATGCATAGGCTGGAAGTCCATTACCTAAGAATGAACTACTTGATATATTTTATAATGTACTAACCGAAGAATCTAGGACATACCTAGATAGTTGTGCTGATTGTGTTTTCAGGAATAGGACTCCTAAGGAAGCTGAGGAATTAATGGCTAAAATAAGCAAGAATTATGAAGATTGGACTCCTCCTAAACAAGCTATTCCTGAAGTAATTGTACCTGAACAATCTATTCCGGTGCCTATTTCAACATCAAAGAAGAGGGGAGTTATTGAATTAAATGATGAAGTGATGAAGGAAGCTAAGAAATGTCTTAAGGAGAAGGGAATTAAAGCTGCAGATGTCAAGAATTTACCTCCTATAGAAGAATTATGTAAGCCTATTCCCTATTCACCCACTATTGAGGTACACTCTCTCCAACACTTTGATGAAGATGATATCCCTTACTTGAAACCTCCTGATCAATGCTTAGAAGAATTTGATATCTTTGTTGTTAAGCAAGATAACTTTAATAAAAGGGTGCAAAATCATCTAATGGAAAACACTAGAGCTATTGTTGAGTTGAAAGATATTGTGGAAAGAACCTCTAATGATGTTAAAATGATTGTTAAACACTTCCAAATAGTTCAAACTCAAATAGATCAACTCGTTAAAGTGCAAAACGACTTGCTAGTTAATGCTGCTAAAGAAAAACACGCTTATGAAATTAGAACTAGAAGTGGTGCTGCTATCCAGGATCCTCTATATCCTGAGGGGCATCCCAAAAGAATTAAGCAGGATTCTCAACAAGCTGAAAATAGTGGTTCTACTCGTAAGAAAAGGAAAAAGAAACATAAAACTGTTGTAGAACCCTCTGAACCTGCTATAGATCCTAATAGTATATCTATCTCTGATGCTGAAACTGAAAGTGGTAATGAATAAAATGAAGTTCCTAATGAAGAAAAAGTTGAAGAAGAACCTGAAAACCACATTAATACTACTAAATACACCAAAGAAGATTTTATTGCTAAGAAACATGGTAGTGAAAGAGAACCTTGGGTCCAAAAACCTATGCCTTTCCCTGATAAGAAACACAAGTCAAAGGAAGATGAACACTATAATAAGTTTTGTGAGTGGATGAAGCCTTTATTCTTGCAAATTCCTTTGACTGATGCTATTAAATTGCCTCCTTACTCGAACTATATGAAGGACATTGTCTCGAATGAAAGGAAGATCCCTAATGAAGAAATCTCTACTTTGCATGCTAATTATTCCTTCAATGGTAAGGTTCCTAAGAAACTTGGAGACCCAGGGATTCCAACTATCCCTTGCTCTATTAAGAACAGTTATGTTAGAACTGCTTTGTGTGATTTTGGAGCTGGAGTTAGTGTTATGCCTTTCTCTCTCTATAAGAGGCTTTAGCTTGAAAAATTGATACCAACTAATATATCTTTGCAAATGGCTGATAAGTCTACCACTATTCCTATGGATATATGTGAGGATGTACCTGTCCAGGTGGCTCATAATTGTTTGATATTAACTGATTTTGTTGTGCTTGAAATGCCTGAAGATGATAATATGTCTATTATTCTTGGGAGACCTTTTCTTAATACTATAGGAGCTGTTATTAATTGTAATCAAGGAAAGGTGACCTTCAATGTTAATGACAAGGAACATACTGTCTATTTCCTCAAGAAGATTGAAAGGACTTATGGTTTGAATTCAATTGAACATGTTGAGGGCATTCAAGTTGGAGAAATATATTGTCCCATACCAAGAGAAAAATTTGAAACTATTATGATTGGGACCATTGCTATCAAGGTTGAGGTAACATAATCATTAGTGGAATACAAAGTTTTGTCTCATATGAAATTGTTTTGGTAGCAAGACCTGATCAACCTTGTTAAAAAAAGGATTTCATTGAACAAAACAATGTTTTCACCATGATTATCTCCGCTTACTTCTATTCTATCCATTTTAGTTTTTTGCTTCTTATGCCTAACTTAAAGGCGTTAAAGAAAAGTACTTGTTGGTAGATAACCCAAGAGTTTTAGATGAGTCTTGGAAGTTATTACCTCTATAATAACCGCTCCTTATCCTTTTTATTTGGTTTTGTGCCAAGAGTAACCTCTAATGAGATAGAAGTAATGATTGGGAAAGTTGATGTCCCGAAACTGATTTTTGTGCTTCACCGTAAAAATTCATGAGAGAGCTCTGTACGTCGGATTGAGTTGTAATTTTTTTCTTCTGACCTAGGTTGTTATCTAACTTTCGTTAGTTCAACACTTTTTATTTGAGCAACAGAAGGTCTTCGAAAAAATTCGTCTTCACCTGCTGGTCTGTTTTGACAGATTTCTGCCATTTTCTGCATTTGCTTCTTGTTGGTTCCTTTTTGAGTTCTTTTGGGGAATTGAGCTTTTTGAGGAAAGTGCTACAGTAGCTAGTGTTCTAATGGGATTTTATTTGGTGTTAGAACTAAACCTTAAGACTTATTTATCTTGAGTGTACTAATGTTGCTAATAAAGACTGTGTGAAGTTTTGTATGAGGGAACAATTTCAGGTGTATGGAAGGAATGAGTAATGAGAGGAAGGATGGACTAAAGCTCAAGCTTGGGGATGCCACGCGTCTCACCCCAAGAAATATCCAAGAAGTACAAGTGTCAAAGCTTGGGGATGCCCAAGGCATCCCCTTCTTCATCAATAAAAATCCCAGGTTTCTTTCAAAAACTTCATTTTTATTGTTTCATGCATAGTTGTGTTGTTCTTGGAGCGTCTTCTTTTTCGTTTTTGTTTTTGTTTTGGTTTTTAGTTAGCGTGGTTTGCTTAGTTTTCTGAATAAATTGGTTGGACCCCCCCTCTTTCATACATTGGTGTTCAAATGGTTTGGTTTGGTTTGGAAAAGAGTAGGAAAGCTCATGCTTAAGTGGTAAAGAGAGCTCGTTTTTGACTGTGGCCTATGCTTTGTCATGCCATGCTTGATATTGTTTTGTCTTTATGTTTAGTATTCTTTGCTGTAGCATGACTTGTTATAAACAATTGAGATTGCTTAATGTGCCTTGGATGAATCATGCGTTGTTTTAGCATATTAAAGCATAGTATAGTGGTATTCTCCTTTGATGCTTTATTTGGGTTGACTTGGCGCATGCTCACACCATGTTATGACTATCCCAAGTCACCATAAGCCTTTATGATCCTTTAGTTTTCAACTTGTAGTATCACTTTATGCTTTGATCAATGATGTTTTGTCGCTCTGCATGATTATGGCCATTATTGCTCTCTCGTTTGTCGCTCCCTTACTATTGCTAGCATTCATTTCCACTGGTTGTTTTACTCATGTTTCCAACTCCCTAAACTAAATATTTCCAAAGCGTCCACCATACCTACCCATTAGCATCATTTGCTACTTTTGTGCATATTCAATATGCCTTGTTTTCTTCTGAATAAAGTGTTTGCTTGTTATGAGAAAGTTAGTTAGTAAAGCTCTCACGAACTTGATGGCACACTTTATTTTCTTGCACTTAATAAACCTGAACCATTACGTCCTTCTTTGTTGCGCATATGCTTGCGCTTTATGAGTTGAAGTTAGCAGAACCATGTATCATGGGGACCGCTTTCAGCGATTCATAGGTACTTTGTACTTAGTTGATATCATGTTCTTTTGCTTACGGATCCTGGTGGTGTGAAATAAAAGTGGAACTTGTAAGATCATGGAGTTTGTATGTATGTTAGAGAAACGCCTGGGCCGCTAGCCTAAGCCATGCCTTATCATGGTGGAAACTTGCAGCATAACCATAATGAGCATTGTATGAAGCATCCTCAATAAAAATCTATGCACATAGTAAATAAAAAGATCGCTGAGATGCTCATTGTCTACTTGCCTTGTCATTTTGATCATGGGATAGCTCTCGTGTCATGTGCAAGGGGTACCCCTTTGGCGGTTCTCGATGATACGTACATACTTACAATGACAAGAGCTTACTTGTGACTGAAGTTGAGTAGCATGAGGATTGGTCTTCGTAAGTAAGGGGCATGAGACTTCAATTTATAACTTGTCAAGCATATCCTCTTAGTTGTGTCACTTTCACCTTAACCACATTAAAGATGCTTATGATAGGGGCAATGAGAGCTCCAAGCTAACAAGTACCATACTTTCAGCATTTGGAAACCTTTCAAAATTATTCAAAACCTTTTTCTTCCACTTGTTGAGTCTCCACTTATTCTATGAGCACTTTCTTGAGAGTATAGTGGCCATTCTTAGTTCTATGTGCATTGTCCCAAGACTTGTTGATTGATGCATACCTTGATATTGCTTGTTTTAAAATATTTGTATCTAGTCACTCTTGTAAACTTTGAAGGTGTCCTATGCATTTATGTTTGCTACTCTATGAGGGACAAGCTGAATGCCACTATGCTATGTTTTCTTTATGTGAAACAAACAAACGTCTTGCAAAGCATTCTTATTCATGAATCTTTTGTTTGTGCCTTTTCATGTTGCATCATAGTTTCTTTGTCTTATCGCTAGAACTTTGTCTTTCATGTTATGATTGAAGTACTATGATCCCAGCTTTAAATGTTTTGCAAATACTTTGATCAAGTCTTTGATGGTGCATGTCACCTCAAAAATTATTTCTTTTTATCACTTACCTACTCGAGGACGAGCAGGATTTAAGCTTGGGGATGTTGATACATTGCAAATGTATCTATAATTTCTGATGCTCCATGCTTGGTTTTATCCACTTTCATGTGTTTTGTCCACGATTTGGAGTACTTTTCATATGATTTCTTGGACTAACCTATTAACAAGAGCCACAGTGCCAGCTGCCTGTTTTCTGCTGTTTTTGGTTCCAGGAAAGTCAGAAAATGAATATTCTCTGAATTGGATGGGACAAAAGCCAAAGTGCCTATTTTTCTAGAAGACTCACGGAGCCAGAATACGAGACGGAGGAGGGCTAGGGGCTGGCCACCCTCCCCCCAAGGCGCGGGCTAGGCCTGGTCGTGCCAGGGCCTGGTGTGGTGGCCCTAGGCACCACCTCGGTCTCCCTCTTCGCCTATAAGAAGCCTTCTGACCTAAAAACTTCGGGGGGTTCAACGTTTTTTCAAAAAAGTTCCACGGTGCCGCCGCCACCGAAGGGGAGATTTAGGGGACAAAAAGTCTCTGTTCCGGCACCCTGCCGGGACGGGGAAGTGCCCCCGGAGCTATCTCCATCGATCCCCACCATCATCTTCGTCGACCATCCATGTTTCTTCCATCTATGAGTGAGTAATCCCCCGCTGTAGGCTATGGGGATGGTAGGGATTGGATGAGATCGTTCATGTAATGGCATCAGATTGTCAGGGCATAGTGCCTAGTATCTCTATTAGTGCTTTATGACTTTGTTGCAACTTTGTCGTGCTTAATGCTTGTCACTAGGGCCCGAGTGCCATGATTTCAGATCTGAACTTATTATTGATTCATCATGATAGTATTATTTCTGGTCTTATCTACAAGTTGTATACACACGTCGTTGTCTGGAACCTATGGTCCCGAATTGACAGAAATCGGGGTAGCCGGAAGGGAAAGGCTTTGATGTGAGGATCACATGTGTTCACGGAGTGTTAATGCTTTTCTCTGGTGCTCTGTTAAAAGGAGCACCTTAATTTCCAGTAGTTCCCTAGAGGCCCCGCTACAAACGGGCTGGCAGGACAAAAGATGTTGTACAAGTTCTCATTGCGAGCACGTATGACTATATATGGAACACATGCCTAGGATTGTCTAGTACTTGGGTGCTTTATCTTATTTATCTGCAATTGCCCTATGTTCTGATTGCTATGTGAATTGCCTTGTCCATGCAACGCCCGTCCATCCATCCCTATGCCTACCGCACTTGAATCCCACTGTTTACTGCTTTTGTTACTACTGTCTTTGCTTTGCTACTACTGTTACTTTACTATTCCTACTACAAAATTGTTGCTACTGATAAACTGCTGTGAGCAAGATTGTTTCCAGGTGCAGCTGAATTGACAACTCAGTTGTTAAGGCTGATAAGTATTCTTTGGCTCCCCTTGTGTCGAATCAATAAATTGGGTTTCACTTCCCTCGAAAATACTGCGAGACACCCCCTATACTTGTGGGTCATCAATATACCGATATCTGGACGAAATGAAGAAGCGGTTCTACGTGATGAAATCTCACGACAGCCACGTGCTAATGATAGAAATACTTTCGGTTGCTATCCGAGGGATAATAGACGAGCACGTATGTGAGGCGCTATTTTGGGCTCTATAAATTTTTCGGCGTAATCTCTAGGAAGTCGATTAGTGTGAAGCAGCTCGACATGCTACAAGAAGAGATCATCGTGATACTATGCGAGCTTGATATTTACTTCCCCCCGCATTCCATGACATCATGGTGCATCTGCTAGTCCACCTCGTGGATGATATCATCCACCTCGGGCCGCTATTCCTACACAACATGATGCCATTTCAAAGGCTGAATGGTATTCTCAAAGGATTTGTTCGCAACAGGAACCGTCCAGATGGAAACATAGCCTAGGGCTTTTTGATGTATGAGTCCATATCATTCTGCCAGAATTATCTACGAAATGAGGATGACGACGAGCCGGTTGGTCTGCCAATCAGGAGGCACCTCGGGAGGCTCGATGGATGTGGTCACCACGAGGGCCACACCCCAATGCATATTGTCTTCACTGGTCAACACACAGACTATGACAGGACACATCGAGTCGTGCTACAACACATTGAGTTGGTCGAACCATGGGTGCTAGAGCATAAAAGCTTAATTGAGAAGATGTTTAGGGACACGGGCCGACAACGGACTAAGGGAGACGTGACTAGAGAGCACAACTCCAGCTTCACACGTGGTTCAAGAAAGAGCTACTCCAGCTTTATCATGGTAACCGACCTTCTACAGATGAGGAAAAACTCATCACCTTGTCACATGGCCCCGCGATGAATGTGAGTACCTATCATGCGTACGACATCAACGGTTACACATTCTACATCGAGGAAAAGGACAAGAACAATGAATATCAGAACTCGGGAGTCACGATGCTATCCTACGCAAACGAGGAATCCACTATAAAGGAGAGATTCTTCGGTAGGATCGAGGAGATCTAGGAACTCGACTACTGTGGAGACAAGATGCCGATGTTCCGGGTCAGATGGGCCAAGAATGTCGAAAAAGAAGGCCGGTATTTCACCACGATGGTTATACCCGAAGCCAAATGATCGAAGACATCTAGCGTGAATGTCTAGGCAAAAAATGAGCCATGGGTACTGGCTTGCCAGATGGATCAATGCTTCTACATTACCGACCTTGTAAGTCCTAGCCGCGTTGTTGTCAGGAGGGGAAAAGGAGCATCATCGGAATGGAGGGAGTAGCCACCGAACAAGACTTCGACAAGTATGGTGATCCGAAGATAGAAGAGGAATTCGACAAGTACTTGGAAAGACCTAGTGTTGCATCAGGAAGAAGGAAGACCACCCTACCCTCTAAAGTATGTCCGTACACGAGAAGAAATCCCCATGTTCCCGGGCTAAATTATTCAACCGCGACGAAGAAGGGCAAGAAGATCGCCATGACGAGACGACGCTAGCTCGTTCAGAATCGACATCGCATAAGTCACTTTTTTTGTGTGCGCATGCATCAAGTCGACAAAACGTTATACATGATACATATGGTTTTTTGGAACAATAATCATATATACATGATTTGTGGTGTTTTGGAATAAATTTTTTGTCTACTTGCAATTGTATACATGTGGTTTTTCCTTTTATATTTGTAAATGTTGAATTGTTCAAAATACTAGACAATTATTTACTGATGACTAAATATTACAAGGCCAAATATTAATTTCAATCTTTGTTAAATATAGTTCTGAATTAAAGAAAAAATTGGGGGTGCTAGGCTTCAAACCTAGAACCTAGGAGTTCAACCAACCAACCAACGTAGTAACCAGTGAGGAAGGTGCGTGTTGCTGTCAAACTTTGCACCACCCGCATTTTTGAGCTAACCGTAGAAACTCAGTGGCGCATCTCTAATCGGTGTGCCACGGATATTATCCGTGGCACACCGATAAGAGATGCGCCACTGAGTTTCTACACTTAGCCCTCAGATGTGGGAGGGTCTAGCCCAGTGGAATGTTGCTGGTGGAGTTGGGCCGATACCGGTGCCTAGCGTGTCTAGCAGCAACTCAGCCCAACACGTGTCGCCAATCTTGGTGACCCTGCCCTCCAACACCTTGGTGGAGCCTGTCGCATTTCTGAGCTCGGCGGTGCCCAACACCAACGTGCAGCCGGCGACTCCCAACACCAACACGTAGCCGACGTTGCTTCATGATGCACTCGAGCAGGATGTGATGCAGCCCCGCGTGTCCACATTAGCCAAGCTCAACACCCTCACCAAGGTAACTAATTATGCTTCATCGTAGGCCTGACTTCATACACCATTGTTGGTCTCGATCTAATCGACTTCCATCTGATTATGATCCCCAACATATTTTCCCGCAGGACGCTCATTGCACATTGCTGCAGTATGTGGACGGCGTGCTGAAGGACGTAGCCAAGGGTAGTATCGTCCAACCAAAGATGCTCATGATGCACCACAAGCTGATCCCTGCCGGCATGTTCACGGTCACCTTGGTAACGATGTTGAAGGATTGTGACGGCATTAACCCACCCAACCAACCTAAAGGAGCCGATGAGCATAAGACCCTTGGAGGTTGCTACGGCTGGCCCTTGCTGGCCCAAGTCCCAGATCCGCCTTGCTGTAGCCAAGAAAGGGCGGCGCCCCACCGCCCCAACTAATAAGTCACGACGACCGGTGTTCGTCCCCACCACCAAGAGGCATCAGTAGTTAATCGCACATACACCATCGCCACAACCCGATGACGTGCATCAGGATGCACCTCACGTCGCCAACGATGAGGATGACGTCGACGGCTACCTCAACACCATGGGCACCGGCGGATTCTACATGCCTCCTATTGGAGAGACACCCTCTCGCGGTCAACAACCCGGTCGTCTCATGTCATGCATGTAGTGTCTGCATTTCGGCGGTGCTTATGATCAAGAGACGCCTCCGGTTGACACCGCTGGTCCACAACCCAACCCGATGGTGATCATCAGCCCCACCACACTCCACAAGGCGGCCGAGGAGCAGTTAGGGCGATCCACTGATCCTGTCGAGGAGGTCGGGAAGCCAAAGAAGGGCCAGAAGCATAGCTGGAGCAAGAAGGCTTCGAGCCAGCCGCTTCCGATGAAGATACTCCGGGCTCGGGCCGGTGTGAGACAAGAGCCCAGTGATTTCAGGGCGCACATAGCGGGTAAGCTGATTCTGACTAAGGAAATGCTTGAAGTTGCGGGTGGACCCATAGAGAATATGAATTACTCAATTATGCATCTCGAGACCACCCTTCTTAAAGAGAAGAAGCCCGGGTACCCAGTCTTAACATGCAAGGTGCCATCGGGCCATGGCTTCGTCGACTAAGCACTCACAGACATATCACTACTAGGAAACAGCCCATGTGTGGCGCACTGAAATTGGACTTCTGTGGTGCATATCCTAGTCGCCACTGATACCTCGCCACTAATAACTACTTCTTGTGGCGCATATGGATATGTGTCACAGAAGTCCCAGACTTCTGTGGCACATTTCTTCATATGCGCCACAGGAATAACTTCTGTGGCGCATTTACATGTATGCGCCACAGAAAGCTCATGCACCACTGACTATATAATTATATGCGCCACTGATTGCGTAAGACGTATTCGAAGTAAAATACTTTCCTGGTGTATAATCAGGTATTTATACAGGATTTATCCAGTATTTATCCAGATGAGTATAAAATACATTGCACAAGTAGTAGATGCATGAAAACCGACATATATATAATATAAACACTTAGAGCCCGATCGAGATACATATATAGTGTCAAGTGCCAAATTTTTACACAAGCGCTGAATACAAAGTTCATATCATCTCACATTACAAATATGAAGTGGCCACTACTGCCTACACTAGGATCAAATAGAATACAACTGTGATAATGGTTTGCAAGAGCATTAGCCGGACCAATATCTTCATCCGGCTCTTTTTCCACAAGTGGTTCCTCCACTTGGCTATCGCCTCCTCTCTAGTCGCGTATCCTTTGTAGATATTGCTGCTGAACTTGTTCACTTGTTTGTGACAATCCTCCCACTCCTCGTAGACTCCTGGAACCCTACCCATGTACACCACATACCACCTCGTCGCCATGTCTATAGATGACAAGGCATATTAGTAAAAATACAACGAAAAGAATGAATAAAGGGTTCACATGCATATATATATGTTCACAGAATATAAAACAAAGGATCCATAAACCTAAAAGATAGATCATCATAGAAGCAATAAGTTCAACGACAACACGACCACAAGGTAGTTTAAGTCTAAGAACAATGACCATTTCGACCACGAGATAGTAAATTTTATGACACACACGCACTAATACATCAGGCGTCCATCAAGAATATACACACACTGGATCATGCTAGAGGCACACATCGATCATGATGAAGACTTCCTCTTCTCGCTCGGCTTCAGGAACGGTAGATAGCCCTCTTTCGTCATCCACGTCCTTGTGTCACCCTGTTTACGAAGGCGTTCTTCGATCTCCCTCTTACTCAACCTCTGCCTTGTTATAGGGCACCCCCCTTGTGTTGACATCCTCAATGATGATTTGCAACAACTTCATCTGAATGCGATGGAAGTCTTCTCTAAGATCAGCATCGTCGATTTTCGCCATTTTCGGCCCATCCTCGGAGACTAGATGGCAGCGTTAGGTTCTGGCAATCCCGAACATAGCCTTTAAGGTGATGGAGGACGTAGAAGGCCTCCTTGGCACCAGCAGTCGACTGCTTGACGCAGGGGAACTCGAGCACGTGCTTGAACACATGTTTTCCATCCTTGATACATTCCCCCTATCTACGAAGGTGCATCCCTTCTTGGTGTAGCCCTCGAGAACCTCATTGAGAACACCCCTTATTCTGGTGTAGTCTTTCCTCTTCGTCAAACTCCCCGAGTCGAAATACGTGGCTAGCGAATACCTCAGGGCAAGGACGATGAGTGTGCAGTATTTGTATCTGCGCAACACAATTGGAACGGAATGTTGGAAAAAGAGCAAAGGAAGAAATCTATAAGAAATGCATAAGTTACGGTGGCGATGAGCGAGTGTGTGTACTTACTCGGGAAAGAAAGGCAAAATAAGTGTGCCCTTCCTATTGTTGTCCACCATGAACTTCTCGAGGTACGCCGTCGCCTTGGTCCGTGTCTTTGATCCTTCGACCAACTGGTTGTCCCGCATGTAGTAGGGATCCACTATCGCGATTTCCGGGGTACTTTCTCTCTTGATCGTGATCGCCAGATTGAGCGCGTATAGGCGGACCAAGTTATAGTCTAGCCGTTTCGTGAGAAACAACTTGAATATGTCCTTGAACGCTATGAGGAATATATCCGGGGGGGGGGGGGTTCATCGATGAAGCCCATGTCCAATGGCACCTTGGCTGTGAAAACCGGGTAATTTGGATCTTCGTCTTCAAGAAGGAGGCCCTCTAGTGTCTTGACACCCTCGTGCAAAGTTAACATGGCTCCAACCGCAATGTGGATCATATCCGGAGTCAATATCGGATCACCAGCTACATGCACTCAGGGCAAGCCAAATTGTGTGGATGGTACGACGACGGCTCCTGACCCCGGATCCTCTTCGGAAGAGGCTGGCTCGCACCCTTATTATTATTATTACCTCTCTTCCTGTAGTGCCTCTTCTTCACAATAGTGTCAGCCACTGCCATCTGCTCATCAGTCGCCTTTCGGAGTGTGTTGGGGCTGAAAACCAATCCCGGTTTCTCTTGTGGTGGATCGGCGGCTGGAGGCATCTCTTGAGAAAGACCATGGAAGACCAGGCGCTGCGTGCATGTATTGGGCCGACCAGCTTGATGGTCGTCGCGAGCTGTGAAGAGTTCTTCATCCACAGAAGGCATATACAATCCTTTGGCGGCGCTGGTGTTGATGAAGTCGTCAACGTTGACCAATTCATCATCATTTTCATGGGTGCCATCATGTGGTGGTGGTAGCAGGGGCGACAGCGGTTGTGGCACAATGTCTTTGCCATGTGGCGGTGCACATGCTGCCAAGAGTTGATGGTGACGGCTGGTGGTGGCGACACGGCGGCTACTGGTTTCCGAGGTGGTGGCCGGGCGATCGGTCGAGAGGTGGCACCAGTGCTCCCCCCGCAAGACGAATCTGGGTCTTGGGCCATGCCAAGGGCCAGTTGTAGCATTCCACGAGGGTCTTGTGTTCATCGGCTCCCTGAGGTTGAAAGGGGGGTCCATGTCGTCGCACCCTGGCAACACCCGAGCCAACCTGACCCTCATCCAGTCATCATCCATTGGATTGTTGTGCATCTTGCGGCTCGCCGGTTGTATAAGAGTGCCCTTGGAAACATCCTTCAACTCACCGCCGACATCTTTAAGCAGGAGTACGCAAGAAGTGTCCTGAGGCAAAAACATGTTGTTGGTGGCGTCATGAGATGGCAGCAGTCATGCATCAAAGGCATAAAGGAGATGACATGCACTAACTAATTAGTTACCTTGGTGATGGCGTGGATCTCGGCTAATGTAGAGAGACGGCCGATGCCGGCGGTCGGCCTATCATCATCTGCAATCTCCCACTTGGGTGCCTCACGAAGCACCACCGCCGTCGGCTGCGCCTTATTGGTATCTTTGGCAGGAGGGGGCGTCGGTGTGACCAATACGAGCGGCTGCGTCCCGACGTTGACAGCCGGCAGGGTCACCAGGTCCGGCGACATGGTAACATTGATGCCCGAGTTGCTTCCGCTTAAGCTGGGCAGATGTATCAGCCCCTCTCTACCTCCCGCATTCCAAGCAGTAAGCCCCTCAAAAAACTCAGGGGGGATCATCGAGCGGAGCTTCTCTTCCACTAACTTGTCCACCGTTTTCTCGTCCACCGCCTTCTCCTCTAGTGTCTGCACCTTCATCTTCAGCTCTGCAATACGGCGTTATCCTGGTTCTTCCTCTCCCTTCTTTTCTTGGCATCCTCTTTGTAGTACTCCTTGAACTTCATGCTCGTACCGAAGCCGGGCACATGGCCAGCTGAGGACGGCGGCAACCCCTTGTCCCTCTTCTTGTAAGCATTGGTCGCCCTGTTGAAAACCATGTCCCACGGCTCCGTCGAATCCTGGGACGACTTTGTGGCAGTAGCGTTCAGTTCATCCTCCTACAGAGACAAGGAAAGGTGAACCCATTTAGATTCTTGACTTCATTATCTTAATTAGAATGCAATAGACTTGGGATCAGCTATAAATTCCTTACCAGCTTCTTCTCTAATTCCTTCACCTCCGGATCATCGGTGATGAACTCCCCTATTTCCTTGTCCAGGTAGTAGAGGGCCTGAACAAATTGCCTAAGCTGCAAGTCTGTGATTTTAAGCCAAGGGTTGTCTTTACCAAGGCATTCAAGCTCGGCGTCCTCCTTGTCCCAAATGGCATGTTTCCCCCTGTAACCGTCGCTTCCAAGGCGGTGGTTACCTATGTTCTGTTCCCGCATACTCCTTCCCCATTGACTCCATTTTATAGCGTCAGTGGTAGCTATATCCGCCTTGAATATCCTAAACTCCTCTTCGTCGAGCATCGGATTTTTCTTACTAATAACCTCCCAGCTTTCACCTTTGTCAATGCTATTCTTCACTCGGGTTTTCCAGCTGCTCAAGGCGTTGCTCATCTCCGTGAGGGCTAGTTTGTTCACCGGGTTCTTTCTCTCGAGGTTTCTAAACCGCTCTGGGAATCTGTATCGCTTGTGAAGCTTCTTAAGGAGGTTATCTACCAAAGCTGCATTGTCAGCATGTCTGATGTACTTCGTGTTGATCGACATGCTTTCTCGGACGATGCACCCGAGTTGCAGGCCGTACCCTTTAGCAATCGCCTCTGGCGCAATGGATAGGCCACTTTCTGTGACCTCAGTGAACTCATCGCAGACGGTGGTAAGCACTGGCACCTTCCGCTCCTTCTGTTCCTTGGTGTTGAAACTAAACCCAAAGACTTATTATCTTGAGTGCACTAATGTTGCTAATAAACATTGTGTGAAGTTTTGTATGAAGGAACATTTTCAGGTGTATGGAGAGAATGATGTAATGAGATGAAGAATGGACTAAAGCTCCATCTTGGGGATGCCACGCGTGTCACCCCAAGAAATATCCAAGAAGTACAAGTGTCAAAGCTTGGGGATGTCCAAGGAATCCCCTTCTTCATCAATAAAAATCTCAGGTTTCTTCCAAACACTTCTTTTTTTATTGTTTCATGCACAGTTGTGTTGTTCTTGGAGCGTCTTCGTTTTCGTTTTTAGTTTTTGTTTGCTTGGTTTGCTTGAATAAATTGGTTGGAACCCATCATTCATGCATTAGTTTTCAAATAAGATTCGTTTGGATTGGAAAAGAGTAGGAAAGTTCATGCTTAAGTGGTAAAAAGGAGCTTGTCTTTGACTGTGGCCTATGCTTTCTCATGTCATGCTTGATATTGTTTTGGCTTTATACTTAGTGATTTTTGCTGTAGCATGAAATGTGATAAACAATCAGATTGCTTAATGTGCCTTGAAAGAATCATGCGTTGTTTTACCATATAAAATCATAATAATGTGGTATTCTCCTTTAATGCTTTATTTGGGTTGACTTGGCGCATGCTCACACCATCTTAAGATTACACCAAGTCAGCATAGCCTTTATGATCCTTTAATTTTTGACTTGTAATATCACTTTATGCTTTAATTAATGATGTTCTGTCGCTTTGCATGATTATGGCCATTATTGCTCTCTTAGTTGGTCGCTCCTAGGCTTTTGCTAGCCTCCATAACCAAGTATGAGTTCCACTCATGCATCCAACTCCAAATAAAACCAAGTTATTCCAAAGAGTCCACCATACTGATGACCCACAAGTATAGCGGGTGTATCGCAGTATTTTTGAAGGAAGTGAAACCCAATTTATTGAGTCGACACAAGGGGAGCCAAAGGATATTTATAAGCCTTAACAACTGAGTTGTCAATTCAGCTGCACCTAGAAACAATCTTGCTCACAGCAGTTTATCAGTAGCAACAGTTTTGTAGTAGGAAAAGTGAAGTAGCAACAGTAGTAAAGTAAACACAGCAATAACAATAGCAGTAAACAGTGGGATTCGAGTGCGGTAGGCATATGGATGGATGGACAGGAGTTGCATGGACAAGACAATTCACATAGCAATCAGAACATAGGGCAATTGCAGATAAATAAGATAAATCATCCAAGTACTAGATAATCCTACGCATGTGTTCCATATATAGTCATATGTGCTCGCAATGAGAACTTGCACAACATCTTTTGTCCTACCAGCCCGTTTGCAGCGGGGCCTCAAGGGAACTACTGGCAATTAAGGTTCTCCTTTTAATAGAGCACCGGAGCAAAGCATTAACACTCCGTGAACACATGTGATCCTCACATCAAAGCCATTCCCTCCGGTTATCCCGATTTCTGTCACTTCGGGGCCATTGGTTCCGGACAACAACGTGTGTATACAACTTGTAGATAAGACCCAAAACAATACTATCATAATGAATCAATAACATGTTCAGATCTGAAATCATGGCACTCGGGCCCTAGTGACAAGCATTAAGCATAACAAGTTGCAACAAAGTCATAAAGCACTAATAAAAGATACTAGGCACCATGCCCTAACAATCTCATGCCATTACATGAACGATCTCATCCAATCCCTACCATCCCCATAGCCTACAGCGGGGGATTACTCACTCATAGATGGGGGAAACATGGATGGTCGATGGAGAAGCGATGGTGATGATGATGGCGATCATCTCCTCTAATTCCCCGTCCCGACAGGGTGCCAGAACGGAGTTTCTGGTGCTGTTTTGTGGAATCTGGTGGTGGCAGCGGAACGGAACTCCTTCTGGAAAAACTTCGACCCCCCCCCCTGAGTTTTTAGGTCAGAAGGCATCTTATAGGCGAAGAGGGAGACCGAGCAGTGCCTGGGGCGGCCAGACCACCCCCTGGCGCGGCCAGGCCCAACCCACGCGGCCAGGTGGTGTGGCTGGGCCCCAGCCCCACCCCGTCTCATATTCTAGCTCCGGGAGTCTTCTGGTAAAATAGGATTTTTGGCTTTTGTCCTGTCCAATTCCGACAATATTCATTTTCTGACTTTCCTGGAACCAAAAATAGCAGAAAACAGGCATCTGGCACTGTGGCTCTTGTTAATAGGTTAGTCCAAGAAATCATATGAAAAGTACTCCAAAGTGTGGACAAAACACAAGAAAGTAGATAAAACCAAGCATGGAACATCAAAAATTATAGATACATTTGCAATCTATCACATACCTACCTATTAGCATTTGCTATTCCAAGTATATTCATTTTTTATCTACCTTCCAAATTAAACTTGTTATGAGAAAACTAGTGATTAAAGCTCTCACGAACTTGATGGCACACTTTACTTTTCTTGCCCTTAATAAACTTGAACCATTGTGTCATCTATGTTGTATATGCTTCCACTTATATGTTGGCGATTAGCAGAACCATGTTTTCATGGGGAACGCTTTCAACATTGCACTTGTATTTTGTACCTAGTTGATATCATGCTCTTTTGTCTGTGGATGTCATCGTTGTGAAATGAAAGGGGAGCTTGTAAGTCCATGGAGTTATGTATGTGTGTTAGAGAAATGCCTGGGCCGCCGGTCTAATCCATGCTGTCTTGGTGGAAACCTGTAGCGTAACCATAATGAGCTGTCTATGAAGCATTCTTCTTATAAAAAAAGAGTCAGATATTGAGAAAAAAGATAAAAAAGAAAGTAAAAAAGAGATCTGAGAAAATAGGAAAGAGAGAAAAAAGCACCATTTTCCCACGGTAAATAAGAAGATTGCTGAGATGCTCGTTGTCTTCTTGCCTTGTCATTTTGATATGGAGATTCTTCCGTATCATTGGGCAAAGGGTACCCCGTTGGCGGTTCTTTTTGATACACATGTACTTACTATGACAAGAACTTACCGGTAACTAAACTTGAGTAGCATGAGGAGCGACCCTCGTATTCAAGGGACATGAGATTGCCAACTTATACTTTGTCAATCATATACTCCATAGTTTGTTCACTTTAACCTTAATCACTTCAAGATGCTTATGATAAGGGCAATGAGAGCTGAACGCTAATAAGTACCATAATTTTTGGAAGCTCTTTATGAGACTTGAATCCTTGCTTCCTTCTATGAAGGCCTTTCTTTTACTTTTATGTTGAGTCGAGAGAGCATAGTGGCCATTCTTAGTTTAATGTGCATTGTCCCAAAACTTTCTGATTGATTCATAACTTTGAGATTGCTTGTTCTTAAATTATTTGTATCTAGTCACCCTTATGAACTTTGAAGATGTCCTATGCATTTATATTTTGCTATACTATGAGGGACAAGATGAATACCACTCTTATTATGTTTTCTATATGTGAAGCAAACAAACGTCTTTCAATGCATTGTTATTCATGATCTTTTGTTTGTACCTGTTCATGTTACAACATAGTTGCTATGTCTTATTGTTAGAACTCTATCTTTTATGTTCATGTTAAGAGTACCTTGATCCCAGCTATCAATGCTTTTACAATAATGATGATCAAGATTGTGTTGGCTGTGTGTCACCTCAAAAATTATATTGTTTTTATCGTTTACCTACTCGAGGACAAGCAGGAACTAAGCTTGGGGATGTTGATACGTCCATAATGTATCTATAATTTTTGATGGTTTTATACTAATAATATGCTTTTGATACTCCTTTTTATATAAAATTTATGATTTATTTGGACTAACCTACTAATAGTTGCAAAAGTGCATAATGTTCTTGTTTTACACTTTAATGTGTAGGAATTACCAAGAATACAAGTGGCAACCTTGTTGGAGTCAAATGGGGAGTTTCCAGAAATCTGTCTCAGAATTCATTTTGAAGATGGTCACGTTTTGGATCTAAGACAGCGTCAAACAGAAAACTCTTTAACTACAAAATTTTTGGACATTTCGTGACAAACGTCATGGACATAAAATTTAGCTAATTCCGAGTACGGATGGGCCCGATAGGCCTGATTTACTGCAGCCCAAGATGGGGTGACGGGAATCCGAGAAGCTATATAAAGAGAGAAAACCTAATTCGTGGGAGACACCTCCACCCACGAATTTGCAGCCACCAAAGCCACGTTTTTGCGTCCCCAAGAAGCATGAAGGAAGGCGGCTAAGGGGCGGTGCTCCCCCATGATACCGGTGGCGGGGAAGGAGTCTCCCACGCTATCGTCGGCGCCGTCGCCGCCCTCTTGACCATCTCCACCGCCATCTCCATCGTCGTTGCTGATTCCCATGATGATGAGGGAGTAGTTCTTCCTCGAGGCTAAGGGTTCTACCGGTAGCTATGTGTTCATCTCTCTCTGTATGCATGATCATACTATGATCATGAGCTTTGTAATCAAGTAGATCTACTTTGCTACAGAAGTGCTTTAATAGATCTCTGCTCTCCCCATGTGTGTGAAAGTGACAGCGTGTACACCATGGTGGCACTTAGGCTAGAGATTACATACTTGTTATGAGTTATATTTGGAGTTGGATGTTTCTATGAAATTGTGGTGCACCAAGGCCTTGTTTCTAAGCATTGAAACACCATTTGCAACTAGATCTGTTACATGTTTGCTTGCTTCCATTTTTATTTCAGTTTACCTTTAGTCTCTTCCACGCCATCAAAGTATTTTCTGGCACCGTTGTCTTATATTCATACCACTTGTATTTTACTATCTCTTCGCCGAACTAGTGCACCTATACATCTGACAAGTGTATTGCGTGTGTTGGGGACACAAGAGACTTCTTGTATCTTGATTGCAGGGTTGCTTGAGAGGGGATACCTTTGACCACTTCCTCCCTGAGTTCGATAAACCTTGGGTAATCCACTTAAGGGAAAACTTGCTGCTGTTCTACAAACCTCTGCACTTGGAGTCCCAACAACTGTCTACAAGAATAGAAGTGCGTAGACATCACAGTCCCATCCTCTAGCGGATATCTCCCACGTCCACAGTGTGGCGATGCGCACGTGTGCCATGGTACTACGGTGGATCTATTACTATCTCTTTTTTTATAACTTTGCTCTGACATCGAACCGCGTTCAACACCTCTTCGCTGCAGCCCTCTCGGACTGCCTTCTCTAACCCCATAATCTCTTCTACAGTAGCTCTTCGTTTCCCCCTCCATTTCGATCCTTCTTTTTCCTAGTACTACTATTTGCTTTACGGAAAACAACGCTCCAGTTTTTGCAACAAAAATCCTATCACTTGGAAAATTGAGATAATCTCTTTTCATAATACTTCTTGGAAACTCCCCTTGGCAAAATATTGTTTACAATAATGCCAAGATGCACCAATCTACATAATATGGGGAAATTACCATAAACTATGATGTGGATCATAGGATATGGCATTGACCTTGGTCGTCTGACTCGAAACCTATTCATAAGCATTGTAGGACAATTTTGTGAACCTGGTTTTTGAAAAGTTGTCAAAACTCAAGTTTATCATTTTGCATGGCATGTGATACATGCAAAAGGACGCCATGCACATGTCTTCCATAAAATTTTAAGAACAATTCACCTCAGCCTCATGTTACAATTCCTTTACTTTCCTATGAATCAAACACTTCTTTAAGAAAAATTCCTGTAGGCTCCAAATCTTGTAGGATTCAACTTGCCATGATATTCTAATAGTACTGTGTTTTCCCTATTCCTTTGTTTTTCCTATCCCACGAATTAAACAAGCCCAATGCTGAGACTCCCAGGGGCAACATTTCCTACTATGCCAAGATGCACCCATATACCAAATTAATGTGGGAACAGTGCATTAACTATGATGTCGTTATGTGATGGCTCGGTGTTGATGTGGAGCTCGTTAGGGAACCCCAAGAGGAAGGTATAATGAGCAGAGCAGCAAGTTTTCCTCAGTTATGAAACCAAGTTTTAATCGAACCAGTAGGAGCAAGGAAACACCCCAAAGGTGTTGCTAGCTGAGCGTTGGCAGGGCACACTACCGGTGCTAGTAGCAACATGGAGACCTGCACAACACAACCACAGAATTTTGCCCCCAACTTGCGATGAGGTTGTCAATCTCATCGGTTTTGCTCAAAACAAAGGATTAAACGTATCGAATGGAAGGAAGTAATAGTTTGCAGAAAGTAAACACAAAGAAGTAAACAGTTTGTAGATTGTATGTAAAAGAAAGGACCGGGATCCATAGTTCACTAGAGGTGGCTCTCCTTAAGATAGATAACATGCTGGGTGAACAAATTACAGCGGGGCAATTGACAAACATTGAGAAAGAAATACATGAAGATACTAATCATCTTGAATCCTTTGGAACTTAATTGGGCATTACAACATTATACATAGACTACCATCCAACTTCATCTATGACTAATAATCGACCTTCAGGTTATCATCCGAACCCCCTCCAGTATTAAGTTGCAAGCAATAGATTATTGCTTTACGAATTGCGTGTAATGTAAACAATACGATTGTTCTATGAACAAAGGATTGTTGTTTTCTCCCTAGTTGCAACAACACATCTAGTACCTTAGAGATTTCTGTCACTTCCCCAGATTACCAGAGGCATGAACCCACTATCGAGCATAAATACTAACTCTTGGAGTTGCTAGCATCTACTTGGCCAAGATAGCTACTAACAACGGAAAGCATGCTAGATCACAAATAACAAAGACATGATAGAATCAATAATCAATCTGAAATAGCATCTCAATATCGGATCCCCGAAAACACAACATGCAGAATTACAAATAGATGATCTTGATCATGAACGGAGCTCACAAGATCTAGACATGAAAGCACAAAGGAGGAGAACCAGCCATCTAGCTACTACATGGACACGTAGTCCAGAGATGAACTACTCACGCATCACACCGGAGGCTTGCATGCTGATGAAGAAGGCCTCCAGGGTGAATTCCCCTCTCTGGCAGGGTGCCGGGAAGAGCTTCAGATCCCTCTCGATCTAGTGATGGAGATGACAGCGGCTACAGACTCTTTTGTGGATTTTTGATCGAGTACTTAGGGTTTTGGTCCCGAGGGCAATACATAGGCGGAAGGAGAGGCCGAGGGGGTGCTGGGGTCGGCCAGACCACCCCCTGGCGCGGGCTAGGCCTGGCCGCGCGGCCAGGTGGTGTGGCCAGCCCCTAGCTCTTCTCCGTCTCGTATTCTGGCATCAGATGTCTTCCGGAAAAATAGGCTCTTTGGCTTTTGTCCCGTTCAATTCTGAGAATATTCATTTTCTGACTTTCCTGGAACCAAAAACAACAGAAAACAAGCAGCTGGCACTGTGGCTCTTGTTAATAGGTTAGTCCAAGAAATCATATGAAAAGTACTCCAAAGTGTGGAAAAAACACAAGAAAGTAGATAAAACCAAGCATGGAGCATCAAAAATTATAGATACATTTGCAATGTATCAACATCCCCAAGCTTAACTCCTGTTCGTCCTCGAGGAGGTATGTGATAAAAAGAAAGAATAATTTTTGAGGTGACATGCACCATCAAAGACTTGATGAAAGTATTTGTAAAACATTCAAAGCTGGGATCATAATACTTCAATCATAACATGAAAGACATAGTTCTAGCAATAAGACAAAGAAACTACGATGCAACACGAAAAGGTACAAACAAAAGATTCATGAATAATTCCAAGACGTTTGTTTGTTTCACATAAAGAAAACATAGCATAATAGCATTCAGCTTGTCCCTCATAGAGTAGCAAATATAAATGCATAGGACACCTTCAAAGTTCATAAGAGTGACTAGATACAAATAGTTTAAAACAAGCAATATCAAGTTATGCATCAATCCACTAGTCTTGGGACAATGCGCATAGAACTAAGAATGGCCACTATGCTCTCAAACTAGGTGCATAAAGGTAGAAGGTGGAGACTCAATATAATGGTGGAAGAAAGGCCTTCACAAAAGGAAGTAGGGATTCAATCTCATAAAGAGCTTCCAAAAATGATGGTACTTATAGCTTTCAGCTCCCATTGCCCCTATCATAAGCATCTTGAAGTGATTAAGGTTAAAGTGAACAAACTATGGTGTACATGCTTGAGTAAGTATAAGTCAGAAATCTCGTGTCCCTTGAATACGAGGGCCGCTCCTCATGCTACTCAAGTTTAGTCACCGGTAAGTTCTTGTCATCGTAAGTACATGTGTATCATAGAGAACCGCCAACGGGGTACCCCTTGCCCGATGATACGGAAGAATCCCCATATCAAAAATGACAAGGCAAGCATACAATGAGCATCTCAACAATCTTCTTATTTACCATGGGAATATGGTGCTTTTTTCTCTCTTTCCTCTTTTCATAATCTCTTTTTTTTCAACATTGGACTCTTTTTTTATAAGAAGAATGCTTCATAGATAGCTCATTATGGTTACGCTGCAGGTTTCCACCATGTCAGCATGGATTAGACTAGCGTCCCAGACGTTTCTCTAACACATATACATAACTCAATGGACTTACAAGCTCCCCTTTCATTTCACACCGACAACATACATAGACAAAAGAACATGATATCAACTAGGTACAAGTACCCGTGTGTAGACATGAAAGCACAAAGGAGGAGAACTAGCCATCTAGCTACTACATGAACCCGTAGTCTAGAGATGAACTACTCACGCATCACACCGGAGGCTTGCATGATGCTGAAGAAGGCCTCCAGGGTGAATTCCCCTCTCCAGCAGGGTGCCAGGAAGAGCTTCAAATCCCTCCCGATCTAGGGATGAAGATGACGGCGGCTACAGACTCTTTCATGGATTTTTGATTGGGTACATAGGGTTTTGGTCACGAGGGCAATATATAGGCGGAAGGAGAGGCCGAGGGGGTGCTGGGGTCGGCCAGACCACCCCCTAGCGTGGGCCAGGCCTGGCCGTGTGGCCAGGTGGTGTGGCTGGCCCCTAGCTCTTCTCCGTCTCGTATTCTGGCATCAGATGTCTTCCGGAAAATTAGGCACTTTGGCTTTTGTCCCGTCCAATTCCGAGAATATTCAGTTTCTGACTTTCCTGGAACCAAAAACAGCAGAAAACAGGCAGCCGGCACTGTGGCTCTTGTTAATAGGCTAGTCCAAGAAATCATATGAAAAGTACTCCAAAGTGTGGACAAAACACAAGAAAGTAGATAAAACCAAGAATGGAGCATCAAAAATTATAGATACATTTGCAATGTATCAATATGGCCATGACCTTTTTTGTTCATCAGGGTTGAGACCTAATAATATTCATACATGGTGGGAAAATATTGCGGGGCTAGTCTCCAGAAGTTGTCAAATCCTATGGTTATCATTTTCCTGGCAGGCTGTACACGTGACGTGATAGGATGCCATGCGTTAATATTTGTTTTTCTGTTTTTCTTTATTACATGTGATTGTTTCAAAACGGGTACAAAATTTTCAAGATACAAATTCTAAGCAGTAAGTTAAATTTGTCAAAACTCTCGATTGTTTCCGATATATTAACTACATGATGCATACCACCAAAAGATTTTTGTAGAACTTCGATAGAAATCTACCACTTTCTAGAGCTTCTAGTTCAAATATGAGATGATTTTGTTAATAGAGACATAAAGTCATTTGAGTGGGCCGAGTTAGCTCGGAAGCTTTGAAAACTCATAAAACTTGGGAGTCATACGTAAAACATTGTCCACTATATCTGGAAACTTGGCTTGTGGCATTCAAAACCATGTTCTCTGTACTTTCTATGCATAGTATATTCATGGTGCTAGAGGCCAAGAATAATGGGATCTGCTGTATGCTAGACTTGACATAATCAATGTATTGAAAGAGATCCAATGGTCAACAATGTAGGGTTTTGCCAATCTATATCCAACTGCCGATGTTCGAAGTTATTCGTACACTATATAGTGATATGGAAATTGTGATGCAACATAGTCGATTTTTCTTTTGAAAAGAAGTGTCAAGCACTATATAGTGGTATGGAAATTGTGGCACGTGCCTTTTACTAGTATGGATATGGATGATCAGTTGATGTGACTCCTAGGCTTGATCTCCTAGACATATAGGTTACGGTCTACTACCTTTTTCTATTACTAGATGGATGCTAGCCAAATTCAAAATTTGAATCAAGCGGCAAAATCACCCACCGAATTTGAAGCATTTCCCGCCCCACCGATTCAAAACCTTACAGCCAAAATCTCCCACTAGATAGTACCATTTTTATATTATTATTAGCTGGACACAGGCCAAATTCAAATCTCAATCGAGCGGCAATATCACACACCGACCTTGAAGCATTTCACGCCCCTCTGTTTGAAAACTTTTGTCTTTAATTTCCTGTTCTACCCATTGTTCAGACGATAGATGGGCATGCTAAAGTCAGTAGCTCGGGGGCACGATCATAATTATATTGCTATTCACCTATACTATGGTCCTGATTCGCATAGTTTTTCCCGCTGGCCCTCCCAAAAATCCCAAGCTCCCCTGTCGCCTCCATGGCCACCGCACGCACCGGCTTGATCTGTGCTCTTGTGAGCTGTCGTGGAGCTGGTTCACCGATGCTCACCCACTGGATCTAGTTCACCGGGTCTCTCTGCCACTGCACCGGAGCTGCGGTGTCGTTCACCACGCTGATGGCGTCATCGACCGCCCAAGCTCTGCTTCCTCACTACCGATGGCGTCATTGACCGCCCAAGCTCTGCTTCCTCGCCGTCGAAAGCTACCCAACCGTACCAGATCCGCTTCAGCGGTGTCCATCGGATGTGATCTAGTTCATGGTGTTCCATGTCCATAGCTCTAGATCAGCTGCACAGCCGTCGCCATTCACTGCACCGGATCTGCCTCAACGATGCTCTCATCCATCGTGTTCAAGCCGTCATCGACTGCCCAAGATCTGCTTCCCTCACACCAACAACCACCGTAACCGCAGCACCCTCGGTGACCTGGACGTCACTCGCACGGTACTGATGATGCTTAGACGCCTCTCCGACCAAGGTTAACCAAATCTCCAACCTGTTTTTGTTTTGTCAGCAATATAGCAAGTTCAAGCCTGTCGTAGTGAACTACATTTTTGTAATCTTGCTAGTACATACAAGTCATTGGGCATGCCTGTTCTTCGTGCTAGTACATGCAAGGTCATTAGACATGTTGGTTTGCATTTGCTGATCTACAAATTTCAAGTCATGCACCTGTCTATTATTTTGTCATGCACATGTTCTTAGCTACTCCATACAATAGTAATTGCCTGCTACCGTGTAATTCTTGCAAAATCTGTAGTTAGTGGGAAATATTAGTGTGGATTCCCTACTCTATAGTTGCTGAATCTATTTGGTTCGTCCTGAGATCAGTTCCTACTATTATTTCCTCCTTTGCATCGTCCTGCTATCATGTAGTAGCCGTTTAAACTCTTCGTACTAATTCGATTATAATTTTGTTGTTGCCATAATGCCATCTGGTTCTTCAAAAGCTACATCACTAACTATTTCCTTTTTCTTGCATAGAGGTCAAAATGGAACAATGAACATGTTGGTTTGCATAGCCTATTCTACAAGTTCACAAGGGATGACATTACTTCCTTATCTTGTGCTAGTTTGTCCTGAGAAATGGCATAACTGTCCTCTACTATGTAGTTCACTCGTGGTTTGCATTCCTGCTCTAGAATTTTTCTTATGATGCCATTATAATTTCTATCTGGTTGATTCTTAGCTATGACAGTAACTACATGCCATTGTGTAGCTCACCAAAAATTCTAAGTCACCCAACGACTCTATGCATTCTAGGAGATGCCACTGCTTCCATATATATTTGCTAAAATGACCTCGCTATTTTATATTTGCTGAAATTCTAAGAAACACTTCGTTTGATTGCTCATTTCATTCTAAGCACACTTGTCTAATGCTTGTTTGTCTTGTTCTACAGGTTCACGAGCGACGCCATTATATCTCGCATCTGGTTCTGGGTCTGGTTCGTCCTATGTCACGACATAACTATCCTCTACAATATATAGTTCATTTGTGGTTTGCATTCCTGCTCTACAAGTTCTCGTATGATGCGGCTATAATTTCTATCTGGTTCGTTCTTCGCTATGACAGTAACTGCATGCCATTTTGTGGCTCAGCGCAAATTCCGAGTCACCCAACATCTCTTGCATTTTAGGGTATAGAACTGCTTCCATATATATTTGGTCAAAATGACCTGGCTAGTTTATATATGCTAAAATTCTAAGCCACACACACACATTTTTGATTGCTCGTTTCATGGTAGTCACACTTGTTTACTGTGTATTTTCTTGTCCTATTTGTTTCACGTGTTGGTCAATAATTGAACCATTGACCAGTTGTAAACTGCAGTTCATAGCTCCTGTCATATCAGTCAAATGAGTAGTTTTTCTTGTTTGATATATTAACTTGTTATTACTTAGTTTTAGACAAAAAGGGGGCTGCAAGATCATGTCTCTTCCAATATAGCTGTCACACTCAATGGAAGATGCAAGTGATCGATTGAGAAAGCAAATTGAGGACTCTACTATCAACTTAATTATCAAGGGAAAGGCCGATTTTTCTTTCCCTTGACTTGATAATATGTAATAATTTTAAGAAGTTTGCAGCTAATGTAATATCTAGATAACTCGCGTAGGCCATGTAGGCATTTAGTTGACGCCGTCCAAACATTGCGGTAGTGGTTACGATAACTACGCCAGGTAGGTCGATTAGGGAACAATACCGTGCTTTGTTATTGGCCCATCGTGTATTCGACCGACGACGAACAGTAAAAAATGCTGGATTATTATACATGTTTTATGATATTGGCATGGGCTTTGGAAAGGCCAAAACTTTAAAGGCCGTAAACATAACGGGCCGACCCGCATGTGGTAACAGGCCATAACAGTAACAGGCAGTAACAGTAACATGCCGTAAAAGTAGTAGGCCAGAGCAGTAGCAGGCCAGAACAGAAACAACCCATTACAGTAACAAGCAAGAAACTCCAAAATCGTAGAACAGTAACAGGCCAAAACAGTAGCGGGCCTCAATAGTAAAAGGCTAGAACAGTGACGGGCCTGAACAGTATGACCCGAGATGTTTCTACACGAGGGCAGTAATAGGCTGACTAATTTAGTAGGCTAGAACAGTAAAGGGTCGTTTGTGGGCCTGAACAGCTGAAGACCGGAGCAATAAAAGGCTAGAACAGTAACAGGCTAGAATAGTAACAGACCATCTAAGAGAAGGGTCGTCAGTAGGCGGTCGACGATGGGCTCCGATAACAGTGATGGGCTGACCGCAGGCCTTAAGTGTACATGAGAGACTTGGCATAGGATGCTAATGGGCCGCACAATGTTGGACCAACATGGGCCTTCTGGAGGCCGGAACAGAATCATGCCTGAAAGTTAACGGGTCGTTGCTGGCTGCATTTCTGGGCCCATTTCAAACAATTCAGAACAAAACAGTAACGGACCATCTTCTTATTGGGATCCCCTGATGGGCCGGCCCAGTTAGTATTTAGCAGGCCTTGCCTAGGTCTGGCATCTGCCACGGTTTCTATGACCGTTAACGACGGTAACCTGCCGCTCATGGCGGCTGCTGATGGCTCAATGCACGGCGCCTAGAAAAATGCTTGAAGGCAGTGTTGAGGTAGATCTTGTTGGGAACCCCAAGAGGAAGGTATGATGAGCACAGCAGCAAGTTTCCCTTAGTTATGAAACCAAGGTTTAATCGAACCAGTAGGAGCAAGGAAACATCTCAAAGGTGTTACTAGCTGAGCTTTGGCAGGGCGCACTACCGGTGCAAGTAGCAACATGGAGACCTGCACAACACAACCACATAACTTTGTCCCCAACTTGCGATGAGGTTGTCAATCTCACCGTGTTTTGCGGAAAACAAATGTTGCGACCTCGGATCGTTTAGGATCCTAAGTCCCTGTGATAAACATGCTAGTCCCTGAATCATTAGCTAGCACTTCACAGTTGATGAATATCATGTAAAACACAAGTCATTATTACACGAATAATCCAGAGTATAATTATTACAACTTGCATAGCTTATAGCTAGCTCAAATAAAACAGCGGAAACTAAGAAGAACTTGAGTCCATCAACGCCTCAGGCTAGCTACGTGAAGACCCGCGATCCCTACGCACCTTTCAATCTTTGGATTTTGCACATAAGATGTGCACCCAATAAGTTGGGTCAATACTTTGAATGTATTGGCAAATTACACCAAGGAAAGAGTAAGACTATCTCTACATGCAAGGCTAAGAGTAGGCTCTGGGGTCATTTGCGTAAAGCCAATTTTATCAATGTAATAAGAAAAGAGGAAGAAGGTTTTCCCTACTTTGTAAACATTACTTAAGTAATATAGGATCGAATGGAACACATGGATATTACTCACCAAGTGCCCAAATCAACCTAGCACTTGGATATTACACACCAAGTTCCCAAAATCCCGCCCAACGGCGATATTACTCACACCTTGGGGTTTTAATAAATGTTAGGTTTGGAAAAGAGAGAGGAAGATCCTTCAGAGGCTCCATCCTTCAGATGCTCAAAGTTGTTCTGTTTCCGTGAACACGGCTGATCGATCAGATTGCAATACTCTCGAGAGATTGTGCACTTTCCCCACAATCCACGATCAAGTCCTTTTACAGAAAAGTTCGCTCGAGGGAGCTTCTATACTTAGAAATTTTTTAGTCTTTCGAACCCTCCCAACGGTACTTGATATAGATATGTATATAGCATAGCAAGCATAACTTAGAAAAACAGGATAACCTATTGGGATAGAAAATCCTAAGCATAGAGCTACTCATTGCATACTACAAAACCGCACTTGCAAAAATAGTACTAAGAAAATCTACCAAAATCCTACGCATGCATACTACAGAATTTGAAGAGTAAAACATGCATAGTCAAAACTGGGACATAAACATGAACAAGTGGTGTAACTTTCGTTCATCCGAGTAGCAATCTACACAACAGTACTCCTCTGCGCACTCCGAGCAATCTAACGAAACAAACATGGAACCAATCACAATTTGCACAAAAAAAAGTTACGAAGCCGAATATGCATGCATGCAACATGATAATATGCAAGGATGGATTCGATTTCGGCCAAGGGTTTTAGTCAGGGGGTGTTGTTGAGTTGGGGATGTCATTAGAATCGATTCCCCACAGATTTTAAGTATTTTGGGTTAAACCCTAAATAACCAAGCTCAAAACTAGATCTACAACTCCAATCTACCTCGAGACAGATCTGAACACCCTAAGCTTGATATGGAAATTTTCTACAGAAGGTTTCGGCGATACAAAGCCAACGCAACAAGAATCAACTAAAACGGAGCTACGTATAATTTTCTAGAATTAAAATACTCTAATCTAAATTTAAATCCTACTGGAAGATTGCTGTGGTAAAACAGCAATATTATTGTAGATCTGTGTTGTACTCAAACATATGAATCCAACGGTATGTTATACGCAAATTTTGGACTAAAACTCGAATTACTATGGATTTTACAAGTTTAAAGTATTTTCTGCCTATTTAAAAGAAAACAGGACGGTGGCCAGCTGTACAGCGCCAAGTGGCGGCGCGGGATTGGTCCAGGGCGGGTATGCGGAGCTGACGCGGCGCTGACACGTGCGCGGACACGTGGCAGCACGAGATTGGGCGGTACCGGTTCACAGGGTCAACGCGATCTGTACCGCTGGATCGAGATCCGACGGCCGGGGACGGAGGGCTTACCGGCGGTGACATTGACGACAACGGCGAAGGCGGCGGCGCGTCGGTGACGATGGCTGGCGGCGTTCCGGCTGGCCCCCGGCTGCGCGAACTGGACGAGGACGTTCCCCTCCTTCTCACGGTCTCCCTGGTACGGTCGGCGTCGGTCCTCCCCTTCTCAGCCTGCAGTGGTGCTCCGCCGTTCTCTCCCGTCTCTGGCGAGACTCCGGCGACCAAGTGCCGGCGGTTCACTGCGCTAAAGAGAGGGGAAACGAGGGGGAGACAGATGAGTTAGCGGCGGTTCCGATTTTGGAAGAAAAAGAGGGGGAAGTGCTCGGTATCGATGACGGTGACAACCTCCCGAGGCGGAGCTCTGGCGGCGCGTCGGCGGCGACGAAGATGGGGCTAGGGTTTGTGGTTTTTTTGGGAAAAGAGCTGGGGCTCGATGGGGAGGATTATAAGGGGGGGTTTTTGTGCGGAAGGGGTCGGATTCGTCTCCGAATCCAATAGAGGCCGGTGAGATTGCGTCGGCAGAGGAGTTGGCGACGAACACGGTTAGGACGGGGATGACAGGTGGGGCCCTCTCGTCAGTGAGAGGCGGGGGGCGGGCTGGCGGCTAGTACGGCCTGCTGGGCTGGCCTGCACGTCGGCTGCACTGTGCATCGCTCGCTCGCGGTGCGCGCGGTAGATAGATGCAGGCTGGCTTCGGCTGGCCCGCTTAGGTTAGATTTTTATTATTTTTTTTGTACTTTTTATTTTTTGTTTCACTATTTGTCTAATAACTTTTGCAACCAGACTCCAAAATAAGTGAAACCGGTCTCTAAAATTTTGTAAAAAGAAGAGGATTAGAATGGCATTATAAAAATACACTTTTGCAAAGGTTTAGGTGGATTGATATTGTTTAACCGTTTTTGTCTTTTATATGACTATGGGGTTTTTGAAAATACCCGATGCAGTTTTTGATATGTGGTGCCATGATGCAACGATATGATGCATGCTTCTAGTAACATCTGTAATTATAAAATTTGGGATGTTACAAACCTACCCCCCCTTAAGAAGAATCTCGTCCCTGAGATTCAGGTTGGTTAGCAAATAGGTGTGGGTGTTCTTTCTTCAGGTCTTCTTCACGTTCCCACGTGGCCTCTTCCTCGGAATGGTGATTCCGTTGAACTTTGCAAAACCTGATAGTCTTGGTACGAGTGATTCTCTCGGCTGTCTCCAGAATTCTGGTGGGTTTTTCCTCATAGGTGAGATCGTTTTCCAGTTGAACCTCTTCCAACAGAACCGTATCCTTTAGTGGGGTTTCAGCCATTTCCGGGTGACACTTCTTTAGTTACTACACATGGAAAACATCATGAACTGTTAACACTTCAGGCAATTCCTAGGCAACTTCCCCTATTCGACCCAAGATCTTGTAGGGCCCTATGAATTGGGGTGCTAACTTACCCTTGATTCCGAATCTCTTAACTCTTGTAGTGGCGAAACTCAGAGATACGCACGGTCTCCCACTTCATAAGTCACATCCCTGCGCTTGGAATCAGCATAACTCTTTTGTCTGGATTAGCTATTTTTAACCTGTCTTGAATCTGTCTCACTTTTTCTTCGGCATCCTTGATCAGTTCAGGTCCAAACAAACTACGTTCTCCAACTCCACTCCATAGCAGCGGAGTCCTACACTTTCTGCCATATAGAACTTCAAATGGAGCCATCTTGATGCTAGTTTGGTAGCTGTTATTGTATGAGAATTCCGCATATGGCAAGTTATCATCCCAACTAGACCCATAGTCTAGCGCACAGGCTCTTAACATGTCCTCCAAGATTTGATTAACTCTTTCCGTCTATCCATCGGTTTGTGGATGGAAGGCAGTACTAAACTCCAGTCGTGTCCCTAGAGACTCGTGTAGCTATCGCCAAAACTTAGAGGTAAATTGGGTACCTCTATCAGAGACAATCCCCTTGGGTACACCATGAAGACTTACGATCCTTGACATATAAATCTTGGCAAGTTTAGCACTCGTATAGGTGGTCTTTACGGGAATGAAGTGGGCCACCTTTGTGAAGTGGTCGACCACTACCCAGATGGAGTCATACCCAGAACGAGTCTGCGGTAGTCCTGTGATAAAATCCATGCCTACCTTGTCCCACTTCCAATCGGGCACAGGTAATGGCTGCAGCAGTCCTGCGGGTTTTTGATGTTCGGCCTTGACTCTGTTGCACACGTCACACAAGGAGATATATTCAGCAATTTCTCTTTTCATGTTGTTCCACCAGAACCTATCTTTCACATCCATGTACATCTTTGTATTACCAGGATGAATTGAGTAAGGCGAATCGTGAGCTTCCTGAAGGATTAACTTCCTGATATCAGGGTCATCGGGAACGCACGGAAGCTTCTCATACCAAAGTGTTCCCTGTTCATCCATATGAAACCCTTTTGCTTTGCCCTTGCTTATATTAGCTCTTATCTCTTCCAACTCTTTGTCCCCCTTTTGGGCCTCTTTGATTCGGTCCAGAAGCGTTGATACTATCTCCATAGTTGCTAAGTATCCCTCCGGAACTATTTCCAACCTGAGATCCTTGAATTGTTCACACAAATCATTTGGAAGTTCTCCCACGGTAAGTCCATTTACATAGACCTTCCGGCTTAAGGCGTCAGCCACAACGTTGGCCTTTCCAGGATGGTACTGTAGGTTCAAGTCATAGTCCTTGATCAGCTCAAGCCATCTCCTTTGCCTCATATTTAATTCCTTTTGAGTGAAGATGTATTTAAGGCTCTTGTGATCCGTGAACACATCACAATGTTTGCCCATTAGGTAATGTCTCCATACCTTGAGCGCATGCACAACTGATGCAAGTTCCAAATCGTGCGTGGGGTAGTTAATCTCGTGGTTCTTAAGTTGCCGAGAGGCATAAGACACTACTTTTCCATCTTGCATCAGTACACTACCAAGTCCTTGTCGAGAAGCGTCGCAATAGACTTGGAAATACTTTTGGATATCAGGGAGACACAAAACTGGTGCTGTTACTAGGCGCTTCTTTAATTCCTGAAAACTTGCTTCACAAGCCTCGGTCCATTGGAACTTCTTCTCTTTCTTCAGCAACTCTGTCATAGGTTTTGCTATCTTGGAAAAGTTTTCAATGAATCTTCGGTAATATCCCGCAAGGCCCAGGAAACTCCTAATATCTCCCACATTCTTGGGAGACTCCCAATCTGTCACGGAAGCTACCTTACTTGGGTCCACGGCGACACCTTTAGCTGATACAATATGTCCAAGGAATCCCACTTCTTTCAACCAGAACTCACATTTGCTAAATTTGGCATAAAACTTCTGTTCCCTTAACTTTTCCATGATTAGGTGCAGGTGCCTCTCATGTTCCTTCTCGTCCTTGGAGTATATGAGTATGTCATCAATGAATACCACAATAAACTTATCCAAGTACTCCATGAACACCTTGTTCATCATAGTCATGAAGTACACTGGGGCATTGGTTAAGCCAAACGACATCACGGTGTACTCATACAATCCGTATCTTGTAGTGAAGGCTGTCTTGGGTACATCCTGTTCTCGGATCTTTAACTGAAAATAACCTGATCGGAGATCAATCTTAGAGAACACACTAGCTCCCTTTAATTGGTCAAACGGGTCATTAATATTGGGTAGAGGGTACTTGTTCTTGATTGTCACTTCATTCAACGACCGGTAGTCCACGACTAGTCTGCTGGTTTTATCCTTCTTCTCCACGAATAAGACAGGTGCTCCCCAAGATGACGCACTTGGTTGAATGAAGCCTTTGTCCAATTGCTCTCTAAGCTGTTTCTTAAGTTCCTTCAACTCATCCACATCCATCTTGTACGGTCTCTTTGCTATTGGTCTAGTACCTGGCATCAAGTCAATGAGAAATTCGATGTCTCGGTCGGGAGGCATCCCTGGGAATTCTTCCGGAAACACATCTAGATACTCCTTCACAATTGGCACATCCTCCAAGGTAACCCCCTTAAGAGAGTTCACCATACTTCCTTTGAGTGCGAAAGCTGACTTAAAGCGGATCCTTTTCTTATCCGGAGTCGTGAGTGCGATAGTCCTTTTGGCACAATCTATGACTCCCTCATATTCGGTCATCCAATTCATGCCCAAAATTATGTCTAAGCCTTGTGATTCCAGAACGAATAGGCTGGTGGGAAAGGTGTGCGCCCCAATCCTTAGTCCTAACCCATGGCATCCAGAGTTTGCCACTATTTCTCCTCCAGGAGAACTTACCCTTAGGGGAGTACTAATAGTCTCTGTAGGTATCTTGCCTCTATCCACAAATACCCTTGATATGAATGAATGTGATGCACCAGTATCAAAAAGAACAACTGCAGGGGTGGAGTTAAGCTTGAACTTACCAATCACGGAGTCTGGTGCCTCACGAGCATCCTCCACGGAGACATGATTCACCGTTGCTTTGACGAACGGATTCGGCTTCTTCCCATTTCCATTACCATTGCCATGGTTGTGTCCGTTGCCGTTCCATTACCATTCCCATTCTTAGTCTTTTCGGGGCAAGTAGTTGCATAGTGCCCTGTCTTGTTACACTTGAAGCATGTCACTTCACTCAAATCCTTCCCATTTCCATTGCGGTGTTTATGGCCATTGTGTTTATGTCCTCCATGACGATGACCATTGTGGTTGTGGCCATTGTGGTTGTGGGGTGGTGGTGATGAAGTGCGTTGGTTCTGATATGGGGCAGAGTTGTGCTTGTGTGAGGTGGACTTCCTCTTTCGGTTCTCTATACTCCTTTGCTTTTCTTCAACCACAACTGCCCTGTCCAGAAGTTCCTGATAGTTATCAAACTCCAGAGCCACAAGCTGAATGGATATTTCATCATTAAGTCCCCTTAAGAACTCCTCCTGTCTCTTGGCATCAGTGGATACATCATCAGGTGCATAATGTGCCAGCTTGTTGAAAAGGTCCCCATACTCGGAGACGGAGCGGTGCAGTTGTTTCAAGTCGTGGAACTCAGGTCCCTTAAGTGACATGACTCCCGCGGCTACGTGATGAGTACGAAAGCCCGCCTCGAACTGGTTCCAGGTGATAGCTTCAATATCAGGGTGGGTGACCTGGTAGTTATCCCACCATTCAGCGGCTGGTCCCTCAAGTTGGTGCGCGGCAAAGCGCACCCTGTCAGCTCCAACAACTTGGACGGTGTCTAACTTCTTGTTGGTGGTGCGGAGCTAGTCATCTGCCACAATTGGCTCAGAACTACTTGAGAAAATTGGAGGGTTCAACCTCAAGAACCGAGTCAAGCGATCCTGTTGGGGCGGTGGAGGTGGCGGAGGCGGCAGGTTGTTGTTGTTGTTGTTGTTGTTGTTGTTTTGCATGTTTTGAGTGAGGAGTTGGATCAGCTGATTCTTGGAGTTCAGAAGTTGTGCTATCTCCGGGGGCATGTTGTTATTGTTGTTTCCACGTCTCGCCATCTGGAGGGTTTGGGAGACAAGTTAAGAAATAGATAGAAAGCCTAAGGAATAAACTCCTACCCTTATGTAAACAAGAGAAGAAAAACACACGAGAAAAGCAAGGCACACAAGGCACATAGTTTCACACACTCAACCAAGTTTAACTAACCAATATAATTTTTGGTGCTCATTACAATCGCGAACAACATTGACTATAGAACTAAAGGTGGTCCAACTACTCTACTCATCATCCACTTCCTCATCCTCAATGATGAAGCCTTCCTTTTCCAGCAGTGACTTGTATAACTCCATGTCCCTCGTCGTGGCTTCAAGCTTCTCCTAAAGTTCCTTCACCTCATGTGGCTCCGGTGTAGCATCTTCGAGCCTCTCTTGAAGTTCCTTCACCTCCTGCAGCTCCTGGGTAGCAGATTCCAACCTTTTTTGGACTTCCTTCTTCTCCTTTTGTAGCTTCTTGATCAAACTTGACCCCATAGTCACGGGCGTGATCTTTTCCTCTAAGCTCCTCTTAGCTGCTCGCAGTTCCTTCAACATGGTGGCAAAGTTCTTGAACTCCATCTCGTTCTTCGCGAGCACGAGACTTTGTTCCCTAATCCTCTTGATTTTATCTTGCACCCTCTTCTCTTGATTAGCGAACCTCTTGTCTTGGGCGGTGAGCTCCCCTCCTAGGGACTTGATCTTCTCTTCCAGCTCTTCGATCTTCTCGTCCTTCTCCTTGACTAGGGCACAAAGCTCGTCATTCCTCACGATCTCAAGGCAGCTCCCCTTCTGAAGGTCATTGATGTGGGACTCCAAGGCTTGATATTGGATCCTTCGACGCTTGCATGTCTTCCTTTCCTCCGGGGTTAACTGGATTGGAACTCCCTTCTCATCACGTCTTCCAAAGAGTTTGATGTAGTGGCCTTCAACCTCTTCATGGTGGCGTCCGCAAAGGCGTCCAATGAGCTCCTGCAAGCTGATGCTAAGTCCTTTCTCCTTGGAGTCGCTGGTGACGTTGAGTACAATGGCCTCTGTCTTGGGTTCTGACTTGCTGCGACCCGGTTGGATGACTTCAATCGCCCAACATCCTTCCTTGTGCATCTTCCTCAACTCGCTTCCCTTGATTGACGGCATGGGTAACTGCAACGTCTTGATGATGTCCAGAAGGCATTCTCCAAAGCGCAGGCACTTGATGTCTTCGGCGGTGTCGCAGTAGAAGGCCGTCATCTTTAGGTTAGGAGAAATAAAACTAGGCACAAGGTGATAAGGAAGAGAAATACTAGAAGAGTACAAATAACTTAGAAGAATATAGAAAGCAAAAACACACATGGTAAAGGTGGTTTCCAATCCTAGGGGTCATGTCCTACAGGCAACTTTGTGCTCTGATACCATCTGTTGCGACCTCGGATCGTTTAGGATCCTAAGTCCCTGTGATAAACATGCTAGTTACTGGATCATTAGCTAGCACTTCACAGTTGATGAATATCATGTAAAACACAAGTCATTATTACACAAATAATCCAGAGTATAATTATTACAACTTGCATAGCTTATAGCTAGCTCAAATAAAACAACGGAAACTAAGAAGAACTTGAGTCCATCAATGCCTCAGGCTAGCTGCGTGAAGACCCGCGATCCCTACGCACCTTTCAATCTTCGGATTCTGCACATAAGACATGCAGCCAACAAGTTAGGTCAATACTTTGAATGTATTGGCAAATTACACCAAGGAAAGAGTAAGACTATCACTACATGAAAGGCTAAGAGTAGGCTCTGGGGTCATTTGCGTAAAGCCAATTTTATCAATGTAATAAGAAAAGAGGAAGAAGGTTTTCCCTACTTTGTAAACATTACTTAAGTAATATAGGGTCGAATGGAACACATGGATATTACTCACCAAGTGCCCAAATCAACCTAGCACTTGGATATTACACACCAAGTTCCCAAAATCCCGCCCAACGGCGATATTACTCACGCCTTGGGGTTTTAATAAATGTTAGGTTTGGAAAAGAGAGAGGAAGATCCTTCAGAGGCTCCATCCTTCAGATGCTCAAAGTTGTTCTGTTTCCGTGAACACGGCTGATCGATCAAATTGCAATACTCTCGAGAGATTGTGCACTTTCCCCACAATCCACGATCAAGTCCTTTTACAGACAAGACCATGGCGAAGCCTTCCCTTAGTAGCCCCTCTACCAGCTGGATCCAACCGTGCCAAGAACCTCCAAATGTTGGTACCCCGATGAGGTTTCCCACTAATTACTAAGCCAAGACAGAGCCCATATGTATTGTGGTTGCACGAGAAGCTTCTGAATTCTGAAACATGGCAGACTTCTTTGATTCCTGGGCGGCCGTCCTCCACCAAAATCCCACTCGTTGTCCCGACAACCATTCCGCCCAGAAGAAAACTTAGTTTTATTTTGAAGGGGGTTTTGGAGAAGAAAATTTCGCCCGAGGGAGCTTTTATACTTAGAAATTTTTTAGTCTTTCGAACCACACTTGCAAAAATAGTACTAAGAAAATCTACCAAAATCCTACGCATGCATACTACAGAATTTGAAGAGTAAAACATGCATAGTCAAAACTGGGACATAAACATGAACAAGTGGTGTAACTTGCCTTGATCCGAGAAGCAATCTACACAACAGTACTGCTCAGCGCACTCCGAGCAATCTAACGAAACAAACATGGATCCAATCACAATTTGCACAAAACAAAGTCACGAAGCCGAATATGCATGCATGCAATTTGATAATATGCAAGGATGGATTCGATTTCAGCCAAGGGTTTTACTCAGGGGGTGTTGTTGACTTGGAGATGTCATTTGAATCGATTCCCCACAGATTTTAAGTATTTTGGGTTAAACCCTAAATAACCAAGCTCAAAACTAGATCTACAACTCCAATCTACCTCGAGACAGATCTGAACACCCTAAGCATGATATGACAATTTTCTATAGAAGGTTTCGTCGATACAAAGCCAACGCAACAAGAATCAACTAAAACGGAGCTACGTATAATTTTCTAGAATTAAAATACTCTAATCTAAACTTAAATCCTACTGCAAGATTGCTGTGGTAAAACAGCAATATTATTGTAGATCTGTGTGCTACTCAAAAATATGAATCCAACTATATATTATACGCAAATTTTGGACTAAAACTCGAATTACTATGGATTTTACAAGTTTAAAGTATTTTCTGCCTATTTAAAAGAAAACAGGACGGTGGCCAGCTGTGCAGCGCCAAGTGGCGGCGCGGGATTGGTCCAGGGCGGGTATGCGGAGCTGACGCGGTGCTGACGCGTGCGCGGACGCGTGGCAGCACGAGATTGGGCTGTACCGGTTCGCAGGGTCAACGCGATCTGTACCGCCGGATCAAGATCCGACGGCCGGGGATGGAGGGCTTACCGGCGGTGACGTTGACGACGACGGAGATGGCAGCGGCGCGTCGGTGGCGATGGCTGGCGGCGTTCCGGCTGGCCCCCGGCTGCGTGAACTGGACGACGACGTTCCCCGCTTTCTCATGGTCGCCCTGGTATGGTCGACGTCAGGCCTCCCCTTCTCTGCCCGCGGTGGTGCTCCGCCGTTCTCTCTCATCTCCGGCGAGACTCCGGCGACCAATTGCTGGCGGTTCACTGCGCTAAAGAGAGGGAAAAACGAGGGGGAGACAGAGGAGTTAGCGGCGGTTCCGATTTTGGAAGAAAAAGAGGGAGAAGGGCTCTGTATCGATGACGGCGACAACCTCCCGAGGCGGAGCTCCAGCGGCGCGTCGGCGGCGACGAAGATGGGGCTAGGGTTTGTGGTTTTTTTTGGAAAAGAGCCAGGGCTCGATGGGGAGGATTATAAGGGGGGGTTTTCGTGCGGAAGGGGTCGGATTCGTCTCCGAATCCAACGGAGTCCGGTGAGATTGCGTCGGCGGTAGGGCCCTCTCGTCAGTGAGAGGCGGGGGGGCTGGTGGCTGGTGCGGCCTGCTGGGCTGGCCTGCATGTCGGCTGCACTGTGCGCCGCTCGATCGCGGTGCGCGTGGTAGATAGATGTGGGCTGGCTTCGGCTGGCCCACTTAGGTTAGATTATTATTATTATTTTTTGTACTTTTTATTTTCTGTTTCACTATTTGTCTAATAACTTTTGCAACCGGACTCCAAAATAGGTGAAACCGGTCTCTAAAATTTTGTAAAATGAAGAGGATTAGAATGGGATTATAAAAATACACTTTTGCAAAGGTTTAGGTGGATTGATATTGTTTAACCCTTTTTGTCTTTTATATGACTATGGGGTTTTTGAAAATACCCGATGCAGTTTTTGATATGTGGTGCCATGATGCAACGATATGATGCATGCTTCTAGTAACATCTGTAATTGTAAAATTTGGGATGTTACAACAAAGGATTAAACATATTGAATGGAAAGAAGTAAAAGTTTGCAGAAAGTAAACACAAAGCAGTAAACAGTTGTAGACTATATGTAAAGTAAAAGGACCGGGATCCATAGTTCACTAGAGATGGCTCTCCTTAGATAGATAACATGCTGGGTGAACAAATTAGAACGGGGCAATTGACAAACACCGAGAAAGCAATACATGCATATACTAATCATCTTGACTCCTTTGAGACTTGATTGGGCATTACAACATAATACATAGACCGCCATCCAACTGCATCTATGACTAATAATCCACCTTCAGGTTATGATCCGAACCCCCTCCAGTATTAAGTTGCAAGCAACAGATTATTGCTTTACGAACTGCGTGTAAAGTAAACAATACAATTGTTCTATGAACAAAGGATTGTTGTTTTCTCCCTAGTAGCAACAACACATCTAGTAACTTAGAGATTTCTGTCACTTCCCCAGATTACCAGAGGCATGAACCCACTATCGAGCATAAATACTAACTCTTGGAGTTGCTAGCATCTACTTGGCCAAGATAGCTACTAACAACGGAAAGCATGCAAGATCTGAAATAACAAAGACATGATAGAATCAATAATCAATCTGAAATAGCATCTCAATATCCATCGGATCCCCGCAAACACAACATGTATGAATTACAAATAGATGATCTTGATCATGAACGGAGCTCACAAGATCTAAACATGAAAGCACAAAGGAGGAGAAACCAGCCATCTAGCTACTACATGGATCCGTAGTCCAAGGATGAACTACTCATGCATCACACCAGAGGCTTGCATGGTGATGAAGAAGGCCTCTAGGGTGAATTCCCCTCTCCGGCAGGGTGCCGGGAAGAGCTTCAGATCCCCCCAATCTAGGGACAGAGACGTCGGTGGCTACAGACTCTTTCATGGACTTTTGATCGGGTCCCTAGGGTTTTCGTCCTGAGGGCAACTTATAGGCGGAAGGAGAGGCCGAGGGGGTGCTGGGGTCGGCCAGACCACCCCCTGGCGCGGGCCAAGCCTGGCCGCGTGGCCAGGTGGTGTGGCCAGCCCCTGGCCCTTCTCCGTCTCGTATTCTGGCACTTGATCCCCTCCGGAAAAATAGGCACTTTGGCTTTTGTCCCGTCCAATTCCGAGAATATTCATTTTCTGACTTTCCTGGAACCAAAAACAGCAGAAAACAGGTTAGTCCAAGAAATCATAATAAAAGTACTCCAAAGTTGGAACAAAACACAAGAAAGTGGATAAAACTAAGCATGTAACATCAAAAATTATAGATACATTTACAATGTATCAACATCCCCAAGCTTAACTCCTGCTCGTCCTCGAGTAGGTAAGTGATAAAAAGAAAGAATTTTTGAGGTGACATGCACCATCAAAGACTTGATCAAAATATTTGCAAAGCATTCAAAGCTGGGATCATAGTACTTCAGTCATAACATGAAAGACAAAGTTCTAGCAATAAGACAAAGAAACTATGTTGCAACATGAAAATGCACAAACAAAAGATTCATGAATAACAATGCTTTGCAAGACGTTTGTTTGTTTCACATAAAGAAAACATAGCATAAAAGGATTCAGCTTGTCCCTCAATAGAGTAGCAAATATAAATGCATAGGACACCTTCAAAGTTCATAAGAGTGACTAGATACAATAGTTTAAAACAAGCAATAACAAGTTATGCATCAATCAACTAGTCTTGGGACAATGCACATAGAACTAAGAATGGCCACTATGCTCTCAAAGTAGGTGCATAAAGTTAGAAGGTGGAGACTCAATATAATGGTGGAAGAAAGGCCTTTTGTAAAAAGGAAGTAGGGATTCAAGTCTCATAAAGAGCTTCCAAAAATTATGGTACTTGTAGTTTTCAGATCTCATTGCCCCTATCATAAGCATCTTGAAGGTGATTAAGGCTAAAGTGACACAACTAAGAGGATATGCTTGACAATTTATAAACCGAAATCTCATGCCCCTTATTTACGAAGACCGATCCTCATGCTACTCAACTTCAGTCACGAGTAAGCTCTTGCCATTGTAAGTATATGTGTATCATTAAGAACCGCCAACGGAGTACCCCTTGCACATGATACGGGAGCTTTCCCATAATCAAAATGACAAGGCAAGCAGACAATGAGCATCTCAGCGATCTTTTTATTTGCTATTTGCATAGGTTTTTATTGAGGATGCTTCATAGAGTGCTCATTATGGTGATGCTGCAAGTTTCCACCATGATTAGGCATGGCTTAGGCTAGCGGCCCAGGCGTTTCTCTAACACACATACAAACTCCATGATCTTACAAGTTCCACTTTTATTTCACACCACCGGGATCCGTAAGCAAAAGAACATAATATCAACGGGGTACAAAGTACAAGTGCAATGTTGAAAGCGTTCCCCATGAAACATGGTTCTACTAATTTCAACTTATAAACCGCAAGCATATACGCAACAAAGAAGGACCCAATGGTTCAAGTTTATTAGAGGCAATAAATTAAAGTGTGCCATCAAGTTCGTGAGAGATTTAATCACTAGTTTTCTCATAACAAGTGAAAGGTAAACAAAAGCATGAATATACTTGGAATAGCATAAGCTAGTAGGTAGGTATGGTGGACTCTTTGGAATAACTTTGTTTAGGGAGTTGGATGCATGAGTGGAACTCATACTTTGTTGTGAAGGCTAGCAAAAGACTGGGAGCGACAAACTAAGAGAGCAATAATGGCCATAATCATGCAGAGCGACAAAACATCATTGATCAAAGCATAAAGTGATACTACAAGTTGAAAACTAAAGGATCATAAAGGCTATGGTGACTTTGGATAGTCATAACTTGGTGTGAGCATGTTCCAAGTCAACCCAAATAAAGCATCAAAGGAGAATACCACTATACTATGCTTTAATATGCTAAAACAACGCATGATTCATCCAAGGCACATTAAGCAATCTCAATTGTTTATAACAAGTCATGCTACAGCAAAGAATACTAAGCATAAAGCCAAAAAAATATCAAGCATGGCATGACAAAGCATAGGCCACAGTCAAAAACAAGCTCTTTTTACCATATAAGCATGAACTTTCCTACTCTTTTCCAAAACCAAACCAAACTATTTGCAAACCAATGTGTGAAATAGGGGGTCCAACCAAATTATTCAGAAAACTAAGAAGACCAAGCAAACTAAAAACCAAAACAAAAATGAAAAAGAAGACGCTCCAAGAAAAACACAACTGTGCATGAAAGAATAAAAATGAAGTGTTTGGAAAAACCTGAAATTTTTATTGATGAAGAAGGGGGATGCCTTGGGCATCCCCAACTTTGACGCTTGTACTTCTTGGATGTTTCTTCGGCTGACACGCGTGGCATCCCCAAGCTTGAGCTTTAGTCCATCCTTCATCTCATACTCATTCCTTCCATACACCTGGAATTTTTCCTTCATACAAAACTTCACACAATCTCATTAGCAACATTAGTGCACTTTAAGATAAATAGGTCTCAAGGTTCAGTTCTAACACCAAATAAACTTCCATTAGAACACTAGCTACTGTAGAACTTCCCTCAAAAAGCTCAATTCCCCAAAGGAACTCAAGAAGGAACTAACAAGAAGCAAATGCAGAAAATGGCAGAAATCTGTCAAAACAGACCAGCAGGTAAAGACGAATTTTTTCGAAGACCTTATGTTTCTCAAATCAAAAAGTGTTGAACTAACGAAAGTTAGATAATAACCTGGGTCAGAATCACAAATAATTACAGCTCAATACGACGTACAGAGCTCTCTCAGAAATGTTTACGGTAAAGCACATAAATCTGTTTCGGGACAGCAACTTTCCCAATCATTACTTCACTCTCATTAGAGGTTACTCTTGGCACAAAAAGCAAATAAAAATGATAAGGAGAGGTTATTACCGAGGTAATAGCTTCCAAGACTCTTATAAAACTCTTGGGTTATCTGCCAACAAGTACATTTCTTTAACGCTTTTAAGTTAGGCAAAAGAACCAAAGAAAGAATCAAGTGTTCTCAAATGAAGAAGCATTAAGATCAGTACCAGAAATATTTTCAACAAGGCAAGGTATATCATCCAAATAGGTTCTAGACGATCCTCTCTCAATGCTCTTAGGTTCACTATTCTCATCAAAAGGGTTTGCAGGAACAATCTAATCAAGATTCTTTTATATGGCATCATGTATTGCTACTAGTTTAAAGGGTATTGGTATCTTAGGTTCCTCCCCATTAGGTTCGGTTTTGTTCATCTTTTCTCGCGTACCAACAACATCTACACATGAGCCTAGCATATTGAAACGTTCAAAAACTTTTCTAGCTTCCTTGGCAATATCATAGAACTCCTTAAACAAAGTTTCTAGAATAAAATACCTCTTTTCAGGATCCTCAATTTCTTTTAGCTTAAGAAACATTACTTGCATTAAGGGGTTGAGGTTAACAAACCTAGCTTCTAACATGTGAATTAAAGAAGCTGCAGCAATCTCATAATTTGGAGCAAGTTCTACAAGGGATCTATCCTCAGTATCTTCATGTCTGCTAACATGATTAAAGAATTCTTCAATGTTATCTTTCCCAATTATAGAACCACTACCAATTGGAAGGTCTTTCAGGGTGAAATTTGGGATCAACATGGTGAGCTAAGGGAGAAGTGACAACTAAGGGAGACTTAATTTTTTTTGTGTTTTTCATAAAGAAAGCAAACAAGTAAAACTAATTTTTTTGTGTTTTTGAAGAACAAAACAAGCAAACAAAGCAAAAAGAAACTAAGCAAAACAAAAACAACAAAGTAAAGAGATTGGTTATGAGGGACTCCCCTTGTGAAGATGTCCTTGACTCCCCGGCAACGGCGCCAGAAAAATGCTTGTGGCTCAATGCAAGGCGCCCAGAAAAATGCTTGAAGGCGGTGTTGATGTAGAGCTTGTTGGGAACCCCAAGAGGAAGGTATGATGAGCACAATAGCAATTTTCCCTCAGTTATGAAACCAAGATTTAATCGAACTAGTAGGAGCAAGGAAACACCTCAAAGGTGTTACTAGCTGAGCTTTGGCAGGGCGCACTACCAGTGCTAGTAGCAACGTGGAGACCTGCACAACACAACCACAGAACTTTGTCCCCAACTTGCGATGAGGTTGTCAATCTCACCGTGTTTTGCGGAAAACAAAGGATTAAACGTATCGAATGGAAAGAAGTAAAAGTTTGCAGAAAGTAAACACAAAACAGTAAACAGTTGTAGATTGTATGTAAAGTAAAAGGACCGGGATCCATAGTTCACTAGAGCTGGCTCTCCTTAGATAGATAACATGCCGGGTGAACAAATTACAGCGGGGCAATTGACAAACACCGAGAAAGCAATACATGCATATACTAATCATCTCGACTCCTTTGAGACTTGATTGGGCATTACAACATAATACATAGACCGCCATCCAACTGCATCTATGACTAATAATCCACCTTCAGGTTATCATCCGAACCCCCTCCAGTATTAAGTTGCAAGCAATAGATTATTGCTTTACGAGCTGCGTGTAAAGTAAACAATACAATTGTTCTATGAACAAAGGATCGTTGTTTTCTCCCTAGTAGCAACAACACATCTAGTACCTTAGAGATTTCTGTCACTTCCCCAGATTACCAGAGTCATGAACCCACTATCGAGCATAAATACTAACTCTTGGAGTTGCTAGCATCTACTTGGCCAAGATAGCTACTAACAACGGAAAGCATGCAAGATCTCAAATAACAAAGACATGATAGAATCAATAATCAATCTGAAATAGCATCTCAATATCCATCGGATCCCCGCAAACACAACATGTATGAATTACAAATAGATGATCTTGATCATGAACGGAGCTCACAAGATCTAAACATGAAAGCACAAAGGAGGAGAAACCAGCCATCTAGCTACTACATGGATCCGTAGTCCAAGGATGAACTACTCACGCATCACACTGGAGGCTTGCATGGTGATGAAGAAGGCCTCCAGGGTGAATTCCCCTCTCCGGGAGGGTGCCGGGAAGAGCTTCAGACCCCCCCCCCCACGATCTAGGGATAGAGACGACGACGGCTACAGACTCTTTAGTGGATTTTTGATCGGGTCCCTAGGGTTTTCGCCCCGAGGACAACTTATAGGCGGAAGGAGAGGCCGAGGGGGTGCTGGGGTTGGCCAGACCACCCCCTGGCGTGGGCCAAGCCTGGCCGCGTGGCCAGGTGGTGTGGCCGGCCCCTGGCCCCTCTCCGTCTCGTATTCTGGCACTTGATCCCTTCCGGAAAAATAGGCACTTTGGTTTTGTCCCGTCCAATTCCGAGAATATTTATTTTCTGACTTTCCTGGAACCAAAAACAACAGAAAACCTGCAGCTGGCACTGTGGCTCTTGTTAATAGGTTAGTCCAAGAAATCATAATAAAAGTACTCCAAAGTTGGAACAAAATACAAGAAAGTCGATAAAACTAAGCATGGAACATCAAAATTATAGATACATTTACAATGTATCAGCTGCCACATGGCAGTTTGCATGACGTCAGCAGTCAACACGGCTGGTGAACAGATCTACGACGGAACAAGTTTTTGTGGCAGAAGGGTGCGATTCTCCACGGTTGAAAAAAAATAGTGGTTAATTCATTTGTGACAGGGCTTTTACCAGGAAGGCCATCCATCACGGAAGACTTTTTGGCCACGAAAAATAGGCCTTCAACCACGAAAATCCTCCGTTGTAGAAGCCAATTTTTCTTGTAGTGCTTGTCCGCCACCACCCACCTTGCTTTATATAGGCGAGTAGGTGAGGGCACACAACACTTCTGTCCCTCGGTCCTAAACCCTAGCCCTAGTCAAAGTGGGTCCAACCCATTGACATGTGTCCATGTCCGTACAAGTCCAACTTGTCGGCTTGTGATAGTGGGATCAACATCTTCCTACTCCCATTGTCTTAAGTGTGTGACCCCGTAGGCTTACGATAAGCCGGATACAACTCAGTAATCATTTAGTCAGAGCAGTATCTTAATGACTTTCCGACTAGAGCTGATAAGCGGTAGTAGCCTCTAGCAAGACTTGTCAACTCCCAATTTCCGCAAGTGCCCTCAATGTGATGATATGTCTGATTCCATTTGCCTCACAATATTGGTGATAAACCGTAGGGAGATTCCATCATCCCAGTGCCGTTTTAACTATCTTCTCGTTGTGGTGTTAATTGATTCCCTCTGGGTTCACTAAGCCGGACTACCTCGATCAACACTTGATCGCGTAGCACATGGCCATTCTTCCTAATCATATCACACGAGAGGGCCCAGAGAATGTCTCTCCGAGATGGGGGGAGAATCCTTCTTGGCTGATCCATGTCACGCAACTTGCTTGGAAGTTGGCCCAAGACCATACTTACGACTCCCAGTTACGGTGAGCGTTAGATGGAGACGAAGCCGACTTTTCCACAACTCGGATCGCGCGATCCCCTCGGGTCTAAGGATTCCATTGTGTATGACGATGTTTTCACGCCCTACTTCTCTTTGGATCAGTCCGGCTATCGTACCTCTTCCGACTAGCCAATGCAAGGTGGATAGTATCTCCATGTTAATGACACGTGAAACATGTCATCTTCTAACTTACAAATTAGTCTCGGCAGTGGGTTTCCCTCCCAACCTCAAATGACTAAGGATAAACTGGCTAGAGCTGGATTCAAGAATGTGGTTCCACACCTGCAACAATTGCAGTGACACATACAACTATCTCTAACCCAGATACTGGGTTAAAAATACAAGACGGAATGTGATCCTCTAGGGCATCATTCCTAACAATGCTAATTGGGACTATAGATGTTTTGTTGTAGTTTACCTTTAGGCCAGTGGATAAATAGAACGATTGCAACATTTCCTTAAGGTTTAGAAGTTGAGATTAATCACCTATCATAATGATGAGGGTATCATCAACATATTGGATTATGGGAAATCTAGTCCATTTGAGGAATCTAGAGTTAGGTTTATAACCCATTTATGTCATACCATCAGTTTTTACATAGTGCAACATTTTTGAAGCAATGCCGAGATAAAGGATTTCCCTATCTTGCACCTCTTTGGTAGTGAATGATTTTTCTACTCAATCCATTAGTAGTACAAGGGAGAATGGACTCAATCCATTTGATAAATTTCTCCTCAAAATTTATTTAAGCATTTTCTAAATTACACTATAGTCCACCTTATGAAATGCCTTCTCAAATTCAATCTTGACAATAACGACATCTCTTTTTGATTAGTGGCATAGGTGCAAATACTGAAAGGACATGCTAGATAATCATGGATAGTATTATTTTTTATGAAGACATAGTAGTTTTTATGCAAAGTGGGTATAATAATTTTGTGAAGCATGTTTTCAACCAATTTTGTCAAGAACTTTTGTGCAGCCTAACTAGAGATTTTGGAATTATAGTAATGTAGGCATAATTAATCACTACAACACGAAGAGTGGGCGCTGACTCTTATAGACACCAAGGCACACGTCTAATCGCCGTGCTCCCCTGGCGCGGCAAAATAGACGCTAGAGATAACTGCGTCGGGGAAAGTGAATATGCTACGTTTTTTTGATCGGAACATTGTCATTCGCCGAGATAGAGCTACCGTGGCACCACAAAGGATGCGACTCGGTACATTACAGAAGACGACATAATTTTAGTGTCGTGTCACCTATTGTGTGTACCATGATTTGTACATCATTAGCAATACAAAGAATTAATTACAGTAATAGTAATCAAATTAGGGTGCTAATTCCATTCAAATCGAAAATTCTAGTTTATTGAGATAGAATCAGAGTAATTCAAATCGAAAATTCTAGTTTATTGAGATAGAATCAGAGTCAATAATAGTGCATGAATGTTTCGGCTGAATCTGCTATCCACATCTCTTCGATTCTTTCTGTGTATGAGATGGACGATGAGGAGGACGCGTGGAGACATCACGACGTCTCCCGGGGAGGTGGTCCCCATGGCCCGAGATACCCTGCCATAGAGAGGTTTTCCGCCCTTTCCTGCCCCGCGTCCTTGGATGGTGGGCCACGCATGCGGCTAGGGCCCGATGTCCGCGGGCGTGGGCGGGAGTGTGCTCCATGAAAGGCGTTAGGAAGAGACAGGCGCTACGCACCCACCGGGTCATGGGGCCCGTATGGTGCCAACGTGGCAGTGGGAACGATCGCCCATCGTGTGTTCTCGTAAGCAGGAACTGATCTAGCAGTGGACACCCACGCCCTTCGCGGGTTCTCGCAACCGGAAGGAGACGTGGTAGCGGAAACCCCCGCCGTACACGGGTCCTCCCATTCGGCAATCGTGAAGTGGGCCCTGTTCGGGCGATAAAACGTCTCTCACATGCTATATCGATACGCGCTTTTTTGCCGACATGCCATGTGCGTTTAGCCTATAAAATACCCCTCTATCTCCGTTGTTTCTCGCAACGTTTTAGCTTCTCTCTTACTTTGGTTCGTCTTGCCTTCTCTGCCCATCATCCTACAAGAGACACCGCTGGTCCCTTGAACGATGGACTTGCCGTATTCGACATGTTCGGGGTGGCCGCGTGGTGCTCTTTAGAACTACGGGCGGCGGAAGAAAAAGTTAGTGCTTTTGTACGAGCAACATACTGATAGCCACCGTACTATATCTTCAGCTGCGTGTGAACCTACGATGTCTCTGGCATTATGCTATAGGCGCTGCTATGGGTTCACGGCGCCACCATGTCTAGCTACCAGATGTACACGAGAATAGTGGCGGAGGCAGGAAAAAAGAATGACGGGGCCATTGAAAGAAAATTGGCCATGTCATTTGTTGGGGAGGGCCAAAGTATAAATTTAAACTGTTTTGGAGTGTTTTTGGCAAGAAAATGAGGGGTATTTAAAAAATTCTGAACCTTAGGGTGGGCCAGGGCCCCTGCTGGTCCCCCTGTCTCCGCCACTACACGGGAACATCATTGACGAGGAGAAGGCTTCACGCCAGCCTTATGTCTTCGCGCCGCGACGCATGCGGGAACCACGGTGGCGGGAAAAGAGGTCGCGTCTAAGGTAGGGAGAACAGCATCGAAACGGGGGAGAAGCGTTCGCCTCGGAGGCATCACATCCCGCTGCGATATACGCGGGAAACACGTCGGCAGGGAGAACCGGAGCCGCGTAAACGAGGAGACATGCGTATAGTCCCGCTTTAGTCATAGGTTGAGTCTAGCTTAGGGTTGCTTTAGTGGTAGGTTACTCGCGTCGGTTCTGTCGATTTTCTTATTTTTTTCTTTCTCGTGTAATCTTCTCTTTCGCTAGCTCGGTATGAGCAATGTAATAGAAAAATAAATATTAAAGTTGACGATTTTTGTGTGTCTTTTTCTTCGTATTAATTAATGCTCGCTTGTAGTGAAAATAATTAGAATAAAGTAATGCTTCACACGTGTCTTTTTGTTTGGATCAATTCTTTTATGTTATTTATTGTTGTGTGTGCCTTTATCTAACTATTATATGTTACGATGCCTACCTTATTTTGTTAAAAAAGAAAATAAAGGAAGGCGAACATGAACTCAACTATGCAAAACCAATTGCATGGCGATACAATAAGTCTGTTTAAAAAATAGCGAAACCGAACTGTCATCGTTATCTGTTATCCGGACGATGCAAAATGATGTTCATCGCTATTAACAAAATATCTGAAAAGATAACAACCAAAAAAATTGCCGTGTGCGTCACATGCTATTCCAGCCGTCCACTCGTGAGCCACATGAAACCTTGCGGTTAATATTTTGTTGGTTATGTTGATAGCTAACTGATTTACACCATGACCGATCCGGCTTCGATGGCTCAGGCTCTGACGACGACGACGACCGATCCGTCGATGATGGCCTCTTCCGTATATTGTGTTGACTTTTCCCATTTAATCGCAGAACGTTCTATCTAACAGCTGCGCCCCAGGGGCACAAAGAGAAAGTTTAGTACTTTATTTAATACATCACATTACATAGAATTGGAGCCCATCTCTATGTATTAGATTGGAGATAGTATATGCTAATAGAAGGTCTTGAGCCCCTCTCTATTCAGTAGTCCTATCTCTAAAAACTAAAACTTCTCCTAATTATGAAAAATATCTTATCTACTACTGTAGTTCTTGAGTGCCTCTCTATTCCACACGACATCAACATCATGTCGCGGCAACTAAAACTACAGCCATCCTATGAGTGGCAACATCAACACAACGGATCTGCTGGCATCGTCAGGACGCCTTCCATCAGATGCCACCCATGGATAACTTCTCTTGAAACTGCAAGACAAATAATGGAGATGATTAAGAGAAGGAAGAATGAAGAGGCGAATCTAATAACAATACAAGAAGACATGTGTAGAGAAGGATGAACAAACCTACGAATCAGACCTACAAATACAGGAGTACGACAGGGGCTCATGGGACACGTAGGATCCGGCGCGGCTAGGGCGGTGCGCAAGATCCATCGCAGCTAGGGACACACAAGATTTGGTGTGTGGAATTCGTGTACTAGCTACCGGGTGAGATCTAGGGTTTCTCTGTGTTGGCTTAAGTGGAGAGTTGGAGGGCGGAGAGTGAGGATCGGTATTGGAGAGTTGTAGTGGGGCGTGGGGCTAGGGTTCGCTATGTTATATAGAGAGTATGGAGTGTCAACTCTGTAATTTGAGCAAGTGCGGTCCAAGCATCCAGCTTTTTCGCCCGCATTTTCTCAAAGGACCCATAAAGAAGTTGATTATAACTTTCAGTCTTTGTGTAACCGCACACGAGAATGATGGGACGAGGCGCATGTTCATTCTTTAATTGCGGTAGAGGAAAAGGAAAACATTCACAATGGTTAAGATTTACTAGGAGGCTTAGAAACATGATTATGAGACATTAACTACCACCGGACTTAAACATCATGACCCGGGTATATGATAAAAAGGAACTTGGTAAAATGTAAACAACCCAATCCAACATCTTGGCAGCGGTGGGTCTCACCACTCAATGTGATCTATTTACCCAGTCAGCATGACGCTTACCATCCACGACATACTGTTATCGGCCTCCATCGATCTAATGCGGCATTAGTTGGCACCGAGCTTATCGGTCAGGTACCATGACACCAAAATCCACCGGTAACGAGTCTACCATGGCATATACATTGCCGCTGTGACAAAATGGAACCAACTTCTACATGTACTTTTCGCTTATGCCACCCCCAAAAAGTGCCACACAGGGGGGTATTGTGTAGTGAATACTTTTCAAATCTAGCTCAGTATTGTAGATGTCGTGGGAATGGCCACGAAAGTCACTACCAGGGGTAGCGATTGAGTCGATTGGGGCAAGAGTGAGTTAGCCATCTACGGATCGAAATTGAGAGCACACAAGGATTATCCAGGTTCAGCCTCCCGTAGGGTTAAGAGCCTACTTCCTGCTAGGATGTATTGATCTGTATGAGATTACAACACTATTAGGAAATAGGCTATAGGCGCATGACAGTTAGTAGCGCGCCCATTTTCCCCATACTATAGATATTATTTGTAGCGTTCGAAAAAGTCTCATGCTACATATAAGTATTATCTATAGCTTGGGCATTTGAGAAGAACTCTACAGGTGTGTGGGTCCCACAAGCACGTACATACCAAAAACATCTACAGCGTGGCTTAATAAGTGCACGCTACGGGTATGAAACTATCTGTAGCATGGACCTTTTGTCGAACGCTTCTGATATATCTGGACCCACATACGCGTATAACATACACGATCTGTAGCGTGCGATTATTTCGAACGCTACAGATAGTATGTTACTTGTAGCATGGGACTGGCAGCATAGGCTACTAACCTCGACAAACCTACCACTTTAATTTCAGCCACCTCCACACTCCCCCTCTTCATTTCACTTTGCTTGTTTTTCTCCCCTCCTCCCCTCACCCCCCACTTCCCTCTCCCCCTCTTCATTAATTGTACATAGTGAGATCAATTGAACAACATCTAGCTTAGCTAAATTACTCTCCCACAAGCTACAACAACTAGATCTACTTGTTAAGTACCACAAGCTCCTAGATCTAGACTTAGGTACTTATCACTCTCCTCCATACTCTCTTCTCTTTTCATTAATGATGCATTAATTGTAGGTCTTGCAATTTGTTGGTGCCCACACCACACTCTCCATCAGTGCGCTTGTATGTGTGGGTCGGTGAATAGTTGGCATGGCAGAGAGTCATATGTTTGCATCCGGGAACCGATGAGATGCATGAAATTGTACTATGTGTTTTGATCCGGTAACTCAATTTGAAAATGTGCAGGTTTAGTTGCATGTGTTTTGCCGAAACATCGATTCACTTCTGTTTCGGCAAATTCCGGGCACTCCATATGGGGCATGTTTGTCTGCGGTACCAAAGTTCGTAGGCCAGCGCACCGCAGTACCTAAGTTGCCTGAAATTGCCGTGTTTCGGAATGTTGGGCCGCCAACTACTGAGAGGGGCCATTTTGAGGCAAACTCATCTCACCCCTGCCAAATTCAAACATTCCGTTAAACTGCCCCGTGAAGTAGACGGTCAGGACCCTCATGTCAGCCATCTGTCTGTGATGCGAGCGCCAATGCGGCAACCTCTTAGGCAAATCGAGTAACTAAGTGGATTGGATGCGTTGACCAATTTCACAAATCCATTCCCACCTTTCCCCTAGCACCGGTGGCGTCGGAATCCACCCTCCAGGTAGGACGATCCCTTCAGACATTTGACTTCCGGCGCCAAGTTGCTGCGCCCAGTCGCTGATCCCGAGCTCCAATGGCGCATGTCGTAGCCGCCGTTGCGAGACTCTAGCCCGCCTCCGCCACCGATGAGCCGAGCAGCTCGGAGGATGGCAGATCCTACTACCAAGGAAGAAGAAGTTCTGGCTACAAGCGGGTGAGCTACCCTTCTCTTTGCTATTTGCACTAATTATAACTGCTAGCTGGCTACTAAACCTAAAATTGGTTGTTAGCCCAACGCTGACAAACATATTTTGTCCACAGTTTTTTGTCAAGTGGGATCTCCGCGGACCACCCTTACCTGGTTACAGTAGTCCTCTTTAGGTACGACTCTAAGGGAAAGTGGTATAGACACCATTGTATCACGATGGAAGAAGCGCCTGCGCAGATCTGCACTACATCTGGTATGGTTACTGCTCTGCGTAGTCATGATGAATTATGGCCAAAGCAGACTGCAAAGTTCAGCTTCATGGATGAACGTGGCATCATGGTTCCTCTAACGTGTGATAGTCAGCTAATTGGGTTGATAAAAAGGTATGCTTCGGATTGCATGTTTGAGATGAATTGTGATGTACTGGATGTGGAAGCTGCTGCAACTGGTAGTCGCCCTTCTATTCTTGGACAGGGTGGTCGCTCGAACCCAATTAGCTTCTAGTAAGCAAAAGTCTCTTGGGGTTCGCATGTTTGTGTTGAATTATAATTTTTGTTTTATTTACTCTGTAGATATTGGGCAATTATGCAACAGTCCTGTTTCTTTGACAGGTAGCACCGCAATGTTAGAAACATGACTGCCGGGTCAGTCATTTTGCTGCCCGAAGAAATTAAAAACGAGTGGAAAGATGATGATGGACATGATTCTGGTGCCCATTGTCCCGGCGATGCAGAGCACGTGAAGCTAAGAAAATTGGCACCGAGTAAGAGGAAGAAGGAAGGAAATGAAGAAGTCAGTGGACGTGAAGGCTTGGCACCCAGGCTGTGGAAGAAGGCTGCTAGAAATGAAGATGCATAGTAATGTGTTGAACTTGAACCTATATATGTAATTCGGTTAAATTCTGGAGCTCTGTGTGTGGAACTTTGCTGGGCGAAACAATCTATCCACGTCCTCTAAGTAAAATGTACCGCGACTTAGGGTATGGAAATGCCCGAGTTAGTTGTTTGAATCCGAAATTGTGATTGTGCCACTGCTATCTGAAAACACGCAACACCGGTTCCACGATTGCTGAGGGGCAGGAGGTCTCCAAATACGATGGAATGTAAGTGGCACAAAAATAAATTATTTAAGCTGCCACACTCCACAAAGCAGCAACTTATTTCAGATGCTGCACAACGACGTGGCAACATAAACAGCAATGGCAACCGATAATGCACAGACGCTTGAGCCCGTCTATCTCACCGCCTCCCTGCTCCTGCATCCCCTGCGTCTAGCGAAGCTCCTGGATCTCCATTAACCGGGTGTACGTGCTTCCACTTTATAAATTGTGGTTGTGCCATTTGCATGCGGCACAATCCACGTAGATTACGTTTAAACAAACCACCAATGTCAGAATACCACCATGATCAGACAAAAGGGAATGATGCAGGGTTAAGATAGAGTAACGAGAGAGCAATTTTTTCCTCCTAGGACTCCGGGACCACTAGTTCAGACCGCTAGGTCAACAAGTACTACTATTACAACTTAAAAAGGCACGGAGCTCAAGCTAAATAGAACTAGTTATCACACATCTCCTGGATCTTCCTAATCTTAGCCCGATGCACATCTTCCTACGAGAGAAAGGATCGATTCGTCTGCTCCTTCCTTTAAGCATCTTCCTTGCACAGCTTCAATTGTTTCTCTGTATTTTTCCTCATGCACTTGTCAATACTCGTAGTTGTGAACTGCAAGACTTTGGCCTGGTGAAGTTCATTCCTTGCTTGAGTCACTTCTTGCTCTACTTTAGCCTTCAGGGCCAACGCCACGTCCCTCTCCTTCTCGACTTTGCTAACCTTGTCTTGCACCCTCCTGAGATCTCGATTAAGCTTGGTCGTGTCAACTGGGTCCCATAGCTTCATCTCAACACTGTCAAGAAGTGAGGTGACTACGGATTCTTTCAACTCAACAGTCATATCCCATAGTTTGTCCTGCGTTTTCTGCATCCTTGGGCCACTCTGGATCTACCCATTTGACAACACCGCAACTTCGGCCTTGCATCATTGCACGATGTCCTTGACACCATAGAAACCTCCTGCTTGCGTTTCGTCCTTTGAACGCTACAAATTTTGCGGGCACATGTCCATGTTTACATAACAGAGGACTGTCTTCATCCACTAAACCGTGATAGTCGGAGTCATACATCGTCTGGTTGGCCTAACACATCATACGTGCATTAGTAAACAGAGTAGATCTAGATCAAAAAATGGATAACTTGCCACAGATGATAGAGACAAAGATGAGACGACTCACATCAAAATCACCGTCCATGTCATCACGACGCGTTTCCTCACTGTCTCCCCTTGAACCCATGGCGAGAGGGGAGGGGGGTGGCTGCCAGAGAGGGGATTGGGATGGAGGCGCCGTCGGCTTGCGGCTACGGCAGGATGGGAGTGAAGTGGGGAAAGTGGCTTCGAGGGGAAGGAAGAGAAGTATGGGGAGGAAGAGAAGTAATGGGGAAGTGACACTGGAATATGGTCCACTCAACTCGTGAGTCGTGAACATTCGCAACAAGGGAGCGCCCGGTGTTGCCAGTTTGTCCAGAGCAAGCGTGGCCAAGCATGCCGCAGAACAGCCTACTCGCGGATCGCTCTCATGAAGACCATCCCAATCGTCCATGCACACCGATCGAACAGTATGTAACAATCGTCAAGCAGAAAAACTGTGTTAGGGCGTGCCTTCTAGAAGACTCGGTCTAACGGCCACCCATTGGGGGGCTAAGGTAAGGTTAGGGCTCTCCTAAGGTTAGGATCCATATGTGGTTTATGAGAGGAACAGACATGCAATGACAATGGGTTTGGTTCATGAAAATAACAGACATGCAATGACACTGGTGGATCCATATGTGGTTTGGGAAAATAACAGACATGCAATCACACTGGGTGGATCCATCTGTGGTTCATGAAAAGAACACACATGCAATGACACTGGTGGATCCATGTGTGGTTTGTGAAAAGAACAGACATGCAATGACACTGGGTGTGGTTCATGAAAAGAAAACACATGCAATGACACTGGTGGATCCTTATGTGGTTTGTTTAGAAGAACACACATGCAATGACTCTAGTTGTGGTTCATGAAAAGAACACACATGCAATGACACTGGTGGATCCATGTGTGGTTCATGAGAAGAACACACATGCAATGACACTGGGTGTGGTTCATGAAAAGAACAAACATGCAATGACACTAGTGGATCCATATGTGGTTTGTGGAAGGAACAGACATGCAATGACTCTAACTGTGGTTCATGAAAAGAACAGACATGAAATGCCACTAGAGGATCCATATGTGGTTTGTGGAAAGAACAGACATCCAGTGACTCTAGCTATGGTTCATGAAAAGAACATACGTGCAATGACACTGGTGGATCCATGTGTGGTTCATGAGAATAACACACATCCAATGACACTGGTGGATCCTTATGTGGTTTGTTTAGAGGAACATACATGCAATGACACTGGGTGTGGTTCATGAGAAGAACACACATGTAATTACACTGGTGGATCCTTATGTGGTTTTTTAGAAGAACACACATGCAATGACTCTAGCTGTGGTTCATGAAAAGAACAAACATGCAATGACACTGGTGGATCCATGTGTGGTTCATGAGAAGAACAAACATGCAATGACACTGGGTGTGGTTCATGAAAAGAACATACAAGCAATGACACTAGGTGTGGTTCATGAAAAGAACAGACATGCAATGACACTGGGTGTGGTTCATGAAAAGAACATACATGCAATGACACTGGTGGATCCTTAAGTGGTTTGTTTAGAAGAACAGACATGCAATGACTAGCTGTGGTTCATGAAAAGAACACACATGCAATGACCCTGGTGGATCCATGTGTGGTTTGTGAAAAGAACAGACATGCAATTACACTAGGTGTGGTTCATGAAAAGAACATACAACCAATGACACTGGTGGATCCATGTGTGCTTTGTGGAAAGAACAAACATGCAATGACACTCGGTGTGGTTTATGAAAAGAACACACATGCATAGACACTGGTGTATCCTTATGTGGTTTGTGAGAAGAACACACATGCAATGAACCTAGCTGTGCTTCATGAAAAGAACACACATGCAATAGCACTGGTGCATCCATATGTGGTTTGTGGAAGGAATGGACATGCAATGACTCTAGCTGTGGTTCATAAAAAGAAGAGACATGCAATGACACCGGTTGATCCATATGTGGTTTGTGGAAAGAACAGACATGCAATGACTCTAGCTGTGGTTCATGAAAAGAACAGACATGCAATGACACTGGTGGATCCATGTGTGGTTCATGAGAAGAACACACATCCAATGACACTGGTGGATCCTTATGTGGTTTGCTTAGAGGAACATACATGCAATGACACTAGGTGTGGTTCATGAGAAGAACAGACATGCAATGACACTGGTGGATCCATGTGTCGTTTGTGAGAAGAAGACACATGCAATTACTCTAGCCGTGGTTCATGAAAATAACACACATGCAATGACACTGGTGGATCCATGTGAGGTTCATGAGAAGAACACACATGCACTGACACTAGGTGTGGTTCATGAAAAGAATAGACATGCAATGACACTGGTGGATCCTTATGTGGTTTGTGAGAAGAACTGACATGCAATGACTCTAGCTGTGGTTCATGAAAAGAACGCACCTGCAATGACACTTCTGGATCCATGTGTGGTTTGTGAAAAGAACATACATGCAAACACACTAGGTGGATCCATGTGTGGTTTGTTTAGAGGAACAGACATGCAATGACACTCGGTGTGGTTCATGAAAAGAATAGACATGCAATGACACCGGTGGATCCTTATGTGGTTTGTTTAGAAGAACACACATGCAATGACTCTAGATGTGGTTCATGAAAAGAACACACATGCAATGAAACTGGTGGATCCATGTGTGGTTTGTGAAAACAACAGACATGCAATCACACTAGCTGTGGTTCATGAAAAGAACATACATGCAATGACACTGGTGGATCCATATGTGGTTTGTGGAAAGAACATTGATGTAATGACTCTAGCTATGGTTCATGAAAAGAACAGACATGCAATGACACTGGTGGATCCATGTGTCGTTCATGAGAAGAACACCAATGACACTGGTGGATCCATCTATGCTTTGTTTAGAGGAACCGACATGCAATGACACTGGCTGTAGTTCATGAGAAGAACACACATGCAATGACACTGGCGGATCCATGTGTGGTTTGTGAGAAGAACACACATGCAATGACTCTAGCTGTGGTTCGTGAAAAGAACACACATGCAACGGCACTAGTGGATCCATGTGTGGTTCAGGAGAAGAACACACATGTAATGACACTAGGTGTGGTTCATGAAAAGAACACACATGCAATGACACTGGTGGATTCTTATGTGGTTTGTGAGAAGAACAGACATGCAATGACTCTAGCTATGGTTCATGAAAAGAACACACATGCAATGACACTGGTGGATCCATGTGTGGTTTGTGAAAAGAATAGACATGCAATCACACTACGTGGATCCATGTGTGGTTTGTTTAGAGGAACATACATGCAATGACACAGGGTGTGGTTCATGAAAAGAATAGACATGCAATGACACTGGTGGATCCTTATGTGGTTTGTTTAGAAGAACACACATGCAACGACTCTAGCTGTGGTTCATGAAAAGAACACACATGCAATGAAACTGGTGAATCCATGTGTAGTTCATGAGAAGAACACACATCCAATCACGATAGGTGGATCCATGTGTGGTTTGTGGAAAGAACAGACATGCAATGACTAGTTGTGGCTCATGAAAAGAACAGACATGCAATGACACTGGTGGATCCATGTGTGGTTCATGAGAAGAACGCACATCCAATGACACTGGTGGATCCATGTGTGGTTTGTTTAGAGGAACAGACATGCAATGACACTAGCTGTGGTTCATGTGAAGAACACACATGCAATGGCACTGGTGGATCCATGTGTGGTTTGTGAGAAGAACACACATGCAATGACTCTAGCTGTGGTTCATGAAAAGAACACACATGCAATGACATTGGTGGATCCATGTGTGGTTCATGAGAAGAACACACATGCAATGACACTGGGTGTGGTTCATGAAAAGAACACACATTCCATGACACTGGTGGATCCTTATGCGGTTTGTGAGAAGAACAGACATGCAATGACTCTAGCTATGGTTCATAAAAAGAACACACATGCAATGACACTGGTGGATCCATGTGTGGTTTGTGAAAAGAACATACATGCAATCACACTAGGTGGATCCATGTGTGGTTTGTTTAGAGGAACAGACATGCAATGACACTAGGTGTGGTTCATGAAAGGAACAGACATGCAATGACACCGGTGGATCCATGTGTGGTTTGTGGAAAGAACATACATGCAATGACACTGGGTGTGGTTCATGAAAAGAACACACATGCAATGACACTGGTGTATCCTTATGTGGTTTGTGAGAAAAACACACATGCAATGACTCTATCTGTGGTTCATGAAAAGAACACACATGCAATGACACTGGTGGATCCACATGTGGTTACTAGAAGGAACAGACATGCAATGACTCTAGCTGTGGTTCATGAAAAGAACAGACATGCAATGACACTCGTGGATCCATATGTGGTTTGTGGAAGGAATAGACATGCAATGACTCTAGATCTGGTTCAGTAAAAGAACATACATGCAATGACACTTGTGGATCCATGTGTGGTTCATAAGAAAAACACACATCCAATGACACTGGTGGATCCTTATGTGGTTTGTTTAGAGGAAAAGACATGCAATGACACTGGGTGTGGTTCATGAGAAGAACATACATGCAATGACACTGGTGGATCCATGTGTGGTTTGTCAGAAGAACACATATGCAATGAGTGTAGCCGTGGTTCATGAAAAGAACACACATGCAATGACACTGGTGGATCCATGTGTGGTTCATGAGAAGAACACACATGCAATGACACTGGGTGTGGTTCATGAAAATAAGAGACATGCAATGACACTGGTGGATCCTTATGTGGTTTGTGAGAAGAACTGACATGCAGTGACTCTAGCTATGGTTCATGAAAAGAACACACATGCAATGACACTGGTGGATCCATGTGTGGTTTGTGAGAAGAACAGACATGCAATGACACTAGGTGGATCCATGTGTGGTTTGTTTAGAGGAACACACATGCTATGACTCTAGCTATGGTTCATGAAAAGAACACACATGCAATGACACTGGTGGATTCATGTGTGGTTCATGAGAAGAACACACATGCAATGACACATGGGTGTGGTTCATGAAAAGAACACACATGCAATGACACTGGTGGATATTTATGTGGTTTGCGAGAAGAACAAACATGCAATGAATCTAGCTATGGTTCATGAAAATAACACACATGCAATGACACTGGTGGATCCATGTGTGGTTTGTGAAAAGAACAGACATGCAATCACACTAGGTGGATCCATGTGTGGTTTGTTTAGAGGAATAGACATGCAATGACACTGGGTGTGGTTCATGAAAAGAACGGACATGCAATGACACTTGTGGATCCTTATGTGGTTTGTTTAGAAGAACACACATGCAATGACTCTAGCTGTGGTTCATGAAAAGAACACACATGCAATGACACTAGGTGTGGTTCATGAGAAGAACAGACGTGCAATGACATTGGTGGATCCATGTGTGGTTCATGAGAAGAACACACATGCAATGACTCTAGCTGTGGTTCATGAAAAGAACACACATTCTATGACACTGGTGGATCCATGTGTGGTTCATGAGAAGAACACACATGCAATGACACTGGGTGTGGTTCATGAAAAGAACAGACATGCAATGACACTGGTGGATCCTTATGTGGTTTGTGAGAAGAACTGACATGCAATGACTCTAGCTATGCTTCATGAAAAAAACACACATGCAATGACACTGGTGGATCCATGTGTGGTTTGTGAAAATAACAGACATTTTTTTGAGGTGAAACAGTAGGGAACAATCCCCACTGCAATTTTTTTATTATATGTGAGTATGTTACAATGAGAAATGATCTAAGGTAGATCATAAACAGTTACATCTAACTCGATCTATGCAGAGAAAAAAATTGAGACAATCTATTCTATCCCTGGGCTAGATGCTGATTGAGCCAAGCTTTGGATTTCTCTTTGTATTTTCCTTTCATTCTGAATTGTATCCATCTCATTTTTTGGTAGAAAATTGCTTTCCATCTATCAAAAGTGGGTCTTTTGTCATTAAAAATCTTCTCATTTCTGCATATCCAGATACCCCAGGAAGTCAGGATAATGATCTCCATTGCAAAAGGTAGATGTAACTTTTCTTTGATGTTTGAAATTGCTTCTAATCCTGTTACATTTGCACTTCTGTTTCTGGAAATATGGTCCCAACATTTCTTTGCAAATGGACAATCCTAGAAAAGATGATTTGCTGATTCTTCTGTGATGCAGTTGGATGTAACACAATTGTAATCCGGGATGTTGAAATTCTTTCTCATCAGTAGATTTCTTGTATTCAATCTGTCTAGTAGCAAAAGCCAGAAAAAGAACTTGTGTTTATTTTGACAGGAGGTTGCCCAAACCCAAGAAAAGTGTGGTGGTGATGGTGAGTATCCAATCATGGCTGAGTATGCCTTTTTAACTTCGAATTTATCTGATCCCCAAATATAGTTCCAATTATCATGGGTGTCCTCCTGAGTGTCATTTCTGAATTCCTGGCATCTTTCTTCCATGACTAAAAACTCAGAGAAAGCTTGTTGAGAGAGAGGTAGGTGGAAGTTATCTTCAAGAAATTCAGCATGAAGGAAGTCATGAACACTGATGTTTGTGGACTTAGCATAGGACAGAAGGTGAGGGAATTTATTCATCAAGCACTCATTTTGCCAAAGGTCAGTCCAGAAATAAGCAGATCTGCCTGATTTCAGATTGCATTTAGCCATGCCTTTAAAGTTATCAATTAATTTGATATGTGACTTCCACCAGAAAGATCCCTCCATGCTTCTTCCAGGTAGTTTTCCATTTTTGTAATAAGTCTCCCATATGAGATGAACCCATGGTATGTCCTGGTGGTTGTAGAATTTGTCCAAATTTTTCAGTAGGAGTGCATTATTTTGAATCTGTAGGTTTAGTACCCCTAAACCCCCTTGATTTTTAGGACGGCAGATTTTGTCCCATGATACAAGTGCTTGTCCTCTTGCTTGCACATCTTCAGTCTTCTTTCTCCATAGACAATATCTCATATATTTAATAATTTGATCCTTGATGGCTATTGGCACCTCTAAACAGCTCATAAAAAATAGAGGAAGTGAGGAGAGAACAGATTTGACTATCTGCAGTTTTCCTCCATAATTCAAGAAATCAGCAATTCCACATAATCTTCTTTCCACTCTCTGAATAATGGGAAGAAAGTGCTCTATAGATGGCTTTGTAATGCTTAATGGGAGCCCAAGGTAAGTAAAAGGGAGGCATCCAGTTTGACAGTTGATTGTCATAGCAAAATGCATAAGTCTATCATTACATGTGTTTATTGACATCATGCTAGATTTCAGGTAGTTGACTTTGAGTCTAGTGGAAATTGCAAATGTTTGAAGAAGTGCTTTCAAGCATAATAATTGAGATGCATCAGCTTTAAGTATCACCAATGTGTCATCAGCATACGGAATAACAAGGAAGTCACTATTGCGTGGTCCCACAATAGGTGGAGTTAGAAGATTCATATGCATGGCCTTGTTTAGAACTGATTGCAGGAGGTCAGCAGTAAGCACAAATAGTAATGGTGAAAGTGGGTCTCCTTTCCTAACACCTCTCCTGCAGTAGAACTTTTTACCAGGCACACCATTAAGAAGAATTTCAGAAGTTCTAGATTCAAAGATCATTTCAATCCACCTAATCCATTTTCTCCCAAATCCTCTAGCTTTAAGGATATTTATGATGGCAGAGTGGTCTACTGTATCAAATGCCTTCTCAAAATCAAGTTCGAGAATTAAAATTTCCTCCTTTGACTTGTGGCATTGGAATAAGTATTCAAAGGCCCAACCAATGCAATCTTGAATAAATCTGTTCTTGAGAAATCCAGATTGGTTTTTATGTACCAATTTCAGAATAATAGATTGTAGTCTATTTGCAAGAAGTTTGGTAATTATTTTGAAAATATAGTTCAGTAAGGAGATTGGTCTGAAATCAGGCGATGTAGATGGGCAAGTGACTTTAGGTATGAGTGTAATGTAAGAAGAGTTGATGCTCTCAAGGGACACTTTCTCATTGAAGAACTCATGTATCCATAATTTGATATCATATCCAATGATAGATCAACAACTTATGATAAATTCATTATTAAAACCATCAGGACCAGGTGACTTGTCATTTGGTAGATCAGTGATAACCTCCTCAATTTCCTTGTCAAGAAAAGGTTTTTCAAGTGAATTCTTCATCTCATCAGTCATTCCATTTCCATAGAAGCCTATAAGGTTATAGTGCATCTTGGTTTTGACTGATGTACCCATTCTTGCCCAGAAGTCATTCCAAAGGATATCAGCCTTGTCATAGTGATATGTAAATTCCTGTCCAGATTCATTCTTGATCATAGATATATAGTTGTGTTTGTAACTGATGGTAGCTTTGGAATGGAAAAACTTAGTGTTTTCATCCCCAAGTTTTACCCATTTAATTTTCCCTCTTTGTTTCCAATAGGTGTTTTGGTTCTGAAGAAGAGAGATAATATGGGATTTCAGGATATCTCTGAGGTGCCATTCATTGATGGTTAATGTTCTAGATTCTTCAAGTATGTCCAGGAGATCAATGGTGTCATTCACCTTAGCAATCTGGTCCTTTAAGCAAGGTAACTGTTTTTCCCAAATCTTGATGCCTCTCCTCACATTTTTCAACTTGGCACAAATTCTTTTTGCCAAGTCCTGATAATTCATAGGTATATTCCAAGAATTTTGTACAATCATCTTAAAATCAGAATGATGAAGCCAGTAATTTTCAAATCTAAAGATTTGTGCCTTGGGGATGTTAGTTCTAATGGATATGACACAGGGAAGATGATCTGAAGTAGGTTTGGATAGTGGAGTAACCATAGTGTATGGGTATTTGGTTGTCCAAGAACTAGATGTAAAAAACCAGTCCAATCTTTCTAGGAGTGGATCTTTTTGCATGTTACTCCTTGTGAATTTTCTACCCTTTAGTGACAACTCAATAAGACCCAGGTTGCAGATAGCATCATTGAAGAGCATAGTTTCATTAACATCTCCCCCACTTTTATTTCTATCAGTGAGACTTCTGATAAGGTTAAAATCACCTAACACTATCTAATCCATACTATCAGGCATAGTAATGTTTGAAAACCAGTCTAAGAAATCCATCTTTCTATAATTTTGACATGGACCATAGATATTGGTAAGAGTCCAGGAATCATTTGATAATTGAGAGGTGAAGGTGACAGAAGTTGAGAAATCATTTTGGAAAGCCCTGGTACCATTAAATAATGTACTGTTCCAGATGGTAATAATTCCTCCAGATGCACCAATTGATGGTAAGAAATCAAAGCTGTCAAACTTGTTTGGACAGAATTTTTTTAAATAATTGATATCAAAGTTATCTCTCTTGGTTTCTTGGAGAAAAATAATGTCACATTCAGATTCCATGATCTTGCTTTTTAGTACCAACCATTTTTTCTCAGAGTTAATTCCCCTGAGGTTCCAGTTCAGAATCTTCCAGTTTCTGTTGTTACTCATTTAAAAACTAATTGGGTGAGCATTGGGGTGACACAAAATTTGTAGTCACACAAACAAGACTGAACATATCATAGGATACTGAATTCATAAACATGTCCAACAGCAAATAGGTCTGCAACAACTCATAACAGACATGAAAAGTAACTGGTCCAGTCACAAAAGGATAGATTTTTGTAAACATTAACCACATTATTTAGGTGCTTTCTTCTTAGACTGATGTCCACAGGATTCAGCAGCACCTCCCTTATTCTTGCTTGGAAGGTATGGTTCTGGACCAGTCTTCTTAGGTCCATGCTTTCCAGGTGGCTTGATGATCAAATCATTGATTCTGCCCTTCTTCAGCAACCTTTTCTCAAGTTCTCCCTCCTTAAGCTTGCAAAATGAATCAGCAAGATTCTTAACAACCTTACTACTGAGACAAGGTGGAGCAGCATTGCAAGTGAGACAATTATGATCAGAGAAATTCATATGGCTTTTAAAACCCCCATTAAGTTCCACAATTCTGGGGCTCCTTCTCACCTTAGATTCCACCAATGGTTCTTTACATCTCCTCCTCTTTGCAGGAGCATTTGGCACCATCATGCTCGATGGGGAATCATTCAGGCAATGGGGAGGATTATGTCCAACACATTCATCAGGTATAATGAAGGTGAAAGTAGTTTCTTCAGTAATTGGTTCCTTAATAATCTCCCAAAGTGGAGATGTGAGAAAATGTCTAGTCCAACTGAATTTCTCAGGAGTGATGAGCATTAGAGTGATAAAATTAAACCAACTTACAGGAATGTCACATTGCAGATTGCCTTTGTCAGGTGAGGGATTCATGTGTGGAGCAAAGAATCTGTCCCCTAGTTCAAGACCCTGTTTTGAGAAAGAATTCCTAGCAGAAAGCATCTCAGATGTATTGACAAAAGGAATAATGTCCATTCCAACTTGAAGGTGTGCCTCATTTGGATAGAGGAGATTAGTGTCCTCCATCATCCAGTCATCCTGCATGTTACCCTCATCAGCTTGGATGGTGTCCTCTTCCTCATCTTGGTAATTCTGCAGGATGTTAATCAATCCTTCTCCCATGCCCACATCCTGATTAGCATTATCAATATTTTGTTCCACTTCTATATCCTCAGCTCCATGGACAGATGCCTTGTCACTGTCAGATGAACCATTTGCAACAGGGATAGATCCAGTAACAGCACTGTCAGCCTCCTGATGAGGCAAATTCTGGTTGTCAATGGGCATGTCAACTCCTTCAGCAAAAACAGGTCCTTGGACCGCATTCTAGTTGCCCCAGCCAGCATTATTATTCTGAGGGGCAGGTTCAATCCATTGATCCCATCCACCAATGTCCCCTTCAGGTTGTGGAGGATGAGGTGGAGAAGGGGGCCCAAAAATGGGTCCCACCACAGATAGAGGGTGAGGGTCAGCACCATCATCAGGTAGTGGGTCCTCATTAGGTGGCCCCCCAGGAGATTGTTGTGCAAAATTTCCACAGAAAAGGTCCATGATTCAGTGTCCACCAGGTCCCCAATGGTGAATCTAACACTTTTAGGAACATCTAAGAGGTCAGTGACTCTGAGCTTTGCAATGATCTTGCCCTTGTGCTCAGGGTCCCTCTCCCAGAGCAGAACTTTACCAATATCAGAGAATATAGCATTCAGGTCGTCATGATGCCAGTGATCAAGTGGAGGACCCAGGAGCATAACCCAACATTCATTGTTGAACGGAATCCTACGCCAGTTGATTCCTTCATTATGCCTATCAAAAGAAATAGCAACATCTTGGAAGGGAATATGACCCGCCGCAATTAACCGGCCACGGTCACTGACATTTACAAATTGAACATATGCAGAACCAAAGGGACAATCTTGAATATCACGAAATTCGACATGTGCATCATTGATAAAGAAATCTTGCAACACATCCCTGATATTACCAAAAGGGACTAGACCCGGAGGAAGGGGATGGATGTGCGTAATGGCATACTGTTCATGTGCCCTTGGTCGGCGAGGAACCACCACCCTTTTGACCCGATTCCTGCCAGCCACCTACATAATCTCGAAGCCATGGGGAAGAAATGGTTGAGGGTCAAGTGGAATGTTGGCCATTGCGTCGATGGTTGTCGCCGGCGACGAGCAGAGCAAGGCAGTTGGGGTTTCTCCAGGCGAGGGAGTTGAGGAGACATGGGTTTTGGCCAAATTAATTTTTTGGGCAAGAACAAAATCCTTAAGACAATCATACACCCTGAGCCGCGAAACTTGCGGCGTGACATGGGCCTTGAACCAATGCAGGTATGATTTGTCGGAATAGGGACAAGAAGGGAAAGTAGGGAATTTCAAAAATGGTAGAAGACCAGGCAAATTAATTGTCGAAGATTTGTTGACTGCAGTTGATTTCGCCTCATTAATACCATTACCATTAATCACAATTTCCGAAAATTATGCACCCGGTACTACACGAGTAATGTCACCTTTATTTTGACCGTTATTGCATGGGACAGGTGACGTCAAAGAATCAATACGATAAAAAACAGAGGATTTATTTTTTCTTTTGTATGAAACAAATGTCCAATCCTTATCCAATTCTTTGTAATATTCTTTCTCTTCGAATTTCCAATTTGGGCCTCCATCACCCCAAAGTTTGATCTTCAATATGAACGACTCATCAGAGAAAGAACCAGAATTATATATTTCAAATCCCGTAGCTCTTGATGCAACCGCGAATCTAAAGGTTCTGTCGTGGAGTATTTTGACTTGAAATTTTGATGCATGACCCCCAAAACAAGCTTGAAGGACAATGCCAATAGTATGAATATCAATCTTAAAATTTGCACGACCAAATGAACCAACAAGGAAGAAAGGTCTTCTGTGAAATTCTCCTGAGAAATTAATGTGGTGTCCAAATTTTTTGAACATATTATCCTCAAACTTCAACCCTTTAGAGAAATCCACAGAAATGCCGTTGTATTTGGTTGATGTAGTGGGCACATCAAAGATTTTTTCACCCACCACCACTCTTTTGACGACAAGATCCAAGATAACACCAGAGGAAACTTTCTCATTTTGAAGAAGGTATCTAGCATCAATAACCACCTTGTCACGATTTAGTAACACAACCCGCTTAGCAAGAGTATACAGGACCAGAAAGCCAGGAGCATTGTCCAAAACATTAGAAGGCAAGGTAGAGCTAGTAACATGCCACATAAGTTTCAAATCATCACTCTTGCACGCATGAACATGAGAAGTCCCAAGAAAATCAGATGTTGGTGGCAAAATATCATTGATCCTTGCAAGGTGAGAGGGGAACCTCACCACAGAACCAATCATGAGAACCTCCGCATTTACCAAACTTCTACCTTCTAGTGGTGAACCATTTGCATTGAGAATGACCAGCCAGCGATTATCCGAGAGAATAAGTGATCCAACGAGGAACTTACCATCGGTGGAGCTTCCAGAATAGGTGATTTTCCAGCCACCACCAGATGAATCCAGTGAATGAGAGCCCATGAGTATGTGTGCGACGGCGCCGGAGTGGCGCCAACGAGTGCCGGAGGGATGGGCCTCAGAGAGGCATGCCTCGGAAATCATGAGGGTCGGTACAGATGGTCCAAAAAAAGAACAAACATGCAATCACACTAGGTGGATCCATGTGTGGTTTGTTTAGAGGAACAGACATGCAATGACACTGGGTGTGGTTCATGAAAAGAACATACATGCAATGAAACTGGTGGATCCTTATGTGGTTTGTTTAGAAGAACACACATGCAATAAATCTAGCTGTGGTTCATGAAAAGAACACACATGCAATGACACTGGTGGATCCATGTGTGGTTTGTGAAAAGAACAAACATGCAATCACACTAGCTGTGGTTCATGAAAATAACATACATGCAATGACACTGGTGGATCCATATGTGGATTTTGGAAAGAACAGACATGCAATGACTCTAGCTGTGGTTCATGAAGAGAACAGACATTCAATGACACTGGTGGATCCATGTGTGGTTCATGAGAAGAACACACATCTAATGACACTGGTGGATCCATGTGTGGTTTGTTTAGAGGAACAGACATGCAATGACACTGGTTGTGGTTCATGAGATGAACACACATGCAATGACACTAGGTGTGGTTTGTGAGAAGAACACACATGCAATGACTCTAGCTGTGGTTCATGAAAAGAACACACATGCAATGACACTGGTGGATCCATGTGTGGTTCATGAGAAGAACACACATGCAATGACACTAGGTGTGGTTCATGAAAAGAACACACATGCAATCACACTGGTGGATCCTTATGTGGTTTGTGAGAAGAACATACATGCAATGACTCTAGCTATGTTCATAAAAAGAACACACATGCAATGACACTGGTGGATCCATGTGTGGTTTGTGAAAAGAACAGACATGCAATCACACTAGTTGTGGTTCATGAAAAGAATAGACATGCAATGACACTGGTGGATCCATATGTGGTTTGTGAAAAGAATAGACATGTAATGACTCTAGCTATGGTTGATGAAAAGAACAGACATGCAATGACACTGGTGGATCCATGTGTGGTTCATGAGAAGAACACACATCCAATGACACTGGTGGATCCATGTGTGGTTTGTGGAAAGAACAGACATGCAATGACACTGGGTGTGGTTCATGAAAATAACACACATGCAATGACACTGGTGTATCCTTATGTGGTTTGTGAGAATAACACACATGCAATGACTCTATCTGTGGTTCATGAAAAGAACACACATGCAATGACACTGGTGGATCCACATGTGGTTTCTAGAAGGAACAGACATGCAATGACGCCAGCTGTGGTTCATGAAAAGAACAGACATGCAATGACACTGGTGGATCCATATGTGGTTTCTGGAAAGAATAGACATATAATGACTCTAGCCGTGGTTCATGAAAAGAACAGACATGCAATGACACTGGTGGATCCATGTGTGGTTCATAAGAAAAACACACATCCAATGACACTGGTGGATCCTTATGTGGTTTGTTTAGAGGAACAGACATGCAATGACACTGGGTGTGGTTCATGAGAAGAACAAACATGCAATGACACTGGTGGATCCATGTGTGGATTGTGAGAAGAACACACATGCAATGACTCTAGCTGTGGTTCATGAAAAGAACACACATGCAATGCCACTGGTGGATCCATGTGTGGTTCATAAGAAGAACACACATACAATGACACTGGGTGTGGTTCATGAAAATAAGAGACATGCAATGACACTGGTGGATCCTTATGTGGTTTTTGAGAAGAACTGACATGCAATGACTCTAGCTATGGTTCATGAAAAGAACACACATGCAATGACACTAGTGGATCCATGTGTGGTTTGTGAAAAGAACAGACATGCAAGCACACTAGTTCGATCCATGTGTGGTTTGTTTAGAGGAACAAACATGTAATGACACTGGGTGTGGTTCATGAAAATAACAGACATGCAATGCGACTGGTGGATCCTTATGTGGTTTGTTTAGAAGAACACACATGCAATGACTCTAGCTGGTTCATGAAAAGAACACACATGCAATGACACTGGTGGATCCATGTGTGGTTTGTGAAAAGAACAGACATGCAATCACACTAGCTATGGTTCATGAAAAGAACAAAAACGCAATGATACTGGTGGATCCATATGTGGTTTGTGGAAAGAATTGACATGCAATGACTCTAGATGTGGTTCATGAAAAGAACATACATTCAATGACACTGGTGGATCCATGTGTGGTTAGTGAACAGAATACACAATAAATGAAACTGGTGGATCCATGTGTAGTTTGTTTAGAGGAACAAACATGCAATGACACTATCTGTGGTTCATGAGAAGAACACACATGCAATGACACTGGTGGATCCATGTGTGGCTTGTGAGAAGAACACACATGCAATGACTCTAGCTGTGGTTCATGAAAAGAACACACATGCAATGACACTGGTGGATCCATGTGTGGTTCATGAGAAGAACACACATGAAATGAGACATGGGTGTGGTTCATGAAAAGAATAGACATGCAATGACAATGGTGGATCTTTATGTGGTTTGCGAGAAGAACAGACATGCAATGACTCTAGCTATAGTTCATGAAAATAACCCACATGCAATGACACTAGTGGATCCATGTGTGGTTTGTGAAAAGAACAGACATGCAATCACACTAGGTGGATCCATGTGTGGTTTGTTTAGAAGAACAGACATGCAATGACACTTGGTGTGGTTCATGAAAAGAATAGACATGCAATGACACTGGCGGATCCTTATGTGGTTTGTTTAGAAGAACACACATGCAATGACTCTAGCTGTGGTTCATGAAAAGAACATACATGCTATGACACTGAGTGTGGTTTATGAAAAGAACACAGATTCTATGACACTAGTGGATCCATGTGTGGTTCATGAGAAGAACACACATGCAATGACACTGGGTGTGGTTCATGAAAATAACAGACATGCAATCACACTGGTGGATCCTAATGTGGTTTGTGAGAAGAACTGACATGCAATGACTCTAGCTATGGTTCATGAAAAGAACACACATGCAATGTCACTGGTGGATCCATGTGTGGTTTGTGAAAAGAACATACATGCAATCACACTAGGTGGATCCATGTGTGGTTTGTTCAGAGGAACAGACATGCAATGACACTGGGTGTGGTTCATGAAAATAACATACATGCAATGACACTGGTGGATCCTTATGTAGTTTGTTTAGAAGAACACACATGCGATGACTCTAGCTGTGGTTCATGAAAAGAACACACATGCAATGTGAAGGAGATATGCCCTAGAGGCAAATAATAAATAGGTTTTTATTATCATATCTCAATTAGTTTATAATAGTTTCATATTGTGCTATAACTGTGCCAATTAGAAACATTGGTACATGTGTGGTATGAAACAACAAAGTCCCTAGTAGCCTCTATTCATACTAGTTTGTTGGTCATGAAGATGATCTGGGTTTCAAGATCATGGGCATTTATGCCGACTGATAACGAGATCATATCATTGGAGAATGATGTGGTTGGACATTCCTTGAAGGATTGCAACACAATAAAGTCATATAGTTCATTGTTGCAACAACTACACCTAGACTCCTTCTCCTTAGACCGTGAGCTCATATTACTCACTGTTTCCCTAGGCTGCTTTAACTGCATCAAACGCCACATGGTAATACAGTGGTTATAAAGGTGTACGTTGGGTATTCCGAAGGAACAGTAGATGACATGTGACTGCAAGATCAGGATTTGTTCACCCACATGACGGGTAAAGATACATACGGCCGACTTGGTGAGATTACATCTATAAATGTTGCAACATGTGACTAGGTCACGGGGATGTATATCACGGTAACAAGAAAAACATAACTTGTTGTGAACGAGATTGAACAAAGGTATGGGATACCAGTGATCGGATCTCGGACAAGTTGTATCGAGAAACAAAAGGAAGAGGATGCTACATTTAGATGGTTCAAACGACATTGTCATCAGGAATGCATAGGGGTCACATGGACATCCCTGGTCCCTCTGTTGATCATTCATACAGATCATGTCTAGAACATTCCCGAGCCGTGAGAGGATACACTTAAGGGCACGATGAGAGCGATCATTCGTAAGACGGAATCACAGTAGAGAAAGAGAGAAAGCCAGAATCGTTCCGCAGAGAGATCCGAAGTTGTTCGGAGAAAGTATAAAGGAAAAGCCCCGAAAAGTGTTTTCGGATAAATGGGAATTTAAATATATATTTATTATATGTTAATTATGAATTAATATATTAGAAATAATATTTAGATTAAGATTTATAAAGTCAACTTTTATATTAGGCCAAATCCTAGAGGGAAAAGGCCTAGAAATAAAAGTGCAAAAAAATAAATGGAAATGGATAAAATAGCCAGCCCTGTGGGCGACGGATAACCACCACCGCACAGGGCGGCAGATAACTGGATGCTGCTCAGCGCCAGGCGGGCGGGCTGCTCGGCCAAGTGGGTCGCGGGTAGGCGAGCCGGCCTACCCGGCCCAGACGACGCGGGACAGGGCGGACGGCCGATGGGCCGCTGGCTTCTGGCCCACCGGGGGCGGGGCGCGGGCGTAGCCAGCGCGAGCTAGGCTGCGGTGGTCAGGCTGGCCCACCCGGCTGGCTGGCTGCTGCTACTGCTTTGTCCTTTTCTTTTTATTTAGAATTTTTTGTTTGCTATTTGGGTTGAGTACTTTTGGCCCATTTGGCCAGTCCGAAAATCTGCTACCTGTTCTTTTATGATTAGTCCCACATGGCTAACCCAATGGGGCGGGCACACCCCCTCCGCCTATATAAAGGGGTTCCCATGGGTGGGATTAAACACACCAAATACACAACTTGAGAAGTCCTTTGGTTGACTTTCTCCTTCCGTCTCTCTATACCTTGTGACCATGGTCCCAAGTCTGGGCTGTGCGATCGAGGCTCTCCTGCAGTACGCCATTGCGCTGCAGGGATTCCTAGCCGGATATCAACTTCCACACTCCCGGTAGGATCGGGGAGCCAAAGGTCTCATCATGCACCGGATGTGTACGAAGACATGAGGCGCAACACTTGGGGCGCTAGAATGTCGTGAGCCGGAGTTGTTGCACGATGAAGATGATCAAGATCAAGAAGGAGCAAGGGGTGACCTGCGAGGAGCTTCGCGACCTTGAGGTCGGCTCCGAGTACGACTACATGAACCACGTTCCCCGCGAAACGTTAACCGCGTACGGTCTACAAGGGTATGTACTCTATAGGCATCGGTCGTTACCGCATTAGTACGTAGATAGATCCTAGGCTAAGTTTCTGGGGTTCCGTCATAGGAAATTTTTTGTTTTCTGCGCCGATCCCCAATAGTGGTATCAGAGCCGATCTATGTGTAGGAGTGCTGTACGGCCAGTACGCACAAGTATTGTGCGATTGACCCCTTCATTGTTACCCTCTAACGTGTACTTGTTTATATCGCGGTATTGTTTGATGAAGCGGCCCGGACCGACCTTACGCGTATTCGTACGCGAGACTGGTTCCACGCTCAACATACGGCTTGTACTGTATAAGTGGCTAGCGGGTGTCTGTCTCTCATTCGATAGTTGATATAGCATTTACAACGGAGGGCCCCGAAAGGGGTGTAATAGAGAAAACTATTGGATCCATGTTGTGGTTGGAAAGTTCGTAGTTTAGAAATGGTTCTAGTGTGAAAACCCTAACAACCACGTAAAACTTGCAATAGATAAAGTAGAGGCATCTAACTTTATTTTGCAGGGGCATGTGATTATGATATGGCATTGGTCGTTGCAAAGGTAAAGTAGTTTACTTTTCTGTTACTAAGTAGTATACTGATAGTCATCGTTCCAATGAACGACTTGGTGGCAGCATCGTAGACTTGGCGTCTAACCAAGGGCAAGATGGAGATCATGCCGGAGCGCTCGATGGAGATCAAGGCGCAAGAAGAACATATCATATCACATTATACATATGATGTTGATACCAATTTTTACATCTTATTGTGTGCTAGTATTTAGATACTCAATGGTAGCAAATAAGCTAATCCCTGTTTAATTCAAATGTTCCGTGTTCCCCTTGTGTGTGCACCACCAAGAAAGTTCTTCGGTATGAGGCGATCCAGGGTTACATGCCTGGGTGTCATACATATCTACGTTCGCATACAGTGGGTGTAAGCCATGTTGCACAGCGAATACACACAAGTTAGATTTGGCGAGCCTAGCACGCCATAGAAGCGTGGCCTCGGAACACAAGAGATCGAAAGATCGAGCATGAGTCGCATGGATGATTTGATTGGCATTAGTGAATGTCTACCTTTGATAATGCACTAATGGCTGTGTAACACAGGGGAGGTGCAGAGGATAGGGATCATGCGATCAATAACATCGTCTAGGGCATGACCGTTTTAGTGGAGACCAATTATAAATTGATCTCTTATTATAAACTTAGTCTAGATGTCTGTTTGCAAATATCTTAGTAGATCTTACCCTATCGTATTGAGGTCCTTTGCGACCATGGGAATATATTGCTTAATTTGGAACTTAGCAAAAGTGTCGTTGTATTGGGAATGGTAGTACCTGAGGAGGTTAGATAGAGGTGTGGGGACTAGCAGGGAAGCTATCGACGGCGTCTGCAGGCGGGATTGGATACAAGCGAGCGTAGCGGGACGCAAGAAGTACCCAGGTTCGGAGCCCTCGTGACGAGGTAAAGCCCCTACTCCTGCCGGATCTGACTATGTGGGATATACGAACTACAAGTGCTCCTCGAGCTATATTCTCTAGCTACTGCCTTAAATGCAATGAGACCAACCCTTTCTACTGAGGCCTTGCCTCCCCTTATATAGGCAGAGAGGCAAAGGTCTCACTGACCAGTCCGACTGGCGGGCCCCACATGCGGGTCCCAGCCGGCTAGTCATCCACAGTGTCCGGTATGGCTTGTCCTGTCGGAGTACGAGCGGTATGGCTGTCATAGGCACAGTGGACGCTGTGCGAGCCTGTCGTCAGCACCGGCCACTGTTCCTGCGTCACCCGCGCAAAGTCTTCGGTATGGCCGGGTAATTGCCAGTCTTGTCACCGTATAGGGTGTACCGTGCACTGATACACACGCTGGCCTGTCCCATTGATTGAGTCCGGCTAAGTATCCGTATCCGGCTGCCTCCTGCTGATCCGGCTACCAGGGGATAGCCGGCCTGTCTTGCCTTGTCCGGCTGCATCTGGTCAGCGGACGCGCTCCGACTGTCTTGTTTCTTATTCGGTTGGGATACCCGGGGATCATCTCCCTGACACTAGCCCCCGAGCGCGTGTGGATTCTGCCCTTAGGCGAAATGTGCACGCGCATCCTCTTGTTTTTGAATTTGCGTCCGGCTGGGCTTGGCGGTTGCGCTACCCGTGACGTTCATGCTGACGCCGGCCACGCGCGCACGCGCCATCATTACTCTGCGGCGGGCAGCGTAACGTCCCGTCGCACGTCGCCTCAGGAAGCTGCGGTCCGGCGCTTCGGTTCCCGCTCCAGGATCTTCTACGAATCCTGCTCCGGCACATGGGATCTTAGGCGGCGGTTGGGTTGTGGGTCGCCCGGATGCGCTCCACGTGCCCCGCCGACGGCTGCCCTTCTAGCCCTTTAAAGGGACGCCACGGGGGAGGCGATTTCCTTCCTTCGCTCCCCAGCTGCAATTCCTTCTTCCCCGCGTGCTCCTGCTTCCGCGCTCTTGCTTCCACGCTCTTGCTCTCAGCGCCGCCCGCTCGCCGTTGTCGTCGTTACGGGCCGCCGCCACTCTTCCGTCACCGCTCCCCCTCATCAACCGGAGATGGCCGCCGACCGCGGGGCCTGGTGCGGCTCCGCCATCACCGAGGACGCGCCACCCGCGTCCTCCCGCCGGCGGAGGAGGTGGCGGTGCGGCTGGCGCCGGCTGGGGAAGTGTCGCCGCATCTGGAGGAGGGCGAACGCGTCATATTCCTGTCCCATCTGGCCCGCGGGTTCGCCCTTCCGTTGAACCCGTTCCTCTTGACCTTCCTCGCCTTCTTTGACCTTCGTCTCCACCACCTCGGCGCCAATGCAATCGGAATGTTGGCGCATTTTGTTGCTTTCTGCGAGAGCTATCTCGGGATCCAGCTGGATCTCGGGCTCTTCTGCCGGCTCTTTCGAGTCCGGCCGCAGGTGCAGTTCACCCAGGGGCCCTTCCGTGGCGGCGCTTCCATTTACTCCCGCTTGCAGACCGGCTACCCCAAGTTCCTTCTTCACGATACGGTGCGACTGTGGCAGCAGTCGTACTTCTACGTGAAGAACCTCACCAATGTCGACCGGATCAATCTGCCGGCCTTCCAGGACGTCGAGTCCAGCCGGCAGAACTAGGACTTGAAGCTCAACGGCGACAAGGCGGAGACGGACGAGATGCTGAAGCGGATGCGTTCCCTCGTCCACTGCCGACTGACTGGCCTGGACGTCACTCTCAGCTGGATGTCCCAGCTGATGATGCCGTTGCAGCAACGAGCACACAAGATGTGCTACTATTCGGGTCGGCTGGACCCGACCTGGCTGTCGCGCCACGATCCCCGCTACCACAACCTGAAGGAGTGGGTGTGGACGATCACCAAGGAGCGGCTGCCGGAGAACTGGAAGTTCAGCCTGGCACCGTATACGCGGGATAACCGCACGCCTCGGGTAAGCTCTTCTGACCGGATGCACTTTTGATGTTTTCTTGTTCTTGTTCTTTGTCTTCGACTGGCTGACCTTTGTGTTCAACAGATGTTCCCCTGCATCATCCGTGAGGAGGGCGCGGCGGTCCTCGAGGAGTTCGCGCCCAACCTGCCTGAGCCACGCGTCCGGCGGTCCAGCGAGGAATCGGATGGGGATGGCGACGCCTTCCCCAGTCGGAACGACGAGCCGGCCGCCGACCCGCACCCGGAGGTGCACGAGGAGGAGGCCATGCCGACCGCGGAGCCGGCGATGCGCTCCACGATGGACGGGGGAGTGGGCAGGAGCGGCTCCAGCCGCTCCATCTCCCGCCACCCTGCGGCGGAGGAGCCGACGCCCAAGAGGAGCCGGTCCGGCGCTCCGCCGCCAAGCCGGTCCGGCACCCTGCCGTCAAGCCGTCTTGGCCGGAAGAAGGGGCCGCCTCCTGTGGTGCCGGGGTATGTTCCTTCTCCCCCTTCCCTTTCTGTTTGTTTGCCCTTTTCCTCCTTTTCTGACTTTGGCTTGTTTTGCTCCTGTCTTCCTCGCTTTTTCCTTAGCACGCTCGTTTCCTTTGGAGCCGCGAGCCCGGCTCGCGTGCCCGCCGGGTCACCACCCCGCACCCTGACTGCGCCAACCAACACTCCTCCTTCTTCTGAGGCGTAGCCTTCGCCTCCCCCACGGGCTGAGCCGACTGCCTCCGCCCAGCCAGAAGTTCCCCAGCCGGAGGCGAGGTCCTCCCAGCCGGAAGGCTCCTCCGCGGGCGCGCGGGGGGCTGCTGGCAAGGAGCTCGTCGTTGTTGGCGACGACAACTCCGACGAGGAGCCCGGGGAGGAGTGGCAGGCGGCAGTGGTCGCGGCGAAGGAGTCCCTGGCCGTCAACGCCGTGGACGACGACGCCTCTTCGCTGCCTCGTTGTCGGACCTTGCCGCCACGCTCGAGTTGGCGGTGAAGGAGATCCGGCTACTGGAGGCCACAGCCGGTGGGAACCAGTCGTTGGAGCAGAAGCTCGCTGCCGCCAACGGGACCTCCCAGAGTTTGTTCACTTTTCCCGGCTCCTTCCCTTTTTTTTTGGGACTGATAGCCGGTTTGTTGTAGCCATCCTCGTGTGCGCTCAGCGCGAGATCGATCGCTTGAAGAAGGCGAACGACCGGTTGAGCAAGTCCAACTCCACTCTGCGGCTGCAGAACAAGGACTGGCACGCGCGGGTGGACGGTCTGGAGGCTACCATCAAGGAGCGCGACGCCTCGCTCGCCAGCCGGACCGAGGCTTTCTCCCTTCTCGAGGCCCAGAACAAGGACCAAGAGAAGGAGATCAAACGGTTGGCACTCAAGGAGAAGGCGCTGGTGGAGGAGCTGATGCAGGTCGGCCACACCGCCAAAGGTGAGTCTTCTTTACGTCTCTTTTTCTTTCCGGATCCGGTAGCTGGATCTGACTTCTCTTTTCTAACAGCTTTTTACCCCGGCATAGACCTGCTGCCCTACAACCGACTGCAGGAGAATTGGCCGGGAGCGCAGCCTACGGCCCAGGAGCTCATCATCCTTCTTGGCGAGGAGGCTGCTAAGCTTCACCAGGCGGCGAGGGACGTCTTCTCCTTTGTCTGGCCGGAGGCTCCGGTCCCAGAGACAATGGCGCAGCTAGCTGCGAAGGTGGGAGAGGTGCCGGCTGCGGTGGACCGGCTGCGGGATCTGGCTGCACGAGCCAGAGCGGAGATGGCCTTGGCCTTGATGCTCTCCTGGTACAAGGACGCCCGTGTCGAGAAGATCGACGGAGGCTTCCGTGCCGGGGCTGACCTTGCCGCCATCCGCCAAGCCCATCCGGAGCTCCGCGGGTCCGCCATCAAGATCGCCGACTATGTGGACCCCGACGAGGTCCTTACCGACTCGGAGTCCACTAGCACTCCTGATGTGGAGGCCCCGATGCCGCCGCCTGCCAGTGCCGGGACCGGATCAAGCCCCGCGCCTCCTCCACCGCCTAAAGCCTCCGCTAGCCAAGATCTCCCCCACGGCAAGGGTCCTGCTGCCTAGATATCGCCCCGAGATGCCGGGTTTAATTGTCTTGTGTTGTACACCTGTAAACCTTGTCTGTTTGAGCCGGCTGTCTTTGACGCCGGGTAAGTTGCGAGAGCTTCGTCTCTCTTTTGCTTGTTATTGTTGAAATCCCTTTTTCCTTACTTGCGCGCTGAGTTTCTTTTTGCCATTTTGCCCGGCTAACCATGTCCGGCTAAACGCCTTTAGCCGGATAACCTGCACCTCCAGTGGGGGCGCGCAAGCGCACCCACTGGGTGTAGCCCCCGAGATTCGTAGTAGTTGGCGAAGGCAGGTGCTTCGAATCTTCCTTCTTTCCCAGTTCTTCTGTCTTTATCCGACTAGACTCGTCTTAGTCGGTTGCTTTCGCTGGCTGAACCCTTTTAGCCGGGGGAACTAACATTCCAGTGGGGGCGCGCGAGCGCACCCACTGGGTGTAGCCCTCGAGATTCGGAGTGGCTGGAGTAGCCAGGTGCTTCGAATCTTCTTTGTCTTCTCTTGCTCCTGCCCTTGCCCTCACCTGGGCTCCGATCGGCCAGCTAGATGCCTTCAGCTGGTCGGGAACCACAAGATTCCACTAGGGCACGCGAGCGCACCCAGTGGGTGTAGCCCCCGAGATTCGGAGCGCTTGATGAAGGCAAGGACTTCGAATCTTCTTTCCTTTTCCTGAATTCCGACTCTAGGTAGCCGGACGAAACGTATGTACGCATACACACATGTCCACATAGGTTAGTAGGTTAGTCTGCCAAATTGTAGCCGGGAAACGGCTTGTTTTTTCGAAAAACTGGCCCGTCCCTTTCAAGACACTTAGTGGCTTTCCCGTGCGCTCTGCTGTTTTCGGTGCGTCCTTGCTGGGCAGCCGGGTTGCGGTCTGCAGCCAGAATCGAAGGGAGCTGACAGTACATTGCGCACGGTACTAAAGGCTTAGCAGCTGGATTGGTTCGAGCTAGTTGTAGGGCCGGGACACCCGATCTGTCGCGTCTCCTCCCCGTTTTTCGTGTGGGATGCCTCGGGCTTTTGCTCTTGCTAGCCGGACAGTCGGGTTGCGGTCTGCAGCTGAGACGAAGAGTGGGCCTCTCACATCGTCGCACAGTACTCAGCCGGTTTGTTCACTTAGCAGGCCGGGCCAGCCGGCGAGCTCCGGGTAGGGGTTGCCGGAGCCGGAAAATAATAACCAGAAAATAGGTGCATACATATTTCTGGCAAGGAGCCCCCGAGATTCTCGTGGGGGTCCGTATTTTTATTCATAGGGGTTTCGGGATACATACACTGTCCGCCGACTAGGTGTAAAATGGGCGCAGCAGGGCCGCGTTCCAGGGACACTCGGTCTCCTCGTCTGATTTGTCCATCTTATTCTTGTGCGGCTGCTGCACGTCGATGAGGTAGTAGGAGTCATTGGGCAGCGCCCGGCTGATGATGAAGGGGCCCTCTCAGGGTGGCGATAACTTGTGCATGCCCTTCGTGTCTTGCACCAGCCAGAGAACCAAGGCGCCTTCGCGGAATGCGACTAGGTGGATCCGGTTTCAATGGTAGCGACGTAGTCGCTGCTGGTACAGGGCTGATCTGGACAAGGCCAGCTCGCGGGCCTCCTCCAGGAGGTTCACTCCATCCTCCCGCGCCTCCTGGTTGGCTTTTTCGTTGTAGAGAAGCTTACGAGGGGAGTCGAACTCGATGTCGGTAGAGAGGACGGCTTCCGATCCGTAGACCAGGAAGAACATCGTGTAGCCGGTTGACCTATTCGGCGTGGTGCGGAGGCTCCACAGAACAGCTGGAAGTTCTTCGATCCAACATCCGGGTGAACGCTCCAACGGCTCGATGAGACGTGGCTTGATGCCGGCTAACACTAAGTCGTTTGCTCTTTCGACTTGCCCGTTGGATTGCGGGTGCGCGACGGAGGCGAAGTCTAGCCGGATGCCCTTATTGCTGTAGAACCAGGCGAAGGCCCCTTTGGCGAAGTTCATGCCATTATCGGTGATGATGCTGTTGGGGTAGCCAAAGCGGTTGATGATGTTGGTGAAGAAGGTGACAGCCGTCGCCCCGTCCAGCTTTCGGATAGGCTTGGCCTCGATCCACTTCGTGAACTTGTCCACCACCACCAGCAGGTGGGTCATGCCCGCGCGCGCTCGCCTGAAGGGACAGACCATGTCAAGGCCCCAAACTGCAAATGGCCAGGTGATCGGTATGGTCTTGAGTATCGAAGTTGGCATATGCCTGAGCTGCCCAAAGCGCTGGCACCCATTGCATGCGCGGACCAGCTGCTCAGCATCCTCGAGGGCGGTGGGCCAATAGAAACCATGGCGAAATGCCTTGGCGACTATCGCCCTTGACGAAGCGTGCTGCCCGCACTCGCCCTGGTGGATGTCCCTGAGTAGCCGGTGGCCCGTATCCGTATCAACACATCTTTGGAAGATTCCGGATACACTGTGCTTCTATAGCTCGCCGTTTATGATGGTGTATGCGTGCACGCGGCGCCGGATTTCCCTGGCCTGCGCCTCGTCGTCCGGAAGTTCTCCGTTGGCGATGTAGCTCATGAAGGGCTGTGCCCAGGATGGCACTTCCCGAATGACGAGGATACCCATGTTCTCTGGTTGACGGGTGTCCGGGGGTCGTCCGGATGGCGTATCCGGAGAGGCAGCCCCCGAGCCGCTGGGCGAGCCGGCAGCCCCCGGGCCTTGCGAGCCGGAAGGCGCTGCCCGGCCGGAATTGGTGCGGGTCTTCTTTTTTGGTGGTTCTGCCGGCTCTGCTTCCGCCGTCCCGCCGGCCGGCACGGTTCCTGCCCAGATGATGGAGTCCGATTCTGGCGACGGGTTGATGGATGGCTTGCGTAGGTGCTCCAAGGACACCCCTGGTGGGATGGCCTTCCTGGTGGATCCGATCTTGGAGAGCCCGTCGTCTGCCTCGTTGTTGACGCGAGGGATGTGGTGAAATTCACACCCGTCGAACGAGGCACTGAGCTTCTGGATGTGGAACCGGTAGAGAGCCATGTTTGCGTCTCTGGCGTCCCATTCCCCGGATACTTGCTGCACCACCAAGTCCGAATCACCGAAGCACAGGATCCGGTTGACACCGATCTCCTTGGCAAGCCGGAGTCCGTGCGCCAGTGCCTCGTATTCGGCTACGTTGTTGGAGGCCTTGAAGTGGATCTGTAGTACGTACTCCAGCCGGTCTCCCTTGGGCGAGGTGAGCACGATGCCGGCTCCCAAGCCCCCGAGCATCTTTGATCCGCCGAAATGCATCCGCCAATGGTCCGAATCCGGAACCGGTGGGAGATACTGGGTCTCGGCCCAGTCGACGAGGAAGTCCGCCAACACTTGCGACTTGATCGTGAGCTGGGGCTCGTACTGGATGGAGTAGGCGGCAAGCTCGATGGCCCACTTGGCGACTCGGCCGGTGGCGTCCTTGTTGCCGATGATTTCCGAAAGGGGTGCGGTTCACACGACTTTAATCGGATGCTCCCAGAAGTAGTGCTTGAGCTTCTTGCATGCCAGGTACACGCCGTAGCACATCTTCTGGTAGTGGGGGTAGTTCTGCTTGGAGAGGGAGAGAACCTCGCTGAGGTAGTAGACGGGCCTCTGAACCGGCTGAGCCTTGCCTTCCTCGGGGCGCTCCACCACCAGGACGACGCTGACGGCCCGGCTGATGGCTGCTATATAGAGCAACATCGGCTCCTTACTAGCCGGCGTGGCTAGGACCGGTGCTGTGGATAGCATGCGCTTGAGGTCGTGAAACGCGGCGTCGGCTTGCGAAGTCCAAGAGAACTTGTCCGTCTTCTTCATCAGTTGGTACAACGGGAGTGCCTTCTCCCCCAGCCGGCTGACAAAACGACTGAGGGAAGCAAGGCATCCGATGAATTTCTGGACTCCAAGCAGGTTCCTAGGCGGTTGCATCCTTGCGATGGCCGCGATCTTCTCCGGATTTGCCTCGATACCTCGCTGTGAGACCAAGAAACCGAGGAGCTGACCGGACGGTACACCGAAGACGCACTTCTCTGGGTTCAGCTTCATCCGGTACTGGCGGAGGTTGCCAAATGTTTCTCCCAGGTCCTCGAGGAGGGTGCGCTTCTCCTTGGTCTTGATAACCATGTCATCCATGTAAGCGTGCATGTTTCAGCCTATCTGCGAGTGCAAGCATTTCTGCATACATCGTTTATAGGTGGCGCATGCGTTCTTTAGGCCGAAAGGCATGGTTACATAGCAGAAAGCCCCATAGGGGGTGATAAATGATGTCTTAATCTGATCAGCCGGGTTCAACCGGATCTGATTGTACCTAGAATAACAATCTAAGAAAGACAAAAAATCACAGCCAGCCATGGAATCGATGACTTGATCGATACGGGGCAAGGCGAAGGGGTCTTTAGGGCACGCCTTGTTCAGGCTGGTGTAGTCGATACACATGCGCCAGGTCTTGTTCTTCTTCAGTACCAGGACTGGGTTCGCCAGCCAGTCCGGGTGGTACACTTCCATGATGAACCCGGCTGCAAGGAGTCGGGTGATCTCGTCATCGATTATCTTTCTCTTCTCCTCCGCGAACCGGCGCAGAGGTTGCTTGACCGGCTTGGCATCCGGACGCACGTGAAGTGAGTGCTCGGCGAACTCCCTCGGCACAGCCGGCATGTCCTTGGGGGACCACGCGAAGATGTCCCGATTCTCACGGAGGAAGTCGACGAGCGCGCCTTCCTATTTGCTGTCCAAGCCGGCGCCAATGGTGACGAACTTGGTCGGATCGGAGGGGTCGAGCAGGATCCTCTTCGTCTCCTTTGCCGGCTGGAAGGCTCCTTCTCCAACCGGCTTGCCGCTAGCCGGAATGTCCTGCTGGGCCATGGCCACATTGCGCATGATCACGCGCTTCTCCTCGGCTATGATGAGGGCCTCTGCCAGTTTGGAACCGGCTGAGGCGCACTCCATCGATCGCCTGAAGCAGCCGGCGACGGTGATCACGCCGTGGGGTCCCGGCATCTTCGTCTTGAGGTAGGCGTAGTGGGGGATGGCCATGAACTTAGCGAGGGCGGGGCGCCCGTGGAGAGCGTGGTAGGAGCTCGTCAGATTTACCACCTCGAACCAGATTGGTTCACGGCGGAAGTTCTCCTCGGTCTTGAAAATGACGTCCAGCTAGATTTTCCCCAGCGGGGCGCAGGCTGGCCCCGGCAGTACGCTGTGGAACGTCGTGGTAGTCGGGCGCAGGTCGCTTTCACGAATGCCCAGCTTCTCCAGCGAGGACTGGTAGAGGAGGTTGAGGCTGCTGCCTCCGTCGATGAGGACGCGCGAGAATCGGCAAGTGCGCGCGTTGGAGACGATGAGGGGGTCGAGCACCATGGCGTAGCCCCCGGGAGTCGGTAGATCCTCAGGCTGATCCGCCCGGCTCTAGGTGATAGGGGTTTCCGACCAGTTCAGATACTAGGGGACCGGAGAGGCGATGGTGTTGACCTCCTTGGAGCGTCGCCTGCGGCTGTGCTTGTCGTCCTGCTCCGTCTCGAAAATGTGGTAGGCGGCGTGCGGCTAGGGGTAGCCATTGTTGTTGCCGCCGTTGCCATCATTGCCGGCTCCCCTAGCCGGTGGTGGAGGTCCGCCCGGTAGTGGAGGCGGGGGACGCGGCTAGTTGCCCTGGTCCTTTAACTGGCGGGTCCAGCTGCAGTTCCGGGTGGTGTGTGTAGCCGGCTTGAAGGGACCGCTATGCCACTTGCACGGGCCATCGAACATCTGGTCGAAGGTGAGCCGTGGCTTCCGCCTTCTTGCTTCGTTAGCCGGCGTGTCGGGCGCGCCCTCCACAGCATTGACTTGCCGCGCGTGGTAGCGAGGCTTCTGCTGTCCGGCCTGGCGGTCCCCATGGAACCGGTTGTCGTTGTCGTGGCGTCTAGAGGGTCCGGCTTCTCCATCCGGATTGCTGGGTCGGTCGCGAGCCGGCTCCAAGGGAGTCGGTCGTCCGTCCGCATTTACTCGGAGGGGCTTCTTCATGGCGGCATCCGCCGTGGCGTACTGGTCCGCAACCGTCATGAGCTCCGCCATGGTCTTTGGCTCGTCACACAGTAGACGGTGGCGAAGCATGGTGCCCTCGCGGCAACCCTCGATGAAGAAGCCGATGGCTTGGCTCTCTAGGATGCCCTCGCAAGTGTTGCACAGCTCCGTCCACTTGGCGAGGTACTCGCGGTCGGTCTCGTGGTCGCCCTGGACGCAAAAGGCCAGGTCGCGCGGGCGCCCTGGGCGCTTGTACGTGCCGTTGAAAGTTGCGGACGAACACCTTCTCGAAGTCAGGCCAGGCGTTGATGCTATTGGGCGCGAGGCTATTGAGCCATGTCCTCGCTGACCCAGTTAGCATGAGGGGGATGTAGCGCACGGCTGTGCGCTTGTTCCCGTGGGCGATGCCGACTGCCGTAGCGTAGTCGGTCAGCTAGTCCTCCGGCTTCTTGCTGCTGTCGTACTTGGGGGTGTCCCTGGGCAAGGAGAATTTATCCGGAAACGGCTCGGTCCGGATACGGGGTCCGAAACAAACCGGACCGGTAGACTCTTCGTCCTCCGTGACGCGCGCTTGAGCGAGGAGCTCGATGCGTTCGCGGGCATCCGGGCAATCCGGGTTGGGCGCTCCCACCCGGCCCGAGAGATGGGAACCGGCTGGTCTAGGCGCTCCGGCTGGCGGAGGGGGAGGTGGCGGGTTGCTGTTCACCGTCTGCTCCTGGTGCGGCTGGCCCCTATTACCGGAGCTGCGACGCCTGCTGCGGGCCCTGGGCGGCTGAGGGGAGGACGCCTGCTGGGTGTCACGCGGCGCGCCCCTGCTGTTGGCCGGTAGCTCGCTCCTCCTAGAGTATCTAAGGTCCTCCTGCACCTGCCGGTTGGTGCCAGCCTGCTCGTCCGCGACGCGGAGGAGCTCCTGCATGCGGGCTTTCTGGCGGGCTCGCTCCTCGCCCTCTAGGCTGGGCAGTTCCTCTGCCGCGGCTCGCGCCGCACGCAAGTTCTTGATGGGCGTGCTGTAGGTGGGCTGTGCGAGGGCGGGCACGGGATCCGGTTCCCCGTCCTTTTCCAACCTACCGCCAAGCTCGCCACCGTGACGTCGTACCTGGCCATGCCAGCTCGGCTCCGCGGTAGCCGGAGTGAGGCTGTGCGCGCGGTCGTACTCGTGCCGGGCGATCTCGAGCTGCTTACGGGCTGCAGCTAGCTCCATGGCCTCATGGAGGAGATTCTATCTCTCCATGCTGAAGTTAGCCTCCGCCTCCTCCGGGTTATCCCCGAGGTTAACCGGCGTCAGGAACCGATCAATGGCATCCTCCACCGGGTTCCAGGGCTGCGGGAGAGCAGAAGTTCCGACCTCGTCCGCGCCTCGCTCCCGCGGTTGGCGGGGATGGGAGCTGGAACCGGCCATCATGACCTTTGTGCCGCGAGGTGCGGCGGAGACGCTGCCGTCTGAGCACGGCAGCTCCGCGACAGAGACGATTTCCCTAGGGAAACGTTCCGGGACGGTGGCGACGTAAACGGAGAGGTCGCCGAATAGCAGAACGGTGCCGTTCGCCGGGAAGGAGGTTCCGGCGAAGCAGGAAGCGTTGTCGATGACGCAGTCGAATCTGCCAAGCGTGAGCACCAGGCCGGAGGCCACGCGCTCACCGGCTGCAGTGCGGAGTCCCGTGCGGAACGTGACTCCGGTCGAAGCCATCTTGCCCCACGGTGGGCGCCAACTGTCGTTGTATTGGGAACGGCAGTACCTAAGGAGGTTAGATAGAGGTGTGGGGACTAGCAGGGAAGCTATCAACGGCGTCCGCAGGCGGGATTGGATACAAGCGAGCGTAGCGGGACACAAGAAGTACCCAGGTTCAGGGCCCTCGTGACGAGGTAAAGCCCCTGCTCCTGCCGGATCTGACTATGTGGGATATACGAACTACAAGTGCTCCTCGAGCTATATTCTCTAGCTACTGCCTTAAATGCAATGAGACCAACCCTTTCTACTGAGGCCTTGCCTCCCCTTATATAGGCAGAGAGGCAAAGGTCTCACTGACCAGTCCGACTGGCGGGCCCCACATGCGGGTCCCAGCCGGCTAGTCATCCACAGTGTCCGGTATGGCTTCTCCTGTCGGAGTACGAGTGGTATGGTAGTCGTAGGCACAGTGGACGCCGTGCGAGCCTGTCGTCAGCACCGGCCACTGTTCCTGCGTCACCCACGCAAAGTCTTCGGTATGGTCGGGTAGTTGCTAGTCTTGTCAACGTACAGGGCGTATCGTGCACTGATACACACGCCGCCCTGTCCCATTGATTGAGTCTGGCTAAGTAGCCGTATCCGGCTGCCTCCTGCTGATCCGACTACCAGGGGATAGCCGGCCTATCTTGCCTTGTCCGGCTGCATCTGGTCAGCGAACGTGCTCCGACTGTCTTGTTTCTTATTCGGTTGGGATGCCCGGGGATCATCCCCCTGACAAAAAGGGTCCAACTTCATAGATTAATACCCATGCCTAAGGGATATCCTCGTAAAGGTGATCTTCTCTTCTTGATACAATAACCATTACGAGATAATTCGATGACTCCAGAATGTTTGGAAAAACACTTAGCGATCTTGCATTAGAGTTGAGAACTCTTGGAAGCGCTTGATTCCAAATGGAGGTCTTGAATGAAAAGGTATATGTTAGATATAAAAATTATAAATGTGGTTCTTGCAAAACTTGTTGCAGTTTGCAAAGTATTTGATACTTGTCCCGTTTTGTGAAAATAGGATGATCTGCTTGAGAATTGCTGGATTTGAGGCAACGTGATTTGACGACGGCAAGCAAAACAGTTGATGGCCGACATCACCACTTTCCTCAAAGTTTATCATTTGGATCAGTGGACTTGAATATAGATTTGTAATCCATGTTTGTGTGTCTTGCTTATGGCGAGACGATTATTCATATGAACAAGTTACAAACCAGTTTGTAGTATTCTTATGAACAATACCTTATGGTCACATTACGATTACAAATAAGTTATTCTCATCACTATGTTAATGATAATAGTTTAAACATTTATAAAGGATTAGAATGCTAAAAGATATCCAAAGCTTAATAATGAAATGACACTATAGTTTAAGTCATTTTGGTTATTGTAGGTTCTTTATGAAAGATCAGGGTCCTAGATGCATAATCTAGAGACTTTGCAAAACCATGCCTCTTGGGCAGAATGACTAAAACTCCGCATTCTGGTAAAATGGTGATATGCGAAGAAATGTTGAATCTTATACATAGTGATGTATCGTATTTTCAACAAGTAGTGGAAATCATTAGGTAATTGTGGACTTAAGTGAATAAGCGTATTTACTTAATGAAACATGAATCTTGAAATGATTTGAATTGTTCAAATGAGTTCATAACTAAATGGGATATTTAATTAACTGAATTAACAAATCTCTTCGATTTGATCAATACGACTAAAGTATTCAAGTTAATTTTAGCATAAAAGGAACTTGTGAAAGATGTTTCACAAATTATGATAATTGGATGAATTCAAACCATGTTGAAATGTCTAAACATCATAATCATTATGTATTGAGATACATATGGTATAATATTATCTCTTATCGGGGTTATAGTTGTCGTTTAGAGTTAGAGATCAAAATAAGCAAACACTCATTTGAAATACAAAGGAACATCTAAAATATTCGTGGAAACAACACCATAAGTGTTATGGTACGTTCGAGTTTCTAGAGATTTTGATAAGTCGAACTCTTTGCGAATAAACAAGTCTTTGTAAGAGCATTCTTAGGAAGCTATGAATGCATCTTCCACAAAGGGGCAAACTTGTGGTTGTCCAAAGTTGACGTGTCTTGATGAAGATACATGTGGAAGAAAGTAAAAGATCAAAACAAGGTATTTGACCTTACCTCTGAATTGTTGAGTGGCGTAGTGGAATTTGTTTCGTAAAACCAAACTCTACAAATAGAAAATAAACTATTGATAATGATCATAAAGTTTCAAGTGAATACTTTTACTAAAGAAAGTAGGCTTCAACTATATATTCTACAAGTTTGTGGAATCATATATTGATTCACTTGTCTTGTTTTGAACAAGACATACCTACGAAATACAAAGAAGCGTGATGGACCTAAGTACGAGAAATGAATGGTCATTGAAATATCGTTAGCGGAATACTCGATTTGATGATGATCAAAGAATTTTGGAATGTCCAAGATTATCGAGAGGACCTAGATTTGAGTGGGAGCAAATCAGCTTGGCTAATTCATAATATGTAGCTGACATATTTTGAGTGGGAGCTAAGTGAAATCCCTGGATCTTAAACATGAATGTCATATTTGAGTGGGAGCGTGAAATCATTCTGGGGTATGTGGACGACATATGTGAATGATGTGATTGGTGTTAATAATGTTTAAGTTAGATAAATAAGATGAAGTTGAAGTTATTAAACAATAAGATCTATCGAGATAGATTGGTGAGTTTAATAAACACTGAATGTTGAATGCTTCCTAGACTTGATTCTGAAAGATGTTTAGAATGTCTTAAGCAAGATTCTGAAGTAGCTAAAAATAGAACAAGGTAAGACAGAAGTTCTTACTGTATGAAGCATTGAGTTAGTATTGCAACTACGGTTGAAAGAAAGAGATGCTTTGCATCTCCTATGCCTCAGTCATAGGTTCTTCCATACAACCATGTTGTGTACTCGACATAATGTGACCCGAGGTTCTGGTTGGAAGGACAAAGTATTAACTATAAGAACATGTCCTTAAGTGATTCCTGAGTTGATCACTGAACCAGAATTAAGTTTATGCTTGAATGACAAGACGCAATGCAAGTGGCATAGATGCATTTCATGCACTAGGATCTACGTAGATATAGAAGTATAAAGGCTACATCTAATGTGCTGTATAATGTTATGGTGGGGCTAATTCGCTTTTAACGTAGAATGATGTGTCCCAGGGCCCAGTGCCCATGAGAAAGCCCTCGAGGTTGATCTAAAGTCACTGTAAGCTCCTGGAATCCGGCCTCGTTCTGCTGCCATGACTATAGTATATACACAAAGGATAGCAAAGTGTGTTTCGAAGTTTAGATGACAACGGTGAAAACGACCGTCATCATAAACACTAGAAACAAAGTCTCACTTTGTTGCCAAACAAATACTTCGACCCATTATAAGATAATGGTGTGAATGTCAAAATTAGGAAGACATTAACGATTCGCAAAAGACATAATGATCTGGTAAAACAGAACATGGACATGACATTTCCCATGAGCATGCATGATCTGTAAATGCATAAGGTATATGGTTTATATGATTAAAATGCGAGCTATTTTATTTGTACTCTAGTGCAAGTGGGAGACTAAAGGAGATATGCCCTAGAGGCAAATAATAAATAGGTTTTTATTGTCATATCTCAATTAGTTTATAATAGTTTCATATTGTGATATAACTGTGCCAAGTAGAAACATTGGTATAGGTGTGGTATGAAACAACAAAGTCCCTAGTAGCCTCTATTCATACTAGTTCTTTGGTCATGAAGATGATCTGGGTTTCAAGATCATGGGAATTTATGCGACTGACAACGAGATCATATCATTGGAGAATGATGTGGTTGGACATTCCTCGAAGGATTGCAACACGATCAAGTCATATATTTCATTGTTGCAACAACTATACCTAGACTCCTTGTCCTTAGACAGTGAGCTCATATTACTCATTGTTTCCCTAGGCTGCTTTGACTGCATCAAACGCCACTTGGTAATACAGTGGTTATAAAGGTGTATGTTGGGTATTCCGAAGGAATAGTAGATGACATGTGACTGCAAGACCGGGATTTTTTCACCCACATGACGGGTAAAGATACATATGGCCGACTTGGTGAGATTACATCTATAAATGTTGCAACATGTGACTAGGTCACGGGGATGTAATATCACGGTAACAAGAAAAACATAACTTGTTGTGAACGAGATTGAACAAAGGTATGGATACTAGTGATAGGATCTCGGACAAGTTGTATCGAGAAACAAAAGGAAGAGGATGCTACATTTAGACAGTTCAGACGACATTGTCATCAGGAATGCATAGGGGTCACATGGACATCCCTCATCCCTCTGTTGATCATTGATACAGATCATGTCTAGAGCATTCCCGAGCCGTGAGAGGATACACTTAAGGGCACGATGAGAGCGATCATTCGTAAGATGGAATCACAGTAGATAAAGAGAGAAAGCCGGAATCATTCCGTAGAGAGATCCGAAGTTGTTCGGAGAAAGAATAAAGGAAAAGCCCCGAAAAGTGTTTTTGGATAAATGTGAATTTAAATATATATTTATTATATGTTAATTATGAATTAATATATTATAAATAATATTTAGATTAAGATTTATAAAGTCAACTTTTATATTAGGCCAAATCCCAGAGGGAAAAGGCCTAGAAATAAAAGTGCAGAAAAATAAATGGAAAAGGATAAAATAGCTAGCCCTATGGGCGGCGGATAACCGCCACCGCACAGGGCGGCAGATAACTGGACGCCACTCAGCACCAGGCAGGCAGGCTGCTCGGCCAAGTGGGCCGCGGGCAGGCGAGCCGGCCCACCCGGGCCAGGCGACGCGGGGTAGGGCGGACGGCCGGTGGGCCGCCGGCTTCTGGCCCACGTGGGGCGGGGCATGGGCGCAGCCAACGCGAGCTGGGCCGCGGTGGTCAGGCTGGCCCACCCAGCTGGCTGGCTGTTGCTGCTGCTTTTTCCTTCTCTTTTTATTTAGCATTTTCTATTTGCTATTTGGGCTGAGTACTTTTGGCCCATTTGGCTAGTCCGAAAATCTGCTGCCTTTTCTTTTATGATTAGTCCCACATGGCTAACCCAATGTGTGGTTCATGAGAAGAACACACATGCAATGACACTGGGTGTGGTTCATGAAAATAACACACATTCCATGACACTGGTGGATCCATGTGTGGTTCATGAGAAGAACACACATGCAATGACACTGGGTGTGGTTCATGAAAAGAACAGACATGCAATGACACTGGTGGATCCTTATGTGGTTTGTGAGAAGAACTGACATGCAATGACTCTAGCTATGGTTCATGAAAAGAACACACATGCAATGACATTGGTGGATCCATGTGTGGTTTCTGAAAAGAACAGACATGCAATCACACTAGGTGGATCCATGTGTGGTTTGCTTAGAGGAACAGACATGCAATGACACTAGGTGTGGTTCATGAAAAGAACATACATGCAATGACGCTGGTGGATCCTTATGTGGTTTGTTTAGAAGAACACACATGCAATGACTCTAGCTGTGGTTCATGAAAAGAACCCACATGCAATGACACTGGTGGATCCATGTGTGGTTTGTCAAAAGAGCAACCATGCAATCACACTAGGTGGATCCATGTGTGGTTTGTGGAAAGAACAGACATGCAATGACTCTGGGTGTGGTTCATGAAAAGAACACACATGCCATAAAAAACTGGTGGATCCATGTGTGGGTTGTGAAAAGAACAGACATGCAATCACACTGGGTGTGGTTCATGGAAAGAACACACATCCAATGACACTAGTGGATCCATCTATGGTTTGTGGAAAGAACAAACATGCAATGCACTGAGTGTGGTTCATAAAAAGAACACATATGTAATGACACTGGTGTATCCTTATGTTCTTTGTGAGAAGAACACACATGCAATGACTCTAGCTCTGGTTCATGAAAAGAACACACATGCAATGACACCAGTGGATCCATGTGTGGTTTGTGAAAAGAACAGACATGCAATCACACTAGCCGTGGTTCATGAAAAGAACAGACATGGAATGACACTGGTGGATCCAAATGTGGTTTGTGGAAAGAACAGACATGCAATGACTCTAGCTGAGGTTCATGAAAAGAACAGACATGCAATGGCACTGGTGGATCCATGTGTGGTTTGTGAAAAGAACAGACATGCAATCACACTAGCTGTGGTTCATGAAAAGAACAGATGTGCAATCACACTGGTGGATGCATATGTGGTTTGTGGAAAGAACAGACATGCAATGACTCTAGCTGTGGTTCATGAAAAGAACAGACATTGGATGACACTGGTGGATCCATGTGTGGTTCATGAGAAGAACACACATCTAATGAAACTTGTGGATCCATGTGTGGTTTGTTTAGAGGAACATACATGCAATGACACTGGCCATGGTTCATGAGAAGAACACACATGCAATGACACTGGTGGATCCATGTGTGGTTTGTGAGAAGAACACATGCAATGACTCTAGCTGTGGTTCATGAAAAGAACACACATGCAATGACACTGGTGGATCCATGTGTGGTTCATGAGAGGAACGCACATGCAATGACACTAGGTCTGGTTCATGAAAAGAACACACATGCAGTGATACTGGTGGATCCTTATGTGGTTTGTGAGAAGAACTGACATGCAATGACTCTAGCTATGGTTCATAAAAAGAACACACATGCAATGACACTCGTGGATCCATGTGTGGTTTGTGAAAAGAACAGACATGCAATCACACTAGCTGTGGTTCTTGAAAAGAACAGACATGCAATGACACTAGTGGATCCATATGTGGTTTGTGGAAAGAACAGACATGCAATGACTCTAGCTATGGTTCATGAAAAGAACAGACATGCAATGACACTGGTGGATCCATGTGTGGTTCATGAGAAGAACACACATCCAATGACACTAGTGGATCGTGTTTAGAGGATCATAGATGCAATGACACTGGCTGTGGTTCATGAAAAGAACACACATGCAATGACACTGGTGGATACATGTGTGTTCATGAGAAGAACACACATGCAATGACACTGGGTGTGGTTCATGAAAAGAAAAGACATGCAATGACACTGGTGGATCCTTATCTGGTTTGTGAGAAGAACTGACATGCAATGACTCTAGCTATGTTTCATGAAAAGAACACACATGCAATGACACTGGTGGATCCATGTGTGGTCTGTGAAAAGAACATACATGCAATTATAGTAGGTGGATCCATGTGTGGTTTGTTTAGAGGAACAAACATGCAATGACAATGGGTGTGGTTCATGAAATGAACAGACATGCAATGACACTGGTGGATCCTTATGTGGTTTGTTTAGAAGAACACACATGCAATGACTCTAGCTGTGGTTCATGAAAAGAACACACATGCAATGACACTAGTGGATCCATGTGTGGTTTGTGAGAAGAACACACATGCAATGACTCTAGCTGTGGTTCATGAAAAGAACACACATGCAATGACACTGGTGGATCCATGTGTGGTTTGTGAAAAGAACAGACATGCAATCACACTAGCTGTCGTTCATGAAAAGAACAGACATGCAATGACACTGGTGGATCCATATGTGGTTTGTCGAAAGAACAGACATGCAATGACTCTAGGTGGTTCATGAAAATAACAGACATGCAATGACACTGGTGGATCCATGTGTGGTTCATGAGAAGAACACACATCCAATGACACTGGTGGATCCATGTGTGGTTTGTTTAGAGGAACAGACATGCAATGACACTGGTTGTGGTTCATGAGAAGAACACACATGCAATGACATTGGTGGATCCATGTGTGGTTTGTGAGAAGAACACACATGCCATGACTCTAGTCGTGGTTCATGAAAAGAACACACATGCAATGACACTGCTGGATCCATGTGTGGTTCATGGCAGGAAGACACATGCAATGACACTGGATGTGGTTCATGAAAAAGGAAACACATGCAATGACACTGGCGGATCCTTATGTGGTTTTTGGAAAGAACAGACATGCAATGACTCTAGCTGAGGTTCATGAAAAGAACAGACATGCAATGGCACTGGTGGATCCATGTGTGGTTTGTGAAAAGAATAGACATGCAATCACACTAGGTGGATCCATGTGTCGTTTGTTTAGAGGAACAGACATGCAATGACACTGGGTGTGGTTCATGAAAAGAACACACATGCAATGACACTAGTGGATCCTTATGTGGTTTGTTTAGAAGAACACACATGCAATGACTCTAGATGTGGTTCATGAAAAGAACATACATGCAATGCCACCGGTTGATTCATGTGTGGTTCATGAGAAGAACACACATGCAATCACACTAGGTGGATCCATGTGTGGTTTGTGGAAAGAACATACATGCAATGACTCTAGCTATGGTTCCTGAAAAGAACAGACATGCAATGACACTGGCTGTGGTTCATGACAAGAACACACATGCAATGACACTAGTGGATCCATGTGTGGTTTGTGAGAAGAACACACATGTCATGACTCTAGTTGTGGTTCATCAAAAGAACACACATGCAATGACACTGGTGGATCCATGTGTGGTTTGTGGAAAGAACAGACATGCAATGACTCTAGCTATGGTTCATGAAAAGAACAGACATGCAATGACACTGGTGGATCCATGTGTGGTTCATGAGAAGAACACACATCCAATGACACTAGTGGATCGTGTTTAGAGGATCATGTTGGAGATATGCCCAAGAGGCAATAATAAAGTGGTTATTATTATATCTTTATGTTTATGATAAATGTTTACATCCCATGCTATAATTGTATTATTAGGAAACACTAATACATGTGTGTTTTGTAAACATAAAAGAGTCCCTAGTAAGCCTCTTGTTAAACTAGCTTGTTGATTAATTGATGATCATGGTTTCCTGATCATGGACATTAGGATGTGATTAATAACAAGGTTATATCATTAGGAGAATGATGTGATGGACACACACCCATAGTAAGCGTAGCATAAGATCAAGTCATTAAGTTCGTATTGCTGTAAGCTTTCAAATACATAGTAACCTAATCCTTCGACCATGAGGTTATGTTAATCACCATCACCGGATGGGTACTTTGATGACATCAAACACCGCTTCATAACTGGGTGGTCATAAAGGTGTCATTGGGTATTCTGAAAGTATGTGTTGAAGCGCATGGACCAAGATTGGGATTTGTCCATCCATATGACGGATAGATATGCTCTGGGCCCTCTCGGTGGAATGTCATCTAATTAGCTTGCAAGCATGTGACTGGGTCACAAGGGATGACATATCACGGAACGAGTAAAGAGTACTTATCAGTAACGAGGTAGAACTAGGTATGGAGATGCTGACGATCAAACCTCGGATAAGTATAGTATCGCGAGACAAAGGGAATTGGTTTCATATGTAAGTGGTTCAATCGATCGCGAAGTCATCGTTGAGTATGTGGGAGCCATTATGGATTCGTGGGAGAGGAGGACTCCTCCCCCCTCCCCAAATTCGTTGGCCATAGAGGAGGGGAGTCCTACAAGGACTCCCCCTCCCCAGGCGCGCCTCCTCCCCTTAAATAGAAGGGCAGGGGCGCCCCCTCCACCCAAGCTCTCATAACGTCCAATCTCTGTCGCCTCTCTCCTCCACCATATTCTGCACAGGCATAGGCGAAGCCCTGCAGAATTCTCTACTCCACCACCACCACCACGCCGTCGTGCTGCTGGGATTCCGTGGAGAAGATCTACTACCTCCGCTGCTCGCTGGAACGGGGAGAGGAAGGTCTGCTTCGACTCCGCACGTGTGACCGACTGCGGAAGCGCTGCCGAATCGTGGCGCCGGAAGGATCGTCTACTTGACCAAGGGCGGAAGCGCTGCTGGAACGCGACGCCGGAAGGATCGTCTACTTGACCGAGGGCGGAAGCGCTGCTGGATCGCGACGCCGGAAGGATCGTCCACACGGTCTTGAGATCGGCAAGTGATCGACTACATCAACCACGAGATCTAATCTCGTTAACGCTTTCGGATCTACGAGGGTTAGTTCCTATCTATCTCGTTGCTCATGTCTCATAGATTAGATCTTGGCTTTTATCTAGATTAGATCTGGATTTTGTTCGTTCTTGCGGTAGAAAATTTTTGTTTTCCATGCTACGAACCCATCAGTGGTATCAGAGCCGTATCTATGCGTAGATCTGTTGCACGAGTAGAACACAATGATGTTGTGGGCGTTGATGCTTTTGTTGTCGGTGTCTTAGCGTGTACTTTGCATCTTGCGGCATGGTGGGATGAAGCGGCTCGGGCTAACATTACATGTCATCGCACATGAGACTTGCTCCACGCTTGACGTGCAACTTGCTTTGCACAAGTGGCTTTGCGGGTGTCTGTCTCTCCCACCATAGTTAAGATTCAATTTACAATGAGCATCTTGACAACACTTGTATCAACGTTGTGGTCCTTGTTCGTAGGTAAGATCGGTCTTATGCGAAAGCCCCAAACCACGTAAAACATGCAAAGAAAATTAGAGGCGTCTAACTTGTTTTTGCAGGGGTTTTGTGATGTGATATGGCCATCATGTGATTATGATTATATTTGATGTATGCAATGATCCTTGTTGTAATATGGCAACCGGCAGGAGCCTAATGGTTGTCTTTTAATTCTGTTAAGACCTGCGTGTCTATTCATCTTGTAATAGCTTTATTCCAAGTAGTTGTAATAGTTGCTAGTGATGATGGACAATCATGAAGCGGTGCCACGGACCTTGACGCCACGCCGGTGATGATGGAAATCTTGTCCATGCTTTGGAGATGGAGATCAAAGGCACAAGAAGAAAGGCCATATCATATCACATATTATGAATTGCCTGTGATGTTAATCCTTTATGCATCTTGTATTGCTTAGATCGCGACGGTAGCATTATAAGATGATCCCTCTCACTAAATATCAAGTAATAAAGTGTTCATCCTTAGTTGGCACCGTTGCTAAGACTCGTCGTTTCGAAGCATCTCGTGATGATCGGGTGTGATAGACTCTACGTGTGCATACAACGGGTGCAAGCCAGATTTGCACATGCAGAAACTAAGGTTAACCTTGACGAGCCTAGCATGTACAGACATGGTCTCGGAACACAGAATACCGAAAGGTAAAGCATGAGTCATATGGATGATATGATGAACATGTTGATTGTTCGCCTTTAAAGCTACATCATCTCACGTGATGATCGGACTTGGTGTAGTGGATTTGGTTCATGTAATCACAAAAACAACTTGAGGGATGTTGTTTTGAGTGGGAGTTCGTTTGTAAATTGGATTAGTCGAACTCAATTTATCATAAACACAATCAAAGTGAATTTGCATAGTTTGTTGTAGTCATTGGCATCCGTTCACCACCTTACGCTTAGTTATAGTTGAGATAGTGGAACTATAGAAATTCTGGATATTTACTTTACGAACTGGTATCGTATTGTTTTGAATGTCAATTTAAAGATTATAAGTCCTATTGCAAACTTTCAGCAAACTCTATTTACTCCATGAAGTTTAATAAGTAGTATTAAATCAAGAGTAAGAATTCCAATGTTAGTATCTAAAGTATCATGTTTGCCTCCATGATTCTTGATACTCAAAAGATTGTTTTTAATATCAAGTTATCTAAGAGCTCAAAGCAATGTTTCAGAAACCATCATATGTGAAAGGTATTCCGATATCTAAAACAATGTGTTGGTTACAACATGATAGAGTATACGTCCTTATATTTGATGAGAATTTGTGAAGGTTGGAGACGCTAGTCGTCCTAATCCTCCAAAAGGTTTTGAAAAAGAAACATTATACTCGCAATTCACCTTTATAAGCTATAGCAGCTTGATCATGAAAGATTTGATGATAAGGATGAATAGAAGATGTAAGTAAAATGTTTACTACACTAATAGATTACTAAAGAATGGATTTTTGAAAGAATGCCAAACATTTGATGAAGGTGATCCACTTCAAAGTGCAAGTCCAAAGGTATTGGTATTTGACTATACACACTTTGTACTATGTGTCATGTGA